>CATOUR010000189.1:0-1200000 GCA_951848785.1 Callosobruchus maculatus | reverse complement strand
AAATTTTTAACCTCTAGTAAATTGCGGTAGCCAGTAGACAGTAAAAATATCTATTACTGCCATACTCCAGCTTCTCTTTGACCTTAGAGATGTTATCCCAGTTGTTTCTGGGAGAGTTGATTTATTGTAAGGAATTTTTATAATCTTGTCCCTTTAGTCTAGTTAGTGTGTATTTTTCAGCTAAGTTAGTTGTTTTCTTCTAGCTGAACAGATTCTTGTTTATATTTCATGGCCTGCTACGTTGCTTATAGGTAGGAAAATTGAAAATCGCCGATTTGTTTGAAAATTGAAAATTAAATGAAAACTACGAGAGATTGATATTCACAACCTTATATCGTTAGAAAGCTTATCAAATTCTACGTTCAACCGTATAAAAAAAATTAGGCATTCCCATTTGAAAAAACCAAGTTATCGCTGATCGATGTTTCCTTAATTCATCGACCTATTTCTCCAAGCATAAACGTAATTCAAATTTGAGAGTCTCATGAAAGCTGATGCATTTTATGCTTAGTAATAGGGCAAAGTCACAGCCTTCCATATTTTGTAATCTCTGCGATATTCAATTTTTTCCTGATATCTACTTATACCGAAAATGGTGATTTACACCTTAACGGTTTGCTTTAGGTACCATCTATGATACATAATGTCACACTAGAATTTACCAAGGAATCTGAATATGCAATAATATATAGGGTGTTCCATTTAAAAAAACATAACTTTGATACATTTCGTGTTTTTGGGACACCCTGTATAACATGAAAATATTTTTAGAATGTAGCCTTTATGGGTCTCTATCCATCCCAAATTATTATTTTCTTTTTCATCAAATACTTTAGCCATAATGCTCCGTGTCGAGTAACGTGAATAACCCTGTATAGGGGTTCCATTCAAAAAAATGTAAGTTTGATATGAATCACCCTGTATAAAAGTCAAAATTTAAGTGAAAATATTTTTACGTTATAGCCCTCAAGGGTCCCTACCATAATCAAGTGACAGATTTTTGAAATATTTTTTAGTAAGCCCACAATCCTCCGTCCACGCACTATTGGCCCACCCTGTGTATCGGAACTGGGCAGTAGTTTTTTTCATGGGAACGTTGGAATGTGCACGAACAGACCAAGTGGCTCCGGCGACTGGGCAGTAGTAGCGAATTATAATTTTGGGAGTTTAAATTAGAGCAAACATAGTATCTTTTCTTGTTATTGTGTCACCCAATGAGGTATTTGTTTTTGATCACGTGACGTCCGATTAAAAATTTTTAATGGGACACCCTGTATATTTGTGACTTTTTGTGTTCCTCCTCATAAAAGAATTCCAACAAACTCGCACACTCTGGGTCTAAAGTGATTAATTCAAGAGCTACAGGTACTTAAAGAATGGTATCACTAGCATTGATTATAACATGTACCCCTACAGTTAAATTACTTTGGTAGTGTTTCATAATGGTAGTGGTACAGTCCTTTAAGTACCTGTAGCTCTTGAGTTAATGACTCTAGACCCCAAGTGTGCAGTTTGTTGGAATTGTTTTATCGGGAGGAACACAATAAGTCACAAATATACAGAGTGTCCCATTGAAAATTTTGAATCGGACGTCACGTGACCAAAAACAAATACCTCTTTGGATGACACAATAATAAGAAAAGATACTATGTTTGCTCTAATTTATGTAATTCGTTACTACTGCCCAGTTTCGGATATATTGCTTGTCTTAATCGTCGTCGGACACCCTGTATATAGAAGGAATATAGCGATATCAAAATGAAATGACGTCATACAAAAAATATATTATCACCACCAGTTTTACTGTTCTAAGTTTCAAAACAATCTACAATAGGGTTCTAAATTTATTAGCAGATTTGATACTTAAACTTCTTGAAGTTATTTATTATTTTCAATTCACTACGAATTTTCATACACATATAAGCAGATTTTTTTCTGATAATTTTAGTCTATGTCTTGAAAAGTTTATATTACTTGTGTGGGTATCATAAACAAAATTTGTGTTATTTCCTGAGAAAATATATTTATGTTTATGTAAAACCATTAGACATTCAAGCAAATAAAGTCCATCCTTTACATGATTATTGGAAGGTCACTGTAATTATTCTTTTTTGCAACACAAAGAGACTTGCAATATTTTCTGCTCACCACTACGTTAGGCCATACCTCAGAACTGATTCGACATTTGCATGACATAGTATTCTCATTGCCTCTATGCTTAAATATTTGGTAGAAAATATTTCTTCAGATTTTGGGATAAATTAATGCAAGAGGTTTTAACTCAAAGAGCCGACGCTTCGGCATTTATTTTACGCCTTCTTCAGGGATAACATTCATACGAAGACGAAAAATATATAAGTAAAAAATATAAAGTGCCAAAACGGTGAGTAGAATCGTTGACAATTCAATCTAACAAACAATTTAAAAAATCAATTACACATAAAGTTACAATTATAATTTAAAAGATCTTAACATTTTTTTATGTTATATTTTTATGCAATTTACTGGTTTTTCATTTTTTTTATTTTTGATTGTATTGGCGAGTTACTTTAAAAATTGTAGCTTTATGTGTATTTTTTTTTTATTTTTTTATTAGACTGAATTGTCAGCACTTATGCTCACCGTTTAGGCACTTTATATTTTTTACTTATATATTTGTCGTCTTCGTATGAATTTTAACCCTGAAGAAGGCGTAAAATAAACGCCGAAACGTCGGCTCTTTGAGTTAAAAGCTCTTGCATTAATTTATCCCAAAATCCGAAGGAACCTTTTCTACTAAAAAAGCTGGAACAAGAATTACTTTCAACTGGATTACTTAAATGTTAGGATGTTATTTTAAAGCTATAACAAATTCTGCTTAGTTGTTTTGTTCACAATTTCGCAATGTTTGTCCCATCTCAGGAACCAGAAATTCAGTATATGTTGACAGTCTGATTAATTAAGGGCACAGATGTTGGTATATCTTTTTTTGGTCGATTTGTTCGAAATACTACAATATTTGCCTTCTGTTCATTTAGAACTAGCGCATTTGTGTTAAGCCATTCTCTTGCCTTGCCGAAATACTTATCAGTTCTTGAAATTAGATGATGAGATGAAATTAGGATGATCTACAAGTTTTTCACCTACAATGATGTTTGCATCATCTGCAAGGTTAGTTGAACGGTTGAACCTATCATGAGGTCATCTATCATTTTGGCCAAATCATTTATAAATATTATGAACAGTACTGGGCCCAATACACTACCCTGTTGCACCCCAATCATGTTTTTACATGATTGGGCTATTTTAACTTTCACCTGATTTTTAATAATTTGTACTCTCTGTCTTCTTTCTGAGAGGTAGGATTCAAACCATTTCTTTATATTGCCTCTTACACCATCTCTTCCAAGTTTCTTTACTACCTTAATACATAGTAATCGCGGACTGTGGAAAGAATAAACAATAAGGAATAAAAAAGTACTAATGACATTCTTAGAACAGTAATACCAGACGTTGGCTTTTCTGCCATAATATATAAGGCATGAAAAACAATTTATAATGCTCCCAGTATTATACATGGAATACCACTATAAATTCTGTAAAATTGCCATAAATATGCCAAAGAAGTACATAGAAATACTAAATTGCCATTGTATGTTAAGTTACATAATCAGCAGATAATAAGTACCCAATCAAATATTATGTAATGTTTATGTGCATTGTAATATTACTAGTAGAAACACGTCATTTTACGATGCAAAACTCCATGATATAGATTACTCCATGCAAAAGACGCACATAATGCGTGATTTTACACTGTAATGTTACAAACCTATTTATGTACTTACTTGCAGGTAAATCTTTTTTTCTAAAATATAAAACAATATAAGAAGCTTTTATTATGGAAACGTTTCCAGTGTAACATCACGCATTATGTGCGTGAAATATAATTAACCTGAAGCATTTATCCGAGATCAGTCGAGGACCTACTAAGCATACAGGTTTGTGACATTTTTCAAGTGATGGATCTAAAGTTCTTGGTTTGGCATCATCTGCAATGTAAACTATTTAATTCAGACACAGTGTTTTAAATCTAACAAACTAAGAGCTCAATAATTGATAACCCCGAGCTGAAAGAAAAATACGGATGTAAAACAAAATTACACTTTAATTTAAATTCCTATCAGAAAGTACCTGGTGCGTCGCTTGCTTTCTAAACCTAGCCCGACAAGGTTTTTTATGGTCAACCTCCCGCAAATGCTGAAAGCCTATGGCGCCGTAGAAGCGCTACGAGAGTATAACTGTCGGTGTACGTTAGATTTGAAACGCTACAAGTTGTAGTCGCCGGGAAACAAATTCCCCCGGCAGCTCATTCCACAACATCGAAATTCTTTAAAAGAAGGAATGCTGGACGAGACTGGTTCGGGAACTAGGGACCATGACCTGGTAAGTATGAGCTCGCAGAACCTCTCTAGTGTTCCTCGTTCGGGCGGCCTTTGGTGCTCTTATCTGGGAGAGCTCACTCGGACATCTTCCGTGATAGAGTCTGTAGAACAGGACAGGTCAGACACCTTTCTACGATGTTCCAGGCTGTGGAGGTCCTTTGTGAGGTTAGGCATGTCGATTGGTCTAATTGCTCTCTTCTGTATATCGTTTGCTTTCCAAAAAAATAATTTTCAGTAATGGTGTGATCTGCAAATCAAACAGTGATCCCTAATAATAAACCTACCAGCTGGGATATGCGAACCTGATTCTAATGAAAATGAACAGGGACAGATGTTCATGTTATTTAAAGAAGGCAAAAGTTAAAGGCCATGAAATCTGCCTATATAGCGTGCTTTCAATGGCTCAATAGATGTATCCCAGTCTGGATAGATCAGTCCAAAAGAATGATAGAATGACTATTCTCCTAACCTACAGGTTTCCCATAAATTTTAGTGTTTTGTTGTAGTTTTTTCGTTTGATACAAGGCAGGAAGTAGCTCATATATCACAACTCTGTTATATAGTTGACTGTTCTGTAATGGGACAAGACCGACTGCTTCTTTTTTTACTTTTGTGTCATCGGCATCGACTGCTCGGGTCATTAGCCTCGTGTTCTGTGTGGGGTTTGTTACTGTTTCCCGGGGCCACTCTAGGAACAGCACTGTTGATTTTGGTAACATGAATTAGAATGATTTCCACTTTTTTTGCAATTATCCGTCAGGAATTTGAGTATCGCCTATAGCATTGTTGGCCAATAACCGGTCATTTTGAACACTTATTGCAATAAAAAGTGATATTTTCGTGTGTTTTTGTTTTATAACTGAACAAATTAAGGTACGTAAAGATTTTTCTAATTTCCTCTTAAACAAATCGACCGATTTTAAAAAACCGAACGTCAAAATAAAGAACTTCGGCATACCTTTGAAACAAGCTATTGCTCGACACTCCTTGTGATTTAAAATTTTCAAGGGGATGACCTTGGGAGGCAGAGGGCACAAGCGGCGGAGATATTTTTGGTTAGGAAGTTGCCCCTTGACAAATTTTTTGACGTGACTCAGCGTTTTTTCTTTCAATAAGTGGTTTTCGATAAGTCCATGGTAGGGACTTTTGAAATGTAGGTATATTAGGATACCTTATCATATTTTAGTACTGCTCGCAAGATGCGTTGGCATAGACAAATCGTTTTCAAATTGCATGTACCAGAATTGGTACCTTTTTAGCAGGCATTCCTTAGCTCAGGTGTTCCAATCGATTACTTTATATGCCGCTGTCTAAACAGAAACTATACACGTGATCTTGTTTCGTTAGCAAAAGTAGCTTATTTCTTGTTGTCAATTTTATTTAAGATTCGTCAGTTTTACATCGGTCAGGTGATGATTAAAGTGACTTTCTGCACTGAAGCCAAACATTTAATTTTAGTCATGGATTTCAGACTTCTAGCGTAGTACGTACATATAGCTACATATTTTATATCAACTGCTCAGAAATATATTTACACGCCTATGGCTTCTGCAAACAAAATGAATTTGGTCGTAGAGCGCCCTTAATTCAACCCGTAAAAAACGGATGCCGTTTTTTACGCTGCTACCGACAGCACAGAAACGTTTTACTTTAACGTTTACTTTGTGTTTTATATGGAAAATGGACGGGTAACAGCAAGTTTGGTGCAAATTATTACTTAACGAAAAAGGAACATATAACCCCTACACGACGCATTTTACAAATGGAGAGCGAGAGAGAGAGAGAAAGAGGGAGTGACTGAAATATACGATTATACCGTTTAACATAAAGTAGAGCCTCTGGTAAATATCAGTTACATTTTTTAATAAACCATGTATTATATATACAGGGTGTTTCATACGTTGGGACTTTTTTTCATACAGCGGATACTACTTGCCAAAATGAGTGTTTTTTCCCAGTAACATATAAACGAAATATTTAGAGGAAACGAGATATTGACCATTAAAGAAATCCTCAATTCTAAGTCCGTCCCTGGGCAATGGCTCACCATGTCATGATATCACAACAAACAAGGCAGCGCTAGTGGTGCCCGAACTGCCGATACCGGTGAGAAAAACAGGCACTTCATCATACCGTCGCGTTGCTATTGCTACATCTGCCGATTGGACTTTAAAAACAACAACAATAATGGTGCATGCTTATAACAATAATTAACTAGTGGGGACGATTTTAATGTACGGTGAGTGTGGTCAAAATACCGCTGCGGCTTCGCGAGTGTACGTCGATCGTTTCCCTAACCGTACTCACCCTGCGCTTCGTCGATTTGTCTGGCTTTTGCAAAGAGCTAGAGACACAGGATGTCTGAATCCACATCGTGGTGGTCACGCTGGAAGACCTCGACAACATCGTGTGTTCCAAATTGAAGAAGACATCGCAAGTCGTACTTTTACCTGTAAGGCGCCTGCCACGGGACCGTACTTACAACTTCCGTAACTACCAAATAGATGCTTGAAATTTTTTTTACTGTTTTGCTGCTGATTCGCCGTGCATTAGTTTTGCCGTTTCAAGGGCCGTTGCTTCTAAAGGGGAAAGTCCCAACTTTTTTTGTTATAGCAAAAGGGATAGTGGTAATCGGTTAAGATCGCGAACGCTTTCGAGTCTTTTGTTGCTAAAATGGAATTGAGATCATTTACTCTGATACAAGATTATGCAATCAAATTGACCATCATGCAACGAACAAGATTGGTATACAGGGTAGCGAGAAAGTCAGGCAACAAGGCATTTTCTTTCAAACCAAGGAACATACAATTATTGAAGAGTCCAATGCAAGAACCGGTTAAGTCCAATTTCTAACGATATTGCGTTATGCACCTGTTCTTTATAGGTTGGAATTCTGCGTCGTTCAGTGCAAAAACGAGACTCCTGTCTTATACTACAGTGGTGTATATTGTTAGTTGTCTGGTTCTTTACAGTGTGCAAAAATCGGCTAAGTCCTGGACTTGACTTGTTCTTGATAGTATGAAACGAACGAAACCTCTTTTATTTTTGGTATGAAATTGAATTTGTTGAATAGTAACAATAGCATGTATATGGGATAATGTCACCTGAAAGTAAGGAGATAAGTAATGACCCCTTTTTATGCACTCATATTGACAGTAACGAAGATTATTTGCCGAAAAATGCCAACTCAATTTTTTAGTCTGACGAAAAATTACGAAACATGGTCAAATTTTCTTAAGCATAACTCTTTTGAACAATTTGGATTCTGTTGTTAGTTTGCTCGTTGATAAAATAAAAATAGACGATACTGCAATAGTTGAAGATAGATAGTACCAAGGCCTCAGATAGCTTTTTGCGCATTTTAAAATTTAAAATATATCTGTGTGCGTATATGCGTATAACGTTCTTCATTTTAAATATGTCTTTTGCATTATATTTTTTATGTGAGCAGTGAATTTCAATTGATTATCTATTGTTACGCCTAATATTTTATTGCATCTAGAAACTGGAGTTCTTGGCTTCCAATGCTTAATTTCAAAACTGATTGTATACGCTGCCTCTGATTTTCTGGACATAAAAGTATTACACTTGATTTTGCTGGATTTACCGATAAATTATGATCTGCAGAGTATTTTATAAACTGCGCGACATCACGTTAAAAATTTTCTTTTACGTACTGAACATCTTCAGGGCGAAAAGTATGAACTATTTGAGTGTCATCAGCGTATCGTCAAAGCCATAATATCTTAGTTTTGCACACAAAAGTTCATGACTCATTTTATCGAAGGCCTTGCAATAGTCAACAGACAGACAGGAACTACCTTTTTTTTGTCAGTAGCTTCAACCACACTAGCTATTAGATTCAACTACGCAGATGTAGTGCTGTAAGATTTTTGAAAGCCGGATTGTCTCTCTAGAAGTATTTTGCAATGTTCAACATAACTAGTAATCTGCTTTTTTGGCTATCTTCTCCAAGACTTTAGATAATATAGGTAGCAGGCTTATAGGCCTTAAATCACTTACGTCTGTAACGTTTGCTTTCTTAGGTATAGGAATAACGAGAGCACGATGTCAAGCTTCTGGAAAATAACCCTTTTCACGACATATATTTACAATATGAGTGATACATAGTAAGTGACAGGCAAACTTAGTTTTAACATCAGTAGGCTTAAGTTGTCTATGCCTTTGGAATTAGATTTAATATTTTCCATCGTGGTCAATATCACGTCGGGTTCCACCGGTCAGAAACTGAAGTATTTTGACGAAAATTTATTATTACTATGATAATCTACAATTTCCTTTTTTGCAGGTGTAGAATCAAATACTGACATAAAATAGTCGTTGATAAATTCTGGATCAGCACTACAATTAGCAAAGTCGTTTTTAGATTCTGTTTTATACACTCGCATTCACGCAATACTGAACAAATCTGTCTGGATTTTTTTTCTTTAGGTAAGAAAGATACGCTAGTTTCTCACGTGGAATTGATGCCAGAGCAAAATTTCGCATATCTTTAAAGCATTGCAAACTATTATTTGACCGATCAGATTTATATTGTGCATGTAATTTGTCCTCTTATTTCAAAATTTGCAAAAGTGGATATGTCAGCCAAGGAGACTTGGGCTTGTTAACTCTGACTGTCTTCACCGGAGCATGCTTATCAAATAGAGATATCAGAGCACTCATAAATATATCTGCCTTTTCATCAATATTATTGTTGAGAAATATGCATGACTTGTCAGCTGTATTCAATTCTTCTAAAAAAGCTACTTCATCAAATTTAGAAAAATCACGGTAAGTAATAAAATTCGTTTGCTTTACAGGTGGCACTATATTGATACTACATGCTACAGGCTTATGTTCAGATATGTTCTTGGCATCGAAAGTTATGCAATCACTATAAAACACAATTTTAGGCAAGACAAAGTAATTCTTGTTGGCTGCTAAACAATATTTATTAGACCATACGATTCGAAACAATGTGTTATAGGATTAGCAGTATTCAACAAATTAACGTTGATATCACTTGTAATAATGACATTATCATAAGTCATAACGATTGGGAGTAAATTATCTAGTGCCTCTATGCAGTCTCTGACAGACTGATTTGGAGGCGTATAAAGAGCACCTCTTAGAAAAGTTTGTCTACATATTGTTACCTTTACCCAAAGTTGCTCTAGATGGGGTCTGGAGTCTATATAGAAGTCTATAACTTCGACTTTAAACTGTTTATTTATATAAATGCCTATACCTCCACCATGCGTTTCCCTGTTAATACAGAAAAAATTATATTCATTGACAGATACAGTGTCTAAGGGAATGTCGTTCTGTAGCGATGTTTCTGTTATGGCAAAAATGTCAAACTTATCCGTTGTTAATACATACACAAAAACATTAAAATCGCTTAATAGAGATCTTATGTTCAATTTTAATATTCGTGTTATGTGATTTACCCATAGTCTATTCTAGATTTGTAATCATAAACATAATTTTGATATACCGGACAATCCTTGTCATTAGCTCTAGGTTGTTTGCACAGGGATTCCTTGTATTTACGGTTATGTGAGAGAACTATAACACTTAAAATGATTATTAGTACAATTTTTAGTCAAATGGCTTCCAGAACACAGATGTATGACCAAACAGAGAGCTTTAAAACATTGAATCATATTGTGATCTGTGGCTTCACATTCTTTCCATCCTAGAATCAAAAAACCACTTTTGACGAAACAATTATGGACTTCTGGTAAAAATTTTAATATAATGTTTACATAATTGGCATACCCTTTTAGTTTAGTAACTACTCTAAAATCAGAATGTGCATATGTATCAAGTTCGTTGAGTAATATTAAATGTTCTATTATCCGACTGTCACTGGATAAATAATTATTCAACTTTATTATATACCTACCTTTATTATAACCCTAGGCCCACGTTTTTTGGCCTCCCTAACTTCAAGATTGCTAGAAGATTTGTTTTTCAATACACTTTTTAGTTTTTTTGATGCTGAATCATCTTTACAGTACACTAGAGCTCCGTCCCTGATCACTCTCGTTCCATTCACGCAAATGTTAGGATTGACCAACGGATTGACTGACTGCATAAAATATTTCATGACGAGCTGGATCCTCCCTTTTCAGTACTTTTAACGACCAAAACAGACAAACTGTTATTCAATTTCTTTTGTAAGACGCTGCTATAAGTTTGTGTTTTTTGCATAAGTGGTAAAAACGGTCGATCTTTAGTTCCATTACCTGCCTCAGCGATGTTATTGTTTGATAGGCACTCGATTTCTTTGTTTAAAAGTCGACACCTTTGATAGTCTCCCCCGTAGGTTGCAAGGGATTATGATTGCACTCATCACAAAGCCAGTAAATATTGTTGCGTCCATTAATTAGCCTGCTCACAGCATCTTTTATGTTAGCACACGATAAATAAAATTGTTTTTTACACTTTTCACAAGAAATATACTTGTTCGAAACAAGAAATTATCCGAGCAGCACGGACACACATGTACATCACTGGCCATGTGGACGACGAATGTCTGTTTCTTATCCGAAATATTTTGCGCCCTTTTGGCCGGTGCAATTAGGACCAATCTGACCGCAGCGCGCTAGTGTTCTACGGCCAAACAGAGATAGCGTACAGGACCGTTCAAGGTCTGGCAGACCAAAAACTGACACTAACGATGATAAGACTTCAGCGCCGGTACTCTGCAACCTAGAAACGTGTTTCTATGCACTATGTATGAATGCGTGGCTTCGTAAATATGTCAGCATGATGTCAGCGTAGTAGGCACTTTGTGGTAACCACCCGAAGCTGCCCGATTGTCTTAAGTTACAGAGTACCGGCGCAGATGTCCTATCGGATGTTCAAAAAAATTCTCAAACATTTACATATGAATTGATAAAAAACCATAATATCAGCAGGATGTCGGTCCAAACAACTTCAGGCAAAAATGAGGTCCATCCATACTAAATTAGAACCACCTAGAATTGGCTGAAGGCGATTTCGATAGAATATTAGTTTTTTCTAAAACGGTTCTAGAAAAAGTCCACTAAAAAATGTGCTATACAATTCCGTTCGTATCCCTAAAATTTCATAATTCCATGTTTATTAATTTCAAAGGAAATTTCTTGTTGCCAGGCTTTCTCGCTACCCTGTTAAAAGGGTATAGCACCCGCATCTCAAACTAGCTAGGTACATTTGTTATACCACTGAACTAAGATCATGACAGATAAGGCTGGTTCATTTTTGACAAATTTTGCAGTGGCGTCGAAGTCTTAATAGACATTTTAGGGGTCTCTAATCATTTTTTGCTTTATCTGGCAGGGGATAAAATAGGGGTCGTAAGAAAAGCAACCCTAAAGTAATTTGTACTCATCCGTTACGTTAAAGATATGATCTTCAAGATATTCCATACTTTATAGACCTTTTCTTTTCATGCATCATATATTCTTGCAATCTCATAATTTCAGTAACTGCTGTACTAATTTTGATGAAATTGGGGGTGGGACGTATCCTACCATGTCATAACGTGAGATCATCTAGGATAGAGAAAAACAAAATTTGTATTCATGCATTATCACGTTGTGTGAAATTCCACATTTCACAGGCCTATCCGAACATGACATTGAAGACATAAGTGTGCGATTATTTTTTGGGATTTACAGTTTGGGTGAAAAAAATTGATTACATAAATTAATGTTGTATGCTGGCGTGGAGTTGAAATTGGTGTGGTAGCTAATTAGTAACTCAAACTGTTTTTACTTTTAAGAATGTGTCGAGACACTTGATGCAATTTTTTCGCGTAAACGGTGGTAGTGAAGATAATTCGTCGTATTATTCTGTTATCTAAGTTTACATAAAATGGGTGCGGAAACTGCAATAGCGTGGCAAGGAGTGCCAGATCGATAAGCAGCAATTTTTGAAATTAGCTCCTCTAAATTGGAATGTTTGTGGTATTGTATTAGCTGCGGTACCTAATTACGTTGACGGCAATAAACCGAGCTACACACATAGGTTTCAATTCTATTAGTTTGTGTACCACTGAATTGAATCGAGATAAACGAGATATTTTTGTATGAAAGCCGGAATCCGTTACATCGATGAGGATCATTCGTATATAATAATAATAAAAATTAAAAAACTAAAAAACATGCTTTCATAGAACATCGAACTAAAAGGTTAAAAATAATTTTTTAAAATAATCGAGAGCCCGGCGCTTTTTTCACAAGCATACGGGTTTTTTCCGTCAGTGTTGTTTGTATCTTATTTTCAAAATTAATTCCAAATTTTTAATTCGGTGTTCTTTAAAAGCGTGTTGTCTTTATAGTTTCATTAAACTATGCTTATTTTTGATTTTTTAGTTAACTTTATCATTAAGGCCCGACTTTATCAACACATGCATTCTAACAAGGGCTTTGACCAATCAGAGCAGCCCATTCAAGAAATGGCATCTGTCAAAGTTCTCTGAAAATTATTGATTTCTCTAGAAGTTTCCATCAAAAGGGTGAAAAAAGACATGCTTTATATATAATCGACCATTATGAACCCTCTAGTGTCTTCTCAACTCTGATTTTCCATCCTAAATGGGCGAAAACTTGCATTTTCTTGTCGAACGAACAGTCTAACGATTAATTGATCTAGACCAATCAGATTCCACCATCTAACCACTGGATTGTTGATGTATTAAAAAATGATAATGAATAGAAGCTGCATTATTTTGATAAATAAAATGTTACTAACTATAACAATTATTATAAATACTTGCAATACACCTTTGTATTATAGTAAAATGGCTAAAGAACATTTTGTTGCATGTTCCAAAGCTAAACACACTATTTTAACTGTTGGCCAATCACACCTCACACAAGTAGTAGATAAAATTTATGCAGTGCACTTTTATATGAATATGCTGATGTGAAGAAAATCTAATATTATTACCTACTGCCTAATTCCGATAAAACTAGAATGTTACTATCTACAATAATTATAAATACCTGCGAGATACCTTTGTATCATAGTAAAAAAGGGTATATGGAGGTACACTGTAAACGCGTGATTGACAGCAGCAAGGAGGAACACAACCAAAAAATTAAGAACAAGTTCCTCTCATGTCCTAGTTCGTCCAGAACATTCTGGTCTGTAGCTAAGGCTGTTAGTCAGAACTTTTCCTATTCGTCAATACCACCCTTGACCAGAGAGGACAAATCCATCGCTTCTGCTCCTAAAGAAAGAGCAGACATCTTGGGGAAGCTCTTCGCAGCTAACTCTACTGTAGACTTTCGAGGAAGTACTCCGACCACCACCATAAGCGTGAACTCGAGAATGGCAGAGGTCAAATTTCAACATCGAGATGTAAAAAGCATCCTCCAAAAACTGAACACCAATAAAGCTACTGGTCCTGACCAAATTCCAGCCATTGTCCTTAAACGCTGTGCCACTGAGCTTGCACCTATTCTTTGCAAGCTCTTCAAACTTTCGTATCAACGAGGCGTGTTTCCCGCTTCGTGGAAGATTGGCTGCGTACAACCCATCCCTAAGAAAGGAGAGACTGTCATTAACACACAGCTCCTGAAATACCTGGACAACAATAACATCATAAATGATCGCCAGTATGGCTTCCGTAAGCACAGGTCTACAGGTGACCTCCTTGCCTACGTCACTCACTTGTGGAACAGAGCAATAGACAACCATGGCGAATCCCGTGTTGTTGCACTTGATATATCCAAAGCTTTCGACAGAGTATGGCATGACGGACTTCTGGTCAAGCTTGCAGCTTATGGACTACCACCTGGTCTGCGCCAGTGGCTGAATAGCTTTTTGAAAGACCGATCTCCGTTCGTTGTAGTCGAGGGCTGTTCATCAGACATATTTTCAATAAACGCCGGTGTTCCTCAGGGATCTGTCCTATCCCCTACACTATTTCTGCTGTACATCAACGAGCTGCTGGAAATAACATCCAATCCAATCTACAGCTTCGCAGATGACAGTACATTAGTGTCGTGCATGGAACCAGGCAAGCCACTATCATCCCAGGAGACGGTACGTCGGCGACAGCAGCATGCTTCACAGATCAACGCAGATATCAAAACAATTGTCGAGTGGGGATTAGCGAATAAAGTACAGTTCAACGTACAAGAAACTCAGGCAACGACACTTACAAAGAAGTCTCACGATGGCTTACCAACCGTGAAAATGGAGGGTCACCCCATAGTCGAATCACCTTCCGTCAAGCTTTTGGGAATCAACATCAACAATAACATGTCCTGGCACGACCACGTCGTCAGTATTGCTAAAACGGCATCCCAGAAGCTTGGAGTTTTGTTCCGCTGTAGGAAGCTGTATACACCAGAGCAACTGCTGCTGCTCTACAAGGCACAGATCCGACCATCGCTGGAGTATTGCTCCCATGTGTGGGGATGCGCTCCGAAGCACTCTCTAAAGCTTCTGGACACTATCTAGAAAAGAGCGATTAGACTAATCGACACGCCTAACCTCACAAAGGACCTCCACAGCCTGGAACATCGAAGGAGGGTGGCTGACCTATCCCTGTTTTACAGATTCTATCACGGAAGATGTTCGAGTGAGCTCTCTCAGATAATAACACCACAGGCCGTCCGAACCAGGACCACTAGAGAAGCTCTTCGAGCTCATCCTTACCAGGTCGAGGTCCTTACTCCCCGCACCAGTCTCCTCCAGCATTCCTTCTTTTGGAGAACTTCGACGCTGTGGAATCAGCTGCCGGGGAATTTGTTTCCCGACGGCTACAACATGCAGCGTTTCAAATCTAACGTGAACCGATACTTATCCTCTCGCAGCGCTCCTACAGCGCCATAGGCTTTCAGCCTTTGCGGGAGGCCGACCATAAAAAAAAAAAAGACTTCACCATTCACCAACATCCAACTTCATGTTTTTCCTATTATACCACCTTGCCAGGTTCTCTTTTTAATAACATTTAACATTAGTCCTACCAAATATTTTGAGGGGGTGTTGACCTGTTGATATTCCAAGGTAAACATTTGCATTTTGCCCTACTGGAAATGCAGGTACATAATATAGCTGTTTTCAATTGGAAAAGACAACAATTTCACTATTTTGTAAAATACCAGAGCAGATAGGATAGCCTTGAAATTTGAAATCATATGTTTTTTGTTTTTCTCTGTTAGTGAGGTTAGTGTCTAGGCTAGGGATGTGACAATAGAACTCTTCGTAACCGCTACCAGTGGCGTGTGGCGCCAATGCTGCCACCGACGACAAATTAATAGATGGCCGTGGCGGAAATTCTGTATAATAATCAGTCAGTCACTATGTTGAAGTTCTGCAGCCTGCTGAAGTTTGTGATTAATAAAACTAGCTGCAAAACCAGAAGTATTTGCCTTCTTTTAAATAATATTGAGGTGGTAAATATATGTATATGATTTTATTATACAAAAAGCGTGAGGTGTTCAGCAGTAATTGTTAAAGACATTCATCATTTCGTGGGTGGTTATTAGTCGGTATTCGTTATACCTACACAACATAACATTGCCAATTGGTATATCATATCAATTCGATATGGTTACTATTGAATCGCATTATTCGATATTTCTGGAGCATTTATTCGTAGGAGAACCGAATAAAAATGAATCATTCAGCTTCCTCTTACAATCTGTGATTAGTATGATATTTATCAGTACAACGGGAACTATCGAATAAAAACTATCGAAGGCTTCGATAGTTACTATTCATTCGGATTATTCGATTTTCCTGACAATCGAAAAAAATTATTAACAATTCAGTTTCTTTTGCAAATTGGCTTTGAAATCTAAACAATAGAGAATGAAGTTAGGCATAAGCTATTGATTTGTGTGCCCCCGATTACATACACAATGTTGGATATTAGTTGATTAACACCTTTGATTAGGACTTTATACTTATATTTATGCATTTATAACTATGACAGCATATCCAAATTTACATTATTTCAATATACCTATTTGATGCTTGGAAGGATCAGAGTAAGCTTTGGTCGAATAATGAAATAATTCTGTTATCTGCGTATGTGTCGTATTCCATCTATGCATGGCCGACTTTACTCACTAGGCCGGAGCATGAAATATGGCAACACTGAATCAGCAGGCCGAGTTTTTATTTGAGGTTAAGTCATGTGTATTCTTCCAGAGCAGAAAATAAGGTTGGAAGGTGATTTTTAATGTGTTTCTAATTATTTACCTGCACAAACGAAACTATAAAGGTAAAAAGATCCCTGCAAAGTGTGTAGTACCAGGTTGCACTAGCCAATCAAGGACATACCAACATAACCTTCCAGAGTAACAACGAGGAGTGGAAGGTGATTTTTAATGTGTTTCTAATTATTTACCTGCACAAACGAAACTATAAAGCTAAAAAGATGCCTGCAAAGTCTGTAGTACCAGGTTGCACTAGCAATTAGTGCTTCCAGTAGAGGGCATAAACAGAAGTGGGTGAAAGGTATTCCTCATAAGGGCTGGTTATATTTATAAGAATAAAGACAATAATTACAAAACTTTTAAAGGATAAGACCTATTTTAAGCCACAATGTGGGACCTACAATGTTTTCTGGACCTCCCAAATATCACAGAAAAAGACAGTTAATAGAACTCATCTGGGCATACCTACGAAAAGATTTGATAGTGAAATGGAATAAATACAAAACCAGCAAGAATGGCTTCAAAGTGACCTAATAGTGAATTTTTCTAGCTCAAGTTAAAATTTACAAAGTAAATTGAGTGTTCATTAGCAATTGTGCTTCCAATAAGGGACATAAACAGAAGTGGGTGAACGGTATTCCTCGTATGAGCTGGTTATATTTATATGAATAAAGACAATACTTTACAAACATTTCAAAGGATAAGACCTATTTTAGAGCACAATGTGGTACCTACAATGTTTTCTGGACCTCCCAAATATCACAGAAAAATACAGTTAATAGAACTCATCTGGGCAAGCCAATGAGGGCATGCATCTGGGCATACCTACGAAAAGATTTTATAGTGAGAGGGAATCAACACCAGCAAGAATGGCTTCACAGTGACCTAATAGTGAATTTTTCTAGCTCAAGTGACAATTTACAAAGTAAATTTATGTGGAAGTGGAAGTGGCAGCAGGAAACAGGTTACTTTATTTTTATTTTGTAGTGTCTGACTATGATGAACCAGACATCGGATGTAAGTGGTATTAGTAGTAGTAGTTCTAAAAAGCATTTTTTTCTTACTTTATTAACCCAGGTGAACCCTATAAAAAAACATATAAAATGTAATAATTATTCTGAAACTGTAGGCCCACTATTTGACAGCTAAGCCACGTTGCCACATCTAAGGCTCCGGCCTAGTGTAGAGTCGGCCATGATCTATGCGAAAAGCGCTGCACTTTATACTTCAAGTTGAACTGATATTGATGTTTTTTCAAAAATAAAAGGTTTCAAAATCCTTAATTACTCTCTCAAATACGCTATTCAGTACTTCTGAATAGTTGTTCAATAACGTCTGCCAATCGGGTATTCGTCGATTCAGTCACGCCCACAGCGCAGGTTGGTTGATTTAGCTGGTAGTCTAGTTAATGTTTTTATTCGAATTAATTCAATCGGTAGTTGCAACCATTCATTCAGCTCACTTGTTTGATTGGTCCTATTTTCTGTGTTTATTTTTTGCGTTATATTTTGTCTGCTTTAGGAAAAAACACATTCAAGATAAACTACTGTTGAGATTGACAAAGCTCCATCTGCCTTATCCTACTAGAGTAAAAAGTAAAATTTACATCTGGCAACGCAGGGCCCACGCATCCCAACGTCCGCCTCCCAACGATTTTGACTTGACAAGAAAATAGATGTGAAAATACAAAGTGTACAATAATAATAATTGTGAAGATTGTGAATTTACCAACGTATAAGAAGTTTCTTTACGCTTTGTTATTAGTTTTTCTAGAAACAAGTCTGGATAAAGCCAAAAACCGTTCCTTGTTTTGACGGGAACAGGTAGTTCCAAAGAATACACAGGGTATTGAATTATTTAAAAACTATTATACCATAGATGGAGGAAGGAATCATTTGATATAAATTGGAAATATAGGATAAAGAACATCAGCTGCACCTACATCTCTGTGAATATTTATGTATGAAGATCTATAACAAACATGCATCCAGTAGACATAAAAGTATGTATGTGTTTATAATCAGTTATTTCTCACTGAGGATGACATGAGGTGATATTATTATTAATTATAGGTAAGCATGGAAAATCTGGCATTAATTTGCAAATCAATCGCTTTGTTCTGATTTTGTGCTATGATTTTGATACGTGAATTTTAAAATATTTTTGACAAAAGTGTCATCCAGCTTTGACGTTTTGTTTCCAATATTGATAAAATACTATTGGATGATACTTATTAACTACAGACCTCAATCCCCAATAGAAAGAGTTCGTTAAACAACAACCAATAGAATTTGTTCGTTGGAGTGTTCCTCAGAATATGCATATTGATAAAATCGGGTCTAAATCTATCCTCGTCTTATTACGCCAGATTGTACAGGGAGTCCATTGACATTTATAAATATAAGAACAATTTCAGCAACAAATGAGAAGCATAAGCTCAACAGAATGGATACTAGCCTTAACGCGGACGCAAAGATTCTGGGACGCGCAGGAGTTCCACAGGTATCGGCGGTGCACAGCGCAGCAGCCACCCCTCCTAATCCGGGGAATACAAACGCCAACCCTGTGACACAGACAGACCGACAGACCAACAGACCGGCAGACCGACAGACCGACAGACCGACAGACCGACAGACCGACAGACCGACAGACCGACAGACCGACAGACCGACAGACCGACAGACCGACAGACCGACAGACCGACAGACCGACAGACCGACAGACCGACAGACCGACAGACCGACAGACCGACAGACCGACAGACCGACAGACCGACAGACCGACAGACCGACAGACCGACAGACCGACAGACCGACAGACCGACAGACCGACAGACCGACAGACCGACAGACCGACAGACCGACAGACCGACAGACCGACAGACCGACAGACCGACAGACCGACAGACCGACAGACCGACAGACCGACAGACCGACAGACCGACAGACCGACAGACCGACAGACCGACAGACCGACAGACCGACAGACCGACAGACCGACAGACCGACAGACCGACAGACCGACAGACCGACAGACCGACAGACCGACAGACCGACAGACCGACAGACCGACAGACCGACGGAAATGAGTGACGTGGATTTTCGTTATGTAGACATCACAAAACGCCCAAAAAGCGTATTATCTAAAAATCGAAAAATTTCGCGATCGCAATACTCCCCTCACCTATCGGTGTGGGAAGTCAAAGTATCAAATTAGAAATCACCCTGTTTACAGATAATATGTCTCTATATCATAGCAGTGTTATATCGCCAGAAGTCATTTATAAAATCAACAATAGCATTTATCCTAAAGGGTGACACTAGCCTCAATGGCAAATTGTCGCCATCCATCATCACTTTATAAATAGCAGACTCTTTATCAAAAGATGATAATGAATGGCGAAGCCAGGTCAATGGTCTGAATACATTTTGTAGGCCCACAGAGGAAGCGAACAGAAAATTAGAAAAGCGTATTTTCGGTATGATGTAATCTAAAATCCCGAGGAATATAAACGTAATGCGTTGGGAATCCATTAGGAAAGTTTGTTACCCATAATATGCTCGACTACAATGAATTATCAGGGGACATTGTTCAAGGTTATCTAGGTTTTGTTCACGTTTACGTGCTTATTGGATACTCTGCTCGGCCTCATTTTAAAATAAATTTATCAGAGCTGAATAACCTATGTGAACGCTTGCGGCTCAAGTTTTATTTTTTGAGGATTTGTCAAACAGGTTGGCCTACTAATATAAGCTTAGGTCACTGACAGAGAAGAGTGCAAGGGATTGACCTGTTGAAAGCAGGCATCTCTACTTCTGTAGGTATACAGATCCAAGATTACTCCTTAGATAGGTAATTTGTATTAAAAGAATTTGATATACAAAGTCAACTGCACGAGTCCTTCAAGGACTTTCCAATATATGAAAATTACGTAACAAAAGGGGAGAGATGACACAGTGTAAAATGTTAAATGAGGTAGGCGATATTTTGGCAGAAAGAGCCAGCCATAGGGATTGCGTAAGCCTATTATTACACTAATTTCCATTGTATCGACGAGAATGCTTACATTCTTTGGATATATTCACAGAAGCCATAATATGGAGAAATTTGTAGTTCGGGGTCATGCCCCAGTGGAAGGTGCCCTGGCTGTTCCCCTACACGCTGGGTGGATACGACGAAACAGTTGCTGGATATGAGTATCAAGAGCGCCACTGAACTGACAGTAAATCGCGTACGATGGCGAGCTACAGTTCTCAAAGCTATTGATAATATTCGTGTCACCAAACTATAGCTCCGACTTAATGCATTTTGCGCTTTCACAACATGTCTGTTAAGACATTGTGACTATGATGATGATGATGATTATAACACAGCCAAGCACATAATGAAAAAGCACGATCGGTAAAATATTTAAAGTCAAAGAGATGCCGAACTGTGACAGATATGATTTTTTGCAGCCTACCAGCTACTACACAGAAGAATGCTGTTTCGTATTCAATTAATTCTTAGTATTTGGATGTTTTTCCATTAATTCTGATATATCTATAGTTATTTCAAATCCGTGTCATTCAATTTACTCTTCAGGTTCGAAGGAATTGCAGGGAAGCTAAATTGTAGGCTTTGTTATTGTTTCCCAGCGCCACTTTAGGAACAGCACTGTTAATTAGAACCCAACAGTGAATACGAGTGTTGCTCTCTATCTCCGTCAATCCAGCAGTACGCCGACAGCTGTTTCACGCTTATTACCTTCGAGTACCAGATAGCGCACCGGCAGAATTCTTTCTGTCTGCTCCAACAGTGAATGGTCAGGTGGAGAATCTCGCTGATGTTTATAGAAATTTACTTCAGATTGAAAAACCAGAAAATTGTTCAGCTATCATATCAATGCGAGAATCCATTCTGGAGAAACGCTGGCTTTTCATGCCCAGGTTGAGCAAAATCCGGCTGAGCTGCATCACTACCTTTGTCACTAGCTTTGGATGAGCGAACAGTCAGTTTTGATTGCTGTGCTCTTATTTTGGATTTACAAAAAATAAAGATGCAATATCTATTGCTTAAGATTGCAAAGGCACCAACTTGGTTAGGAAGTTACGTTAGAGAATTACAAAAGCTGTGGTATTTCACTAGAGCAGGAGTGCTTCCTTAGCAGTGCTTTTTGCAATTTTCGTCAATAGTTCTGGTCCTATGAACAAATATTAGGTTCCTCCTTTTGCGAGTGTGTCGGCCAATACATTGCCTTCCACTTCGCTATGACCTGGAACCTAAACCAAAGTTACTTTGTTCCTTGTTCCAAGTTCGTTCAGGAGATTTATTCAGTTCTGTACGAGTCTTAAGTCAACTCGTTTGAGCCTCAGTGATTTCAGGGCAGCCTGGTAAACTGGAAGGATTTTTATAGATTTGCTTCTCAGGGGTACTTTGTTTAGCTCCTTGACTCTCAACTTAGGGGCTACCATTTCTGCTTGGAAAATTGTGCTATACCTCCCAAGTTTTACTAAAGTTTCAATTCTTCGATAAGTACCAACTACTCCCGCTCCTGTGCCGTTCTGACTTGGAACCGTCCGTGAGTAGCGCAAGATCGGGGTGTGTTACGAAAGCGTCACTCATTTCCCGTTTTTCTTTTCCTAGTAGCAGGGCGTTGTGGGAGCTTTCCGTATGCACTTGGGGAACCATGGAGTCCGAAATCATTCCGAGTATATGGTGATTTATAATTTCACTCATAATACCTATTGTGTCCAGTCCTAGTTCCTTTTTGTCTGTCTTCAAGTTGATAGCAGTCTATAAGCGACTATTCTGGCACCTCTCTTTACCTCAATCTGTAGAGGGGTTAAATTTAGAAGGGTCTCCATCGCCAGTGTTGGTGCAATAGAAAATTGTACAGGGGGGGCGACTTACTTGAATCGAGTGCTCAAATCAGGGCAGGGGGGACGAATTTTGTTTTTGCTTATACAAGTCTTTTATCTTCGCTGCTCCAGGGGAGAGGGACACGCCCCCTCCCCCCTGCCCCCCTCTGCTGGCGCCCATGATTGCACCAGTAATAGCCTAGTAGGCGATGCGTTGCACAGCCGCCAGCGTGTTCTGGCTTTCCATTGCAAACATGTCTGCCACCAGAGAACAGCACCATATACTGCCATTGATTTTACTGTCGTTTGATATATCCAGTATATCAGTTTAGGACTAATGCCCCAAGATTTGTCGCATATCCTTCTGAGTGTCCAGAGGACAAGTCGGGCCTTATCCTGATTTAACTGCATATAAACATCATAACTAATTTTGTTATTTGGTAACTGTTTAATAGTTTAATATTTAACCACTATAAAAGACAGCTCATCCATAGTGAGTAAATCAGCCATTATAGCCGTGTGCGACTACAAGTTAAAGCTTCATTGTAGCTCAAACCTACCATACATCTCATGTATCCTGGGAGTAGAATTTGCTTTTGTATTGTAATTTCCCTTTGAGAGGACCGCAGTCGGGCTATAAATTCGAGTAGATACGACATTAATTTGGCCCATTTCTGCGGAATAACCATAAATCTAGACTCAATTTGCTATCGGTACCTCTAAATTGCTACGGTAAGGCTCCTTAAGGAGATTTTATTTAAACGGTCGGTCTCTACGACGTGTAAAAAGAGGTAATTACGCCATTAGGGCCAGGAAGCGGTGACAAAGGATGTATCGTCGTATGGGGACGTTAATTTGCTACCGCAGTGCTGCTTAGTTAGACCTATAGTGTCTATGGAAGTGATTTAAACTGTTAATATAAATAGATGGTTAATGCGGCAATAGTCGACAAAAGAGCATATACAAGAAAGAGCACGAAGGATCGCGTGCACGTACGAGCAAGATGGAGATGGGCACCCTGGTGTTATTTGACGGTCATAGTCGAGCGCTTGGGGCTCGAGTTTATATATAAATACATAAACCTAACTCACACATGTATGCATACCTATTTCAGTGTTGCTTAACAGCCCGTTCACACGATGCGGTCAAATCGCCGTTTTGGTAATTTTAACGGAACGGCGCAAACCGAATGATATGTTCACACAGAAAATGGTTGTAAACAGATTTTCAGCCAATACCGGGTTTTCGATTCATTTTTGAATAGTTTTCTTGCGAATGGACGTAAATACGTTTATATTTTTGTATTGGTATCGTCGAAGGAGGCGTAAATTACTTAACAGAAAACTTTTGATTCATGTTATTTCAAATCAAAGGCCTCATTTGGGTGCTTGCCATAGGTCAGGTTTTATTCTGGAATCAGTTATTCGGTTTTTGGTGACAAGGGACGACGAAATTGCCATAGCCGTGTGAAAAATTACCGAAACGGTGATTTGACCGCATCGTGTGAACGGGCTGTAATAGCCTCTAACAAGCAGGTTAGATAGACCTGCGTAGATACGCGTGAATGGATGCATAAGTGCATCTGAAACGAGAGACATCATCTAACATCTCTCATCACCTGAGGGACACTGACAACATGTATAGTATACGCATATGAATTAGATTTTTGTATTTTTTGTTTGTTATCCTTGTTGTTGCACCACCTCATTATGCTTGATTTTGCTGTTAACTGGCCTTAATTTTTAAGACCTATTCACGTTGATTTATTTTTACTATATTCGCTTGTTGAGTTTTATATGTATAATGTTTTGGGATCAGCTTGAATTGGCGTTAAATAATAATAAAAATAATAATATACCGTAATTTATTTTTATTTGTTCCTTTTAAAATCTCCATTCTTATGAAAATTGAATAAAGCACTTATTGGCGCCTACTGCGCCACTTGGCGGTTGTTTCAGAAAATCAAAATATGATTTTTAGTGCTTTTGCTTGAGTATTATCTGTAGAATGGTTACTAAAACATTGTGACGAAGGCTAGATCCCTACACAAATTGTTTCTGAAACTCACTGCACACTTGTCATAAGACTTGGTTTATTGATATCTCCGGTTTGTAACTAGATAGGAAGTTGGATCTTGCACTGGCATTTTAATAATTTCGTTCTCTGTCTATCTGTGTTAAAAGAAATATATCACACTTTTCAAAAGTTTCGTCATAATGCGCAATAATTATATAACAATACCACCCTACATAATATAGCTACTAATCCAAGATCAACTTGGATAACTTTGATAAAACAGATTATTTGGTAAGAACAGCTCTTTCAAAAGGTGCCTAGACTGTTTAGTTCCGTTAACTAATGCCAAAATTATTGCCATTAAAATAAAAACTATTTTGACGTTCCCCCACCACAACATCTTACAAGATAGGGCAAAATGCGGTTAACAAAAAAAATCGAGAATTGTCTGTCTGCATGATAGAAGTATTTATAATATACCTTTATTTGCTTATTTTTTGAGAAGAAGTCGTTTTTCCGATTGATCGTAACAGTTACGCCCCCTAGTGGCTGCTTATCCGATTTACCTAATAACGTTTCTCCTCGAAGTTATATGATTAACGCTTACAGAGATATTGCCGACGTCCATTCTTAGTAGACCACCCTGTACATGGGTATTTCGCGATATGTACGGGATAAAGCACGTTAGTGCACTTGTCAAGATCAAATAATATATTTATTCGTATGAATAAGCAAAAGCGTGTTGGTACAGTTGCTAATGTTAAATAATCAAGGATTTAATTAATTAGTATTTACAGGGTTAATCATGTTACGTTCAAATCAAATATTAATAATAATAGCAGTATGTACAAAAGGATATTTTTTTTATGAAATCACTGTTCTAATTAGTCGTCGTCACTGCTTTCATTCAGTACCTAAATCAAAAATTCTAATATGGTATGGTTCTATGTTATTTTCTATTCGATAATTACCTGAGGCAAACACGTTAATAGCATATAATAACAATGTGAGTGGGGCGATTATGCCTCCTTTCACTGCGAGTCTATTGTCTCTCATAGCTGCTTAGAGTTCACCGTACAATCCACACTTCTTTTCGAAGGCGATGGTCGTAATGGGTGGAGCTTCCTTGAAGTCAAAAGGTTCCAGATGGACATGTCCAAAAGTCTGGAACCTAGCTCCTTCCAGTACTGGACAGAAGCACAGAATATGCTCCGATGTTTCGTCCTCCATATGGTAGAAGCGACACTCTGTTGTTTGTTCAAGACGCTACTTTCGCATGTGGTTCTTCAGACAACAATGTCCTGCCAGCAGACCAACCAGAATGCGAAGATCATTCCTGTTCCATTCTGTGATCTCCGGGGAGCCTGACTAGAGGGGTATCGTATATCCCGTGCATCCCGCCAGTGTAGGAGTGGTTTCCTCTTTGCCCAATCTGAGACGGTTTTCTTAGCGGTTCTTCCACTCAGCTATGACCTGAAACCCAAACCAAAGTTACTTTATTCCTTGTTCCAAGTTCGTTCAGGGGATGTATACAGTTCTGTACGAGTCTAGAATCAATCCGTTTGGAGCTCAGTGCTTTTAAGGCAGCCTGGCTATCAGAAAATATTTTTATAGATTTGTTCTTTTGATCAGTTCTCTAACTCCCAACTTTATGGCTATCATTTCTGCTTGGAAGACCATGGTGGTTACTCAAAAGACTGATTGATAGCAAGTAGAGAATCGGCTATAAAATCTAATTTTAGTAGAGCTTTGGCTCAATAGAGCTAAATAGAGTTAAGTGGAGAAATTATAGCCAGTTATCGGTGTTAAGGGTCTAGGGTATAGCGCGCGAAATTGAGAATCCAAGAAAAGACGTATTCCCGTTTTAGCGAGGAGGTGTGGCCGTGACCTCTTCCATTTCTCCAGTGTGTGTCTAAGATGAGGGCAGATAGTCCATAAATCCAAAGGTAAGGTCCAAAGGTACTATAAAGATGAATTTCGTATTTCCAAGCTCCTGAAGTTACCTTTAAACTTACAGTAATGACTCAAAGAGCAAATTGAAGAAGAAAGCTTGCGCTTGTGCAACTATTTAGCCTTTTTTTGATATCGTGTTTGGTTGTTAAATTACTGGCATTTATAGAATGCATGATGCATCCCCCGTGTGGGGGCGGGTTAGAATATCTCCCATCGTATATCCTGCGTGTCGTAAAAGGCGACTTAAAGGAACCGAACTACTGTCGGTATAAGCAGTAACCTCTTCTCAACCAACAGCTTTGGGTGAACGAGTTGAGAAGAGTCAGGACACTCTCTTGTCCTTGGGGTGAGAAATTGCCCCTAAAGGCGGATGAACCAGTAGATACCATCTGGTCAACGGAATGAGGATGCAGAAAGTAAATGGGAAACTACTGCATTAAAGATCTTAAAGATATCCCAAGAGAAACTCGTAAAATGAGTAAATGCATTTTACGAGTTCACAACATGTCTGTTAAGACATTGTGACTATGATGATGATGATGATTTTGCATTGCGAGTTTTTTGCACATTAAAAAACTTTTTTGAGAAAATCGAAAATAGTTGTCATTTATTAAGGTCTTAGCTATCGCTTTCTGAAATATTATGTACGTAGTTTGAAAATGGAGTGTGTTATGGGAGAAATTGCGAGTCCGTGTTTTACATGGCAAATACGTACGTATAAATGTGTGTATCCAGGCCCCTTAAAATAAAGGTTGCAATGCCGCATTCTGCGGCAAATGACAAGTATTTTCACGTGGATGTGACGGAAGAAGGACGACGCCATTTCTACTCTCAAACGAAAACAACAACTGACCTATGAATTTTTATTCACATTATTTCTTGATATGTTCATCTATTTTTCAATAAATCACATTATAAAACGGTCCACAATATCGGACAGGTGATCACCACCAGCCCCAGAATCGGTTGAACTGGAAGTTAGGCCTATTGCGGGTATCTCGTATTCATTCTAATCTTGTTACATAATAGGCTATCGTGTAATAGAACAAGTTTCAGAAATAACAGTGAAACATCAATTTCTGGTTGCTTGTAACATATCAACCTCTAAAGAAACAATAAAGATATTACTGTCTTGTTTTGCAGCTGTCCCTAGCTCCACATCTAGTTACTATCAAATTTCCAACCAAAACGACTTAGGCATTGCCTATAACACAATAAGCTGATCGAAAAGTAGCCAGTACAGAACGTTTAGAGGAAATTTAATTCCAAAGTGGACAGTGGACCCTCCGTTACAGGAGTCACTTTGTTTTGTCGTGAAAATTGTCCGAATCAATTTATATCTAGTCGAATATATATACGCTAGTTTTAGGTCACCTGCCATGAGGTTGCACTTTAATCAGCTTCAACGGGTCTTAAAAGGAGTTTTATGTTGCGGAAAATGTAATATAAGGGACAAGCAGGATGCCTCAGTCCACAGCTAAGAAAATCAAAAATAATAAATGTCTTCCTTCTTGTCTTTCGGGTTATAAATAGAATTTTGATGACAGCAATAGATTTTGTCCGAAACGGTCGTTGATTACAGAAAAATATTACAGAGTATTACAGAAATCAAAAAATTTCTAGTGTTTTAAATGAAATAGGGATATCATTCATGCAGGAAAACATATGGGGTGCTATTTGAAAACAAAAAGTTCGGGGTGGGTTTTCGATGATGACGTATAAAAAAGCGTTTTGAATGCATGGTATGATTGATCCTATGGAGTATCCCTGCTATATTTGTAGATACTTACCAAGATCTTCATTATACCGGCTGTTGAGATGCCGGTTGAGTACCTATATCCCAAAGCAGTGCTTGTCTGTAGCACCGGCACACTTGTATCCTCGTGAAAAGTAAACTCGCGAGACAGTCTACCACCAACTGAAGATCACAGTCGGTACGGCCGCGCCGCAAATTTCTTCTTCGGCTTCTTCTTTTACCGAATCGGGGAGTCAACGATATCTGTCAAACAAACTTGGGAAGTCACTTTTCACTTTTTTAAGCTTTTATTTAACTTGCATTGCATGTTTCTTCGGGTGGAATCTTGCTACTCGATTTTGAAGCAGGTATCTTCAACCGCCTGAGCTAAAATTTTGTATACACGTTTAATTTTGCAATACAAGACAAACCGATTAGCTGTGTGACGTCATTCTAGATCCAATAAGGCGGAGTAAGATGGCGGAATAGTTATTTTTAATGTATTTGTACAATATGGGTAACAAATTATGGAGCTTGTTGGGGGTAACTCGAAAAATAATGTGACGTCACTCAAAATCCAATATAGCGGGCCATCCAAGATAGCGGATAGCGAAATAGTTATTTTTTATGCACTTCTACAATATGAGATTCAATTGAAAGGGCTTGCCGAGAATAATTATAAAAATATTTTGACATCACTCTTAATCCAATATGGAGGACTTTTGAAACTTTTTATGCTTTCGTATAGCATGGGTATTAAGTGAAAGAGTTCGCTGAGAATAAAAATGTAGGTTGAAAAAGAAAATAATAGGTAAGGTTAGAAAAACTTCTACACGAAAATTACTTGAGTTCGTTCTGTATAGTATAACCTGGAAAATGTTGAATAAATTTTAATGAAATCTCCACACAGTATTATTTCCGTAGCGAAGATGGAAAACTCGCAAGGTCTTTAGAAATCGGGTTATTGGAGGCGCAGCAATAATCAAAAACTAAAAATATAAAAACTTTATTTTTAGACGGTTTGGGTGTACCTGATCGTTTCACTTCGCCCAGCTGAAGCTTGCAGAATAAAAACTGTGCCGCCATAGTTTCTACGGAGAAAGATGCAAGGAACTATTTACGAGAGTTTTTGTGTTGGATGTGTTTTGCAGGTGGGCGGGCGATGATTTGATTGCAAGGGGATCCCAGACTATAGCTCTCCATGCAGAGGTAAAATAAAATGGTATCACCATTGTGTGTGGGAAGTCAATCAACTTGACTCCATTTTTGTGTCACGTTTTAATGTTTTCCATAATGTACAACCGTTAATCTATGTTTGGAAAATTATAGCGGTATCAAATCTAATTAATAATTTCGCTATACACGATGGACATAAAATAATTTACGATATCAATAAGATTATCGTTGATCTGTTTCGGTAATTAGCGCTAATACCCCCTATTTGTATTCTAATACGAGGCGAATGTGGATCGCACAGTACTTTCGCAAATTGACGGCACCCTCATTAGTCGCTATTTATGTTTAATGTTCAAGCTACCGAAGTTTGTACCGCCATTATTCACAGACAGCGGCAGTTTTGGAGAAACATTCAGTGCCAATTGCTCATCATGATGAATTAATTCTATGTAGGTGTCTGTTAGAATGCCTAAGCCAAGTCAAAATGAAAGCCTTTAAAAGAAATTAATATCAACAATGTCTACTCCTTACAAGAGGTATCACATTTTCGAAAGTTTATAACGTTTGCAAAATTTGAAATAGCAAAGCATAGTAAAAATGTCTTGAAAGTTAGACTCAAGAATAATTCTACAGACTGTCAAATGCTCACATCAAAATCACGCGTAAAGCTAGTAGAGGGAAAAATTACCTATCCGCCCTTCAACTTTAGTCGCCATCTTGAGAAAGATTTGGCCCTCTTGTTACCTAGTGATTACAGGGACACAAAAAAGGTGGTGGGTAAAGATGTTTCTAAATAAATTCATTAAACTGTGGAGAATGGCGTCAAGTCTTTTGAGTCAGTATTTCCCAGACATTATCGACGGAGATGAGTGACGTGAATTTTCGTTATGTAGATATCATATAACGCGCAAAAAAGTATTATCTCATAATCATATTCCCTATTATTGGTTTGGGAAGTAAAACGTGGAAAACGGTCATGAACCTCCAAATCGCCTAAAAACGTAGTTTGAGCTGTTTTTATATTTTAAGTTTTTTGATTGTTGCTGCGCCGCCACTGACACGATTTATCAATGCAAACGTTATTTTCCCGCATATATACATATATGTTTGTGTTACGCCTAATACCCGAATTCGGGCAATGCCCGAAAAAAATACGCAGAACTAGTTTTGAGCAAGGAATATTTCCCAAACCCAAAATATGAATCTTATACGGCTATTGAGCATTACCAAATAGGCAGAACTAGTTTTGCGCATCTTGAAATACACAGAACTAGTTTTGCGCAACTTGAAATGCACAGGACTAGTTCTGTATATTTCATAAATTCTGCTTCTTCCATTTAATCAGCGCCAGCGACGGATTCAAATAAAATATCAAGTTGGAGAAGTTAAATATATTTTAATGAATACCAATAAATAATAAATCGCCAACTGAGGCTGGTTTAAATGTTTATTTGATTGTGTGAGCATCAAATTGGATTGTGCTTCCAAACCTCTTTTTGCGTTTCCACGATTCGTACTTATATTGCACGACCGTTGGCAAAGAAACCTAACCTAACCTGAACGATAGGTTTTTGCTGGACAGTACATAACGAATGTTCACTTTGGTTGTCATTCCGCACCACAGAACTAGTTCTGTGCACTTCAAGTTGCGCAAAACTAGTTCTGTGCATTTCAAGATGCGGAAAACTAGTTCTGCCTATTTGGTAATGCTCAATAGCCGTATAAAATTAATATTTCGGGTTTGGAAAATATTCCGTGCTCAAAACTAGTTCTGCGAATTTTTTTCGGGCATTGCCCGAATTCGACTTTTGAGTATAACATATGTATAAAAGTAGATATAGTGTAAACATAGTTGAAAAAAGAAGAATATGCAAATATATAGACCCTACATTGCTGGACGATCTACTTACTTTTGGTACCTAATATACTAATGATATAATATGATAGATGCTAGCAACATCTTATACTTGAGTGTGAGTCCTAAAGATACTCAGGAGTGATTTGAGGAAAAATATGATGAAACAAGGTTGATTGTTTTGCAAAGAGACAGTTCTCTTCGTATATTACCACCTTCATTGCTTCAAGGTGAATCTACTATACACGATTAGCAAGCAGGGATCTGGAATGTTGATACAAAATCATCGGACGCAGATAGCCGATGAGATAACTAAGGTTCTAACAGGTTGAGCAGAGAATACAAGATCTCCTACCTCTCACCTTGGGAAGTAGGGTTCTGTAGAGTGTAGACCACGCGCTAGCAGTGTTGCCAGGTGTGGCGATTTTCTTTAGTTAGTACTTAGTAGTTTTACAGTTGACACTTTGACCATAGTGACTTTTCAAGGAGAGAGAGCAAGGAAATAAAATTGGTCGACGTTCGTTGTCGTTATTGGGCATCATTTACCTATTTATTATTACTGTGCATGCTCGAAATAACCATAGCCACAAAACTCGTTATTTCTGGTGTTACAAAAACGCCCCAATGTCTCAAAATAAAAATTATTTGAGAAAGTAGAGTTGATTCTCGATTATAAAATGACCCTAAGGGGCGGTTGTACAAGCTTAAGCTTTGATTTAAGGTAAGCCGACGTTGAACCACGGAAGTTGCAGAACGTATAATGCTTGCTTAGCCCTCCACTATAAACTTAACACGAGCTTAGCTAAGGTTTAAATACAAATGACATGTGTCAAGCAGAAACCTACAAATTGCTTGTCGCTTTATTAGGTTATATTATGTGAAAGATTTGTTCTAATATAACAAAGAGGGCAAATAAAAAAACAAAGATAGAAACGGCCGTTGCCCGAATTTGACACAAACCGTGACAGTGACGGACACGTGACGAACTAGAAGAGATTTATTTTTAGATAATTATGACAGTAGGCATTGCTTGATTGGTGTCAACCGTAGTGACTTTTATTATCAATCAGGTTTAATTAAACCGTCGATTGTATAACGGATGTCAACGTTAAGTCTGAGCTTAGCTAAGCTTAGGTTTAATAAAGCTCGAATTAAGCCGGTATTTATACAACCGGCTCTTAGGCCCGGTTTCATAATCATTCACTAATGCGTTGATTAGCAAATGTACCTATAAACTTAATCATTCCATTAAAGTGATGCGCGTTTCATAATGCATTTGGAAACGTCAATTAATTAACATGCAATAAAATGTGGTTGGTACACCTGAAAGAAGGTTTTATGCCACATTTTGTGCCATTTGAACTACATTATGACATTTCGCTTAACCTGCAAAAGTGAATGTGTCAGATTGTGACATAAGTTTTCAGAGTATTATTACTCTTATAAACGTGCGCGTGATAGTATCTTTACTAAAGAAGAGGAGCCGCTGCTCATTCGTACAGTAGCAATATTCAAAAGCATTATAGAATGCAAATTTACAATCAGGAGAAGGTAGGTACCTGATGACTGAGGATATAATACAGTCGTCTACAAATACATATAGAGATGAATAAAGAAAATATTATGCAATTAGATGAATACTTGCTTTTAATTGTGCCCAACAGCAGCTATGGATCGATGTAATCTGTTTTATTTTATAAACACTGATAAAAGTGAACATCCACTGGCAACTCAACCTTAATCTAATGATGTGTGTCAACTCTTAAACGTCATACAAACGACATGTCAGATTTATAGGTTGATTTTCGAATTAATGCGCTTAACTGGCCGAGGGCGAGCCATTACCTCATTGGACCATTACGTCATTTTAATCTGTCACTTAGCGATTATGAAAACCATTTATTTCCTAATGCTCGGATTAAGCATAATGGGTGAATTAAGTTTGATTATGAAACCGGGCCTTAGAAGTTTTAAAACAAATTAATCTTACTGGGAAGTTGTCTTAATTGCGGTCAGATAGACAGAGAGTTAATACTGAAATCTGCTATTATTGGAACAAAATAACAAATACGTAGTAATACTTATGTATTTTCAACTGTATACTCTTTGCCGCCAATACCTTTGTAACCTGGTACCCAACTGAGATGTACAGTGCTGCGTGATCTATTGAGCTGAGACTGTTGCAACAGTCCCAAACCAGGTTTGATATAATCTCTTCGCAGTTCAAGGACTTTTAAGCGACCTGGGGGTCCCAGAGGATCACAATGGTCCTTAGTTTCTACCATGATACTATTACTTGAGAAGATAAACCCACTTCGCGCTTCAATTTCGTTCGGCTCTGCGCATGACGTCACTCGGAGACAACAGTCGCGCTTATCGGTAGGAAGAGCCACTGCTTCCGAGCACTAGCCGTTAGTATTTAAAATATTTTTCGGATTTATTATGAAAAGTCATCAAACATATTCGTTGCTTTTTTCAATACAATTTAGGAACAATGCTGGGATAGTACGGCTTCAAATAGAGTAAGTATTTTATAGATAAAATAAATTCTCTTTGTAAGAATATGATTCTTGAAAAATGTTCACATAAATATTTTTAGCAATGAGTATTTCAGCTTCAGGATTACTATAAAATATGGAAAGTTATCAAAGTTCGAACCTTATTTATTTTGAAAGTGTTTCAGCATTTCATACTAGACTTAATTAGTGCTCAAATATATATATTTGTTTCTTATTTAAACCGAAGCAGTCCTTTTTGTAACAACACCTTGGTAGAAAAATATCAGTGATTTAGATTTATTATAAACAAACTCCTTAACAAATCAAACTTACAATAATAATTATACAGGGTGTCCCTGAATTTCCTTGACACGTACACTACATGGTCTATCATACCACGCTTTCAAAACATTTTTTTTGTACTTCAACCCTTAGAACTCACCCTCAACTTTCAAGTAGTAGCTCATAATTTTTCCTATGCAAAAGAAGTCCTTATTTCATTTAAAATCTTGTAGAACCTTTGATTTTATACAAAAAGCAATTTTTTTCCTGAAGTCATAAACATAAGTTAGATGAAATAAGGATTTGTTTGAGGCATAATATTTTCGTAAGAAAAACAGATAAAGAAGAAAACTAAGTGGGTCTTTCAAGGGTACCCAATGGCCTATCTTACCATACTTTCGAAACATTTTTTTACCTCAACCTCCAAAACTTACTCCATACTTTTTCATACAAATAGCACCCCACAGCTTTTCCTGCATTAATGGGGCCATTATTTTATTTAATATCCTGTAATACCTTTGACATTTCAAACCATACACGAACCAATTTTTTTTCGTAAGCATAAGATAAATAAATTAGGCATTTGCTTGAGGCGTAATATTTTCGTAATAAAAAGCATTAAAAAGACATTTGTTTTCAAAAGCATGTATTATAGGTCACTCAGTACCCTTAAAAACCCAACTAGTTTTATTTTTAACTGTTTTTTTGCGTCAAGCAAATACTTATTTTATTTATGTTATGCTTATGATTTTATGAGAAAAATTAGTTTGTGTATAAAGCCAAAGGTAGGTACTGCAAGTTTTTAAATAATATAAGGACTTAATTTGTGTAGAAAAAACTATTTGGTGCTGTTTGAAAACAAAAGTTGAGGGTGAGTTTTAAGGGTTGAAGTACAAAAAAATGTTTTAAAACCATAGCATGATGGTCCCTATATTAGGTACTTTCAGAAATTTCACTCAGTTTTCGTTTGAACTTTTTTTTGTTACGAGAATATCACCACGTGTCAAGAAAATTCAGGGACACCCTGTATATAATTCAAGGTATAATCGTGTTTTCAAAAAAAAAAGTTCAATAGGTAAGTGTCAATAAAGGCTCTCGTAATGAGGAACACATTTATTAAATCCACTAAATATATAGTGATTATAGTTACAACAACAATTAAATCAAATATTCTATCATCTCATTTTACAGCTTTTGCCATTTTTCTCGTCCTTACTTTCGATTTTCCCTTGATACCTTTATATAACTTTTGAATTTTGAAATACATTGGTCGCAAACTTTTTTGACCTTCAAAAAACCTAATACACACTTACACAGCAGATAATTGTCACGGCAAGCCAGTCATTTTGTCACCAGGTGACGTCAGAGGTGCGAGAGAGATAGCGCTACGACATGCGCGTGGGTTTATCTTCTCGAGTAATAGTATCATGGTTTCTACAATAAATATGACCTTGACCACAGGCTAATCATAGTATAACTTCAGTTTGATGATATGTACTTCTGTGATCTGTAAGTCTGACATATTTTTGTAGTTCCGTACTACGTAGGTCAGTGGTCACCCTCTTTGACAGAATATGTCATACTGGGCGTTTCGGTTTATTACAATTTTGACATTCACAATTGTGTAACCCCTTAAAATCAACGAGCTTACACCAGCCCTACACACATGTCGTTATATCGTTCGACGAAGGTTCCGTGAGTGGTAGGAGCAGTATTGCCAAATTACACGATTAATCGTGTAATTACACGATTTTGGTCCCTATTACACGACTACACGAATAGAGGGCAAATTCTCACGATTTTTGGCATTCGTTAAAAAAGTAGCTATTTTTAATAAAAAATTAAAACTAATAAACTAGCCTGCAAAAAAAGGGTGTTAATTTTACCTAAATTACCTAACCTAAACATTTTTCGCGCGATCAAATTAATTGTCAATACTAGGGAATAATAATCGAGAAATAAAGTCAATAGGCCGTTGTGAAGTAGTTCAAAGTTTTGTGTACCTCGGTTCTTTGATCGACAATTCGATTAGCTGTGAAAATGAAATTCGACGGCTCATTCAACAGGCACGTGTGGCCATTACAAAGCTTACTAAAATATGGCATGACCATAACATCACCAAAGCTACCAAAATGTCGCTGGATCAGTCTCTTGTGTTCTCCATATTTTTGTTTGCCTCGGAAACTTGGATTGTTAAAAAGGCAAATCGAGCTCGCATAATGCTTTTGAAATGTGGACGTGGAGGAGAATGCTGAGAGTTCCTTATACCGCCCATCGAACTAATGTTTCCATACTGGCTGAGCTCGGTAATCCAAAGAGACTATCCTCCATTGTGTCGACGAGAATGCTTACATTCTTCGGACATATTCACGGAAGCGATAATATGGAGAAACTTGTAGTTCAGGGTCACGCCCCGAGTGGGCGGCGCCGTGGCCGTTCCCCTACACGCTGGATGGATACGACGAAACAGTTGCTGGATATAAGAGTGCCACTGAACTGACAGTAAATCGCTAACGATGGCGAGCTACAGTTCTCAAAACTTGATAATATTCGTGACGGCAATACTCTAGCTCCGATTTAATGCATTTTACGAGCTCACAACATGTCTGTTAAGTCATTGTGACTATGATGACGACTAGGGAACTTAGTGCCAATTACATCGTGTGTAGTTCGATTACCAACACAATGCTGTTCGTTCTCGTTCAGTCTGCTGATAAATGATACCTGATAGTGATTCTTCAGAAAAATGATGCTAATACCCTTGCACGCTTCAAAAAAGCACAAAAGTGTGGAGTATAAGCAGAAATGTAAAATAGAGTCGGGAATAAGGATGGAGGTGAGTCCAGGCAAGTAAAAAAGGACCAGTGTAATGCAATTATGCATGGTATGTTAGCTTTTTTTCTTAGTTTGGTAGCTTTTAAATTGCTTATTCAATATTTTTTTATGACTTTACACGATCTTACTCAATTTTTGGAAGTCAAGTTGCACGAATTTCTCTCCACTTCATTTGGCAACACTGGGTAGGAGGGCTTGAAGGTAAGAAAACAGGGAACGAGTTATAGCCGCTCGAGCTATGGTGGCATGTCGGCGTCCATTGGACATGTGATCAGAGGACTCAAGCTGGTTCAACGTCGTTCTCTCTCTCTTCTGTCCTTGCACTCAAGCTGGTTTGCTAAACCCTCTATAATTAAAAAGACAACCGTGAAATCGTCTCTTCTGGCGATTTTCATTAGTGCAAGCCAAAGATTGGCGATGCTTGACGATTTTCGTAGGTACCATAAACAGGCATATTGATAAACTGGCGACATACTATACCCACTCCACCGAAACTGCTTTCTTATTGCGAAAGGCAGTGACGGTAGTGTGAATGTAGTACGAGTGTACGAGGAGTTATGTGTACCTTTCTAACTGATGACTTTGCCCGTATGTACCTTCCCTCTTAGTTGCATTGGAGATTTCGCATCTCAAATCCAACTTTGCCAATCGTTGTAACTGTAGTGAAGGTGGCAGTTATATCCTGAATTGCATTTTGATAGCCAATTTTTGTTACAGCCCCCAAAGGTCACCTGATCAAGCTGGACTTCCGGGACTGGTTTGAGATTGAATACACGCCCGGATGCAAGAACGACTACCTGGAAGTCCGAGACGGGCCCCACGGTTACAACTCCATCATCCACGAGCCCTTCTGTGGTCGGGGCACCTTTCCTCCTGTCATCACCAGTACGGATCGGTATCTGTGGATCCATTTTCGGTCGGACGAGAATATCGAATACAGAGGTTTCAAGGCTGTGTTTGAGTTCACCAAGAGGCCGGATACTCGTAAGTATTGTTGATGCCGTGCATTTTGTTATCTATACAAGCAAACATGTATATTATGCCAGGGATACATTTTAAAACGTTGCCATTGTTCGCATTCGCTGTTACTGCCATCATTGCTGCTCATTGGCAGCATCAGCTTTGCTTGGTAGACTGACACTTTTACGAAATTTCTGTGCATGTCCGACTATAGAGAAAAGCATCATCGCTGAAGTATTAAGGAGTAATTCTAGATCAACATTTACGGTGGGATGATCATATAGTTCACGTAACTAAACGTCTGAGAACACCATTTCATAAATTCTTTACGCTGAGAGATATGATTTCCCGGAAACATTCATACATGCTATATTCTGCACTTTCTGAATCTATTTTATAATATTGTATCACTTTATGGGGAGGTGCACTTGCTGCAACTATTAACTTACTTCAAACAACTCAAAGTTATCTTTTAGAAATAATGTTTAAGAAAAATAGACTCTACCTAACCTCGCAGCTTTACCATTAACTACAGATTTTAAATATAAATTTCTGGGGTGTCTCTCAGTGTTCAATCTGGTCGTATAGAAAGAACATGAACCTTTCACACAAAACTAACTCGTCAACAACAAGTTCTGTAGCTAATATGAATGTGACAGTTCCGTTTCACAAAAGGACGATCCTTTTCCTTTTTTATCCCTCACTTACATAATTCTATTCCTTTAAATGTCAAACAGATTCCCAGTTACAAAAGATTTAAGAATTCAGTAAAAACATATATAATAATTCACCAAAATACTAAATATATCTAAAAATACTTAAACAGTTACTGCAAAATTTATAAACTTAATACAGCACGGAAAAAAGTACAATTATTATAATCCATAGCCACTTCTGTATACCATCCACGATTTACTTCTCTGAATAAAATATATTATTTCATTAAGCTATCTAATGATTGTGTTTGTCCTGCGTTCCTTGTTCATTCGCCGCAGGACTTCGACATAACACAACAATAAGGCGAATGGGCCCGACATGATCCTTCCATTGTTGTGAAGAAGTGCGCACCGGAGCTCGCGCCCATATTTACCAGTCTCTTTCGGATATCTTACGATTCCGGCATTTTCCCAAAAGACTGGAAAACAGCTTGCGACCAGCGGGTGCCAAAAAAAGGGATCCAAAACTGATCCGATCAACTACAGACCTACAGCTCTGTTTTCTGTAAAGTGATGGAGAAATGCGTCAACCAAGAGCTCATTAAATACCTAGAGCTCCATCACTTAATCAACGACAGACAATATGGATTCCGACACCAAAGATCAACTGGAGATCTCCTGGCTTACGTCACATATGTGTGGAGCAAACTCGTCCAGTCATTTGGCAAGACTCACGTCGTTACTCTCGATATTCCAAAGGCATTCGATCAACTGTGGCATGCAGCTCTCCTAAAAAGCTCTCGTCTTATGGGCTCCCTGTTAAGCTTTGCTGTTGGCTCGCAGACTTCCTCTCATGTCGGAAAATCTCTATCGTGGTAGACGGCCTCTCCTCTTCTTTCCAGAGCATCAATGCCGGGGTTCCGCAGGGATCGGTATTGGCTCCGACATTGTTTCTGCTCCACATTAATGATCTACTCTCTAGCATTACAAACCTAATCCACAGTTTTGCGGATGACAGTACGCTGCATGCAGGCATCATGAGCAATAGACCGATCTCTGTGGTCGAGCTGGAACGCAGAAGACAGCTTCACTTTCAAAGGATCTCGATACCATTACCGCTTGGGGGCTTAAGAATATGGTTAAATTTGATGCCTCCAAGACCCAGCATTGTACGCTATCAAACAAGAAGTGCCCAAGCCAACACCAGGTTCTAATGAACAACCGGGCTCTGCCAAGGAGTCACTCATTCAAGCTGTTAGGAGTCAACATTACAGAAAATCTGATCTGGCACGAACACGTCGCGTCAATTGCAACAGCTGCTGGTAAAAGGCTTGGGTACCTGTTTAGAGCCAGAAGGTATTTCTCACCATGTAACCTCCTCACGCTTAAAGATAAGACCTTGTCTGGAGTATTGCTCTCATGTCTGGGGAGCTGCTGCCCCTACTACCCTGTCTATACTAGATGCCGTCCAGAGAAGGGCAATCGACTAATTGGCGATCCGGCCTTAACGCGCCACCTCCAGCTACTTTCTCACCGGCATGTTGTTGGTGACCTCTCACTCTTCTACCGATATTCCAACGGAATCTGCTCCTCTGAGCTATCTTCTGTCGTTCCGCCGCTCACTATCAGATGTACCCGTGCGACCGCTGCATCTCATCCTAAGACGGTCGTTCTTCGTACGTGAACAACTGAGCGGTACAACCGCACATTTATTCCCAGGGTATCCAAGACTTGGAATGGACTGCCAGAAGATGTATTTTTTGGGCCTGCAGGTATTGGCCCATTCAAATCCCGCGTCAACAAACTTTCCCTAACATATAGCCCTTTCACAGGAGCCGCGGCACTCTGGTATTTAGGCTCTGCCTGCGCGGTCTGCTCAGTTATAAAAAAAAACATTGAGCGAAGCCAAACCTTATTTGTCATTTGCCTTGTATTGCTTAGGACCTAGGACCGGTTTCTCAATGTCCAGTTAAATATTTATCAGCAAGATAACAGCAACTGTTAGATAAATTGTTTAAAAAATTGAAGGCTAAACTTGCGAAGTCACGTAAACCTTATCTGACAGTTGTATCTATAGCAACGCTATCTGGCAGATACCTATCTGATACTTTAACTGGACATTGAGAAACCGGCCCTTAGCAAACTACGTATTTTCATGAATGTTGTTCTGGCCATCTCGATTCTTGTTCTTATCCACATCCGGATTCAAGTCTTCTGTAATCCAGCTACTTAAATATCTAAATTTCTGAAATCCTAATATAGACGTCCCATGAACTTTTGCATCTATTAGCTAAACATACATTAATATTGCAAGGATTTGATTAAGCCAAAAAATAAAGTATGGCAAACAGGCCTATTTGGTTGCAGGATTCAATCCCAGTAATCAACTGGCCCGAAATTACTGAAAAGTGTGGGAATGACCTATTTGCGTTTTCCTCTTGATTCCCCTGAGCATGGACTTTTACTTTGCAGCCCTAGTTATACGGATATTAATCTTTATTAGGTTGGGGTGTGGTGAGATGGCACAAAACAGGTAAGGCACAATCTAATTCGGGAGACTTCATTGGCATGATTGTGAGCTTCTATTAACAGTATTAAGAGAAGTTAGATTTCATTGTATACAGGGTGGACCAGTAGTGAGTGGACGGAGAATTGTGGGCTTACTAAAACGAATTTCAAAAATCTCTCACCCGATCATGGTAAGAGGGCTTGAGTGCTATAATCTTAAAATATTTTCACTTAAATTTGGCGTCTGTACAGGGTGATTTATATCAAACTTACGTTTTTTCATAGAACCCCCTATACTTATTGCATACTTGGATTCCTTGGTGCATTTTAGTGTGACTTTATGTATCGTATATGGAACTTCAAACGAACCATTTAGGCCCAAATTACTATTTTTGGTATAATTAGGTATCAGAAAAACGTTGAATATCGCAGCGATTATAAAACTTGGAAGGTCGTGACTTTGCCGTGCAACTAAGCAGGAAATGCGTCAACTTAGGTCAGAGGTTCAAATTTGAATTCTTTTACTAATTGGAGAAATCAGTAGATTAATTAAAGAAATTCCAATCACAGGTAACTTGATTATTTCAAATGGGAATACCTAATTTTTTTATACCATCAAGGCATCACATATAAAATCTGATAACATTTCCAGCAATGTAGGGTTGTCAATATCAATCCATTAAGTTTTTATTTTATTTCAAATTTTCAGTCAAATCGGTGTTTTTCATTTTTCCATCATACAAGCAACCTAGCAGGCCATGAAAGATAACCAAAAACCTGTTCAAGTGGAAGAAATCAACTGACTTAGCAGAAAGGTACACACCAACTAGAGGTAATATAAGGCAAGATTATGAAAATTCCTTACAGCATGTCAACTCTAACTCTGAACAACAATGGCAACAAGAATGCTTATTCCCCAGCCAACTAGCTATTGACAAATTTCTAATATCAGTAAATAAACTTTACATCAAAAGGGAAAAATACCAGATTGTTGCTGGCAGTAGAATATCAATATCTTCAGAATAAATTTTCACATTTAATGTCATAAAAAAGTAGTCATTTTCGTAAGTCAAAAGTAACGATACCTTCGACTGGAGCCCTTCAGATTCTTCAGTAGATACTTCTAGTTTCTACTTATTAGCAAAATCACAGAAAATGAAAACTGAATTGCAGTACCTATGTTTAAATTGAAGGGTTTTTCTCAGACAACCAACAACCAATGTCAAGAAACAAGAATTTTCAGGAGGTTTATAAACTCCATATCAATCGACTATTACCGTTTTCAAATTTATTATGTGCGAATATACGTAGTTCTGACTGGTTTACGGGATTGTAATTATTTCGTTCATCAGAAAAAAAGAAAATCCTGTGACATTGGGGTTGTTTTACATATAATTGCAATTAATATAAGGGTATTGGAAAATGATTTACTTTCAAATTACATATCAATGATCAAATACTTTTACTTCACTGTTGTGATTTTGGGATAAAGTAGGTTTTCTACTCAAAGAGTCAATGCTTTGGCGTTTATTTTTTGACCCAAAGGGATGTCACTCTTTGTCGCTATAGGGGTGTGCTTCATAGGTACGGATGTATGCTTTACATTTTATTGTTATTTTGACATTTTAATGATATGGAATGGAAAATTGCATTATATTTTTCATAATTTCAATAGTTTTATGCAACTCGTCAAAAGACAAATGTACCGGTCTTTTCTAATTTTTTATAATTTATAATGTTGTAACGGTTCACCCGTTTTCAAAATTATTTTTATATTATTTACTTGGCTACCATATACAAGTAGTTTATAACTTCCATTTTTAGCAACTACTTCCTCATTATACTAGTACATTTTTATAACTATTTTGCTTCTCACCTCTACCTTTTTCCCATCTCTACTTCAGTTGGAAATATTATTAATTATACACACTGCGCAAGTGCGCACAAATTTTGGGAAGATCGAATGAGTGGGGAGTATGCCCTCTCTCTCTTTACCGACGTTAGCTTCTAGATGAAATGAATTGGTTTATTCCTTTTGCTTTCTGAACTCAAACAGTTAACACCTAAAATAATTATGTCTCTCTAAGACAATCTTTTGTGTGTGTGCAACATGTGATGATCAAGGAAAACCACCTTTTTTTCCGGGGTGCCAACATCGAAACCACTTTTTCTCGGGGTGCCACCATGAAGACCACCTTTTTTTTTTTGGGGTGCCAACATCACGACACCTTTTTTTCTCGGGGTGCCCCCGTCAAGATTACCTTTTTTCTCGGGGTGCCAACATCAAGACACCTTTGGAGCACCTCCTTTTCTTTGGAAGCGCACCACACCTCTTGCATGCCACCACCTGAACTCCTTTTGAAGAAGCCAGCCTTCTCTGGAGCATCACCTTCTTTTCGGGAGGGCACTACCTGGACTTCCCTCCGAAGATGAGTACTTGTTTAAAAAAAATATATAGAATGTACTGCAGTCATATATTCTGAAATAAATCTTTATTAAACCATTGTTGTCCTATTTTTCATTTCTTGGCGGCTAACTAGACTCACGCATTCACGCACACACGCACGCACCTACATACCCTAGTCTCATGCAAACCAATTGAGCTGCTGGTTGCTATGAGTAATAAAAGTGTTGGCTGGTGGTTCATGACCAAGCAACATTTTCATTGTTACAATGTTTTTTGCCGAGTTGCGTTTTGTAAAAATTGTTCAAATCTTTTAATTGTTAATCGAGAGTTTTATATGTATTTTTTTTTAATTTGTGTGTAAGACTGAATTGTCAATATTCAATGTTGTTCATTTTATATTTTTACTTGAATATTGTTTCGTCACCATATGACCTTTAGCACCGAAGGAGGCGTAAAATAAACGCCGAAACGTCGGCTCTTTGAGTAAAAAACCTCTTGGAGTGCTTTATCCCAAAATCCAAAAATCCTCTTCTACAAAAATAAACTAGGATAAGAATTACTTTCTACTATTTTACATCCATCGCTGCATCTGCGGTCCAAATATAACAACAACGTTCTACTAATAATAGCAGCAGAAGCGAAACTCACTGGACTTTACGGGCATAAACTACCAATGTCTAATGACTTTCGTTCTTGATATAGGCAACAGTGACAGTGATTGTTTTTGCTAAAACACTGTAAATTTGGGCTCACTTTATCAACCGACGTTGGTAGTTTATGCCTTAATAATATTTTCGGTTGATACATATTATGACGTTTCTATTAACAGTGGCGCCAATATGTGAAATTTGTTAAAATATGACATTGGTTGTTTCTAATAGAAACCCTTCAATCTATTATAAAACATAATTTACTTGGCAAGAAAATACACGAAATAACCACAATTACTACATGAGTAATAACAAAAATTAACAATCATTTCAATGGATGCTCAGAATTCCCAGTTAGTGATATCATTACTTTTGACTTGCGGAAATGACTGATTTTTTATCCCACTAAATGTGAAATTTAATTCTGAAGATGTTGTACACTGACTGTAAGCAGAAATCGCTGGTAGTTTTCCTTTTGATTCAAAATTTTTAATAGAATTTCATTCTCAAGACGTTAGACTCTCACCAACAATCACTGGTAGTTTTGCCTTTGTTTTAATTGTTTTTTGTAGAGTTGTCAAGCTCTGGCAGATCTCGGTACCTAGCAGGCTGCGAAAAAAACACTTCTGTCGTACTCCAGCTTCTCATTGACATTAGATATCATACCGCTGTTATCTGCGCTTAGACGATGATCTGTTGTAAAAAATTTTCATAATCTTGCCCCGTGGCTCTCGTTCGTTTGTATCTTTCTACTAAGTTTACTGTTCATGGTTTGCTAGGTTGTTTATATTTAGGAAAATTGAAAAACACCGCTTTGACTGATAATTTGAAATAAAATGAAAACTAAAAAAGATTTATATTGACCATCCTATATTGTTGGAAAGATTATCAGATTTTACACGTGACGGTATAAAAAAATTAGGCAAACAATCAAGTTACGTGTGATTGAAATATCCTTGACTAATCTCAGAGGGAATTCAAATTTGACCATCTGCGTCTGTCTGTCTGTCCTAACGTGACGCATTTCATCTTTAGTCGGACCACAAAGTTACGGACTTCTAAGCTTTATAATTAGGTACTGCGATATTCAATTTTTTTATGTCACCTACTTATACAAAAAATAAATAAACATGATACCAAAAGTTACACTACAACTCACCAAGGAATCCAAATATGCAATAATATATGGAAGGTTCTATTAAAAAAAATGTAAGTTTGATATGAATCATCTTCTATAAACGTCAACGTTTAGGTGAAAATATTTGAAAGTTGTAGCTCTCAAGTCTCCTTATCATGATCAGGTGACGGATTTTTGAAATTCGCCCACAATCCTCCGTCCACTCACTATTGGCCCACCCTGTAAGAGGGTTAGCTTATCGAATTGTCATGACCAAATATTGAATTAAAACTAATAAAGATCACTTTAGAATAAAACAAATATCAATACAAGATGCAATGGCGGCAAGCTAACTGTCTGGTGCTGGTGTTTATACAAGCAAGCGTTGTAAACCGTATTTGATGTTAATACAGCGTGGTCCAATAAGCGCGCGGTGCTCCCTAGCGGCCTTACCGTTTAAATTAGAAGAACATTTGATGAATTAAAAACGTTTCTTTTCAAACGGTCTACTTGCAGAAAATAATTTCAAAAATGGCGGACATCCGGATATACCGGAAGTTGGCATCAACTTCCTTATTTTAAATAAAACACCCTATATATTACTACATTTTTGAATCCAGTATTGATTTTTAGGTGCAGTTTGTTGGCTATGGTTTATGTCTACGAAACCTATTTTCGGAGTTATTCAGCAATCTTTAGAAAATTTGACGTTTGTAGTACTTTACAGAAAATGTTAATATCTGGAAAAATAAGCACGACATAAAAATGCGGTTTTCGGTTTTAAAACGAGCAAGAAACTTACTTGAATGTCTTTCAGATATAACATTGTTTCAAAGGCACATCAAACCAATAGACCAACAATTTTCAAATCTTGAAAGTTTAAAACGTTAAAACCTTTTTTTTCAAATGGAATGGTATGATAAGTTGATGGGATGTCCGCCTTTTTTGAAATTATTTTCTGCAAGTAGACCATTTGAAGATAAAAGCTTTTTATTCGAGACATTTCCTTCTAATTTAAACGGTAAGGTCGCTAGAGAGCAAAGCGCGCTTATTGGACCACCCTATTAATGATGCAACAGCATCTAACCTAAGATGGGAATTGTTTATACTTCTTGTTTGTGGCTGTTCGGCCGGCGTCGAGACACTCCGCCACCTAGGCGTCGACGCACTTTGCTGCTTGTCGTTGCGCCATCTCTGTTTGCCTCTGAGCTCTGGAAACTCGGAACCTTAGTTTGTGGGAACTCAATGAACAGATAACAGCTTTTGGGAATATAATTCACTCGAGTTGGTGAAACGCCAAGCAGCGACGCGTGCCGACGCCAAGGCGCATTTCTTTGAACTTATGGCAACGATAATAGAAAAAAACAACTAAAGCCCAAAACACAAACATTTAAATTTGGTCAGTATCGATAAAAACCAGAGTTTCCGAATTTATCATGATACGAAGAATTTCTCATATATATTTCTGGAAAAAATTGCTTTTTTTAATAACTACTATGCGCCGTGTGAAGAAAAGTCGTAAGTTACAGAACACCCTGTATTGCGTACATATCATACGGTTATAATTCTGCTCAATCTGGTTTGTACTACTGTCCATGCACCATATCGGTGATTTAGATAGAAATAGTCGAGCGATGTGATGTATTCAGGAACATGTAATAATTATAGGCCGATATTTCCATGCTATTAACTCTTCCACCCCATGTGAAGCGACGATATGCTCTAGCAGCAGCATGAAGTCAGCGCCACTGTGGCGCCGCTTGGTAAATCATAACTCACTTTTTTCTACCCATGTCACCAAAAAAATAAAACGGTAATCGGCCTTGTGTATAATGAAACTCGACTGATATATGTACGCACATACAGGGTAGAATGGAACTTGTTTTTATAGTGAATTGAGATCTAGCGGTGGACAAAAAATTTATTTTTTTGTGATAAATGGGAAGATCATATACCCCTGAATTTCCTTGACACGTGATATTCTCGTAACAAAAAAAAAATCAAACGAAATTCACTATTTAACTAGATTTGATCATATTTCAGCAGACATTATTAATATGAGATGGTTAAAGGTTACTGTTCCAACACTTATTACTTACAATGGTTCACAAAATTGAATTGAATAGCAAGTCTTTGTATTTATACAAAAAACTTATATCTCGTCAGGATATAGTTCATCCAAATAGAGTTTTCAGATTTTTACATAAATCCACCATGCCTCACCACAAGCACAATGCAGAATCACTATATAATAATTCTATACCAAAAGAATTAAAAAATGTGCCTCTTACTAAATTAAAAGATATACAGGGTGTCCCAGAATTTCCTTGACACGTGATATTCTCGTAACAAAAATTCAAGCGAAAACTTACGTACTGTGGGATCTATCATACCATGCTTTCAAAATATTTTTGTTAGTACTTCAACCCTTAAAACTCACACCAGCTTTTGGTTCACATAGCATCCCACAGCTTTTCCTACAAAAATGAAGCTATTTTTAATTAAAATCTTGTAGAGCTTTTGATTTCATACACAAACCAATTTTTCGGTAATTTTATAAACATAAGGTAAATAAAATAAGGATTTGTTTGAGGCGTAATATTTTTGTAATAAAAAAGGATAAGAAAAGACATTTGTTTTCCGAAAAATGTATTCAGTGCCCTTAGAAACCCACTCTATTTTCTTTTTTATCAGTTTTTTGTGTCAAACAAATTCTTATGTTATATTATGCTTATGATTTTACGAAAAAAATAAGTTTGAGTATAACATCAAAAGTAACAAAAGATTTTAAATAAAATAGGGATATCGTTTATGCAGGAAAACCTATGGCATGCTACTTGAAAAAAAAGTTGGGGGTTTCTATGGTTGAAGTACAAAAAAAACTTTAAAGGCATGGTATGACTGACTCGAAACTACTTTTAAAAATTGCACTCAGAATTCGTTTGAACTTTTTTTTGGTTATGAGAATATTACGAGTCAAGGAAATTTAGGGGTATATAAGTTTTCTAACAAAACATTTTTTTCTTTTTTGCAATAACTCAAAAGTTATATCAAAATAAAGACGATTTTGAATCCAGTACCGAGGAACACCCAGCGGCAAAGTTTCCCCCACAGGAGGCAGGCGCAGCCCCAATCCTGTGACGGAGGCTTTGGCGGAGGTTTGTCCACGACCTACCTGGCGCGTCCCGATGGCTGATTGGGTGTCCCCAGAGGGGTGAGGCGACTCTTGATCAGCGAAATGCTGGTCTCGCCCTTCTGGGCAGGCAATAGTAAATATTGCCCGCGGATCATGTGGAAACCGAAGAGGGCCCTGGCCTTCGGAGCAGAGGGGCTCTCGTCATACCGATGCCGACAACGCGCGTACTGCGCTTGGTTGGCGTCGGTGGGTCGAAGGCTCCCGCGTTCTGCTGGCTGGGATAGCTAAGTCCGGGCTTGCCTCTTTGGTAGTGCTACGAGGACGAGGACGACCTGGCGAGGAGACGGTGATGAGTATGGAAGGGAACATACAGCGACCTGGTACCATACGATGACGACACGGCGATGGACACGGACTCAATTTTATTAACTATGAAAGGTTCACGTAAAGGAACATTATTTACGGAGCAGGGGGTCGGATCCCCAGTTCCGGTCGGAATCGCGGGTGAGCGAGCAGGCCCCGCCCGACCGTTATCCAGCGACTGCTCAGCACTCTCGGCGGGATGTCAGGCCGAGGTGCGGGATACTGCTACTGACACTATGACCAACGAACAAAACGTTCGGAGTTCTGCGGTAGGCGACCAGGCCGCTTTCACTGGAAGAAAAGACCCGCTAGGCGGTAAAGAGGGTGTTAATCCCTTTAGGAGGAAGGACCTTGTTCCAAGAAGTCCTCCGAGAGGAAGATCAACATCTGTCTCAGAGCTGGACCTTAGACGCACGGAGGAGTCTTTGGACAATCCAGCAAAGCGAAAAAGACAGGACCAGGCAGTAGCTGAAGAACGCGACAGCTCTTCACCCATTATACGGAAGCTGACCGAGAAGATCGAAGAATTAAAATCGATCCTAAAGGTTAACGTCAATACCAAAACCTCAATTAAGAGAGGTGTTGACGAAATCGGAAGGCTAGTTGAAAGGTTGAAGGGTATAGACCCGACGGCTGGCTGTATAAAGCTCCCTGTAGAGAAAGCGATGCAGGGAACTCGGACTGCAGCTCGTGCAACGGCATGTGTGGCCACACAGACGGAGGGTGTGTGGCACAGCAGAAAAAGCGGGGAAGACGAACTGGCAAGGCAGCTACGTTCGACCATAACTAGAGGTCACGACGACTACAACGTTTTTGTAGAAGTTGTAAAGAAGCAGTGGCCAGAAAAAACCTACCTAAATACCAAAGAGGTTATAGGTAACCCGGTATGGGGCCAAACGTGCCAAAGTGACCTCGTACTAGGTACCAAGCCAGGACACAGCTACGACAAAGGGATAAACTGGCACTTTAGGTCCAGATACCCAGAAGTCGTGACCCTCGGAGAAGAGGAAGGTGGGGTTGACGGGTTTTCGTACCTGAAGTACGAAACATGTGTCGCCAAAAGTAAAGGGCCGCAGCAGACAAACAAGAAGTACGTTTATAAAGTACTTATGGACGACGATGAGCGTAAAACGTTCCATAACTTTATGGAATTGAGGGATTTCGCCACTAAAGAGCAGCGGCTAGATATATAATTCCAGCCCCCGACCTCCCAACGGCGAGCAGATTCCGAAAGCTCGTTGAGTTTATTTTTGCGGGAACGAACGTGAATATAGGAATATATTCACCCCCAAGAATGCCAATGAAGCCAAGGAATCATTGCAAACGAACGATAGGAACAGGCAGAGGAGCAATACAGAAGCTGTAATAGTCTCTGCGAAAGACATGGATTACTTGCAACTGCTGAGGAAAGTCAAAGAGGAGGCGAAGAAAAGCGACCTCCAGATGACTGTTCAAACCATCAGGCAAACAAAAAATGGAGAACTATTGCTCACGGTTCCGAAGATGGGTGGGGGAGCTGAGAAACTAAGAGACGCTATTGGAAAACTTCCAATAGAAGGAATCCACACCAGGCATTCCGGGAGGGTTGCCCTGCATGTGCGAGGCATAGATGGTGCTACCTCCGGAGCAGAAGTGGAAAGCGCGCTTCGCGAGATAGTTAACGGCGGAAGCGACGACTTACAGGTAAAAGCCTTGAGGCCTACAAGAAATGGCAATCAGGTAGCCACTGTCCTCGCTTCAAGGAAACTGGCTGATGAATTGGCCAGTAAGGGTCGTTTCAAGCTGGGGATCGTGATGTGCACGGTCCAGGAAAGAGTCTCTATAGAAAAGTGCAGAAAGTGCTGGGGCGTCGGGCACAAAGCCAGCGCATGCAGGGGAGAAAGTAGGCAGAATTTATGCCTAAATTGCGGCAAGACGGGGCACAAGAAGGCCGAATGCAAAAGCCCGGCATTCTGCCCAATATGTGCTGTCGAAGGACACAGAGCAGGTTCTTTTGCCTGCCCTGTATACAAAAAGGCATTAAAAGCCAAACAAAAGAGAAAACCGCGGACGAAACCTTTGGAGTCCGTAGCGACCGAAGGCGATCTCTCGGACTGCGAGGCAGAAACTATGGAACAGTAAATGGTGACGATACTTCAAGCTAACTTAAACAGGTCACGTGCAGCGCATGACATGGCTCATGCGCTGGCCATGGAGAAGAACATTGACCTAATATTAGTATCGGAGCCAAATCGGAAAATCTGCAGTCAATCCAGGTGGTACACCGACAACAACAACGACGTAGCGGCGTATATTCGAAATAGGAATATCGTCGTAACTTCGGTGGTTAGTGGAGATGGCTATATATGCCTAAACCTCGATAAACTGACGATCTTCTGTTGTTACTGCTCTCCAAATATAAGCATGGAGACATACGAAAGGTATATGCAGACGCTCTGGTACGATGTAGCTGCGGCGGGCCGAGACGTTCTTGTTCTTGGCGATTTAAATGCTAAAGCTGCAGATTGGGGGTCACCAATCACAGATAAAAGGGGGAGAGTCCTATGCGAGTGGATAGCGGCGATGGATATGGTAGTGTTGAATGATGGCTTGCTGCCTACCTTCTGCAGAAGAGATTCGTGTTCGTTCATCGACGTCACTCTAGCATCGCAGGAGGTAGCTAAGTGCATTCAAAGGTGGAAGGTCGTGGAAGACGAAACTTTGAGTGACCATAGGTACATCTATGTTGAGATGGACATGAAACTCAAAGTTAAAAGGAGATCAACGGAGCGCCACACGCCTTTCGTTGATGTCAGCAAATTCCAAGAGGCACTTACCCGTAGACTTGAGTCCTTGCATACCATGGAAAGCGTCACTGAACAGCGGTACACGAGGCTGATACAAGCCGTTCTGAAAGAAAGTACCATAAAAAGGGGTGCAAAGACCGCTAAGGTACCGTACTGGTGGAACTCAGAAATCGAATCTGCTAGGGCGGACTGCCTTCAAGTACGGCGTAAGCTGTCACGCACACGACGTGGAAACCACCAGCCTCAAGCAGCCATAAATGCACTACAGGAAGAATACGCCGCCAAGAAAAAGCTGATTAAAGGTCTGATCTGTACCTCAAAATCCAAACACTGGAAAGAACTATGCGAAGACTTAGAACAGGACATCTGGGGTGAAGGGTACAAGTTGGTCACCAAAAAGATGATCAAGCAATCGTCACCGTGTCTACCAAGTAACAACAGAAGGGTAGAGATAGTGAAAGAGCTCTTCCCACGTATTTCAGAAGCTTGGGAGACGGACAGCACCGAAAAGAATCCGGAGATATTTACGGTGGAAGAGATTAAGGCGGCTGCGGGGAAGATGAAGAATGGTAAAGCTCCTGGGCCAGATGGTGTTGCTCCGGAGGCCATCAAGGTGGTAGCATCTACAGCACCACAGCTGCTATCAGGTCTATTCAACCACCTTCTGAGTACGCAAACCGTACCAAAGGCGTGGAAAAGGGCCGACGTGGTATTGCTTAGCAAGATCGGAAAACCGCCAGAGCTTTCCTCTTCATACAGGCCAATTTGCCTGCTAGATACCATTGGAAAGCTGTACGAAATCCTGATAAGGCAGAGGCTCGAGAAATAGATCGAAAAGGCAGGGGGACTCTCGCCATGCCAATTCGGTTTTCGCTCGGGGAGGTCCACCATCGATGCCCTGGAAACGGTAACGAGGATTGCCGAAGATACCAAGAAGAAATGGTGTGCGTTGGTGACGCTGGATGTCCACAATGCTTTTAATACAGCCTCGTGGAGTATGATTATGGAGGAACTAGGAAAGCTGAAGATTTCAAAATACCTAAGGAATCTTATAAGCAGCTACCTAGACTCCAGATCAATTTGCATTGCCGGAACCGAAATCTCTATGACAACAGGGGTGCCTCAAGGATCTGCTTTAGGGCCGTTACTCTGGAACATCCTGTATGATGGAGTGCTGAAGCTTTCGCTGCCCAGCGGCATACGCCGACGATCTGGCACTTGTTATCGTGGCAAATGAACAGGCAGAGCTGGTTCATAAAGCCAATGCATCGCTGTGCAAGATTGACAGATGGATGTGCGATCAGAAGCTTGAGTTGGCTCCTGAGAAAACAGAGGCAGTTATAATGCGCGGCCCAAGGAGCAAGAGAGCTAACGTGGTCTTCCAACTAAAGGGGGTGCAGGTCACACCAAGCAAGTCCATAGTGTACCTCGGAGTCACACTGGATAACGAGAGGTGTTATGGAGAACACCTTAAACGAGTAGTGACAAAGGCTGAGAAGAAGGCGGCAATACTTTCGCGACTGATGCCAAATGTAGGAGGGCCCAGTAGCAACAAAAGGGCACTACTGTGCCAGGTTGTACAGTCGGTCGTCCTATACGGAGCTCCTGTGTGGTGTAAAGCCACGAAAAGGAAAAGGTATCAGAAGGTCTTAGATAGCTTGCAAAGAAAGTCTCTGCTGAGGGTGGCCAGTGCTTATCGCATGGTATCTACAAGAGCCTTGCAAGTCATAACGGCGATACCACCATTATACTTGCTGGCCGAAGAGAGGACACTGATCCGCCATGGTCAAGCAGGCAATGCGATAAGCCGCGCTGAGGCTAAAAGGCTGACAGCAAGTAAGTGGCAAAGCATTTGGAACGAGACCACTGATGTCGGGCAGTGGACGAAACGGCTAATACCGTCGATAAAAGAATGGGCGGAATGCAGTCATCGGCAGACGTCCTATTTCCTAACGCAAGCACTGTCTGGGCACGGGCCTTTTCGAGTGTATAGGAAACGGATAGGACGGGTGATGGACGAGAGATGTTTGCACTGCGAGGCGGAAGATACGGCCGAGCATGCCCTGTTTCTGTGTGATCGATGGGGGGCGTACAGACAGGAGGCAAGTCAAAAACTAGATGGGGAGCTGACCCCAGAGACTATGGTCCCGCTGATGTTGTCCAGCGTAGAGGCGTGGAACATCATACATGAGATGGTCAACAAAATACTCTCTGTAAAGGAGAAAGAGGAGCGGCTTCAAGGATAAATGAGGATTGGAAGTTATCCATAAATGTGTTCTAATCATTGCCTCATCTTGCACTGCGAAGAATATCGTTCACGATGATGCCCGGTGCAGATGGAGATATAACATCAGAGGTAAGGAAGAGGGAACGGGTTTTAGCCGGTCGGGCCGTGATGACATGTCGGATGGACGTGGTTGCGTCCATTGGACATGTGATCAGAGGACTCAAGCTGGTTCAACGTCGGGCAGGCAGACTCTCTCTCACACTTCCGGGTGTGTGAGTGTATTCTGTCCTTGCGATCAAGCCGATTTCCTAAAAAAACTTAAAAAATGAATGGATTTTGTTTTATTAACCAACTATTACATTTAAAAAAAATATTGGCGGTTGATATTGACGGACAAACACCAATTGAACTGATTTTTTGAATTGTCCACCGCGTCCTGTACTTAGTTTTTGCACTATGCAGTGCAAGTAATATGTCTGATAGAATTTGTTTCAAAAACATATTTATGTTGATCGTAGAAAAAAATGTACATAACAAGTGCAAAAAGCACATGAATGAATTATTTGATAAAAAAAAATAAAAAAAAAATTGGACAGGCTGAGCTTTGAACCCAGACCAACGGATCCATTAGCCAATACTCTAACCACTAGGCCAGCCGAACATGCACCAGATAGTTTCAATAAGACATATTTGATTAGGTACTTACTTACTTACTGGAATCTGTAATCTGATTTCAAACATTCAAAAAGATATTTATTTCGATCGTAGAGGTCGTCCTGAGCTGCAAACTTCATTCATCGACTATATTGCAACAAATATACACTAGTTACTAGCAAGTATTTTCACGTTTGGCTGGGAATCTAGAATCTAGTATCGATGTAGGATGTCGTTGGTTAAAGGAGCATCTTAACCGCCATCATTACGTCACACGGGTTCGGGAGCCGTCGGCGTGTTTTCGGTACTCGATTCAAAAACCCATTTTTATTTTGATATAACTTTTGAATTATTGCGAAAAAAAAGAAAACAAAAACGGTTTTGTTATAAAACTTATATATGATCTTTCGATTTATCACAAAAAAAATATATTTTTTTATTTATTCAAAACCTCAATTCTAGCTCTACTATCATGCCCTGATAGGAATACGTCGAATTACATTAAAACCTGTATAGTATGAAATATTTCGTGGTATATAATGACTTCGCAATTGGGACTTTTGTGAAAAGAAAAACTCCTTTTAGAACCAGACGTACTTCTTTCCAAGTCATTACGGATTACTTTCTGTTTTCCTTACTTCTTTTTCATGCGTCTTTCTTCAAAAGGGTTCGCGTTAATCCATTATTCTCGGCTTTTTTCACTACTGACTTATATATTAGTGACCGAGTATTCTTTTCCATCAATAGCAGTAACGAGCGCCAACCCTCCATTTTCTGTGTCCTTGTAATTTCTTCTCGTTTCAGTAAAAAGTCCCGAAATCATCCCATGCGTAATGAACCGCACGCTGATGGAGGAGGGGGAGCTGGGAAAGGTCGACATCCAGAAGGACATCATGGACTTCTACATACAACACGACATGCCGATAGATTGCTTATGGACGATCGTTGTCAGGCCGAACTGGAGGGTGAGTATCATACAGGGTCGGACTCTGACAGACTTTGGAAGCAAATTCTGAGTAAATGAGCCAAGCTTATATTTATTTAGCATATGGTTATTATAGTACACATTAGAAAAAATCACAAAAATGTAAAAAAAAAATTGTTTTTTTTTTGTTTCTTTCTTATTTTTTGCGACTTAAATAGTATAACTAGGCTACAGGTTAATCCAGACTGATTGTTTGGCTTGGGGGAAGTCCTTATTGATGCCTGGATATGCTCTAAGTCCACATTCTTGCACTATATATGCCTGATAGTTTGACGTTCCGCGCCACAGTCGCATCGTGGGGATTCGCGCTTGTTCCATTTAAACAGCAAATCTGGTGTTTGGGTCGCCCAAATTTCTGCCCATTTGACTGCAGGTTTAAAACTATCAGACCCAAGTTGCAGATCTGTTGTAAATGGTGATTTCCTGGAGCGTAGTATGAGTTTTTTCGACCTGTCTAAAGCGTTCGACATTATGAGTGTCGAAATCTTGAACGAAAAACTGTATACTATAGGTATAAGGGGATTTATGGATTGGATTATATATCTTTTCTAACAGATAGGCAACTAAAAGTTAAAGCCAATGGCACTGTGTCAGCTTGTTACAATATAAACACTGGAGCCGCCCAAGGTATTAGCACCTTCGTTATTCATCTTGTACATAAATAACTTGAACCTTCCCGGTTTCATGATTAATTACGCTGACGATACTTCAGTGGTCGTTACTGGTAATACATCTGAGGAACTGGCATTAAATATCGGTAAAGTACAGGATGAAATGGAACAATGGTGTTGTCAGAATCGTCTGATTCTCGATCGTAACAAGACTGTCACAGTGCAGTTTGCTACGAGTAGAGCAAAGCTCCAAAATAGTCACGGAACGTCTGACTGGACAAACTTTCTAGGAGTTGCATTGGACTCTAGGCTCACTTGGCAAATGCAGGTCGACTCTATTTGTAACAAATTAAATAAGGCGTATTTTTCAATTTTAAAACGCGCGGTAACACAAGCGGCGCTATTAAATGTTTACTATGTGATGGTATATTCACATCTTTCGAGGAAGATTCTTGCATGGGGCAAGGCAGGAATGCTGAACAGAACCTTTATTTTCCAAAAGAGAATTATTAGATTAATGTTCGGCGTTCCGAACCGAGAATCATGCAGAGAAGTGTTCAAGAAATACTATTGACGCTTCCTTCCATTTACATCTTGAAGTGCGCAATATTTGTATTTCAGAACAAACACAAATTTACCAGACATAATGATCTCAATGTTCGCTATACCACCAGAGCTTGTAATGATTTGAGTTTACCATCGCATAAATTAGCATTATTCATAAAATCCCCTGTATTTGCCTGCATAAAGGTGTCCAATAGCCACAGATCACAGATCTGTGTCAATAGCATACCTGCTGAATTGAAATGCCTGACGTCTATCATGTCTTTTAAAGCACGTCTTCGAAAACTCCTTGTGGAGCAATGTTTCTATTCGATAGACGACTTTTTTGTGGCGCATGACTTTTAGTTTCATGTTTTAGAATGCAGCTTACGTTGCTTTTATTTCTGTTTTTATCTGTTTTTTTCTCTGTTCCTCAGATGTGCATTTATTGGACTGTCTATATATATCTGTTTGCATTGTTTGTTTCGTTTTTGTCTGTTTGTGTTATTTAATTTTTACTCATATTTATTTATGACTAGTCTTATATCACACATGTATGATCAGAAGATAATAAAGAAATTCAATACAATACAATACAATGCAAGCAGAGATCAGGTTACATCTTCGTGGATTGTCAGTGAGAGGTTTGTTTTGGAGGGGTGTTGGTATCCAGTAAGTTGGGGTTGATTTGATGCATCTGATAATAGTTCTCATAGAAGTGTTTAACTGGGTGTCTATTAGTCTAGTATGTGAGCTGTTTAGCCAGACTGGCAAGCAAAATTCAGCCGCAGAGAAACAGAGGCTCAGGGCTGAAGTACGGAGCGTAGAAATGGAAGCGCCCCAAGAGGTTCCACATAATTTTTTTGCAGGATGATGACATCTGCTGCTTACTTTGGCTGCGATGGACTGAATATGTTTTTTAAACGATAGTATCCTTTCCAGTGTGACATCTAGGTATTTGGGTGTGGGATTGTAGGGTAGCAAGGTGCCGTTAACGTAAATCTTCAGATCTGTTTATTGTTTTTCCATGCTTGGCTTTAGCTTCTACCTGCTGAAGTATGAATCCAGGATTGAAAGATTGGCAGTTAGTGTGGACTCTACACTTTTCCAGCTGTAGTTTCTAAAGCGTCAAGTGATAATTAAAAACGGTCAAGTTAATTCTGCAACTCGTCAATTGTAAATTCAAACTGATAGGTGTAATTGAGAAGTCTCCAAAAAAATAAAATTTGGAAAATTCATTATTATCTGATAGTCTATTACTTCACTTGAAGAACGTCGAAAAAATCATCTGAATCTTCCAAAAAACGGCGGAGTTATTCACTTTTATATTTGCGTAAAGCGACCGCGGAGGCGAAAACACGTTTGACGTCACATGTCTGGTCGGGATTCCGCTATCTATACGCTGCGCTGTACAGTATGCGACATTTAGACTCGAGTGGAACGGCGAAGGTGTTTGTTGTAACGGGCAGACGCCAGTATATTTTTGAAGTATGGAGGAAGGTTACGATCGTGGTGATTCTAGAAATCTTCCTAAAGTGGATGACATGATTATGGACTTTTACTTTCACACCGATCGATAGGTAAGGAGAGTATTGTGATCGTGAAAATTTTCGATTTTGAGATAATACGCTTTTTGGGTGTTTTATGATGTCTACATTTAACGAAAATCCACACAACTCATTTCCGTCGGTTTGTCTGTCTGTCGGTCTGTCTGTACGCGTTTTTCTAGCCACGCAATCTCAGTAACCGCTGCATGGATTATTATGAAATTTGGCAGCGATATCCTGCGGGGGCAGTTGTAGGTGATATTCCTATCAGTTTGAAAATCGGTGCATGGGCGGTGGAGTAATTACAAAAAACCATAAATTTTAAATATTCCTCAAACTTTGTTTTTATGCGTTTTAGAGGTTCCTGATCATTTTCTACTTTCTTTGGGGGGGGGGTGATATTGGGGTGGTTGGGGGGTGGTAGGTTGTAAAACTGAAAAATTATTGTATTCGTAACAGGCCGTCCACTAACCTGTGAAAGAAAGGCCTAGCGTCATAATACACTTTTTTAGGTGCATCCGAACATTAGCTATTACGGATCGTCGACTTAGAATTTTCTGATCTATACATGCGAGAGTATTGCTTCTGATGATTCTGTATGGTGTAACTAGAAAACTATAGGATTGATTTCAATTAAATTTTCACACAGTATTACTACCGCTGCGAGGATGTAAAATCTTTATGATTTTTAAAAGTCGTGTCAGCGGCGGCGCAGCAATAATAAAAAAAACTAAAAGTATAGAAACAGCTCAAACTTCGTTTTTAAGCATTTTAGGGGTTTCGTGACCATTTTCTACTTTTTTGGGTGGGGGTGAAATTGGGGTAGTTTGGGGGGTAGGTGGTCATAAAACTCAATTTTTTTGTATTCATAATAGGCTATCCATTGAAATATTTATTTGGTGTTTTCATGGTGGTGTTAGTACACCTGAGTACAATGCAATATTTATAGTTTCTCGGTCTGCTAGACATATTCTAATAATACGAGTACCAATATACTGCAGTGTATCGTTTTGTCACCGTCACCGCCGGCGTCGCCTACTCTACTGAAAACAAGGAATAACAGCATGAACGAGGAGGCTGGCGTGGTGGCTTGCGGGAGCAGCATCCTCGACAGGGCATACACAGGCTTGCGTTGTGTCGTGTGACGTCACAGCGGCTTCGCGCGGAGGATACGGCAATTCAAACTTTGAAGGACTATAACTTTTCTGTTAATGGAGATAATTACAAAATTTTTCGCCGTTGTTCTCTAACCCTTTAGGACTATCTGATTAACTAAAATTTGAAAAAATGGAAACTTCCTCGTTTATACCTGTCAGTTTGAATTTACAGAATTTACAGCTGGAAAAGGTGTAGAATGTCAAATTTGGTATTTCTATTCGTTAGAGCCAGGTCATCTGCATATGCGAATTTCGGGGCAGATAACTGAGGAAGGTCCGAGGTATACATGTTGAACAAGACGGGCGATAGAACGGAGCCCTGGGGTATCCGGTATTTAAGTGTCTCACTTTGCTGGTATCAGAGCTCAAGATAACCTGGAATGATCTGGCTGAAAGCATATCGTTTATGAGGGTACCTACTGTTTTGCAGGGTAAGATACCTCTCCAAACAATGTCATAGGCTGCGGTTAGGTCCATCACGAACACCATGCCGGTCCATCGTACATTAACAGTCTTTGTCAATGTACGGTGGCCGGTCTTAAGGCAATGTTGGTATTTGCTTTCAATAAAAGATGTGACGCTGAGTACCTGTTCACAGCAACTACGGTTCGGGCTGAAACTCGCCTGCTCAACTGATATATTATGTTATTCTACCTTGATGGGACCTATTCTCATCAAGACTAATCGCTCGAGGAGTTTGAGACAGACACTGAGCCAAGCTATGCTCGAGATATACAGGCTGTCCCAGCACAAAGTGCAAAAAAGAAATTGAGCTAAATTAGACCACAATTTATCGACAGAAAAAATTTAAAAAAATCTCAAAGTATTGATTGTTCTATATTGACAGTTTAATTTTTTTGTGCTTTTTGTTTGAATTCATCATAATTTTTGAAGTATTGCGTTCATTTAATTGAAATGTAAACTAATAATAGATGCTACTTAGCGGATAAAAAAGGTTTGCCAAGAAAAGTAAGTGGGATTCGAAATAATTATTTATTAAAAACTTTAGACTTTGTTGTGACTAAGTTACGATTTTTAAAGAAACACCCTCATAACTATACTTTCTTATTTCGTCCCATTGATCCTCATCCAATATTCTATCCAATGAAAAAACTACAACGTTCTATCCTTAGCACAAGCTTTTCTACATGACGTTAAGTTAAAGCCTCTACGTGAGGGTACTGTCGCTTATTTGGTTACCATTATGAAGCCATTATAATACTGCATCAAATGCATACATTTCAAATAGCTTGAACTACTGGTCGTTTTTTAGAAGAAAATTGGAGCAAACGATTTTTTTTTTTTTTTATGGTCGGCCTCCCGCAAAGGCTGAAAGCCTATGGCGCTTTAGAAGCGCTGCGAGAGGATAAGTACCGGTTCACGTTAGATTTGAAACGCTGCAGGTTGTAGCCGTCGGGAAACAAACTCCCCGGCAGCTGATTCCACAGCGTCGAAGTTCTCCAAAAGAAGGAATGCTGGAGGAGACTGGTTCGGGGAGTAAGGACCTCGACCTGGTAAGGATGAGCTCGAAGAGCTTCTCTAGTGGTCCTGGTTCGGACGGCCTGTGGTGTTATTATCTGAGAGAGCTCACTCGAACATCTTCCGTGATAGAATCTGTAAAACAGGGATAGGTCAGCCACCCTCCTTCGATGTTCCAGGCTGTGGAGGTCCTTTGTGAGGTTAGGCGTATCGATTAGTCTAATCGCTCTTTTCTGGATAGTGTCCAGAAGCTTTAGAGAGTGCTTCGGAGCGCATCCCCACACATGGGAGCAATACTCCAGCGATGGTCGGATCTGTGCCTTGTAGAGCAGCAGCAGTTGCTCTGGTGTATACAACTTCCTACAGCGGAACAAAACTCCAAGCTTCTGGGATGCCGTTTTAGCAATACTGACGACGTGGTCGTGCCAGGACATGTTATTGTTGATGTTGATTCCCAAAAGCTTGACGGAAGGTGATTCGACTATGGGGTGACCCAACATTTCCACGGTTGGTAAGCCATTGTGAGACTTCTTTGTAAGTGTTGTTGCCTGAGTTTTTTGTACGTTGAACTGTACTTTATTTGCTAATCCCCACTAGACAATTGTTTTGATATCTGCGTTGATCTGTGAGGCATGCTGCTGTCGCCGACGTACCGTCTCCTGGGATGATAGTGGCTTGCCTGGTTCCATGCACGACACTAATGTACTGTCATCTGCGAAGCTGTAGATTGGATTGGATGTTATTTCCAGCAGCTCGTTGATGTACAGCAGAAATAGTGTAGGGGATAGGACAGATCCCTGAGGAACACCGGCGTTTATTGAAAATACGTCTGATGAACAGCCCTCGACTACAACGAACAGAGATCGGTCTTTCAAAAAGCTATTCAGCCACTGGCGCAGACCAGGTGGTAGTCCATAAGCAGCAAGCTTGACCAGAAGTCCGTCATGCCATACTCTGTCGAAAGCTTTGGATATATCAAGTGCAACAACACGGGATTCGCCATGGTTGTCTATTGCTCTGTTCCATAAGTGAGTGATGTAGGCAAGGAGGTCACCTGTAGACCTGTGCTTACGGAAGCCATACTGGCGATCATTTATGATGTTATTGTTGTCCAGGTATTTCAGGAGCTGTGTGTTAATGACAGTCTCCATAACCTTAGACATGATGCTGAGAAGAGCCACAGGTCTATAATTGGTGGGATCAGTTTTTTTGCCTTTCTTAGGGATGGGTTGTACGCAGCCAATCTTCCACGAAGCGGGAAACACGCCTCGTTGATACGAAAGTTTGAAGAGCTTGCAAAGAATAGGTGCAAGCTCAGCGGCACAGCGTTTAAGGACAATGGCTGGAATTTGGTCAGGGCCAGTAGCTTTATTGGTGTTCAGTTTTTGGAGGATGCTTTTTACATCTCGATGTTGAAATTTGACCTCTGCCATTCTCGAGTTCACGCTTATGGTGGTGGTCGGAGTACTTCCTTGAAAGTCTACGGTAGAATTGGCTGCGAAGAGTTTCCCCAAGATGTCTGCTTTTTCTTTAGGAGCAGAAGCGATGGATTTGTCCTCTCTGGTCAAGGGTGGTATTGACGAGTAGGAAAAGTTCTGACTAACAGCCTTAGCTACAGACCAGAATGTTCTGGACGAACTAGGACATGAGAGGAGCTTGTTCTTAATTTTTTGGTTGTGTTCCTCCTTGCTGCTGTCAATCACGCGTTTACAGTGATTTCTGGCGTCGACAAAACTGCGGTGGCTCTCAGCATTTGGATTTTTCCTCCATTCTCTGTAGTGTTGGTTTTTAGAGGTAACTGCATCTCTACAACGCTTATTGAACCATGGCTTATTTTTGGAGGGATGCTTGACGACATGAGGAATATAGGCTTCCATGCCGGATATTAGTACCTCTGTTATTTCTTGGGCGCAAGCGGATGGGTCTCGTGACTTGAAGCAGACGTCGTTCCAGGGAAAGGAGTGGTAGTATTCCCTTAGGTCGTCCCACTTGGCTGATCCGTAATGCCAGACCCGACGAGGCTTTGCATGGTAGAGATCTGGAGAATGCATTCTGCATAGCGTCGAGACGGTGTTGTGGTCAGACGATCCCAGTGGGGCAGTTACCTTCACTGTGTAGACCGTTGGAGCAGTTGTGAGATATAGGTCCAACAGACTAGCAAAATCTCCGTGGCGGCTGGGAATCCTTGTTGGTTCTTTGACTATCTGCTCCAAGCCGCAGCTGATAGCGAAGGCTTCAGCTTCACGTCCCTCGTCGTCCGTTTTGTTTGAGTGTGTCAGCCAGTATGAGTTGTGAACGTTGAAGTCACCCAAAAAGACTATCTCTGAATGAGGGTGATCTGATTACAGCGCGTCCACAGTGGCTGAAAGCTTCTCGAAGAGCTCTTTGCAGTTGTTACTGCTTGGTGGCCTATAAATGCAGCATATAAATTTGGAATGATTTTGGAAGGATATTTTGAGCCATATGATGTCAAATCCATCCAGTTCGAGCTCTTCTTCTCGATGACAAGAAACCCCAGATTTAACGTACACGCATACGCCAAACCTACGTCTAAATCGGGTGTATAAGTCATATCCGGGATATCTAAAGCAGTTATCCATTGTTGAAGAGCCGACTTGAGTTTCCGTAAGAGCCAGAATGTGTGGCTTCTCTGCCTGAAGGTGTTGATGGACAGAGTTTATGTTGGAGGCAAGACCTCGTATATTTGTAAAGTCGGCTCTGAATAAGTTTCTCTGGCCTTCGGACCCGTCGTCAGTGCGAAGTTGCTGCGAAGGACGGCTTCTGTTGTTAGCCTGACGAAGAGTGGCAGCACAATTCTTTAAACAATCTTCGCTTAATGTTCCCCCCGGACCACCTGGCACCCGGAGATCCGAACGGCCAGGTATTTTACCTCCGGAATCTTTTGATCCTGGAAGAGCCATTGAGCATTTTTTACTTTTAATTAATCCAATTTGTCACTTATGAGAAACCGAGAACATCAGCCCAGCGACGGAACATGAACCGTGAGGCCATTTGGCGCCGCCTATTTCCGGGAACCTATTTCTAGTTTCCCGGAAATATTCCGATGTGGGGGTGATTGCACCGCGGGCGAAGCTAAGTGACTGCACTTCTCCCCCCTGTGGCTGATTGCAGAGATAATAGTACATGATGCACCGTCGTCGGTGCAAGGTGTACCATCACCTCTGGGCGATGGGGTCGCCACATCCCTACGCCCATTTACTATACATACCCTAGAAATGCAAGAAAAATGTATCTACTGCCGTTAGCATAGAATTTATATGAGTATTTTATCCATTAGCCTTTACAGTCATTTATAGAAAGCAAAATGCTGTGAGGATTATAGGCAAATAGCAGACGCGATTTCTATAACTCGAGCTTGAACACCTTGTATCCAGAAACGGCGCATGGTCAGGAACACGTTCAACTAAGAGGTCTGTTGCTATATTTATAGGACATGATATACAAGGAGTTCATGTGAAAATTTTTGCACCACGTGTTTATCGAAAATCACTGATTAAAAGAAAAAAACCTTGAGACACGTCAAAAAGTGTGTCAAGGGGAACAACTTTTTAACCAAACACTATTTCACTACTGCCCCCAAGGGTCATTCCCTTAAAAATTTTAAACGACAAGGGGTATCGAGTAATATCTCGTCTCAAAGGTATGTTGAAGTCCTTTATTTTGACAATTGATTTTTTAACATTGGTCGGTTCGTTTTCGAGAAAATTAGAAAAACATTTTTGTATCTTAAATTAATCACATAATCGTTGCAATAGGTTCAAGTGTTCAAGTGCTCAAGTTCAAAATGCTGCCCGTTATTGTCCAAACAATCATTTAGGCGATGGGCAGCTGCAAAAACATGTTGTGGAATAGCATGGCTGGTTTCGATGATGCGCTGACGAAGGTCATCCAAATTATCAGATTGGGAACTAAACACAATAGATTTTAAATGGAGTCATAGAAAAAAGTCTAATAGCGTCGTATCAACAGATCTAGCAGGTCATTCTACTGACCCTCTGCGCCCTATCCATTTATCTGGAAACGCGTCGTCTAGCCATTGCCGAACCGGAAGAACATAGTGAGAAGGAGCACCGCGCCGTCTTCTGGAAATAGATTTCAGCCTCATCAAGTATAGGGTTTTCATCCTCTTCGATTTGGTTTCAATAACAAGCGGATTGGCGGTGTTTCCCAACATACCCAAATAAATTTCCATTAATACACAATGACCCAATTACTATGTTTCTTAAAATCCTTGCCCATACATTAATTTTTTGGTGGTACTAGGTATGCCCTTCTACAAAAGCATGAAGGTTTTCATTGCTTATTAACAAACCCAGTTAGATAAAATGTGCATTCATCAGGGAGGCGGATATTTGACATGAAATTTAATGTATTATCATTAGTCACTATAGTCGTTAAATGACTAACAGATTTTGTTCATAACACTCAACTCGCCAATCGAAATCGTCTTCCGTTAACTCTTGCACTATTTTCATTTAGAATGGATAAAACTTATGGAGTAAGAGTGTGTATAGAGCCAATTGAATTGTCAGTCGGATCCACAATTTTGCGTCATGTATTAGGCCTGTACTTCACGGGCAGGTAAAACCCCGCCGGCGTTTCCCCGATAGCAAACACTCCCAAATTTCCTATACTTCACGCGACCGTCAAAACGCGGCGGTTGCATAGCGGCCAAAAGCGGGCTCATACTTCACGGGCAGTTAAACGCGGCGTTTTCGCCGCTCACATCAGTATACTTGTTTTATTTGTTCTAGTTAAAAAATCATATAAGTAACAAGTAGAACTAACAACAAGTAGACCTAACCTCTAATATCCTTAGTGGCGACAGAATAGGATGCCAGTCTTCAAACATCGTTTCCGCAACTTCGGCCCAGCGCTTCGCTTTCACTTCTCGATTGCTGTAGTCTTTTGGCTGCACATTGTACAGAGGTGGCCTTTTTTCAATTTCGCAGATGAATTTTTCAATGTCTTACTGCAAAATGCTTTTGTAGCGAGCCACACTCGTAGAGGCGGTAAAAACGCTTGTTCCTGCCACGTGGAGCCCGAGTACCTATCAAAACGTTAGCGGCGCAGCTAACACGCCCGTGTAGTCGGCCTCATTTGAATAGTATAGTTTTGTTGGAGCAAGCGTTTGCTAGCGGGGAAACGGCGGCGTTTTACCAGCCCATGAAGTACAAGAATGAGGATTTATGCCAAAATGACTCAAAACTTTAACTTCATCCAGAACTTTCCGTTTTTTATTTGCAACAGATCTAGTTTGAGTAAATTTCGTAACAAGGTCCAAAACATACCTATGCTAAGTTATCTTTCCCGTATCCCTGGCGTTAAACGTAACCACTGTTTTGCAACTATCCGTCAGAAATTTGAACATCGCCTATATCATTGTTTGGTCAATAACGGCCAACAGTTTGAATACTTATTGCAACAAAAAGTGGTTTTATCGTGTGTTTTTGTTTCCTATCTGAGCAAATTAAGATACACGAAGGCTCCGAATACCTTTGAAACAAGCAATTACTCGATATACCTTGTCATTTAAAATTTGTAAGGGTATGACTCTGGGGACAGAGGATACGAGGGGAAAGTAGCTTTTAGTTAAGAAGTTGTCCCTCTTGACAAATCTATTGACGCGTCTCGGCGTTTTTTCTTTGAATCAGCAGTTTTCGATAAATCCGTGGTGGGAGGTTTTCAACTGCAATAAGCTCCATGCAGTACTTCTTACTGGTGTTGATATCACAATGAAGAGCTTTGAGGTTCACGTGAATTGCATGTATTCCAACAGCGTGACCTTCTCGTCGTTTGTAAGAAGAAAATTGAATAACATGAATTTAGGATTCATACCTTTTGTTAATAGATATGTTACAGTTAAATTGCATAATATACAAAGTATTCAAATGCCGGTTTATTTTCGCATAAAATCAGCTTCGATTCAAATACCTATGACTACTGGTTGGTTTGTTCAGTATCCAGCTAGTTCACAAACTACTCAAGATGCTATGCTTAAGTATAGACTACAAGGAAATCATGTAAATTGACGTATGCTTTTGGCTAGCTCAAAAACATGTCATAACATTAATTTCAATAAGGTGTCCACCTAATATCTTTAGTCATACATAATATATAAGTAATTGGTTGGTGAGGACGTACGTAAGAACAATAAAAAAGAAGAATTACTTATTATAGCATTATTGCACTGTTGTGATACACGGCATTTATACTTTTTATTTCTGCAGCTATTCTTGTACTCACAGCACACATAACCTTGGGATTAGCCAGTTACGAAAATGTTCTTACAGTGCTTTGCAATCGTTTAGTATCTGTCTTAGCATATTTAACTTTATATACTTTTGCTAGCATCCTAGCATAGTTCAAATTATGTATTGCCCCCATCAACAGTTTCAGTGGAATCCGTCTTATACCCTCATTATTATACCAATATATCTGCTGTCTGATATAATTATATTAAATTAGAATTAATCAAAGGCAATTAGTGAAGTTTACACATTAACGATGTCACAACAGTTATAAAGAGCATACTTTGGCTTAGAAATTTCCACAGGCATATTTATTAGAAAATTCTTCGCTTCCGGGTGATACCTGCATCTGAGTTGCGTTAAACTCAGAGTTTACATACATGGCCAGGGTTGCTAGATGCGACGATTTATCGCCATTTGGGCGACTTTGGAGCTACCTTTGCAGGCAAATTTTTGCTTTTGGCGACTGGCGACATATTTGGGCAACTTTCATTTCTAACTTGGATAAAAATTAAAATAGAAATCCAATTTTAATTAGGTAGGTACGACATTATACTGTTTTCATCTTACATTCTGTCTATGTTCATGCAATAACTAAAAGAATGGTGCTAAGGTATAATGCAAGTATTGTAAATAAGGATAATTGAAGAGTCTAGATCAAATGTAACTATCGATGCAGAGGAAGAGGTAGGGTTGTTAGAATTAGTAGATGACTATGCATATATAGATATCAATGAATAGTACTTTATACATATAAACATTATACATTACAGGAATTGAAAAAGAACAAGATAAATTGATTTTTCATTTTCCACATCAAGCATCACTGGATGACTTGCAAAAGCAAGAATAGCAGGTTGGGTATAGCTGCCATGTAAACTGTTAACTGAAGGTAAGCCCGAAAATTTACAAGACACAAAGGCTGTGCGATACAGCTCAGTGAGAGTACAGTCTGTAGATACGACCCTTGGTTTGAATTCGAACTCTAGATTCTATCCGTGAACGTCAGACCACGCTGATATAGAGCATACATGGCGGTAGAGATTGACAATTGACACACTTTGACCGTCTGGTCCCAGAGAACGATTAATATGTTTTGTTCAAAATAGCGTTGCGAGTATCGTTGGCCTGCCGTTATCTGCTTTTTGGCCTTTGTGTCTTGAAAATGATTAAATTCAGATCTCCCTCATTAAATTAATAAATTTTATCATAAACTATTCTTGACGACAAACAAGGGCGATAGGATCAATATGGTTGGCCATTTTTTAAAACATTTTTCATTCCGTTTGGCGACATGATTGTCCATGGACCTGGCAACAATGTACACGACCACGACTTAGATACTGCGTAGTCTCAGTCGTGGACGTTCTCTGAAAATGTCTCGTACACTCGTGGATGAAAGCTCGGCGTTTCACATAAATAAGGTGCAGGTTCTATTCGGAAGTGACGAATTTTCTCTATTTGTGGATAGCTTATAAACTAAAAGGAAAAATCCTTAGGGTGTCTCTTAGCTCAAGACTGGGCTGTAAGTTCCTTTCAGGTTTCATAATGGTTTGTTGTTAGATCCAGAAGGAAATGTGGTAACATTTTATCTTGAGATTGCGGTCTATGTGTCACATTAAGACATATATACACATAATTATATAGTGATGTGATCATAAGGGTATAAATATAGTAGAGCGGAGAGGTAAAAGGCAAGCGGCCAGGGTAGCGACATTGCGCGAGGGTTGGGTATATACTGGAGAGAAAGTGAAAAAAGCATTTGAAGTTTTAAGGCGTCAATGTATAGAACTATTTATTATTAGTCAATTTCAGTTGCTAAAATGTGTTGAGACAGTGAAGCTGAATTTTGATTGGTGGACAGTGCAATGCTGCGCTTTGTGCTGGCGAGAAGTAGGCAATAGTTTTAAATAATTTTCAGAAGAGGAGTCGTCAACCTCATTCATTCATTCGTTCATGTCACAGAGTATCGGGATGTGAAGTTCCGGATGGATACACAAGTCATATGATCAGTAACCGTTGCCGAAATGATGGATACAGATCTACACATTGCGTTGGTCAGACACAGATGCTTTGAACCCGTATAGCATATAACAAAAAGCCTGGACCCTGACCGTACGGTACAATAAGGACTTCTATTTTTAAGGTCTGTGGAATATATCGGTATGACAATTATGAACCTGTACATCCCTGAAAACCGCTTTTAATTCGCAATAAATAGTTACAATACGGTTAGATATTCCGACAACGCTTGACAGGTGATAGACCTCACATTTCTCTAAACATTGAAATAAGAACATCGAGCCTTAAAATGCATAGTTTTACTTTTATTTTCGCTTCCAAATTCAATCACGGCTTTGCCATCACGAATAGAGGGAGCCACCTGCGATACATTTAAGCTATCAAAGCTTTTTTCCGGTTTGGTGCATCAATGTGGGTATCAAAAAAAATCGTTTCCTCGATCTGTTTCATTGTCATTGAGATTTTCAATGTGACTGAATTATCGGTATTTCCGCACGAATGCATATTAGGCTCATATTTTTACATACCATTACCATAGTATTCTTAAACTTCAACACCATCTATTTTAAAAATTAGATATACATATTTAAAACATGTTTTACTTCCCACACCGATAGGTGAGGGGAGTACCTATTGTGATCGCGAACATTTTCGATTTTGAGATAACAAGCTTTTTGGGTGTTTCATGATGTCTACATAACGAAAATCCACGTCGTTCATTTCCGTCGGTCTGTCTGTCTGTCTGTCGGTCTGTCTGACGTGGTAATCACCGTAACCGCTGCATGGATTGTGATGAAATTTGGGTTGCGATATATTGTGGGGTCGTAGCAGGTAATGTTCCTATAATTTTGGAAATCATTGTACGGGGGGCGGAGTAATTAGCAAAAAACAAAAAATTTCAAATATTCCACTGGACTTTTTTAAGAATAATGTGGTTATAGCTAGATGGAGCGAAAGCAGTTTCAGTATCAGAGACCGAAACACTTCAGATGAAAGGTTTGCTGCCAATTGTTTTATCTGCGAGTTTCGCCGCCTACGATTTTTCCAATCCCTACGCGCCATTACGGAATAATCACAAAATTGTAAATATCTTGAAAACCGTTGAAACAGAACCACATATATCTAGATAAAACTGAAAGGGAATTTAATTTTGCATCCACTCATGTGAAACTCATCATACCGTCCCATTTGAAAAAAAAGGTGTTTAACGTTTAAAACTTTTCAAATTTGAAAAATTCTAGTTTATTTGTTTAATGTGCTTTCAAACAATGATCCTACTGGAACACAAGTATGTTTCGTGCTCCTTTAAAAACCGAAAACTGCATCTTTCTGTCGTACCTAGTTTCCGAGATATTAACATTTTTTGTAAGTACTACAAACGTCAAATTTTCTAAAGATTGCTGAATAACTTCGAAAATGAGCTTCGTAGGCATAAACTATGGTCAATAAACTGGACCTGAAAATTGATGCTGAATTCAAATATGTAATAATATACAGGGTGTTCCATTTAAAATAAGGAAGTTGATACCTACTTCCGGTACAACCGGATGTCGGCCATCTTTGAAATTATTTTCTACAAGTAGACCATTTGAAAATAAACATTTTTTATCCAAGTCATTTTCTTCTAATTTAAACACTAAGGCCGCTAGAGAGCATCGCGCGCTTATTGGACCACCCTGTATAACCAACGGACTTTGAATTTGTGATGTATACATTCGAGCGAGCATTCGTTTAGATCGTTCTGTATTACGTAACGCGAAAATTATTGAATTGATTTAAGTGAAATTTTGACATAGTATTACTACCGCGGCGAGGATGGAAAACGCGTATGTTTTTGAAAAATCGTGTCAGTGGCGGCGCAGCAATAACAAAAAAACCAAAAATATAAGAACAGCTCAAACTTTGTTTTTAGGCGTTTTAGGCGTTCCTGATCATTTTCTATTTATATTTGTTTGATGGTGAAATTGGGGTGGTTGGGGGGTGGAGGTTGTAAAACTGAAAAATTTGTTGTATTCATAATAGTCTATCCATTGGCCGATATAAGAAATACCTGGCGGCATGTCACACTTTTTTAAGTCCATCTAAACATTGGCTTCCCTATTACAGAAACCAATTTTGTGATGTATATATCCGTGTTTTTCTTTATTTAATTCTATGTATATTACGTAAAGCGAAAATTATTCAATTGATTTCAATGAAACTTTAACACAGAATATACCAGCGCGGCGATAATGGAAAACGCGTATGTTTTGGAAAAATCTTTGTCAGTGGCGGCGCAGGAATAATGAAAAAACCAAGAATATAAAAACAGCACAAACTTCGTTTTTATACGGTTTGGAGGCTACTGATCGTTTCGCATTGTCCAATTGAAGCATGCAGAAAAAACTGTGGCGTCCTAGCTTCTGTGCTGATGCTTTTTTGCAGGCGGGTGGACGATGATTTGGTTGCAAGGGGATTTCAGACTATAGCTCCATGCAATGGGAAAATAATAAAATGGTATCATCATTATGTGTGGGAAGTACTGAATCAATCTTGACTCCATTTTGTTGATCTATTATTAATTCGTTCGAGAATACCGATAATCCTCGATCACATTTTACAACTAATTAGGTTGCCGTGGAAATTTCAACAAAGGTTATCTCGGAAACGGTTCCATCTAGCGACGTGAACAAAGCATACCTTTTTACGTAAAACATATTGTGAAAACGTTTTTTTTAATACTTAAACCGGAAAAATGTTTTGGTAATTTAAAACGGATCGATGCACCGTAGGTGGTGCCCTCCATTCATGATAGCATAAGCGTGGTCAAATTTGGATTTCTCGTACCAAAAAATCTTCTGATGCGTAATTTAAGACGCTACGCCATTTTATTGCAGAATAATTGAGAAACATAGAAGTAAAGCGTTGACACCCTGTATCTTGAAAATTAAGCATTTTAAGGCTTCATGTTCCTATCTCAGTGTTCATAAAAATGTGAGGTCTATTACCTGTCAAGCACAGCATAGTCTATAAACTATATAAGTAAACACTTTAACGGTAACGTATTAATGCATAAAAAAATATTTAAATCATTCATTCATTGCTACTGCTTATTCAATCGCTACTACTTTTCCTGTACCATTTTTCCAGATATATCTCCAGTTCGCCGAATTCAACTTGGAGAAGCCGAACGATTGTCACAGCAACTTCGTGCAGGTGTTTTCAGGAAAAACGGATATGGCTTCCATCGAAAAGGAGTTTTGCGGCTCAATAGCTGACACGGTGATGTCCAAAAGTAACAAGATGTACGTTAGGTTCTTCTCCGAATCCAAGGGATCGAAAACACTCTTCTTGGCTAACTTCACCGCCTATAGGGATATAGGAAGTGACGGAGGTGAGTCAAGATATTGTTAGTATTTCCGTAGCTCTCAAATACACACAGATCTATGATAAATAAATAATCAATAAATAAATCCGTGATAATATAGGCAAAAATGAAGCAGTTTACTCTAGTACCTGTCATGATACGAAAGGTCTCAAAAGAGAGTACGTGGTCATGAAAAACATTAAAATATTGACTTGAAGTTGGTTAGAAATAACAGCTTCAAGTAAACAGTTTGTGGATCAACAACATTCCAAGTTGCGCGAGAAAGGCCTAAATAATATTTAGAATGAGTCAAACAAATATAATATATATGCTAATGACCTTAGCGGTCGACGCCACCTAAGCAAAAAAATAATATTAATGTTTGCGGTCTCCGTTATTATGTTTATCGAATAAAGTTCGACTTGTTGCAGTTTTTTTTATGGTTAGTGAAGTATTTATGATTTTTTTTCTGTTGACAAATGACGTGTTTTGTTGAGGCATACTTGAACTGCATTGCAGAAAATTACACAGATTCGTATCAAATGATGCTTATTCCTTTAGACTTGGATCATCTTTATTTATTTTGCTTTTTCAAAAGGAGTAACATGCAGTTTTTCTGTTCTGTTTCAACATGACTAGCGTTGTATTTATAAGGTATTTCGAACTCGATATATCTTTACCTGAGCTTACGTTTTAAATATCAGTTTAGTAAACATCGCCGTCGTTACCTATGGGAGTGTTGACTTATTTTACACATATACCTTTTCATATTGATTTCTAGATTGAATGTTTGCCTTTAATTCCTTTGATATGTTCTTCAAATACTGTGACCATCACCCTTAACGGAATATAATATATTTACCAAAAGCGTTGAATAACTTATGAACCGTTCATGTAGAATATCGTTACAGTTCGTGAAAATGATAAAGGAAGTTGAGATAGAAGCATATTTTTAGTAACATTATGTTAAGGCTGCGCAGTGAAAAATGTATTCTTTGGGACAATTCGGAATTTTTTTTTAAGCAAATGTACCAATTTTTTTCCGGAATAAAAAATATCACCCTTAATATATCTTTATTTGTTTATAGCGTTTAGTTCCCAGAACTACTATGGCGATGAAGGGTTTCTTTCAAGGTGCAGCATGTTTTCAATACTTTGTGTTGATTTTGATTCCAGGTATTTTAAAGTTGTTTAATTTACAACAGATATTCATTATAACTGTTTTTAAAGGTTTAAGATTGAAAGCAGTTATTTGTTTATACAATTTTTTTTCTAAGGAGGCATTCTTTGATGCAGATAATAGTATATTCAAGGACGCGGTAATGGTGGTAATAACTCACGCAGTTGACATGACAAGTGAGTTATTACCACTACCGCAAGTTGGGCACTATACTTTATCTTTGACCAAAGCAATTAATAATACGACTCAAATACATAATAATTACGAATTATTCACAACTCAACCTCACTTCTGTAAAATAAATACTGTAAATCGCTATCGTCAAATTAGCGTTTGACGTCTCAGGGCATGGCCACCTTTGCAGTTATTATAGCGTGATATTTAAGGGGCCTGGCCGGGTACACACGTTTATACATACAGGGTTGGGATAAAGTATGGAACCAAGCAAATAACTTTGGAACGGAAAGAGTGATATTGCTGAAAATTTGCAGACAAGTGTAGTGACGTTTAGTGCATCCGAAGACATTATGTTAGCTATTAATGTACTTCCGGTTTAACCGGAAGTACCGTCAACTTTTTTAATTTAAATGGGACACCCTGTATATTTTTGCAGATTTTAATTCATCCTTTTTTTCCGAATACGTCCATAGTGGGTTTAGCATTAGTTTCTGTAAAAACAGGAAAGATTCTTTATCATTTCAGGTGTTTAAAATGCCGGTCATTCAAAGTCGGTTTTGGCGATCGCGTGAGAACTCACAAAGAAGTGTGTCAACTTTTAATGATTTACGTCCCGACAGGGGTCCTATAACACGTTTGACGGTAACTAAAAAAAAAATACAAAAAAAATTACCTTAAACGGGAAGACCGCAGACCGCCACGGACGAATTTGTGAGACAAATTTTTTAAGAAACAAATACTGAACCCACTATGCACGTATTCGGAAAAAAAAATTAATTACAATTTGCAAAAATATACAGGGTGTCCCATTTAAATTAAAAAAGTTGACGGTACTTCCGGTTAAACCGGAAGTAGATTAATAGCTAACATAATGTCTTCGGATGCATTAGACGTCACTACACTTGCCTGCAAATTTTCAGCAATATCACTCTTTCCGTTCCAAAGTTATTTGCTAGGTTCCATACTTTATCCCAACCCTGTATGTATTTGCCATGTAAAACACGGATTCCCATTTCGAACAGAAATCGCTTGTTTTTTTAATTACATACACAGTGTTTTAGAAGAGCAATTTTTTCAAATAAAGTTCTTCGGTGTGCAAAAAAACTCGCAATGCAAAATCATGCATTCTTCAAATGTATGTAATTTAACAAAGCATGATATCAAAACAGGGCCACAAAAGTGACATAGCGCGAGCTTTCTTCATCAATTTGCTTTTTGAGTGATTACTGTAAGTCTAAAGGTAACATCAGGAGCTTCGAAATGCGAAATTAATTCTTATGGCAACATTTGGACCTTACCTTTGAACCTTTTGAACTTACCTTTCGACTTTTGGACTTATCTCCCCTCATCTTAGGCACACACACTGGAGAAAGGGAACAGGCGGACACGCCTCTTCGCTAACACGGGAATACGTATTTTCTATGATTCTCAATTTCGCGCGCTATACCCCAGAGCCTTAATCATATGTATTTGCAACAGATCGGTAATGGTATTTAGTAGGCGTAATTCATCATCCACGGCTGGAGCGTGAGTTATGAAAAATAATGCAGGCTGTTTGTCTATAGGTTATATTACCTCTTCAAAAGTGATTTGATAATCGCTATATAACATAATGGGAGTAGATACAAATCTATTACGGCATTGTTGATAGCTTTAAACGCAGATCAGTTGTTTAAATTTCTGACTAATTAAATCAAAATCGCACTCATAAGTATTTTAAAATGACTATCATATGCTAAAGTGACCAATTGTCCCAAAAAATCTGAAACTGGATATTCGGAACCGCTGGTCGATTTCAACCATTATATTATCTTACCCCAAATTTGGCTAATGGAAAGAACACTAACAAATAAATAGACCTACCAACATACCCACTAACAGGCTGACAGAGCGACAGAAAGCAATTGGTTCCTCACCTAGTTTGAGAAATTAAGTAATGTTTTTATGGCAGAAAGTAGAAGGAGACTAGCTCTACGCTTTCAAACTGCACAGACTATATACATCGTGTACAATACCTGGCACGTCCGCTTGGACTTTTTCCTTAACAAGTTGGTGACTTTTTATTGAATGCTCCTTATTTACTTACCTGTACGAGAAGTACGCCAATTCCAAGTTGAGTGCTCTTAATAAGTTCTTATAGCTACCGAAAGAAAAACAATATAAAAAGCGAACAGCTTGAGACGTGTCTCTCTTAGTTTTTCTTGGAAAGCACTGGTCCTTGAAATGCGGACGTGTTTTGTCCGTAATGACGAAAAAATATCTTCCCTGTTTCGACCCTCACGATAAACGTAGGCTCTTTTGTAAATGCTTAAGAGTTATTCCTTGCATACGATTATGTACTCCTGGCATCTTGAGTATATATATAGTACGAAAAAATATGACAGTAAATTGCTGATATAATTTTTGAAACCTATACTATGGTTAGCTTTCCGATTCATCGCATTCCACGGACCCATAATTGGAACCACATCCTGTTGAAATACTAACTATACAAAAGTATTGATTGATAGATGGTAACACCTTCATTAGGAACAAGTTTCCTATTCAGTTGGTGATTGTGAAGTCTAAAATCATGCATCTGGACAGATCACTAGACGAGAAACATTGAAACCAGCACTCAACGAGCACGTTCGGGAGTAAAGACAATTTGATCAAGTCTCTAGGAGTAATCTATTAAGGGGCCTGGGTACAGACACTTATACATATGTATTTGCCACGTAAAACACGGATTCGCAAGCAAACGTACAATTCACTCGCTTTTCAAACATACATAGTATTTCAGAAGGTGGTAGTTAAGTCCTTAGTGATGACACATCAGATCAAGTTTTATAGTGTGCAAAAAAACTCGCAATGCAAAATCGTACATTCTTCAAATGTGGGTAATTTAAGAACTAAACACGATATCAAAATAAGGCCACCCGAAGTGACATAGCGCAAGTGTCCTCCAATTTGCTTTTGAATCATTACTGTAAGTTTAAAGGTAACGTCAGGAGCTTCTAAATACAAAATTCATTTTTATGGTGATATTTGGACCTCACCTTTGAACTTTTGGACTTACCTCCCCTCATTTTTGACATACACACTGGATAAAAGTAACATGTGGCTACGCCTCTTCGCTTACTCGATTCTCAAGTTCGCTCGCTATATCCTAGACCCCTAATAAGAGAAAAGTAAACGAATCGCACGAAATGGAATGTCATTGTATTTACTACAGACTTATTCGCTACCGATGTTTGGTAAAGAATATTTTAGTGATTATGATTTCAAATTGAACAGAATGCATAAGATTTAGATATACGGTTAGTTACCGCGTACATCCTGTTCCAGATTAGTTATCGGAATATTGTGAAATTTGTCAGATCAAATCAGACTGTCACTAATTGCACAAAGATAAACCAGTTCGTTTCACCCTCTCTTCAGTTATATCCGGAGAAGTAATCAAGAGCTCGCATATTCTAGAGAATCCCTACGCCAAATCGATTTCGAGAATTAGAAGTGCCACACGAGAACACCGTAGCTTCATACTTTGATAATCAGTACGACCAAATTCCATCTAAATACAGGCCAGCGACCTCACAGTTACCTAAGTGTGAACCGTGCAGTAAGGTTTCCAATTTTCGGGATCGGGATCTTGTTTAAGATCCCGCGATAAAAATCCGGATTCCGCAATCCCCAGATTTCGGGATAAACCTCGGGATTGACCCCAATATTTAAATGTTTAAAAACTATAATTAGCAACAGCAATAAAAAATGTGGACATTAAACAAGGTAGACCTCGTTCTAGGAACTTCCCCAACTCAGGTTTATATGACATTTTTTTATGCAACCCCACTCCCTGCAACCCTTAGGAATCCAATCATACAGTTTGAGGTAGACATCTTTAAGTTAATTACGACTGCCCAGTATCAAATAATTCAGTGCACAAATATAGCAGTTGAAGACAATTGAGTATTTCAATTTATATATTTTTTAGCCTCCTTTTGAAAAAAATAACATGTGATATATCGTTTTAGACATAAAGACACATTCGTTTTCAACTGTTGGTAGCAAACTTATACATTGTATTACTTTTTTTTGTGCACCTCCCACCCTTTTCAACCACCATTGTCTGATCTGCAACAAAGCCTTTTCAACTCGAAAGGATATTAATTCAAGTTGGCCAAATTTGGAATCAATCGCTTGAGGCGTTTTTAGTAATCGTTGGAGAACGAAATCGTGGACGTCCGACAGGCACACAGACGGGCATCAAAAAACCAAATGTTGCCGAGTTTCTTCAAACTTTGCCACTATAAGAGGGTTATCATTACAAACAGAAATCTAGTTTCTGGTCCCGCTGCGATATTAAAAAAGGGGTGGGAGTAATGTCGAAAACGTTACCGCGCATGCCGTCAATTTTCAAAATAGTGGAACAAAAATTCATAAAAAGTAGCAAATTTTTGAACTTTCAAATGGCAGTAACTGTCACAAAAATGATTCAAATAGTAATCTCAAACTTCACTGTCATAAAGAGGTTTCTGTTCTCTATCTTTTGGTCCACCTTTGGTGCAAATTTATGATTTAATGATGGAGGGTGGTGAGGGTTACTCCAAAAAATAATTATATAACATAGCATTGCCTTTTCCGAAAATGTGTCAGGAGGTGATTTTACCTTGGAAATGACACCTTGCACGTTGATTTCGGTAAAATTTGCGAAGACGGGCCGATTCTAAGGACTTACCCCTCATCCTTTGTCGGCGGAAGTTAAAAATGTAAAAATATAGTGACCAAAAGTGCCTTTTTATTATAAAACACAAATAAACATATTTTTGCTCTTATAAAGTAAATACGGAACCAGATCAACTGTGATTATAAAACATAGACTTAGGAACTAAAAACAAAAATAGAAGGAAAAGTTTCATTAGGGGCTCCGGAAAAATAGAGACTATTGGGATCCAGTTTTATTAAACCCGGAATTTTCGGGACCCAAATCCCGAAATCCCGGGAGCCCGAATTGACAACCCTAGTGCGCAGTGTCCGCTTAATCAGCTAGTCTGCTTCTGTCCACATTCTCGTTAGTTCCGTCGCGTCGGTTAGATTTATCTGTGGAAAATCGTCTGTGGGCAATTTACCTTACGCTGTTTGTTTTTGATTTTATTCTACGTTTTATCTAACTACAATGTCTCCGAAGAGAGCTGTGAACTATTGGGAAAACGTTGTATACGCGGCAGTAAATGTTAGGGCACTAATGTCTCAAAATGTTAATCTCTTTCAATGGCCAGAACCATTTATTATACAACGCACAGTGTCGCTTGCCGCATGTTGAGGACAAAACTATCCCCGCCACACTAAAATTAAAGAAGAAAACCAATTGTGGTTGCCTATTAGATTTTTAATAGACTAAAATCATAAAATGCACTTACATTTTAACAATATTACGAATACAAAAATGTGAAAATAAAATGTATACAAGTCAAAATCAGATTCAGATGAGTCGCTGTCATTCAGGTTGATAACAATCTCACTCGGATGTGTATTTAAAAATAATGCCTCTACTTTTATTACATGTTTAGTTTCTTTTTTATTTAGTTATTAAATGTACTTGATTTCCAATAAGATTTATATCTGATGAGCTTTCAGGGTGATTATTATACTTTCCGATATATCTTCTTAAATCGCCCCGTGTTAATTCAATCGAATTAAGAATACAAAAATAGGGTGAAGTCTTAAAACTTTACACCTATTACTCCGTCATTTCAATAACGATATACTTTTTTATCAAAGTTGTAGCTTTTTACTAATTCCAATAACTGACTTTGTGTTTTAATTTCTGGTGAAATTGTGATACTTCGTTTTGTAAGAAACTGAATAATCTCAGCTTTTCAAGCGAAGTGTTAGGTTTTTTTTTCAGTAGTTTCGACTATGCAGAATTATCCATAATAATGACTGCACTCTTAGGAATATTTCAAAAAGTTGATCTTGAAATCATTTTTCAATTGAAGCTCCAGACATATTTTCGTGGTAGTCAGCTAACTTTCTATAAAATTTATTCAGGACTTTAGAAAAGTAGTAAAGTATAATAATAATATACGCAATTATTTATAAATTACCTAACCGAAGACGCCCACAGAACTCACTTCACTGACACTATATATTTTTTGTGAAGAGAGAGAGAGGGCTAGGGGCTTGTTAAACAGCACACTCTGGCCAGTTTTCAATATGGTCCAATGTAATAATTCAAACGGTCGTTAACCCTATTTTTCAATGCAGTAATATAAACTAGATATTCCAATAAATATATGTACTTCCTTTTGTATTTATGCTTAAAATGGTAAAATTCTTATTTTTTTGGTCGCTAATAACTTTCTGAAATGGTCAATAAGAAGTTTTGAATTTTTGAGTGTCGATACCTACATATATGGTTAGACTCAGGTTAGGTTAGGTTGAAAGTGAGTGGGGCGAGTATGCATCCTTCCCCTGCGCCTCTGTTTGGTCTATTGTGGCTCACGCCTGTTTAGAGTTCACTGTACAATCCAAACCTCTTGACGAAGGCGATGGTCGTGATGAGTGAAACTTATTTGAAATCAAAAGGCTCCAGTTCCAAAAGTCTGGAACCTAGGTCTTTCCACTGGACAGGAGCACAAAATATGCTCCGCTGTTTTGTCTTCCTTATAGCAGAAGCGACAATCTGTTGTTTTGTTTGTTCAAGACCAACTTCCGCATGTGGTTTCTCAGACGACAATGTCCCGTCAACAGACCCGGAATTCGGAGATAATTCCTGTTCCATTCTATGATCTTCGGGGGGGGGGGGGGTGCTGACTAGAGGGATATCATATGCACGCATTCGTGTTCTGCCCCATCTGAAATGATTTTCTTCGCGCTGCTTTGCGCAGTGCCCGAGAATGGTTCTGATCCTGTGAACACAGATTCGGTTCCCCCTCTTGCGAGCGCGTCGGCCAATACATTTCCTTCCACTTCGCTATAACCTAAAACCCAAACCAAAGTTACTTTGTTCCAAGTTCGTTCGTTGATGTTTACAGTTCCATAGTAGTTTTGATTTTACTCGTTTGGAGCTCAGTGCTTTTAGGGCAGCCTGGCTATTTGAAGATTTTCATAGATTTGTTTGTCACGGGTGTTTTGTTCAGTTCTCTGACTCCCAGCTCTTTGGCAATCATTTCTGCTTGGAAGGCCGTGGTAAACCTCCCAAGGTTTACTGAAATGTCAACTCTTGGATTGGTACCAACTACTGCCTAGCACCAGATCGGAGGGCGACATGAAGCCATCACTCCTCTTCCATTCGTCCCTTCGTAGGAAAAGGACGTTGTATGATCTCTCCGTATGCGCTTGGGTAACTATAGAGTCCGAGACCATTTCGAGTATGTGGTGTTTTGTAATTTCACCCATGATACGTGTTGTGTCTGGTCCTAGTTCCTTTTTGTCACGTCTGCCAGTTGATAGCAGTCTGTAGGCGACCATTCTGGCACCTCTCTCTTCCTCAATGTGTAAAGGGGTTAAGCTTAGCTCCATGGCTAGTGTTGGTGTAGTAGACATGGCTTCAGTAATAGCCAAGCAGGCGGTGTCTTGCACAGCCGCTAGCTTGGTTCTGGTTACTACCATCTGATATCCAGATGAGAGTTGAAGGTGAGTCTTTTGGCCACTATAAAACAAAGATACTTCACCTCCTTGACAAACTGGATTGACTGTCTCGCTATTTTAGGTGAACGGAGCTTGTCTAGTTTCTGTATTCTAGTAAGTGGAACAACAACGGTTTTGTGGGTGTTAATCTACATTTGTTCCCTTCTGCACCAGCTATCGATTGTGTTCAGCGCTTGTTGGAGAAGTTCAGAGATAGTATTTTCATACTTTCCTCTGACTAGATTAATCAGATCGCCCGCATAACATTGAACGCCTAAACCTCGCATAGAGAGCTCGTTCAGCAGGTCATCCACAAGGATGGTCCACAAGAGGGGTGAAAGCACTCCAGCACTCCCCCCTGGGGACATCCCCTGGTGGGCCTAGACCTAATCGGCTCACCATGCAATGATGTTATGGAGTTTCCATTAGCCCACATACAACAGATCCAGTCATATGAGACCTTCTCCAAGCCTCTTTTTACAAGGGCTACTTGAAGCAAGTGAGGGAGTGCATTGTTGAATGCTCCTTCAATGTCTAGAAAGGCACCCCTCGCAATTTCTTTGTTTTTCTAAGAATGGTTGATTTTGCCAACTAGGTTGGACAAGGCAAGACCCGCTGAGCAAGAAATTTGCAGTGTATTTCAAGGTATCGCAAAGATTGTGGAATTTTCTTTGCAATTGACTGATACCTGACTAATTTTTTTAGAAAATCAGAGTTGTGCAAAAATACGAGGAAAATGAAAATTAGTGTATAAAATATAGGAAAATAGAATTAAGTTATGTAGTGTTCTGCAATTTTTATGAGAAACGCAAGGTATATTACGTAACCCAACTATAAATATGAACCTTTCACTACTCGAGAAAAACAATGAAATAAATTGTTGATCAAAAATATATATTAGGGGGAGGTAGTTACCGCTGTTACCGTCCCCCACCTTATATACGCCAGTGTACGCTACCTAATAATTCATTTAATTTTCCAGTTCTTCATCAGCCTTTTTCAAAAGACAAATACGGTAAAATATACTTAATCGAGAACAAAATTGTCGTTTATTTCAATCTCATTTTTACCAATGTTGCCGACACGTGATGTGCCTGGCGGTGGCGTAGCCCTTTTGGGGCGAATATAGGCGGCCTTTGAAAATTAATGGATGATGGCGCGAGGCACTAAAAAATGGTTAGTTACCTTCGTTATCTGGTGGCATTGGTTGGGTGCGCTGCTTCTTCTGACCCTGCAGGGTCCTGCTGATGGTCACAAGGGCAGCGGAGGCACAGCGAATGAAAAGGCGTATATCAATATATAAATGGCGTTACAAACAAACAACAAACGGCGTTAGCGCGACTTGTAGTGAGTCGAGAGTTCTTGGCGATAGTTCTTGTGATGGTTCTAGCGATAGTTCTGGCGATAGTGGTTCTCCTTGGAGGTTGCCACTTAGCGCATGTCCCTTTATGGACAACCAAAGGCGTCACCACCTCTTAGTGCCAAGGGGGTTTAAGCGATATAGTTCAAAATTGACAAAAACAATTATACAGCGAAAAAAGGTCACCCGGGTCGCAACAACCAATAAAGAGTCAACTTTATTTTTATGTGATAATTTGATTTGTTTTAAAGTGTGATGCTCAGTTTGTTTCAAAATCTTTATTCCTTATTCAGGCAAGTAGTAACAATGCATACTCTCCCACCGATGAATGGTCCAACTAACATCTGGCGGTCCCCCTCCCCTCCATTTTCTTCTCTTCACACCTGCTTATATATAATACATATATAGTGGAGTTAAACGATTTTGATATCATGCTTGCTAATTAAATTACATACATTTGAAGAATGTATGATTTTGCATTGTGAGTTTTTTTGCACAGTAATAAACTTTTTTGAAAAAATTGTAAACATTTTAGTATTCTATGTATGTAATGTAATTCAGAAGGATTTACATTAATACATTGACAGTTTTCGGAGTCCGAGGTCAAACTTCCTGAGTACTCCACTAGGTAGTTGACATTGAATTGACTGATTGTGTATTTATCCACCCAGAGATAACTTTTGAGGACAAATTCCGAATAGAAGCCCTTCTCATCATGTGATCTCAGGGGAAATGCCATGTCTGGGTAACTCATGCGACCTGAATGTTTTGCGGTCTCTTATGAACTCAACTAGGATGCCCTCGGGTGGTAACAAACACACATCGAGTTTCCCTCTTGTCGTACGTATAGAGGAAGTGGATAAATTGAGAAGTTGGAAGACAGTGTAAATGTAAGGCGTAGAGCGATTTTTCGCGTTGTACACAATGGTGTTGTTCATAGGTACCGAGTATCTGTCATATTGTGGTATGTAATCAAAGTCTACCTATAGAGAAACCTGCAATAAGAATATAATGGCAAAAGTTGCCGCTAAAACTTAATATACATGATATTGCTTAGTGGCATATGGCCAAGGGCGCATAACTGACCTAAATTTAAGTATAAAAGACCATGAGTCCTAAAGATTTCAAGGTACAGGGTGTTAAGGTTTAGAAAAAAATGCTTTTACCTCCCACACCGATAGGTGAGGGGAGTATTGTGATCGCGAAAATTTTCGATTTTGAGATAATACGCTTTTTGGGTGTGTTATGATGTCTACATAGCGAAAATCCACGTCACTCGTTTCCGTCGGTCTGTCTGTCTGTCGCTCTGTCGGTCTGTCTGTCTGTCTGTCGGGCTGTCGGGCTGTCTGTCTGTATGTCGGTCTGTCTGTCTGTCTGTTGGCGTCTTTCTAACGTCGTAATCGCAGTAACCGCTGCATGGATTGTGATGAAATTTGGGTAGCGATATGTTGTGGTGTCGTAGTAGGTAATGTTCCGATAATTTTGGAAATCGTTGTATGGGGGGTGGAGTAATTAGCAAAAAACGAAAAATTTCAGATATTCCCCAAACTTTTTTAGGGGTTCCTGATCATTTTCTACTTTTTGTTGAGTGGGGGTGAAATTCATAATAGGCTGTTCATTGACCTGTGAAAGAAATACCTAGCGGCATAATACCATTTTGTAGGTCCATCCGAACATTGCATTGGCTATTACAGAAAGCAAGGGACTTTTGTCTGATGTATACATACGAGCATTGCTTCAGATCATTCTGAATTTAGTAACATAGAAATTATGAAATCGATTTTAATGAAATTTAGACACAGTATTATTACCGTAGCGAGGATGAAAAATGCGTATGGTTTTCAAAAATCGTGTTATTGGCGGCACAGCAATAATAAAAAACTAAAAATATGAAAATAGCTCAAACTTCGCTTTTCAGCAATTTGTGGGTTCCAGATTGTTTCGTTTCGTCCAGTTGAAGCTGGCAGCATAAAACTTGTGTCGTTTTAATTCCCACGTAGAGACTTAGGGGAAACTATTTCCTAGTTGTTGTGTTTGATGTTTTTTGAGGACATGCGAACGATTACTTGGTTGCAAGGGTCTCAGACTATAGCTTCATGCAAAGGGAATATAATAAAATGCCGATTTTTTTGTAATTTGGCAGTGTTTTTCACTGCAATAAGGTGCTCAGTCAGCACTGGCTAGAAGTATTACCAGTGGCGTCTCGGGGGTCAATCCTACGTATTAGCAACGGACCTTAATTTAATTAATGTCATTTTTCAGTTTAAGCATATAAAAACACAAATTTTTTGTTCCTTGATGACTCTTTGTATCTCAATTTGCTTACGAGTAAAAATAAAAAAACATTTCATAGCTTGTCGAAAAAATAAAACAAGTTAACTTTGTCCTTCGCATGATATTTACTTAATAGTTAGTTTTGATAATTCCTTAATCGTAGTTCAAAAAAATGATTCTATTCAGCAACGTTTATGCCTCTAGTAGTAGTAGTAGTAGTAGTGATGGGGAGGCGAAGCCAGGCAAGTAGGCCACCTTTGGCCCTTTTTGCCAACCCCACTGAACCAATCACTGAAAACACTAAAATTCTACACCCTAGAAAGCTCCTTGTCGAACCTACCAGACCTCCTGATGAAAGTCAGTATGTCCGACCATTTCGCTGAATATAGTGGCTCCTCCCCAAACTCCGTCGTGCCGAATATCTCAACCCTAAGGTTGCGATAAACTGCACATCTGCCCAGGAAGTGGAACGCTGTCTCATCCTCCTCCCAGCATCTGGAGCAAATGGGGTCCCCTACCACTCTCATAAGTGACAAATGTCTATTCAGCAGGCAATGGCCAGTAAGAATCCCCACCAAAAGGTTGAGCGTCTTTCTGCCTTTATTCAAAAGCCATAGCGTTCGGCCCTTATCAGGGCCTGCTATGAATCTTTTGGCTTTTCTGCAGTCGTCTCTCTCTAACCAGGCTTTCGCCAGTTCCTTGTAGGCCCAGTTGTCCAGGGCCACATTGACCTGGCGTCTGCTAATTCCCAACATAGGTTCTGGGCCGATGCAGGGACTGCTGGCCCCTATCCTAGCCAATCGGTCCGCTCTCTCGTTACCCGGTATACCAATGTGTCCGGGGACCCACAGCAGGGTCACCTTCTTATGGCTTGCTAATTTCTGAAGGGCGGCCGAGCATTCTTGAGCCAGAACTGATCTGGCCCTCGGAGCTGCCACCGCTTTCAGAGCTGATTGGCTGTCAGGGCATATATATATGCTCTGTTCAGAGCACTGTTCGACTTCCGTCGAGTATGCCACCATCAATATCGCATACACTTCCGCCTGTAAGACAGTCGTGCAGCTTCCCAGCGCGAAGCTCCGCCGCACTTCTTTACCCTCCAGACAGAAGCCCGCTCCCCCGGATCCTGACTCCTTTAAGAGCGATCCGTCCGTGAAGCATACCAGACTATTGGGCGGAAACTTGACGTTCCCTCTCATCCAGTCGTCTCTTTCCGGGATGACTAGTGAGAATCCCTTATCTAAATTTAAGATATCTTTGGCTTTTTCCACCCTGAATGACGATATCGGGATATTACTCTCCGCGAATCGCTCTATTCTGGTGTGGCCAACTAATGGTTCTCGTGCTACCCACGTTCCCCCGTCTCGCATTCTCAGGCAGGCCGACATCGCCTCTCTCTTTATCCAGAGGTGCAGAGGCGGCAAGCCCAAGAGTACCTCCAGGGCAGCAGTGGGTGTTGTCCTCGTGGCACCTGTTATGCTCATTGCTGCCAGCCTCTGAATCTTTGCGAGCTTGAGCCTGACAGAGACCTTCTCCATGCTCGGCCACCAGACCGAGCTGCCATACTGGATCCTAGATCTTACTACTGCCGTATATAGCCAGTTTAGGACCTTGGGTTTGAGGCCCCAGGTTCCGCCGACTACCCGACGCAACTGCCACATGGTAGCTATAGACTTTTTATACACATAGTCGATATGCTGTGCCCATGTGAGTTTATTATCAATTATCACCCCCAGGTACTTGACCTCCCGTGTTAGGGTCAGTGGTACACCATGGAGGGTGGGTGCTTTGAAATCATCTATTTTCTTCCTGTGAGTGAATAGGACCAGCTCAGTCTTCACTGGGTTGATTGAGAGTCCTGATTCGCCACACCATCTATCCAAAATGTTGCACGCCATCTGCATCCTATCGCAGACGACGCCCAGGAATCTACCAGAGACTAACACCAGGCCGTCATCTGCGTAGGCCTGCGTGTAGAAGCCGGCCGAGCTAAGTCTCGCAAGGAGGCCATCCATAACTAGGCACCAGAGGCGGGGGGAGAGGCAGCTGCCCTGCGGGCAACCCCCACTCACCCCAACCTCGAGCTGAACCTCGCCTAATGTTGCACTAGCCTTGCGATTCTGAAGTGCCGACCGTACCCAGCAGACCAGAGTGGGTGGAACACCCCTGGTCTAAAGGGCGGTGGATATATTCGCTGTTCGTGCTTTATCAAAAGCTCCCTGTACGTCGAAGAATACTCCCAGAGCCACTTCTCTGTGAGAGAGGGCTCTTTCTACTTTTCCTACTATAGCATGCAGGGCTGTTTCCGTGGAGCGGCCCTGCCTATAGGCATGCTGATTATCATGGAGGGGATAGGTAACGAGGATTTCCTCCACCAAGTATCTGTCCACGATCTTCTCCAATGCTTTCATAAGAAAGGAGGTAAGGCTGATTGGTCTGTAAGATTTTGCTGAAGAGTAGTCGATTTTCCCTGGTTTAGGGATGAACACTACTCTTGCTGCTTTCCAGGACGACGGTACGTATCCTAGCGCTATGGAGCTCCGGAAGGCTGCCACGATATGTGGCAGCAACTCCTCCAGACCTCTTTGTAGCAGCGCGGGGAATATACCATCAGGTCCGGCTGATTTAAATGGACTAAACTCGTTTATTGCCCAGGAGACCGATCCGTCGGTTATCATCCGCTCGGCCAGGCCGGCGTCCCCTATCAAGAGAGCCGACTCAGCTTCTGGAGACGGTTCGCCGGATTCTCCCGGGAAATGCGAGTCGAGGAGGTATTGGAGAGATTCCTCCACCGATGTAGTCCATGTACCATCCTCTTTCTTGAATGAACTAATGGTTTGTCTCTTCTCGCAGCTGAGCAATTTCACTAGTCTGGCGGATTCTGAAAGGGACTCCAATTCTCCACAGTAGTTCCGCCAGCTTGCTCTTTTGTTGCTGCGTAGCTCTTTTTTGTACTTTCTCCTTGTCTCTCTAAAGGCATCCCAGGAGGCTTCATCGCCTCTCTTTGTAGCCCTGTTAAGAGCCCTCCTTGTGGCCCCTCGGAGTTTATTCAACGTCCCGGACCACCAGGGTACTCTCCCAGGAGCCACAGCCCTCAGTGGGCAAGATGCCTCAAGTGCAGTGCGGATAGTCTCCTCCAAGTTGGAGACACCGCGCTCCACCTCTTCTATTGTGTTATACCGTCCAGCCGGTTCCCTAAGGTTAGCAGCCAGGGAGGCCCTGTAGGTCTCCCAATCGGTTGCTCTAGGGTTCCGGCATTGGGCTACCTCACTGTGTACTGAATCTATCTCAAACCTAATCATCCTGTGATCAGACAGAGATATGTCATCTGTTACTCTCCAGTCTGTTACTACGCGAACCAGATCCGGAGAAGCTACCGTGATATCGATAACCTCTTTCCTGATCCGATTCGCGAATGTGGCTTCTGTGCCTTTGTTGAGAATCTCTAAATTACGAGATGCTATGAACTCTAATAGGGCTTCGCCTCGACTGTTTATGTCCGAGCTACCCCATACTAAATGATGCGCATTAGCGTCCATTCCAATAAGGAGTGGCAGCCCATTGCTATTCGCGAAATCTATTATATTAACTAGGTCTGTAGTCGGGGGTAGACTCGCGATATCGTACGGAAGGTACACGCTGCCTACGACTATCTTAAACCTAGAGTCACTAACCTTGAATTCCAGTACGGCGACCGCCGCATCTCTGGTCCCTAGCTGAGGCAATGGCGTCACCTGCAGGCCCCTAGACGCGAGGATGGCCGCCCTGGGGGAGTCTAAGTTGCCTGACACAAGGCTGAAGGTACTGCCCTCCAACCCGCGTATTTGCTTCCTGTAACAATAGGGCTCTTGAATTAATATAATCTCTTTAGTCCTTCCAGCAACGATGGCCAGCAGTTCGGCTGCGGCATCGTTGCTGCGGTGGAGATTAATTTGACTTACCCGCAGCTGTGTCATAGTTCCTGCGGTATGCTGGGGAAGCATCGGCATGGCCTATTTCGCTTTCCCGGAGGCGCCTTTGCCACCAGATGGACCCTGCCAGGCACCCCTCCCACGAGCAGCCACCCTGTGGACAGCCACAGTGCAGAGCTCGTAGAAGAGGGATCAACCAGCCCGTTCTAGCAGCTTGGCCTCCTCGTTACTAATCGAGAAGGTGATGACGTGATCACCCTCTCTTCCCTCGCTCATTGTCTCCAGATGCCTCCAATCTCTTATATTAAGATCAGGGTTCTGGAGACTAAGAGTCCTAACCAGCCGCTCTAAATTTGGCTGTCCCTGACTCTTGACCCGGACGCCCACCGTGACCAGCCACGGAGCGTCCGCAGACCGTACAGGCCTGAAGACATGGTCTCCAATGTCCAGGGGGGGCAGTCGGTTCAGGAGCCAGTCATGAGACGTCTCATCGTAGGCTGTGACTACGAACCAGCCCGTGTCATACAGTCCCGAGTTCAGGAAACGGAGAATAGGGGCTCCTTCTTCCTCCATTGCCTGGATTGCTCTTCCTACGACGTAGGACCTAATTTGCTCCGCCTCGTCCGGGAGCACCAGACCGTCAGGTCTTTCAGACCTTATGACGATCTGTAGCTCTCTACGGACTGCAGAGCTGTAAGAGGTCGGTTGCGATGACCCAGCAGCCGGCCGCGAAGACCTACCGGCAGATTCCCTCAAAAGAGGGGATATGCCAGATGAGGTCGACGCCCCCTGCGCTGGCGGGTACTCGCCCCTGACCTTCTTATTCGCCCTCTCCGGCGGTGTGGTCAGGTCCTGTCGCGATCGCTTGGCACTCTCGGATGCCTCTAAGAAATAAGTGAATTTATGGTTCTTGAGTTTTTAGGTTAGCGTCGTTTAGCGTTACGGCTTGACGTTTCGCCACCACAAATGGATGGCATCTTCAGTAGCTATTTCACTCCGGCGGCTTCCAAAATACTGGTATACAGTATTTTGGGAATCGCCGATGTGAAATAGCTTCTGAATACTGGTATACAGTATACAAAACGTCAAGCCTTAACGCTAAACGACGCCTGCCTAAAAACCCAAGTACCACAAATTCATTGGACGATGGCCGCGAAAGCCTTACACAGTACATTCTAAGAAATAAGTTTTATAGTCCGAGATCCCAGGCCCATTTTCACTACTTACTACTAACAAGCTAATTTTGCGTGAGTAGCTTCATTTTGATGAGACGCCCAACTTTTTCCTCTACAAAAATTCTCGATTGTGGTAGCTAGCAGGGGTAGCAGGGATGAAATATGTCAATTTGACTAGTGTCAAAAATTAATTACTAACAGTTAGCTTTTCAACTATATCTTAAGAATGTGATCAAACTTATTAGAAAAAATGTTTGTCCTACGAAATCTATGGTTTGATCACATTGTCCCCCTCCATCCAACATGTACCAATAACAAGGTCATACAAATTTATTACAAACAGCCTCATTTTTTCACTATTGCTTCGTTAATATTTATACAATTTGACAGCAACATTGTCCTACAAATCACTACAAAATATCACATAATAGGTTACTGTGTTCTCTGACCAAACGAAATAATGTCCTACAAGAAAACAGGTATGTATCATTAGTGCGACAAGAATTGTCGGTTTTCTACTTGTACTATAAAATGTAGTCTTTGCCGAAATCTATAATAAATGACTATTACTACTAAGCTAATTTTGCGTGAGTAGCTTCCTTTAAATGAGACGCTCAACTTTTTCCTTTATCAAAATTCTAGATTATGGTAGCTAACAGGGCTAGCAGGGATAGAATATGTCAATTTGACGAGCTTCAAAAATTAATTACTAACTGTTAGTTTTTTGATTAAATTTTAAGAATGTAATCAGTATTATTAGAAAAAATATTTGTCCTACAAAATCTATGGTATGATCACATTGTCCTCCTCCATCCAACATGTATCAATAACAAGGTCATACAATTTTATTACTAACAGCCTGATTTGTTCATTATTGCTTCGCTGATATTTGTAAGATTTGACAGCGACACTGTCCTAGAAATCACGTGGTATGTTATCCCGGTAGTACGCTTAGAAATTGTCAATACCACATGTTTTCATTACTAACTGTAAGACAAAATATCACATAATATGCTGTGTTCTCTGTCCAAATGAAATAATGTCCCAGAAGAAAACAGGTATGTACCGTTAGTCCGACAAGAATTGTCATTTTTCTACTTGTATTATAATTATAAATTGTAATCTTTGCCGAAGTCTATAAGAAACAACTTCATTATCTACTCTATTAAGTACAAAATTTTATTTTAATATATGCAAAAATTAATTTAATCAGCATCAGACTCATCTCGACTACTGAATTCACTATCGTCTTCATCTCCTTCATCTCCCTCATTTTCATTATTCGTGATATCTGGCTCTGTAATAATATAAACCATATAAATTGCCGAATAATCAATTTCTAAATAACGATAGTATCATTGGGTTACCTTGTGAGTTGGAAAATAATTCGTCAAAAGATGGACTTTGGGGGCCATCAAACCAATAGTACTGGTACCTGCCGTCAATAATTGTCCATCCATAGTTTTCTGGTAATTTATCTGTGGGGCACCGCATGTGTGCGTTACACCAGATATTGGAGATGAATACCGTTCGCTTGATTTGTTGTAATAATTCTTGTTTTTCTTTTTACACCTGGGATTTGTACTACAACTTCTGAGCGTAGGACCAGGATAACATACCACGTGATTTGTAGGACAATGTTGCTGTCAAATTGTATAAATATTAACGAAGCAATAGTGAAAAAATCAGGCTGCTAGTAATAAATTTGTATGACCTTGTTATGTTGGATGGAAGGGGACAATGTGATCAAACCATAGATTTTGTAGGTCAAACATTTTTTCTAATAAGGTTGATCGCATTCTTAAGATTTAGTTGAAAAACTAACTGTTAGTAATTAATTTTTGACACTCGTCAAATTGACATATTTCATCCCTGCTACCCCTGTTAGCTACCACAATCGAGGAAAAAGTTGGGCGTCTCATCAAAATGAAGCTACTCACGCAAAATTAGCTTGTTAGTAGTAAGTAGTGAAAATGGGCCTGGGATCCCGGACTATTATTATGTGCATTGGCTGTTACTGATTTTCATGCTATAATGCAATAAGTATTTACACACATATACGCTTGCAAAAAGTTTTTTAACTTCATCTTTTCGCGAAAATCTGTGCTTATTGTTGTGTTTGATATGGTTTAGTAAGCAGAACATAATATTTTGTTATGAGTTTCCGAAACTAATGTTTTTAGTTTCCTGAATTGTATTTCTGGGCAGAGTATAATGTTTAATATAAATTACGGGAAATTCTTATAAATATTAGTCCGTTAATTAGTCCTTTAGTGGGCTGAAGAAAACTTGTCAAAGTTGAACAGAGCTGTGTTTGGTTTAGCTACTCCAGTATAATGACCGACTGATGGTAAAAACAATTTTATACAAAATACATTGGAGTATGTAACAAGGAACTTGAAACAAAATTACCACGATATTTTTTCCAACACTAGAGTGACATGAATTATCCTTGCTGTTATTCTCTGTAAAATGTTAACATTGGAAGACCATAGGGTGGACATTTTTTGCAGTAAATAAAAATTAGTAACGATATGCATGATCCCAAAATGTGAGGTATCTGTGTTTGTTGGATGTTATTGGATTTTACAGGGTGGGTCAATAGTGAGTCGACGGAAGATTGTCGGCTTATTAAAACATATTTCCAAAAAAATCGCTTGGTCATGGCAGGGCCCCTTGAGGGCACATTAAAATAATTTTCACTTAAATTTTCACGCTTAGACAGGGTGATTCATATCAAACTTACATTTTTTTGAATAGAATCCCCTATATATTATTGCATATTTGGATTCGTTGGTGAATTCTGGTGTGACTTTTTGTATCATATACGGAACTTTGAACGAACCGTTTATTTATTTATTTACACAATTTGGGGTGAAAACAGTATAAACCAAAAGTACACCCACTACTAAATAACAAGTATCGTACACAAGTACAAAAAGGTATTAGTTTTGTTGCTCATCCCTTAAAACTAGACATTGAAATAGAGAATCAGTAATAATCATACAACAATTGTTATTCAATTTACTTACTTACTATCTTACTTACTTACTATCTTACTTACTCTACGTACTATCTACTACTATATATGTCTACTTATTCGGTCGAATTGTTTAAATATTGAAGTTTTAATTTACGTTCGAGCGACTGTAGGCTGGTGCTAAATATATCTATATTACAAAAACAATTGTGATTTCTTTGAGCTCTGATTAACGGAGAATTAGTGCCAAGATTTGTTCTGCGAAATGGTGTTCTGAAAAGTTCATTTATCGTAAGATTCCTTTCAGGAGCATTAAAATTAAGACGAATCAATAGATCCTGACAATCAAGCAACCCACTTGACAATTTATGAAGGCAGCAAATATCGGAAATAGTTCTTCGATCTTTCAACGTAATCATTTTGAACATTTTCATAATCGGCGTGTAGTTTCTATCCGTTATCGGTAGTCCAATTTTATGTGATAGCATCCTCAAAAACTTATGCTGGACTCTCTCTATCCTAGTAATGTGTACACTATAGGAAGGATTCCACACTACAGATGCGTACATCAGTTTGTTATGCACACATAGTACAATGAAAGCAGAGTTCTAGGATTCCTGAACTCCCTGCATGACCTATTGATAAAACCTAGAGTTCTGTTGGCTTGATTTACAATGTGCTCTATGTGGTTACTGAATGATAATTTTGTATCGACGTATAGGTACCCCTAAATCTTTAACTGTACTCAGCTGTTCCAATTCAGTATTCCCTAACTTATATTTAAATTCAACAATGTTCGTTGTATTTTTGGTAAGTCTCATGAAATTACACTTTTTGAAGTTAAGAAATAGACAGCTTGCATCACAGTATTTCTGCAGAGATTCTAGATCATTTTGCAGTTTTAAACTGTCATTCATAGTTTTTACTACAGAGAATATTTTCAGATCGTCTGCATATAACAAATAATTACTGAATTGTAAAGCTGATGAAATGTTGTTAATATAAATGTTAAAAAGCAGTGGGCCCAAATGGCTTCCTTGGGGAATACCTGACGTAACTAAAAATGCATCTGAGTGGTATCCATTCACAGATACCACTTGCTTACGAGCCGTCACATATGATGATATCCAATGACATAAATAACTATCGATACCCGATTCAGCAAGCCTCCCGATCAAGATAGAGTGATCAATTTTGTCGAAAGCCTTGCTGAAATCAGTATATACAACATCGACCTGAAACTTGTTGTCAATAGCTTGAGATACATACTCAACAAAGCACATTAGATTTGTCTCAACTGATCTTTTAGGAAAAAATCCATGTTGTTGTGTAGTGATCAGGGTCGATGTAGTGGTTAGGAGAGCATCATATATTAATTTTTCAAATATCTTAGAAAAAACCGAAAGTTTAGTGATGGGGCGATAATTTTCTACTAGTCCTCGGTCTCCTCCTTTATAAATAGGCAAAATATTACCTTCTTTCCACCTGGTTGGGAAGACCCTATGGCTTAGCGATAACTTAAAAATGAGATGTAATGGTAAACATAGGCTGGTAACACAGTTTTTAACAAATAAAGGAGGTATAGAGTCGGGTCCTGCAGATTTCTTAGTGTCTAATGAAGATATCAAATTAGTAATGTTGTCAATGGCTACCAAACTAGCATCAATAGGAGTGGAATCCTTCTCCAAGTTAATTTTTTTTGACTTGATATGTACACCTTCAAAAAAGTTCGCAAATGCGTTACATATTTCCTGACCAGTTTTCACCTCGATATTTCTATAACTTAAAGAACTAGGTATAGATATATGGTTTTTCCTTTTACTTGAAACATATTTCCAGAAGTGTTTGCTATCATTTGAAATATTACTTTCTGTCATAGTGATATAATCGTCAAAATCTTTTTTGATCATAGCTTTTGATTTAGTTCTTAGTTCACAGAACACATTATATGATTCCATATTATTATAACGTTTGTAAAGTTTGTGATACTTATTTTTTCTTTTTATAGTACGTATTGTTTCTATTTTGAAATATATTGGGTATCTGCCTCGAATTTTGTATGTTGGTGTGAACTTATGAATTACCTCATTTAGGTTAGTATAAAATATATCTAAGGATTCATCTACAGACTTATCACTAAACAATTTTTGCCAGTCTATATTTAAAAGAGCACTATTGATTGAAGAGTAGTCTGCTTTGTTGAAGTTATAAAGACAGCGACTTTGATGGGCCAGTGGCCTCAGGCAGACGAATTTGTAACAAAATGTTATTGCTGGATGGTAATTATCTTCTGGAACTAATATGTCGACTGACTTATCAATGTTACTTAGGGAATTTACGTTGCTCAATAGAAGGTCTAATAAACGATCATTTGAATTCAAAATTTGGTTGTACTGCATTAGCTGTAAGTAAGAAAATGTGTCGATCAGTGCGCTTTCTTGTTCAGGAACATTGAAAGGTTCACTGAAATTTTCGTTAGGTACTTTTTGCCAACTAATTGATGGAAGGTTAAAGTCACCAACCAGCAATACGTTATTTTGTCGGATGAATTGTTCATTTTGGTATAATTTGTTAACAAACAAAGCATATGCTAAACTATCTTTAGGTGGTAAGTATATACAACATATAAACAACTTAGAACTATTCTTATTTTCTAAAGATAACCAAAGATCTTCCGCGCCAGATTCCATTTCAGAACACCGTTTCGCATTGAGCGCATTTTTAACTGCAATTAGAACACCGCCACCGTCACTTTTGCATGAAGAAGAGCTCTCACGATCTCTTCTGAATACCGTATAGTCTGGTCCAAACAATTCACTATCACGTACACCATCCTTAAGCCATGTCTCTGTCAAACATATCACATCATAGTCGCTTGCACATACGTTGTTGAAGAATGTGGTAGTTTTTGACCTCAGTCCTCTTGTATTTTGATAGTAAAGGTAGAGATTTTCTTGGGTATCCATTTGTGGTCGAATAATTTCTTTAGAAGTAATTATAAAACTGCTTATTTGATTTTTCCCGAATCCTCTGAGTCCCTTATCAAGATAATACCGGAAGTATCACCCTTTCTCACAAAGATGTCACCATTTTTGGTCCATACAAATCGGTACTGTTTGAGTTTGGCCAGCGTTCTTGCTTCTCTATAGAGTAACTTATTCTGCATAGTGAGGTGTTCATTAACATAAAATTCATCAGAGACTCCCTGAATAGACATTTTTGGCGATCCATTACTTTTTTGCAATCGTTTGGCTTTAGCGGCAGCTAAGATATTATCTCTTTCTTTGCGTGAGACAAAACGAGCAATTATGTTTTTTGTTTTGGATTTTGAGTTTTTATTTATTTGAACTCTGTGTATATATTCAACTTTGTCTAGATCAATTTTATAGTCAATATAGTCGCCTATCTTTTTCAGTACCTCCACTAGATTTTCATTTTGTTTCTCAGGGATGCCCTGTATTTCAATGTTATTTAGTCGAGAAACTTGTTCAAGAGAGCTGATTTTGGATTGAAGGTTTGTTACCTCCACTTTCAAAGAACAGTTTTCGGCGATTAATTTTTCTGTTTTTTTTATGTACTCATCAATTTTCGAGAGTTTGTTCTCGAAATCAGAGACTTTTTCGCTACAAAATGTAACTGAGTTCATCAGTGCCATTTGTTGTTCGCGCATCTGCCTGATTTCCATCTTAATTTCCTGCATTGACGAAACAAGTGTATCATTTGCTCCAATACCACCAGTGTTGCAAGAGCTTAACGCAAACGATGGCTTAGGCAGCTGCAGTGATGTACCCATGGACCGTCTTGCCGAGTCGCCTCTGGTATCTCTGCAGTCGGAACATTTCCAGGTAACACCGTCTTCACGCAAACTGTCCAGCTGTTTGATGCTCATATTTAGACAAACTCCGTGATAAAAACGCTCACAAAAACCATCACACTGAATGCCTGGGTTTTTGCGGTTTACTGTATTGTCGCAAATTTTGCACTGCTTATTTGACATCTTGCAGGATATTTAATTGATTCAGCCGGCACCTTGCCCAGTTGTATCAATATAATACGATAAAGGTGTGGTATGCTTACCAATAGCGTATTTGTATGAGTCACTATTATTTTTCTGAAGAACTACTTGGAAAAAAAACGATAAATTGCGGAGCAACAAAACAGACGTCTGTTTCCCACGACGGTACGATACAAACTTTAGGCGTGAATCACCATTTTTGGTATAAGAGGGTAGGTCAGACGGCTAAACTTGAATTGTTCTTGTAGTTGGTAGAATCAGTAGGTATATTAATCAAGGAAACGTCCATCACAGATAACTTATTTTTTTCAAATGAGAATGCCTATTCTGCTTATAGAATCAAATGTGAAATTTTATTACCTTTCTAACTATATAGCATTCTCAACATGAACATTTTTTAGTTTTCATTTTATTTCAAATTTCAAATCGATCAGTTTTCCTACGTTTAAACAACCTAGCAGGCCATGAAAAATAAACAAAAGCCTATTGCGATTAAAGAAACTAACTAAGATAGTGAAAAGATGCAAATGAACTAGAGTAAGAGGCAAGATTATGAAAATTCTTTAAAACGCATTAGCTCTAACCAGAAACTATAGCGGCAACAAGAATGCTTATTTTTCACAGCCTACTAGCTATTAGCCAATTTCCCAAAATGAGTAAAAAAATTAAAGGAAAACTACCACCGATTGTTACTTGCAGTAGAATATCTGTACCTTCGGAATAAATTTCACATTCAATTCCATAAGAAGTATCCATTTCCGTAAGTCAAAAATAATGATACCTCTGAATGGAGCCCTTCAAATTCTTCTACTTATTAGCAAAATCGCACTAAATAAAAGCTGATTCGCAGTCTGTCTAAATTATATAAGGATAATTTAGTTAATAGAAAAATACATGAAATGAGCACTACTTCAACATGGAGTAAAAAATTGTAGCAATCAGACTGATCCAGTTAGAGATATCTTTACTTTTGACTGAACGGAAATTACAAATTTTTTATCCCATTAAATGTGAAATTTAATTATGGATTAAACGACTTACCTGTAAGGAAGTTCAATCCAAATTGTACGAGAATGGTCATATCCACATAGAACACCCTGTAGTGATACTTCGTAGCACGTTACATCGCAAGTTGAGAGAGATAAAAACAGGCATCCCCCGCCCCGCTCGCCTGCCGCAGTACTGCCTCAGTATACTTCTGAAGCCACGTTGTTCAAGATCGCCAGGGGCGGGTAGTTGTTACTATTGTTCCAAAGCTTTGTATTAAGTAACTGTTAGAAAATCTCCTGGAGGCGGCGCTGCCGCCACAAGTCGTAATATGGGAGGGAAGTCTATGTGGATATGACCATTCTCGTACAATTTGGATTGAACTTCCTTACAGGTAAGTCGTTTAATCCATAATTGTACTTCTATTGGTCATATCCACATAGAACACCCTGTAGTTGTTCAGAGCATAATATGGCGATCTTGAAATTACCACACAATTTTCATAAACCCTTTTATTGTATATCCATCCATATACAAATTTTTAGGAAATATTAACCTATAAATCCTATGTAACAGTTTGACCCTACACCACAAATGAAAGTTTATGTATATATTAGAAATGTATAATGTATACCTATGAGTAATAACATTTAGGGATAAGTAATCTATTATTTCACATTTTGTGAGATATAAAACTAGAAGAACAGATTAGTTCACTGTAGGGCAACAAAAAACTTCAGCCTACCCTTTTAATATAATTAACGAAAAACTCTTCACTTCGTAGAGGCTTATTGTAAAACTTGTTGAATGTCTGTGTTTTTTCAGACCATGCTGCAGCCTGTCTAATGCACTCAATCGAGGTGCCAGCCCGAAATGCAGCAGATGTTGCTGCATGCCGAGTACTATGTGCCTTATATTTAATATCTATATCACCTCTATCCAACCCCCTTCTGATCCACCTACGAATAGTCTGACTTGTTGCTGGGTGGTGTGGCTTTTTGATAGTGAGAATTAGTAGATCTTCTGTCCCTCTAATGAGTTTGGTTCTGTCAATGTACTCTATGATATTTGATGCCACACAGAGTTCTGGACTGTCTTTAAAGAAAGGAAATTTCATAACGGGTTGAGGTTTTTTGGGGCCAGAAGTTTTTAATATGTCTGTAAAAATGATTTCAATCCCTTCACTGTGGACTTTAATATTACTTATTTTTATTTTAGACAGAGTCTGTACCCTTTGCGCTGAACAAAGCGCAATTAAAACAACTAACCTCACTGTAAGATCTTCTAGGGAGAGCTTATTTAGTGGGTGTAGACTTATTATGTATTTTAGTACTGAATCTGGATCCCATATTTCCTCGTACCTTGGAAAATTTGGTCGTAATTTAAATACCCCTTTCATAAACCTATCCACTAACTAAGATTTCCATGCATCACATATCAGATTCAGGGCTGATCTATGCACATTAAGAGTAGAATGCTGAAGCCCTCTATCAAATTGCTGCTTCAAGAAAGATAATACCTCGTTTACTCCAGGCTGCAGAATGGTCTCTATATTTCCTTTGCAGAAATCCCACCACTTCGAGTATGTGCTGTTGTACTGCTTTAGCGTGTTTTGACTTTGTGCAGCCACCATAATCTCCATCGTACCCCTCTCCTGGATAGTTTTTCTTTTTAGCGACATCTGGATAAGATCGCTGCACCCAGGGTAAGGGTTCTCCACATTGGGTGCGGTTTCCTGAAGGGTGATTGGAGGAGATTAGGTTCTGGATCCAAGATAATAACTTCTGAGACAATCATAGATTCTAACTTTGGATACCATGGCTGAGATTTCCACATGGGAAAAACTACAAGGCATTCTGCCTGATCAGTCTCTATTTTACTAAGGATCTTTGGCAACAAAAAGAAGGGGGGGAAAATATAACCTTTAAATCCAGTCCATGCAATCGTGAATGCGTCTACCGCTATCGATTCAGGGTCAGGTAGCCAGGACACAAACCGATCACACTTCTTATTTAGATAGCTCGTAAAAAGATCTACCTCTGGCATACCAAGTTTGTTCGTTATTTTGCAAAAAGCGTAGTCACTCAAACAGTACTCCGTATCAATGTTTTTTATTCTAGAATTTTTATCTGCCACTGTGTTTTCTGATGTGTTAATGTAGGTAGCAAAAACAAAAATGTGCCTTTTCTCACACCACTTCCATAATTTTCTCGCAACTAAGTTCAATTTTTTGTATTTTATACTTCCCATTTTATTTATAATAGATATAGCGGATTTATTGTCTATTTTAAGCAAAATGTGGCAGTTATTTAGACCCTTTGCAAAACTTTTCAGGCTGTAAAATGCTGCTTTCAGTTCAAGTACGTTTATGTGGTCACTTTTTTCATCATGTTGCCAAAAACCCTTAGTTTCACTGCCACTACAATATCCTCCCCAACCAGTATTTGAGGCATCCGAATAAATCGTGAGTATGAAAGTTGGCTGGAGTAAACTTTGCTCGGAAGAATCTATATGATTCAGCCACCACTCCAGTTCCTTTTTTATTGAGGACCTCACCTTCATTTTCATGTTATAGTTATCGCTACTTCTCCTAAGCGCCAAATATTTTGCACGCTCTAAAGATTTCAAATACAGCCAGCCATATTCAGTTGCACAACAAACAGAAACTAAGTTTCCAATAAGTTTTGAAAATTCCCTAATTTTCACTCCATTTTTGGCCATAGTTTGTGATAAGATTGCCTTTATTTTTATTTTCCTTTTTCGAGATGCACTGATCTTCATTGTATTTGTGTTAAGGTCAAACCCCAAAAATGTGATTTTTTGTGATGGTTTCAGTTGACTTTTCTCGATATTTATGTACAACCCCACTTTTTGAAGTAACTCAACTGTTTGCTTTACATTTTGTTCACACTGAATATGGCTGTTTGCAATCAAGAGACTGTCGTCTAGATATACGACAGACAATAATTTCTTACTTCTGAGGCGTAAAAATACTGGACGCATTAATTTTGTAAACACAAATGGTGCTGTGGCTAGGCCATTTGGTAAGCACTGAAATTCGAATATTTTATTATCAAAAATAAATCTCAAATATTTCCTATGATCCTTAAAAATTGGAACTAGGAAATAAGCATCATTCAGGTCGACCGAAGCCAGGAAACAGTTTCTTGTTATTAAATTTTTCACCGTCCTGATATCTTCTAATTTAAAATGTGGTGGCGAAATAAATTCGTTCAATTTTTTCAAATTTAGAATAAACCTAAACTCTCCATTATCTTTTTGCCTCAAAAAATAGCTTGATAGAAACTGATCCTGACAACTGTTGACAGTTTTTACAGCACCAATATCCTGCAGTCGTTGTATGCATTTCGTATAAAGTTTATGCATTTCTTTTGTGCGTTTTGTAACAACAGTATTGCCAAATTGCACTGGTTTCCTTTGAAAAGGAATTTTATAACCAGAAACCCAATCTAGAATAAGTGGGTTGTTTGTTATTTGTCTCCACTCATGCATAAAAAACTTTATCCTTCCTGCATACCTACCGCCTTCGTTTACCTCTAGTAATAACGTTTCCTCTTCTCTTTCCTGTAACTGTCCCTGTCCCTCTTGAACTGGTTGTTCCGGGGGTTGCTGAACTTCCTGGTTTGATTTATTTTGCCCTTGGACATCGATGTCTTCCACCGTTTCTTTGAGGCTTGGCCCAGTGAGTTTTTTGAAGTCAAAGGTTCGGCTGCTTGGAGTTCCCTTGCCGTGGTCTGTAATGCTTTAGCATTTTTCCATTTGTCTCCAAAATCTTGACCAAATAAGAAGAGATCGATGGTTTGCGCAGCTACAAGTTTCTTGATTTTATCATTGAAATGACCACTGAGTTGGACCTGCCTGTGTTTTGAGAGGGTATTATGAGCCAGGCAAATAATTTGCCCAGCCTCTGCAAGACCCACAAGGTCTGCATCTGGTTCATTCTCCCCTTCCTGTGTCTCCCCTCTCTTTTTTTCTATAAGGTTAGATAACACTTTTTCTATTGCAACTAAGCCCTTTCCTATTAGGGTCTGTAGTTCTAACAAGAAATTATCTTTCTTGAGCTCCAGCGGAGTCAACATAGCTTCTACTTCGTCATTCAACTTGGGCCCGCCCACAATTTTGCAATTCTGTGGGATTTTGTATTTTTCCATCAATTTTGCTTTTGTTTCTCTGTCTAGGCCCGTTGATAAGTAACTGTTCCATCTCACTGCTATGTTTTCTGAAATTTCAGGACCCAAGTTATTTATTTGAGTGGGGTCCACCCCTAAACAGTTTTCTATTGGGTCCTGTCGAGGCTGTTGCTGGCGTTCCCCGTGTTCACTAGCTGTTGAGCTATTCGAGGACGAAGACGAAGAACTGGTGTCAGAACTCGAAGATTCTTCGTCTGTAACAAAGAAAATTACCTAAGAACTACAGAGCAATTCTAGGCAATTTCGTCGGCTATTTCAAGACAATTTTAGCTAGCATAAGTCAGAAACTATGCAGGGCATACTCGTAGGTATTTCATTTGTCTACAGGGTAGACGACCCTTGCTAAAAAATCAGCCAGAAGCATAATATTTGTCTTTAGCCGCCATTATCCCTTACCTGATTCATAGCGTCGTTTCCTTTTCATTCTCTTCTCCAGTTTTGATAATTTGTTCCGCAAAAATTCCAGTTCCTTATCATTCTTGCGTTTCCTGTTATCTTTTCTTGCCATTTTCCTTTTTGTTTACTCTCGTAACGTCTTACGTCGCGCGGTCGCGTCACTATATCGTCTCTCACATCTTCCGTGTCAAGCGCAAGAAGTATACTGAGGCAGTACTGCGGCAGGCGAGCGGGGCGGGGGATGCCTGTTTTTATCTCTCTCAACTTGCGATGTAACGTGCTACGAAGTATCACTACAGGGTGTTCTATGTGGATATGACCAATAGAAGTACAATTCTGAAGATGTTATACAGACTGTGAGCAAAAACCGCTGGTAGTTTTCCTTTTCTTTCAAAACTTTTAGTCGTTTTGGAGAGTTGTCCAGCTCTAGTAGAATAGCTAGTAGGCTGTGAAGCTTCTCATTGCCATTAGATATCTTACGGCTGTTGTTTTTGGTTAGAGGTAATGTGTTGTATGGAATTCTGATAATCTTGCCTCGTTACTCTAGTTCGTTTGCATCTTTCTAATAGGTAGTTAATTTCTTTCATATTAACGGTCTTTGTTAATTGTTCATGATCTGCTAGGTTGCTTACGTCTAAGAAACTTGAAAAGCTGACCTAAGAAGGCACATTTCATGCTTACTGGTACCGCAAAGTCACGGCCTTCTAGGTTTTATAATCGCTGCGATATTCATTTCGTTTGTGATACTTACTTATACCAAAAATGGCGATTTTTGCCCAAACGGTTCGTTTAAAGTTCCATGTATGATACATAAAGTCACACTATCATTCATAAAGGAATCCAAATATGCAATAATATACCGGGTTTTCAATAGTGAGTGGACGGACGATTGTGGGCTTACTAAAACATATTTCAAAAATCTGTCACTTGATCGTGGTAGGTAGCCTTAAGGGCTATAATGTTGAAATACTTTCACTCAAATGTTGACGTTTATACAGGGTGATTCATATCAAACTTACATTTTTTTGACTTGGAACCTCCTATATATTATTGCATATTTGGATTCCTTGGCAAATTCTAGTGGACTTTATGTATCACATATGGAACTTTAAACCAACCGTTTTATGCGCAAATCAACATTTTTTGTATAAGTAGGTATAAGAAACGAATTGAATATCGCAGCGAATATAAAACTTAGAAGACCGTGGCTTTTCGTTACGACCAAGCATGAAATACGTCACCTTAGGTCAGACGACTACTTTGGATTCATTTTGTACTGGGATAAATCAGTAAATCAATAAACTGAGGAAACTTCAGTCACAGGTAACTTGATTTTTTCAAAGAGGAATGCCTATTTTTGTTTATAGTGTCAAATGTAAAATATGATTCCCCTTCAAACGATATAGGATTCACAATATCATTTTTTTTTATTATTTTATTTCAAATTTTCCGTAATATCGGTGTTTTTCAATTTTTTTACGAATAAGTGATCTAGCAGGCCATGAAGAATAAACAAAAACTCGTTGAGATGGAATTTTGCCTACGAATTTCTCTAAGTACAAAAAGAATTCAAATTTGACCCTCTGACCTGAGACGACGCATTTCATTCTTAGTCGCACCGCAAAGTCACAACCATCTAAGTTTTATAATCGCTGCGATATTCAATTTTTTTCTGATACCTACTTATACCAAAAATGGTGATTTGCGCCTAAACAGTTAGTTTAAAGTTTCATATGTGATACATAAAGTCACACTAGAATCCACCAAGGGATCCAAGTATGCAAGAATATAAAGGGGTTCCATTCAAAAAAACGTATGCTTGATATGAATCACCCTATATAAACGTCAAAATTTGAGTGAACATATTTTAAGGCTCTCTACTATGACCAAGTGACCCATTTTTGAAATATATTTTAGTAAGCCTGAAATCTTCCATCCACTCACTATTGGCCCACCCTGTATAGGGGATTCCATTCAAAAAAATGTAAGTTTGATATGAATTACCCTGTATGAACGTCAAAATTTAAGTGAAAATATTTAACGTTATAGCCCTCAAGTGTCCCTACCATGATCAAGTGACAGATTTCTGAAACATGATTTAGTAAGCTCATAGTCTTCCGTTCACTGACTATTGGCCCACCATGTAAATCACCATGTTTAATCAACAGTTGAGTCAGCATATTCGAGTTAGTTAACTGACTAACTCTTGGAGATAATCGATAAACTCCTGGTTTCAGTACCCCACTTTATTTAGGTTCAGCCTGGAATCGGCTGTTCTATATTTACATCAATAACATACACCTATTATCGCTGGATCATCCTAATTGAGCCAAATTGCTAGCTAATATCCTATGATGTTATTAGAGGCCACATATATTACTGAACGCTTGAGGTGTATGCGAAAGTTGCAGTTTCTGATATACAAATTATTGGTATTACTCGTGAGGACTGTCTTAACAATAGAAGTTATTCTTCAGGTTTGATTCTTATGTCTTTACTGCTCAAAGTGTACATTCCTGCATAATCCCTTACAAACTAGAACTTACAAAAGTCTTGTAGTTCGATATTTATGGTAGCTTCCATATATGTACTATTAGTATTAGGCCCGATTTTATCAACATGCATATTCTGACGAAGGGTTTAACCAATCAGAGCAGCCCATTCAAAAACATGCATCTGTCAAAGTTCTCTGAAAATTATTGATTTCTCTTGAAATTTACCGCAAAAAGGTGAAAAAAAACGTGCTTTATATGCAATCGACCATTATGAATCATCTAGTATCTTTTCCAGTCTGATTTTCCATCCTAAATGGGTGAAAAATTGCATATACGTGTTTGACAGTCTCTATGACGATTCGTTTAGCACAGCGAATCAGAAGCCAGGAAACCAGAACTTTTGATCACTGGTTTGATGAACAATTAATAATGAAGAGAAGGCATTCAAATACTGCATTATTTTGGAAAAAAAATGTTACTAACTATAACAATTTATAAATTCATACAATACACCCTTGTATTATAGTAATAAGGGGTAAAAAGAACATTTTGTTGCACTTCACAAAGCTAAACACATGATTGAACTATTTGCCGGCCCAGAAAAATAGTACAATTTGATATAACTTTCATATGAACAATAATTACTGCACCATCCTGACAAAAACAAGACTGTTACTATCTATAAGAATTATAAAAATAATTATAAATACCTGTGAGATACAATACCTTTGTATTATAATAAAAAAGGATATACGGAGGTAGTTCACCAATCCCCGTTTTTCGTATTATATCTAACAGCCTACTTTTGTACCATAAATGTAGATTTTTCTTGGTTTAGCCTTATGTTAAGAGGGTGTTGACATTTCAATAGGCAATCCGTGGGTATGCAAAGCACTGCTGAAAACTTATATATATACGAGTAGCTGTTTTTAATTTGAAAAAATAACTACCTAAATAAAAAGAATATAGATCAATGTAAATTGTAAGTGTAAACAAATGAAGATGAAGACGTGAATGCCACCTTGACCTTGCCACCACAAAACACATCTTGAAACCACAAAATAGGTAGGAAGGTAGGGGTAGGCACTTGTCTCAGACTCGGACCGCAAAACTAGAGATGGGATGTAGACAGAGCGACAAGAATTGAACTAAATATAATCATGTAGTTAAATCATGACGCTATAATATGTCATAAACAACAAATTCATATATCACAAAGTTGGTAATGAATATTCCAAAGAGAACTAAAGAATATATATACTGGTACTGAAGATCCCGTTACTTATTTACAGCTCCCACTTCGATAAAAAAATGTAACTTGTAGTTATGAGTGTATGAACTAAATAGCCCGATGTCGATGCTTTACAGATCAATTTTCCTTATCCGTAAAAAATAAGACTTGCTCAAGATACTACAGCTTATAACAAATATGATAGAAACTGGAAAAACAAAATATATGTGGGTCAAATAAAGCGATTTCATATTTTAATCTTATATAACAATCCATAAAATTCAATTACATGAAAAAGTAGTTACAATATAGTATTATAGAGTAGGTGAGTAGGGCATAAATAGCTACTAATAAAAATAATATAATTATTCTGAAGCAAGTAAATAATGAAACGTGAAGAATAAAATTTACAAAAACATCTCCATAATAATATTACTGAAGCAGCCATGCTTCCGCTATAGATATGGCATGACAAGTATATATTGGTTTCAAACACTTCACCTAACTAGATCGTTGCACAATAAAAAATACGAAAGAATAATCACGCTACCAATTAGGAACTTATTTCTCAAACCCATCACTACTGGTATCAGCTGTTTCTCGGTGATCGGGTAGTGTACCACCATCACCACAGAACTACTAACACCGGCTCATAACGTTTTGTGCCGGCTCAGTGCTGGCAGTTGTGGCTCCCAGCGTTGCCTGATCTGCCATTTCAAGGGGTATCTGCTATTTTTAGCACCCAGCTTTTTGCACTGAATTTTTTTGTCGCAACTACCTACCTATTAAATATTGTTTTCACACCTTTCACCTTTTTGAAACCAGCAAGTCTCATATGATCCCAAATTTGTCTGATTTTTTATTACACACTTGCTTCATTCGTTTGCCAACATTGAATATTTTCTCAAATGAAGTTGCTGTAAACGCACCAGCGGTATTGCTTAACACGTTTTGCAGTACTGCACTGTTGCTTTGCTTCATAGTAAGGCTTTTGTTTGCGCCCGAAAGAAAAATTACGTAGGTATGCCATTCTTTCGATTCCACAAAGTTGATGAAGCTACATAATTCAAAAATGTACTAGAAAAATTCAGACCTAACGGATTCAGAATCGAAATAATAAAGTTCGTATATAGCTTTATTATTACAGTTGATTTGATTTGTATATAGCCGCAAGCGCACTTGTTTTAATGGTAATATTTTATATGATTATTGTTGTGTTATACTTTGTCTGCATCTTGAATAAACACATTCAATAACAACTGCTGTTGAGATGGTTGAGATCAAAAAATCTCTTGTTTTCATCTGCTCTGCACTGCTGCCGTTTTAGTTCATTTGTACTATTTCCAATTTCTAGTACATATTCGACGTCAAAAGTACAGTACATGAAGGCCGAATTCTAGTTCATTTTCTTCATTTCATACGTTGTAGCTTCCCAAATGTATGTATAATGCAAGAATGCAGAGGTGACAGTTTTTTTTGTTTTTTTGCTCTTCACAAAATTATACAGCGTCCATGTGGTGTCAATTGCCAGCTCATAATGAAATTCACGGGTCACAGGTTTTAGTACAATAATTCAGTACAATCTTGTACATTCCATTACTTTCATCCAGTACATTTCAGAAACTCACCAGGGCAGAACTACTCCTCTGTCCTACGAGTAAAATATTCATCTGGCAACACGGCAGTCAGGGTACCGCCCCAGTGCCCCACCGCCAACTTGATAGTTGCTTTTAACTACCTATTCTGTGCTTTTAACTAGACAAAAATAGTGATGGGGAAAACCAACCAATTTCTATAATCACTCGAGTTAAATTTCACTCAAAATGACCTGAATGAACTTGTCAGTAAATATTTATGCGTGCCAAGTACGTCGCCGTTAGTTGCATCGAAAAGAGTTTCCTCTGGAGCAGCTCAACTCTCTAATTTATGAAGTAAGCAGATTATCACAAAAAAATCTGGATATTATTATTTTTTCAAATTCTCTTCTGCGAGTTTCTATTATTGTCATTGTTCAATGTTACCTTAGAATGAAAGTTTTAATTTTTCTTAAAAATGTAATTTTTTGAATCCCTCTTTTTGTGAGTTCCTCTATAATTCATATTTTATTCCAAGTTACCTAGTTTGTAGAATGAGTTTTAATTTTTTATCATTATAGTACTTTATTTTGTTCAATGCGAAAATATAATATCTTATTGATATTATTTTGAAATGTTCAGTTTGTGGTAAGTTTTTAATTATTCTATTTATGTTTACTATTTTACCCTATCAATTATTGTTAATTTGATGTTACTTGTGTCCAGTTCGTCGAAGTTTTTTTGTTAAATTAAAAAAAAATATGGTTCCTTTTTTCTCGACAACTTACAACTAAATTAAATAAAATTACATTATATAGAATATTTATATTTAGTTTGCTTCTTTGTTAATTCATATTTGCCAAGTACGATTCCTACATCACTGTCTAGCAGATTCTGTTTAATTAGAATGTTGCTCGATCCGGCGCAACGGTGACGGAGCGACACTTGCCGTTGGTTCAGTTTAGCTCAGAATGAATAAAAATGTGTTACGTTTTAGTTGCTGCTTTCACTTGTAACTCGCCATACTCGCATCGTTCACTCGTAATCGAGTGACGTCGGTTATATCAATAATCTAGTACTCGAGTACATTTTCATTCGAGTTATCCCATCACTATAAAAAATGAAAAAATAACCGTACCTGTTTTGTGTGAAAAAAGAAACGTATCTCCGTACCCGTTTTGTAAATATAAATGTCTAAATAAAAGAATAACAATGTGAATTTATTATTGGAATTGGTATTAACTTTCATTGAGCTTTCTAGGCAAAAGTGTGGAATGTGGATAAAGCCAAAAACCATTCCTGGTTTGGAAGGGAACAGATAATTAACAAAAAATACAGAGGCAATTGAATTATTTATTAATTATTAGACCTTACATGGAGGAAGGAATAATTTCATATAAACCTGAAGTATAGGATGAATGATATCAGCAGCACCTGTGCCTCCTTTGTGACTATATTTATAAGAAGTTCTATAACAAGCATGCATCATAGTTGGAAGTTTCAAGTATGTATGTGTCTATAATCAATTTCTGGCTGACTGAAGTAGTAACTAGTGAGGTGGTTGATTATTAATTAAGGTGGCTGTGATGATACCACTTTTATGATTGTGTTACAAACCAGCGCAGTTCGCAATTAGTAATTATACAATAATTATAAAAGTAAACATGGAAAATCTGGCATTAATTTGCAAATCAATCGCTTTGTTCTGATTTTGTGGTATGATTTTGAATTTTGATACATGAATTCTAAAATATTTTTGACAAAAGTGTCATCCAGCTTTGACGCTTTGGTTCCAATATTGATAAAATACTATTGGATGATACTTATTAACTATAGACCTCAATGTCCAATAGAAAGTCTTCGTTAAACCTCCACCAATAGAATGCATTCGTTAGACTGTTCGTCAGAATATGTATATTGATAAAATCGGGCCTAAGTGTATCTATCCATCAACAAATACATCCATCTTTGATTGTTTGTTATTTGATGATACTTGCACTAAAATACATGATATACAATAAACTAATTTGAGGGATTCTGTAACCTGTGACGGTCCTATCGTATTTTTAAGATAAAAGTGGAGTAGGATTAATAGTAGTATTGACAAATTGACGAAGGAGTCACTAGTATTAAGGCCGATTCATAAACTCGACGTTGGTGTTGCCGCTGCCGTTGGCCGTTGCAACATAAATACATGGAAACGCCTAAAGACCATTCATATTCACCGTCCGCTGCCGGGTCTGCCATTGGGCGCGCCGTTCGACATAACTATCTTTTAACTTTTGCCGTCCGCCGTTCGTATCCACCCATGATACTACGACTTTAGAAGGTATGCTCACGCGCATGATGTCTTCCGTCTCACTTCCACCTGTGACGTCAGCGTGTGACAAACGGGGTTTGTTTACTCGTTTAGTTACAGGTTATAGCCGAACATTTTCAGTTTATTTTCTTGAATTTACTCGTCAACCATTTAACAGAAGGTGGACTACAAAAAAATACAGATGAGTTCTTGGCAAAGTGTAATGAGCTCGGCCATATATTTTCCAACTATAATGGAAATGCTTTGAAAATTGAAAAAAAAACTATCTTGCGAATTTGCGAATTTAAACAAATTATCAGAGAATGTATATGTGACTGATGAAGCAAAGATGAGCTTGCTTTCTAGATGCAAAATGTATTTCAGAATACGAATTCTTGATAGGGGAATTAGAGAGACCTCGAATATTAGAAAACTGAAATTCACTAACATTGTAAAATAGCATAAAGTAATAAGTATACAGGGTCCTGCCGCCTTTTCTATTTGGAATAAAAAAGGCTACATAAAATAAAAATGCGCTAAAAGATGGTTGGATATTTACAGGTTGCAGAACGTATTTTGATATTTCATTTTCAGTTCATATAGAGAAAGGCTAGTTCTATATGCTCTTATTCATCCCTTTTTCAGTTCTTATTGACTGTCCAAATAATATTTCCCCATAGACTCATTTACAGAATCAATTCCTAACTGTAGTTAGGTATTGATTCTTGTGTTGTAACACAAGAGAGCAACAAATAATGTGCCCTATACCCAGGCCATCAAAAACCATCACTACAAGTGGATCAAACTTTTTAATTCAAACATATTATTAAACAGATACATCGTGTGAAGACATTTTGAAAAAAATTTAGGAAAAACCTGTTATTACTAGGAATCTTTAGTATACGAGAATTCACCTGTACTAGCTAAATACAAGGAAGATATTGTATTGTTGTATTGTGATATGTTTTTATTTTATGTTTAACATATACTCGGTTGTGACATATATTTGAATAAATAAAAAATAATAGAATTTGGTAATGTATTTTTCCACCAATCATTAGCAGAAAAAAGTCAATATTCATTCGCCATAAACATAATGCCATTATGCTTGTTCATGATTTTTAAAAACCTCCAATGACAAAATCATGTTATTTATTTCTTGTCTACCTTTTATTAAGAGAATTATACAGTAAATACATATGCAAATTGGCTGGAAGGGCTGGTGACGCAACATCGTAATCTATATATAAAAAATAAGAACGGTAATCAAAGTCTCCTGAATGGAGTATATAAAAATTCCACCCGCTACCCGAGAAATTTTCCCACAAAAAGATGCTTTCACTAGGCACTCCAATCAACCTCTTATATGAGATTTCAGAAAAATACGTCCAGACCGCTCTGGCTCTGTTCTTTTCCCACAATATACATTTTTTTGAGTACATATCTATGTTACAAAAATTTGAATCTTCAAATTTTTTTATCTAAAATTCAGAACGCTCGGAACTACTACAAACGGGTCAGGCGTCGATTAATATCAATTCTCTGTATAACCATTTCACCAATTTTTTATTCAGATACAGAGCAATATGTACCGTTTATATTATACTGTGCATGAGCTATTTTCATTTTGTATGAATATTAAATATCTAAGACAAATATAACAGGAAACGAAATAAGACTTTCAAAAATCAATGCTTTGGCGCCATGTGCTTGTACACTTTTGTTACACGGTGACGTCATGCGCAGACCGGTTCGAAATCTGGCCGCCAAGTGATCATATCTGTCAGTGTCGTAGTATCATGGTATCCACCGTCGTAGCCGGCGTATAAGCCAATCATAGTCGTCGGTACCGGTCATGTGATACTGTTATTATTGTTGACGTCTAATTGTCAAAAGGTTTCTGGGTTTTCTCAGGTTTTCTGTATTGGTTATTGGCTGTGACTATGTCCATTTCCACCAGGAAGATTCAAAGATCTTTCACAAAGCCAAAAACACTGATGATAAATCGCAATAGAACATGTTTACAAACACGACGGGAAAGCTAGGTTAATGGCACGACGTCGAGTTTATGAATAGTAGCCTTGTGCTACGAACGTCGCACGTCAACGCCAACGGCAACGGCAACGCCAACGTCGAGTTTATGAATCGGACTTTATTATCCGATGCAAAATTTGTATTAGTACAGTAGGTTTGTTCCAATATTTTTTACTTACAGCGCAATGAGTGAAGGAAAGACTAACTAATCGCGGACCGTTGTTCCCGAATAATAATGTCACTGTAACACAAGACCACGTAAATGAAAAACAGTCCTACGCTAGGCTGCAGGATCGCCAGCTATTTCCAAAACCAGAGGGTTTTAACTTGCTATACAGGGCCAAGTAATTGCAACGAGCAACTACAAGAAATATGTACCTAAAGATTCATTCACAATCAATAATAACTGCATAAAGTATCACCAACAGAAACAAACAATCGGTCACATAACAGGCATATGTCAAACTCTCGCTAAAACCGAGTACACAGCCAGACATAATTCTGCAGCCAAAGTCATACACCAAGCACTAGCCACAACAAACAAACAAATCGAAAACAGATCCATATCATAATTATATAGCGACATCGGTACTCGACAATAATCCATACAAACTATACTTGGACGCTGAAATACTCACAGACAACACTATGCCAGCCAATAGACCAAATATAGTTTTTCAGTCAAAGGCATAGTTACCCATTTAATAGATATAATAATAGATATTGTTATCCCCAAGGTCGTTAATTTAACGTCCTTGGTTATCCCTCATAATATGAATATTCAGAACGCCTACGCTGGGAAGATATCTAAATACGCAGACCTTGCCATAGAAATGAAACGACTCTGGAAACAAAATAAAGTTGTTATTGTTCCCTTCATTATTATATCAGTCTCAGGCCTTACGCCAAACACATTCACACCACACCTGCAAAAGTTATGCCTGGACGGAAAGTTACACGAAGTCTTCCAAAAGTCTGTAATCCTGAAGACCTGTAATATGGCACGACCCTTTTCGTTCATGTGTGACTTGGCACAGCCCGTCAACACTTGTTACCGCAATCATACGAAAGGAACTTAGAATGTCAGAATAATAATAACATTTTTTGGGCGTTTTATGATACATCAGGAAAATTCAAGTGTTACGAACTATTTGTCGGTCTGTCTGTCGATCTGCCTTTCGCTGTGCCTATCGGAGTGTCTGTCGGACTGTCTGTCGATCTATCTGTTGGTCTGTCTATCAGTCTGTCTGTCAGTCTATCTGTTGGTCTGTCTGCTTGTCGATTTGCCTAGTGACGTATCTGTCGGCTCATCTAATTGTTGAAAATTATTATTATGTATAAACATGGCAAATAAAAGCTACTGCTGTTACCATTGCTACAATTGCTACTATATTGCCAGTATTTCACGAGTTTTGTCCTTTAAAATGTATCGATGATGTAACGAAAGCACGACAGTAGGTATCATCCTGGCAAGCTGGCATCCTGCATATTATCTGGTAGTATCTCATGCTCAATACGTAGTGAATTCCTTGGGGTATTTCAACATGAATTGTTAAAGTGACACATATACAGAAGTGCAAGGAGCTGTTCAGTGGAGAATATCTAAATGCAGTAAGTAGATTCAGTTGTATGGATTTATGTATACTGGAAATTTCAAAGAAAACATACTTAGCATTCGCATTCTAAAGTTCTACGTAAACCTCCTTTCGATAACAAGCATACTCTACCCACGCCAGTTGAAAGCTCTTATTTGAGTTTTCGCTGCTCAATCCTTCAGACTTCAGACTGTCCTTACGTCTTGTAAAATTTCAGATATACGGTAATCAAACATGATTGTATGCTGCCTATAAATACGATTTTTTATGCACTTTATTTAAGTTAAAAATCTTTCATATCTCTTCGACAGACGTTAAAATTCAGACACATTCGGATACCATGCCACCTCATGTAATTACCTTATTTGGTCACTGTCTCGCGTCTAATACAAGTGTTATTCTTTACAGTTCCATACCTGATCCGTTTAAGTTAATGCCACTGTCTAAGCCTGAGCTGTGACCATAGCTGGAAAGTTACTTTCTAAACTAAAGAATTGGGAACGTTTAGATCGACAGCATGGAACAGAGAGTACAACCCGAACTTGTTTTTCTCGACCCAAAATACTCAAGACCAACCAGTTCATATATGCAGAAGAGTCTTGGAAAATTTCCCACACAGCCAGCACCGCCCAATTATATATGAAATAGGCATTCAGATCCCAATAGTCCGATCCATACCCAGACCAAGATGGAACTTTCAAAAGGCAAAATGGGCAAAATTCTCTCTTGAATTGGACAAAACCATAAGGTGGATACCGGCAGAGCCTGAGAGCTATGATAGCTTTACGGGTGCTGTGATTGCAGCCGCATAAAAGGCCATGCCCAGAGGATACCGTAAAGAATATATCCCAGGATGGAATGCTGAATGTGAAGAACTGTATAATAACTACATAGAGAGCGGCGACCCAGAGGCGGCCAACGATCTTGTACAAGCACTAGACGGAGCCCGGAAAGATAAATGGATAAAAACAACAAAGGAAATGAATTTCCAAAGATTCAGTAGAAAGTCATGGAGCCTATTTAAAAAACTGGGAGGCAGTAACCCACCCGTGCGAGAAACCGACTTGGTCACACCACATCAGATAGCCAGCAGGATCGTAACTTTATCCAGAGCCCCACGTGATAAACACCGCACAAAGCAACTTAAAAAAGAACTTAGTAATATACGCCAAACAATACCACGCGACACGGAATTCTCTCGTGAGTTCACTACGGAAGAACTAACTACCGCATTCAGAGACGTGAAAACTGGCAAGGCACCTGGGTTTGATGGGATACATCCTGAGTTCCTGCTCCACTGCGGAGAGAGGACAAAGAAATGGCTGACTGTATTCTACTCGCGTATCTTAAAATCTGGAATCTTGCCGAAAGCTTTTAAAATGAGTAAAATAATCGCTGTACTAAAGCCCAATAAACCACGAGATAAAGCCGAGAGCTACCGCCCCATAGCACTCCTAAGCTGCTGTTACAAACTCCTAGAACGACTTCTCAAACTCAATAATGAACTGCCTCAAGGCTCAGTTTTGGCACCCATGTTTTTCAATCCCTATGTTTCAGATTTGCCGAGAACCGAAGCGATAAAGTTTGGGTACGCTGACGATCTAGGGAAATTATGAGTTAGATGTCAAAATGAATAATACAGCCCCACCCTATCTACGGTATCCAAAGTATCTCGGGGTAATCCTGGATAGAACCCTATCTTTTAAAAAAACACCTCGAAACAACGGCGCAAAGAATAAGTACTCGAAATAACATTATCCAAAGACTATGTAGCACTAGCTAGGGCGCTTCAGAGAATACACTGCGAACATCTGTACTTAGTCTGGTGTACTCTATGGCCGAGTATTGTGCGCCGGTGTGGCTGAACAGCGCACATACCAGGAAAGTGGATACTCAGCTTAACATATCAATGAGAACGATTAGTGGCTGCATTAAGACTACCCATCCTACTGGCTTCCAACACTCAGGCACATACCTCCACCTGCCCTAAGAAGACAAGACACCCTGATACAAGAATATAAGAAAATAACCAGTAATACACAACTCCCTATCCGTGAGGATATCCCGGACCTGTCAATAAATCGACTTCGATCTAGGAAACCCCCAATATTATCAGCACAACAACTAGCAGCCAATAACTTCAGCAGCATCAACTTCGAATGGCGGACCCTCTGGACTGAGAATGCCCCACCCGATGTACGGAATCTCATTGACCCAGTCATAAAACCATATAAGAACAGGACATGGTGTATGTACCCATAGCCTCCATAAATGGGGAAAACGGCCCAACCCAGGCTGCGACTGTGGCGCCCGCAACCAAACAATTGGCCACATAGTGACAGAGTGTGAACTGAGGGCATATCAAGGCGATTCGAGGGACTTCTTCCGTACGACACAATCAAGTCTTGAATGGATAGCTGGACTAGACCTTTTAATATAACAGTATTGTATCTACTTATATATGTTTGTTTGTTATTCATGCAAAGTAATGTCTTATTTACACACTGACCTGTACATATTTTATGAATTTACCATGTGTTGCGCCATACGCTAAATAATAGTAGAAAATCAGACAAAAGCTGCTTCTTGAACTGGCACACTGCGCATGTCTGTATGTTTTTAGTACATTGGTGTCATGTAACGTGTCAGATATATCAAATCTAATTACCAACGAAAGCGACAGTCTCGCCAAACTCCTCTAATACGAGGGTTGCACTATACCTCCGTCAATCCACCAGTACGCAGACAGCTGTTTCACGCTTACTAGCGATCATCAGTGCGCCATAGGTCGATTGACGGAAATAGAGATCATCAATTCTTTCATGTCCACCAGACATTTCGACATTATGGCCCATAAAGGCCGGTGTTCCTCAGGGTTCGGTCCTTGGACCTATCCTTTATTCACTTTTTATACATGGCGTCCCTTGCCCCAGCAACTGTGAAGTCTATCTCTACGCTGACGACACTGCGATTGTTTTATAAAATTTAGATTTTTATTATTTATTGGAATATAAAATTTTAAGTTTAAATTTTATTTTGTAGCTCAGTCGCGGACTGGAGATCTGGTCCGCGATGAGTTGCAGCTTGCGGTGGATGAGGTGTTGGAGTGGGCGGATCGGTGGCTCATCAAAATTAATCATTCGAAACCGCAGGCTATATATTGTACTAAAAAGCGTCGTGGTGCCCCGTTAGAGGTCTCAGTGAACGGTGCTAGGATTCCATGGGAAAATTCTGCCAAGTACCTAGGAATTACCCTGGACAAGGGTATGACTTGGCAGAAGCACACTGAAGCGTTAAAAACAAAATTCGAAATTACGTTTCGTCAACTCTACCCTATGTTATGTAGAACTTCAAAATTAAGTTTGGTGAATAAAATTCGACTATACAGGGTGGGCCAATAGTGGGTGGACGGAGGATTGTGGGCTTACTAAAAAATATTTCAAAAATCTGTCACTTGATCATGGTAGGGATCCTTGAAGGTTATAACGTAAAAATATTTTCACTTGAATTTTGACTTTTATACAGGGTGATTCATATCAAACTTACATTTTTTTTAATAGAACCCCCTATATATTATTGCATATTTGGATTCCTTGGTCAATTCTAGTGTGACTTTATGTATCACACATGGAACGTTAAACGAACCTTTTAGGCGCAAATCACCATTTTTGGTATAAGTAGATATCAGAAAAAAATTTAATATCGCAGCGATTATAAAACTTAGAAGGCCTTGACTTTGTGGTACGACTAAGCATGAAATGCGTCATCTTAGGTCAGACGGCTAAATTTGAATTCTTTTTGTACTTGGAGAAATCAGAGGATAAATTTAGGAAACTTTGATCACAGATAACTTGATTTTTTCTAATGGGAATGCCTATTTTGATTCAAAGAATCGAATGTAAAATTTTATTAACTTTCTAACGCTATAGCATTCTTGATACCAATCTTTTTTGGTTTTCATTTTATTTCAAATTTTCAGTCAAATCGGTGTTATTCAATTTTCCTGCATGCAAGCAACATAGCAAGCCATGAAAAATAAACAAAAGCTCGTTAATATGGAAGAAAGCAACTTATTTAGTAGAAAGATGCGAACTAATTAGAGCAGCGAGGCAAGATTATGAAAATTCCTTACAACATATTAGCTCTAACCAGAAACAATAGCGGTAACAGGAACGCCCATTTTTCATAGCCTGCTAGCTATTAGCCAATTTCCAAAGTCAGTAAAAAAAATATCTAATCAAAGGAAAACTACTAGTGATTGTTACTGGCAGTAGAATATCTATTTCTTCTGAATAAATTTGAATAAAATTCCACATTTAATGCCATAAAAAAGTAGCCATTTCCGTAAGTCAAAAGTAATGATACTCTTGGCTGCAACCCTTCAAATTCTTCAGTACTTTTACTTATTAGCAAAATCGCGGAAAATGAAATTTGAATTGCAGTCTGTTTGAATTGTAAAACATAATTTAGTTTACAGAAAACCACATCAAATAATCACAATTACAACATAGCGAATTAAAATTTTCTAGCAATTATCTCAATAGATGTTCAGAATGCTCCAGTTGGAGATATCTTTACTTTTGACTTAACTAAACGGAAATGGCTATTTTTTATCCCATTAAATGTGAAATTTAAGAATTTAAGACTGTAAGCAAAAATCGCCGGTAGTTTTCCTTTTGTTTCAAAATTTTTTAACGTTTTGGAAAGTTGTCAAGTTCTAGTAGACTTCAATAGCTAGTAGGCTGTGAAAAACAAACACTTCTGTCATACCCCAGATACTCATTAACATTAGATATCTTGCCGCTGTTGTATCCGGTTAAAGCTAATATGTTATAAGGAATTTTCATAATCTTGCCTCGTTGCTCTAGTTAGTTTGCTTTTGTTTATTTTTCATGGCCTGCTAGGTTGCTTGCGCGCAGGAAAATTGAAAAACACCGTTTTGTTTTGTGTGAAAAAAGAAACGTATCTCCGTACCCGTTTTGTAAATATAAATGTCTAAATAAAAGAATAACAATGTGAATTTATTATTGGAATTGGTATTAACTTTCATTGAGCTTTCTAGGCAAAAGTGTGGAATGTGGATAAAGCCAAAAACCATTCCTGGTTTGGAAGGGAACAGATAATTAACAAAAAATACAGAGGCAATTGAATTATTTATTAATTATTAGACCTTACATGGAGGAAGGAATAATTTCATATAAACCTGAAGTATAGGATGAATGATATCAGCAGCACCTGTGCCTCCTTTGTGACTATATTTATAAGAAGTTCTATAACAAGCATGCATCATAGTTGGAAGTTTCAAGTATGTATGTGTCTATAATCAATTTCTGGCTGACTGAAGTAGTAACTAGTGAGGTGGTTGATTATTAATTAAGGTGGCTGTGATGATACCACTTTTATGATTGTGTTACAAACCAGCGCAGTTCGCAATTAGTAATTATACAATAATTATAAAAGTAAACATGGAAAATCTGGCATTAATTTGCAAATCAATCGCTTTGTTCTGATTTTGTGGTATGATTTTGAATTTTGATACATGAATTCTAAAATATTTTTGACAAAAGTGTCATCCAGCTTTGACGCTTTGGTTCCAATATTGATAAAATACTATTGGATGATACTTATTAACTATAGACCTCAATGTCCAATAGAAAGTCTTCGTTAAACCTCCACCAATAGAATGCATTCGTTAGACTGTTCGTCAGAATATGTATATTGATAAAATCGGGCCTAAGTGTATCTATCCATCAACAAATACATCCATCTTTGATTGTTTGTTATTTGATGATACTTGCACTAAAATACATGATATACAATAAACTAATTTGAGGGATTCTGTAACCTGTGACGGTCCTATCGTATTTTTAAGATAAAAGTGGAGTAGGATTAATAGTAGTATTGACAAATTGACGAAGGAGTCACTAGTATTAAGGCCGATTCATAAACTCGACGTTGGTGTTGCCGCTGCCGTTGGCCGTTGCAACATAAATACATGGAAACGCCTAAAGACCATTCATATTCACCGTCCGCTGCCGGGTCTGCCATTGGGCGCGCCGTTCGACATAACTATCTTTTAACTTTTGCCGTCCGCCGTTCGTATCCACCCATGATACTACGACTTTAGAAGGTATGCTCACGCGCATGATGTCTTCCGTCTCACTTCCACCTGTGACGTCAGCGTGTGACAAACGGGGTTTGTTTACTCGTTTAGTTACAGGTTATAGCCGAACATTTTCAGTTTATTTTCTTGAATTTACTCGTCAACCATTTAACAGAAGGTGGACTACAAAAAAATACAGATGAGTTCTTGGCAAAGTGTAATGAGCTCGGCCATATATTTTCCAACTATAATGGAAATGCTTTGAAAATTGAAAAAAAAACTATCTTGCGAATTTGCGAATTTAAACAAATTATCAGAGAATGTATATGTGACTGATGAAGCAAAGATGAGCTTGCTTTCTAGATGCAAAATGTATTTCAGAATACGAATTCTTGATAGGGGAATTAGAGAGACCTCGAATATTAGAAAACTGAAATTCACTAACATTGTAAAATAGCATAAAGTAATAAGTATACAGGGTCCTGCCGCCTTTTCTATTTGGAATAAAAAAGGCTACATAAAATAAAAATGCGCTAAAAGATGGTTGGATATTTACAGGTTGCAGAACGTATTTTGATATTTCATTTTCAGTTCATATAGAGAAAGGCTAGTTCTATATGCTCTTATTCATCCCTTTTTCAGTTCTTATTGACTGTCCAAATAATATTTCCCCATAGACTCATTTACAGAATCAATTCCTAACTGTAGTTAGGTATTGATTCTTGTGTTGTAACACAAGAGAGCAACAAATAATGTGCCCTATACCCAGGCCATCAAAAACCATCACTACAAGTGGATCAAACTTTTTAATTCAAACATATTATTAAACAGATACATCGTGTGAAGACATTTTGAAAAAAATTTAGGAAAAACCTGTTATTACTAGGAATCTTTAGTATACGAGAATTCACCTGTACTAGCTAAATACAAGGAAGATATTGTATTGTTGTATTGTGATATGTTTTTATTTTATGTTTAACATATACTCGGTTGTGACATATATTTGAATAAATAAAAAATAATAGAATTTGGTAATGTATTTTTCCACCAATCATTAGCAGAAAAAAGTCAATATTCATTCGCCATAAACATAATGCCATTATGCTTGTTCATGATTTTTAAAAACCTCCAATGACAAAATCATGTTATTTATTTCTTGTCTACCTTTTATTAAGAGAATTATACAGTAAATACATATGCAAATTGGCTGGAAGGGCTGGTGACGCAACATCGTAATCTATATATAAAAAATAAGAACGGTAATCAAAGTCTCCTGAATGGAGTATATAAAAATTCCACCCGCTACCCGAGAAATTTTCCCACAAAAAGATGCTTTCACTAGGCACTCCAATCAACCTCTTATATGAGATTTCAGAAAAATACGTCCAGACCGCTCTGGCTCTGTTCTTTTCCCACAATATACATTTTTTTGAGTACATATCTATGTTACAAAAATTTGAATCTTCAAATTTTTTTATCTAAAATTCAGAACGCTCGGAACTACTACAAACGGGTCAGGCGTCGATTAATATCAATTCTCTGTATAACCATTTCACCAATTTTTTATTCAGATACAGAGCAATATGTACCGTTTATATTATACTGTGCATGAGCTATTTTCATTTTGTATGAATATTAAATATCTAAGACAGATATAACAGGAAACGAAATAAGACTTTCAAAAATCAATGCTTTGGCGCCATGTGCTTGTACACTTTTGTTACACGGTGACGTCATGCGCAGACCGGTTCGAAATCTGGCCGCCAAGTGATCATATCTGTCAGTGTCGTAGTATCATGGTATCCACCGTCGTAGCCGGCGTATAAGCCAATCATAGTCGTCGGTACCGGTCATGTGATACTGTTATTATTGTTGACGTCTAATTGTCAAAAGGTTTCTGGGTTTTCTCAGGTTTTCTGTATTGGTTATTGGCTGTGACTATGTCCATTTCCACCAGGAAGATTCAAAGATCTTTCACAAAGCCAAAAACACTGATGATAAATCGCAATAGAACATGTTTACAAACACGACGGGAAAGCTAGGTTAATGGCACGACGTCGAGTTTATGAATAGTAGCCTTGTGCTACGAACGTCGCACGTCAACGCCAACGGCAACGGCAACGCCAACGTCGAGTTTATGAATCGGACTTTATTATCCGATGCAAAATTTGTATTAGTACAGTAGGTTTGTTCCAATATTTTTTACTTACAGCGCAATGAGTGAAGGAAAGACTAACTAATCGCGGACCGTTGTTCCCGAATAATAATGTCACTGTAACACAAGACCACGTAAATGAAAAACAGTCCTACGCTAGGCTGCAGGATCGCCAGCTATTTCCAAAACCAGAGGGTTTTAACTTGCTATACAGGGCCAAGTAATTGCAACGAGCAACTACAAGAAATATGTACCTAAAGATTCATTCACAATCAATAATAACTGCATAAAGTATCACCAACAGAAACAAACAATCGGTCACATAACAGGCATATGTCAAACTCTCGCTAAAACCGAGTACACAGCCAGACATAATTCTGCAGCCAAAGTCATACACCAAGCACTAGCCACAACAAACAAACAAATCGAAAACAGATCCATATCATAATTATATAGCGACATCGGTACTCGACAATAATCCATACAAACTATACTTGGACGCTGAAATACTCACAGACAACACTATGCCAGCCAATAGACCAAATATAGTTTTTCAGTCAAAGGCATAGTTACCCATTTAATAGATATAATAATAGATATTGTTATCCCCAAGGTCGTTAATTTAACGTCCTTGGTTATCCCTCATAATATGAATATTCAGAACGCCTACGCTGGGAAGATATCTAAATACGCAGACCTTGCCATAGAAATGAAACGACTCTGGAAACAAAATAAAGTTGTTATTGTTCCCTTCATTATTATATCAGTCTCAGGCCTTACGCCAAACACATTCACACCACACCTGCAAAAGTTATGCCTGGACGGAAAGTTACACGAAGTCTTCCAAAAGTCTGTAATCCTGAAGACCTGTAATATGGCACGACCCTTTTCGTTCATGTGTGACTTGGCACAGCCCGTCAACACTTGTTACCGCAATCATACGAAAGGAACTTAGAATGTCAGAATAATAATAACATTTTTTGGGCGTTTTATGATACATCAGGAAAATTCAAGTGTTACGAACTATTTGTCGGTCTGTCTGTCGATCTGCCTTTCGCTGTGCCTATCGGAGTGTCTGTCGGACTGTCTGTCGATCTATCTGTTGGTCTGTCTATCAGTCTGTCTGTCAGTCTATCTGTTGGTCTGTCTGCTTGTCGATTTGCCTAGTGACGTATCTGTCGGCTCATCTAATTGTTGAAAATTATTATTATGTATAAACATGGCAAATAAAAGCTACTGCTGTTACCATTGCTACAATTGCTACTATATTGCCAGTATTTCACGAGTTTTGTCCTTTAAAATGTATCTGTTGAGAATTGTGAGCGAGAACCGGCAACGCCGCGATCCAGCGAGTAGTGCGGGGAAACATACCCCTCAGTCAGTGGAGATGGAGAAGCCGTCTTTAACGCGTCGCGGCACGAGGGACCGGCTCACGCGTGACTAACATTTTGTCCTTTGTAAACACACTTTGTATTTGTCGTTCAATACAAACATCCTAGCTACGAACCGGCGGGTTTTATTTAACGTTTCCGAAGTACCCAACTTCCTTTTCATGGTGCCGAAACCCGGGAGGAATTTGTGTGTGAACATAACGTAATAGTGTCGTGTTTACGGGGACATTTAATTAACTTTTCTAACGTTAACGTGTATCGATACAAAATGAGTAACGTTCTCCGCAGAACATACCGAGCTCAGTTAACGAAACTTCTCAATCAAGCTAACGAACATTTAGACACAGACTATGATGAACAACAAACTATTGTGTTGATTGCCCGGATAAAATCGGTGTGTGAAGTGCTAACAAAACTCGACGATGACATTTTAAATAGTGAATTAGCAGAAGAAGTGTTGGAAGCAGAGTGTTTAAAGGCGTTCGAATACCAAGACAAGGCCGTCGAAATTATAGCACGGTTGGAATATCGATCGAAGACGGTCCGAGCTCAGCGTGCAGGCGGCACGCGTAGTGCGACGCACATACACACAGACACGGCTGGCGGCGCTGGTACGGCAGCTAGCAACGACACAGTTGAACGTAGCGATGGCGGTGTACCAGCTGAAGACAGTGGCGGCTCGGTAGGGCGCGCGCAAGCAGTGGTGTATCAACGCAACATGTCGGTGAGATTACCAAAATTAGAATTGATAAAGTTTAACGGTGATTATAACGCATGGCCTGCCTTTTGGGAACAGTTCAACGTAGCTATCCATTGCAACAGTGATTTAGACGAGTCAAGTAAATTTACATATTTAAAGTCTGTTTTGACCGGAAATGCTGCAGTAACAATTCAAGGGCTAACTTCGAGTGGATCAAGCTATAACGATGCTATAGATATATTGGAGGAACAATATGGCAATAAGCAAAAAATAATAGATTGTTATATTCAGCAGCTTTTAACGTTAGAACCTGTTAAAAATAGAAACGATGTATTGCTATTACGGAAGCTTTATAACTCTGTTGCAAAAATAACGAAATCTCTTGAGACATTAGGGATGACTGCAGAAAACTATGGTTTGATGGTTAAGTCTATAATAATGAAATCTTTACCATTTACTTTGAGAACTGAGTTTAACAAAAGACAGGTCAATCCCTTGGTAACATTTGATGATGGCGCATCAGTTGTTAGCGATACAGGTAGCCGAGAAGTGTCGTATGAACAGCAAATCTCGCAACTTTTGAACTTTATAAAACTAGAGGTTGATTCTGTGGAACAGGCTAAAGTGTTAGATGCAGATGTCAAGAATTCGAAATTTTCTGATACATTTAAGAAAAAAGAAGATTCACGGAATAAGGTTTGTACGGCAGCTGGACTGTTTACGTCTGTGAATGAATCGTGTTTATTTTGCAAATCACAGAATCATAAAACAACTGATTGCAAGAGTGATGTTACCTTGGCAAGGAAAAAAGAAATCTTGAAGTCACAAAAACGATGTTTTCGCTGCACAAAAGCAAATCATAACTCTAGAAACTGTAAGGTAAAAGTGAGCTGTACATTGTGTTCAGCTAAACATGCAACATCCATGTGTGATCCAGAATATAGGAGGAACAGTAACGCAACTTCCAGTGGTACAGCGAACACATCTACGGCGAATATGCCAAATAACGCACAGTCCAGTAATAGCTTATTAGCCAGTGGGCGGATAAATACAGTTTATTTGCAAACAGCTTGTGCTCAAATTGAAACAAATAACGGTGAGCACAAAACGTTCATTCGTATGGTCCTGGATGGTGGTAGCCAGTTAACGTTCATAAAGGAATGTGTGTCCAGACAACTTAATTTGCCAATCGTTGGTTCACACAAAATTTCTATCATGGCATTTGGTAGTAGTGAGCGAACTCCTGCTCGAGTATGTAGAAAAGTATCGTTGACTTTAAAAAGTCTACACAGTAACGAATTAACGCACATAACGGCTATAGAAGTACCGCATATATGTTTTGATAACCTCGATTCACCAACGTTAGATGATGCAGCGATTCATAAGTTCAGCATCAATTTTACCTTAGCTGATTCAATTCCGGATGAGGCCAATAACGTTACGCAGGGAATATCACTTTTGGTTGGAGCAGATTTCTACTGGAAAATAGTCACCGGAAACACTCAGAAGATAACGGACAGATTAATGGGTGTAGAGTCAGTGTTCGGTTGGGTTGTCCATGGTGTTAGTCAAGGACAATCAAGTGAACGCGCTTTTTCTGTGGGTATGAACATAGCAAACGTTCTATGTACTCAAGTAGAACATAACGCGGACGCGATGGACTTGAAAAACTTTTGGGACCTCGAATTGATCGGAATCAATAACTCTAACGCTACCGATCAATTGAAAACGGACAATTTTTTGAAAAACAATATAACGTACAATAACGACCGTTATAAAGTTTCCTTGCCGTGGAAAGAACCTAATACGTGCCTAGACTCTAACTACGAAGGTGCTTTCTACAGACTAACTAACTTAACGCGAAAATTAGTGAAAACTGATAAACTGTGCGAGTATGATAGTGCAATGCGCGAGTACTTAAATAACGAGTGCGCCGAAAGATCACCAGATCAGTGTAACGAAAATAAAACGTATTTTATGCCGCACCGTGCAGTTTATAGAGACGATAAAGACACCTCAAAAATCAGGATTGTGTTCGACGCCTCTGCCCATGCTCCAGGACTACCGTCGTTAAATGAGGTTCTAGAGCAGGGGGAAAATCTCACGCCTCACTTATTCCACATTTTGCTGAATTTTCGTTTTGGGGCTATTGCTGTTATAGCTGATATTGAAAAGGCATTCCTGCAGATAGAAGTTGAAGAGAACGATAGAGATGCTCTCAGTTTCTTGTGGTATGAAGGACCCATTAACGATTCATCCCAGCTACCGAGGATTGTCAACTACCGTATGAAGCGAGTAACGTTTGGAGTTAATTGCAGCCCATTTCTTCTAGCAGCAACCCTCAAGAAGCATTTGCAGTCACATTCTGACAACTATAACGATACGTGTAGCATTCTTTTACAGTCATTTTATGTGGATGACTTGGTAGTAGCAGTTAATAACGAAGAAGATGCTGAACGGATATTTTATGAATCTAAAGAGATTTTGGCGAAAGCTGGCATGAATTTACGTAAGTGGAACACTAACAATGCCAAGCTACGAGGAACTATGAACTGTAGTTCTACAGCCAACACAGAGTCCAAGAAGGTTCTAGGTGTTTTATGGCACCCTAGTAAAGACGTGCTGATGATCAACTTAGATGAGGTTTTAGAAGAGAGTCAATCACGTGCACCGACGAAACGTACAGTCCTGCAGACTGTTTCAAGAATATTCGACCCTCTGGGCTTCCTGAGTCCGTTCACCATCAGAACAAAAATACTACTACAGTCTATATGGAGGGCTAAGCTACACTGGGATGAGCCTCTTCCAGATGCATTAACTAACGAATATGCTAGGTGGTTTTCGGAAATAACGTCACTCTCTGAATTCACCATACCAAGGAACGTCCTGAAAGGCAATGAACTTCACATATCACTTCATATTTTTGCTGATGCTAGTCCAGTTGCATATGGAGCAGCAGCTTACTTGAGATGTGAAGATGAGCATGGTAAAACACATTGCAAGCTCCTTATTGCAAAAGCAAGAGTATCTCCAATCAACGAAAGTGGGGATAAACAGTTAACGTTTCCGCGCTTAGAGTTAACAGCGGCGGTTTGTGCAACAAGATTACAACATTTTATATTGTCCAACACTAAAATAACGTATAATAGCCATACATTGTGGACTGACTCCAAAATAACGCTGCATTGGATAAATGGCAAGCCATCGAAGTGGAAACCATATGTTTGCCACAGAGTCAGGGAAATACAAAAGTCAACGATAGGCAGCTGGAGACATTGCCCAGGCAGCGACAACCCAGCAGATTTGTTAACGCGAGGGGTTAAAGCAAAAGTTCTGCTAACATCGGAAATGTGGCAATGCGGTCCAGAGTGGTTAAGATTAGGTCATGAGTTCTGGCCTAATGAAGAGGCTAACGACGACATTTTGAATGACGTTGAATCTTCAGTTTTTGCTGTCCAGAATGTCGAATCTCCTTTAAATGAACCGATTTTTTGCCTTGAAAAATACAGTAGTCTTGAAAAGATTCTCAGAGTCACTGCCTACGTAAAAAGATTTATTCATAACTTGAGAAATAAAGATAAACGATTTTCTCATTTAAAGTCCGCAGAGCTAGAAGATGCGGAAAAGTACTGGATTATGACTACTCAACAACGTTATTTCAGCGTAGAACTAGCTAGTCTCAAAAATGAAAAGCAAGTAGACTCATCCTCAAATATATTAACGCTGAACCCCTTTTTGGACGACGATGGGATTATTCGTCTAGGAGGTAGACTTCAAGAAGCATCGTTATCGTATAAAACGAAGTACCCTGTAATAATTCCTAAGAAATCTGCCTTGACTGACAAGTTGATTGAGTCTGCTCACCTGTTGACTATGCATGGAGGAGTCAATCTAACTATAACGCAACTCCGTAAAACCTATTGGATAATTCAATGTCGTCAGCGAGTAAAGACTATGTTGAATAGGTGTATTACCTGCAGAAAACTTAGAACTAAGTCAGGGAATGAGCCTTTTGCACCGCTACCTAAGGAAAGAGTTACAATGGCTGCACCGTTTAAGGTCACAGGAACTGATTTTGCGGGACCATTGTACGTAGTATCAGAAACAAACGGTAGGAAAAAGACTTACATAATGTTATTTACTTGCGCTGTCGTTCGAGCGGTTCATCTCGAATTAGTTCCAGATTTAACGACAGAAAGTTGCATTAATGCTTTACGCAGATTTGTTTCCAGAAGAGGAGTTCCAGATATCGTGTACTCTGATAATGCACGGACGTTCAAACGAACCTGTCTTGAACTGAAAGAATTGACAAAAATTCTGACTAACGGAAATTTCCAAGCCTTTGCAGCCAGCCACCGTATAGAATGGCGTTTTATCGCTGAAAGAGCTGCTTGGTGGGGAGGTTTTTGGGAGCGGATGGTGAAAACGGTAAAAGATGCTCTAAAATTAACCCTTGGGAAAAGATCTCTCACGTTTGAAGAACTTCAAACTGTGCTGTCTGAAGTTGAAGCAACTGTTAACTCCAGACCACTAACTTACATAGAAAATGATGCTGATAATCTTATGATTTTAACGCCATCACATTTTCTACTAGGAACCAATGAGTGTGGTTTCTTCATTGATTTCACCAACTCAGAAATAAAGAAAAATCAAATACTTGAAATGTGGAAGAAACGAAACGCTATGTCGAGATCATTCTGGAAAAGATGGTCTAACGATTATTTGCAGCAACTGAGGTTGTTCCACAAATCGCATCCAGTGAAGTCAAATAACTTTCGAGTAGGCGATGTTGCTCTATTGCATGACCAAAATGTGCCTCGACTTTTATGGAAACTGGTACGAATAACGCAAGTTTTTCAAGGACGAGATGGCAAAGTACGAGCTTGCGAAGTAGTGACCGGTGATGGAACAACTCTGAGACGACCCATACAACTTCTCTTCCCATTAGAAGTCACTGCGGCCCGGGAGGATGTTGAGAATTGTGAGCGAGAACCGGCAACGCCGCGATCCAGCGAGTAGTGCGGGGAAACATACCCCTCAGTCAGTGGAGATGGAGAAGCCGTCTTTAACGCGTCGCGGCACGAGGGACCGGCTCACGCGTGACTAACATTTTGTCCTTTGTAAACACACTTTGTATTTGTCGTTCAATACAAACATCCTAGCTACGAACCGGCGGGTTTTATTTAACGTTTCCGAAGTACCCAACTTCCTTTTCAGTATCGATGATGTAACGAAAGCACGACAGTAGGTATCATCCTGGCAAGCTGGCATCCTGCATATTATCTGGTAGTATCTCATGCTCAATACGTAGTGAATTCCTTGGGGTATTTCAACATGAATTGTTAAAGTGACACATATACAGAAGTGCAAGGAGCTGTTCAGTGGAGAATATCTAAATGCAGTAAGTAGATTCAGTTGTATGGATTTATGTATACTGGAAATTTCAAAGAAAACATACTTAGCATTCGCATTCTAAAGTTCTACGTAAACCTCCTTTCGATAACAAGCATACTCTACCCACGCCAGTTGAAAGCTCTTATTTGAGTTTTCGCTGCTCAATCCTTCAGACTTCAGACTGTCCTTACGTCTTGTAAAATTTCAGATATACGGTAATCAAACATGATTGTATGCTGCCTATAAATACGATTTTTTATGCACTTTATTTAAGTTAAAAATCTTTCATATCTCTTCGACAGACGTTAAAATTCAGACACATTCGGATACCATGCCACCTCATGTAATTACCTTATTTGGTCACTGTCTCGCGTCTAATACAAGTGTTATTCTTTACAGTTCCATACCTGATCCGTTTAAGTTAATGCCACTGTCTAAGCCTGAGCTGTGACCATAGCTGGAAAGTTACTTTCTAAACTAAAGAATTGGGAACGTTTAGATCGACAGCATGGAACAGAGAGTACAACCCGAACTTGTTTTTCTCGACCCAAAATACTCAAGACCAACCAGTTCATATATGCAGAAGAGTCTTGGAAAATTTCCCACACAGCCAGCACCGCCCAATTATATATGAAATAGGCATTCAGATCCCAATAGTCCGATCCATACCCAGACCAAGATGGAACTTTCAAAAGGCAAAATGGGCAAAATTCTCTCTTGAATTGGACAAAACCATAAGGTGGATACCGGCAGAGCCTGAGAGCTATGATAGCTTTACGGGTGCTGTGATTGCAGCCGCATAAAAGGCCATGCCCAGAGGATACCGTAAAGAATATATCCCAGGATGGAATGCTGAATGTGAAGAACTGTATAATAACTACATAGAGAGCGGCGACCCAGAGGCGGCCAACGATCTTGTACAAGCACTAGACGGAGCCCGGAAAGATAAATGGATAAAAACAACAAAGGAAATGAATTTCCAAAGATTCAGTAGAAAGTCATGGAGCCTATTTAAAAAACTGGGAGGCAGTAACCCACCCGTGCGAGAAACCGACTTGGTCACACCACATCAGATAGCCAGCAGGATCGTAACTTTATCCAGAGCCCCACGTGATAAACACCGCACAAAGCAACTTAAAAAAGAACTTAGTAATATACGCCAAACAATACCACGCGACACGGAATTCTCTCGTGAGTTCACTACGGAAGAACTAACTACCGCATTCAGAGACGTGAAAACTGGCAAGGCACCTGGGTTTGATGGGATACATCCTGAGTTCCTGCTCCACTGCGGAGAGAGGACAAAGAAATGGCTGACTGTATTCTACTCGCGTATCTTAAAATCTGGAATCTTGCCGAAAGCTTTTAAAATGAGTAAAATAATCGCTGTACTAAAGCCCAATAAACCACGAGATAAAGCCGAGAGCTACCGCCCCATAGCACTCCTAAGCTGCTGTTACAAACTCCTAGAACGACTTCTCAAACTCAATAATGAACTGCCTCAAGGCTCAGTTTTGGCACCCATGTTTTTCAATCCCTATGTTTCAGATTTGCCGAGAACCGAAGCGATAAAGTTTGGGTACGCTGACGATCTAGGGAAATTATGAGTTAGATGTCAAAATGAATAATACAGCCCCACCCTATCTACGGTATCCAAAGTATCTCGGGGTAATCCTGGATAGAACCCTATCTTTTAAAAAAACACCTCGAAACAACGGCGCAAAGAATAAGTACTCGAAATAACATTATCCAAAGACTATGTAGCACTAGCTAGGGCGCTTCAGAGAATACACTGCGAACATCTGTACTTAGTCTGGTGTACTCTATGGCCGAGTATTGTGCGCCGGTGTGGCTGAACAGCGCACATACCAGGAAAGTGGATACTCAGCTTAACATATCAATGAGAACGATTAGTGGCTGCATTAAGACTACCCATCCTACTGGCTTCCAACACTCAGGCACATACCTCCACCTGCCCTAAGAAGACAAGACACCCTGATACAAGAATATAAGAAAATAACCAGTAATACACAACTCCCTATCCGTGAGGATATCCCGGACCTGTCAATAAATCGACTTCGATCTAGGAAACCCCCAATATTATCAGCACAACAACTAGCAGCCAATAACTTCAGCAGCATCAACTTCGAATGGCGGACCCTCTGGACTGAGAATGCCCCACCCGATGTACGGAATCTCATTGACCCAGTCATAAAACCATATAAGAACAGGACATGGTGTATGTACCCATAGCCTCCATAAATGGGGAAAACGGCCCAACCCAGGCTGCGACTGTGGCGCCCGCAACCAAACAATTGGCCACATAGTGACAGAGTGTGAACTGAGGGCATATCAAGGCGATTCGAGGGACTTCTTCCGTACGACACAATCAAGTCTTGAATGGATAGCTGGACTAGACCTTTTAATATAACAGTATTGTATCTACTTATATATGTTTGTTTGTTATTCATGCAAAGTAATGTCTTATTTACACACTGACCTGTACATATTTTATGAATTTACCATGTGTTGCGCCATACGCTAAATAATAGTAGAAAATCAGACAAAAGCTGCTTCTTGAACTGGCACACTGCGCATGTCTGTATGTTTTTAGTACATTGGTGTCATGTAACGTGTCAGATATATCAAATCTAATTACCAACGAAAGCGACAGTCTCGCCAAACTCCTCTAATACGAGGGTTGCACTATACCTCCGTCAATCCACCAGTACGCAGACAGCTGTTTCACGCTTACTAGCGATCATCAGTGCGCCATAGGTCGATTGACGGAAATAGAGATCATCAATTCTTTCATGTCCACCAGACATTTCGACATTATGGCCCATAAAGGCCGGTGTTCCTCAGGGTTCGGTCCTTGGACCTATCCTTTATTCACTTTTTATACATGGCGTCCCTTGCCCCAGCAACTGTGAAGTCTATCTCTACGCTGACGACACTGCGATTGTTTTATAAAATTTAGATTTTTATTATTTATTGGAATATAAAATTTTAAGTTTAAATTTTATTTTGTAGCTCAGTCGCGGACTGGAGATCTGGTCCGCGATGAGTTGCAGCTTGCGGTGGATGAGGTGTTGGAGTGGGCGGATCGGTGGCTCATCAAAATTAATCATTCGAAACCGCAGGCTATATATTGTACTAAAAAGCGTCGTGGTGCCCCGTTAGAGGTCTCAGTGAACGGTGCTAGGATTCCATGGGAAAATTCTGCCAAGTACCTAGGAATTACCCTGGACAAGGGTATGACTTGGCAGAAGCACACTGAAGCGTTAAAAACAAAATTCGAAATTACGTTTCGTCAACTCTACCCTATGTTATGTAGAACTTCAAAATTAAGTTTGGTGAATAAAATTCGACTATACAGGGTGGGCCAATAGTGGGTGGACGGAGGATTGTGGGCTTACTAAAAAATATTTCAAAAATCTGTCACTTGATCATGGTAGGGATCCTTGAAGGTTATAACGTAAAAATATTTTCACTTGAATTTTGACTTTTATACAGGGTGATTCATATCAAACTTACATTTTTTTTAATAGAACCCCCTATATATTATTGCATATTTGGATTCCTTGGTCAATTCTAGTGTGACTTTATGTATCACACATGGAACGTTAAACGAACCTTTTAGGCGCAAATCACCATTTTTGGTATAAGTAGATATCAGAAAAAAATTTAATATCGCAGCGATTATAAAACTTAGAAGGCCTTGACTTTGTGGTACGACTAAGCATGAAATGCGTCATCTTAGGTCAGACGGCTAAATTTGAATTCTTTTTGTACTTGGAGAAATCAGAGGATAAATTTAGGAAACTTTGATCACAGATAACTTGATTTTTTCTAATGGGAATGCCTATTTTGATTCAAAGAATCGAATGTAAAATTTTATTAACTTTCTAACGCTATAGCATTCTTGATACCAATCTTTTTTGGTTTTCATTTTATTTCAAATTTTCAGTCAAATCGGTGTTATTCAATTTTCCTGCATGCAAGCAACATAGCAAGCCATGAAAAATAAACAAAAGCTCGTTAATATGGAAGAAAGCAACTTATTTAGTAGAAAGATGCGAACTAATTAGAGCAGCGAGGCAAGATTATGAAAATTCCTTACAACATATTAGCTCTAACCAGAAACAATAGCGGTAACAGGAACGCCCATTTTTCATAGCCTGCTAGCTATTAGCCAATTTCCAAAGTCAGTAAAAAAAATATCTAATCAAAGGAAAACTACTAGTGATTGTTACTGGCAGTAGAATATCTATTTCTTCTGAATAAATTTGAATAAAATTCCACATTTAATGCCATAAAAAAGTAGCCATTTCCGTAAGTCAAAAGTAATGATACTCTTGGCTGCAACCCTTCAAATTCTTCAGTACTTTTACTTATTAGCAAAATCGCGGAAAATGAAATTTGAATTGCAGTCTGTTTGAATTGTAAAACATAATTTAGTTTACAGAAAACCACATCAAATAATCACAATTACAACATAGCGAATTAAAATTTTCTAGCAATTATCTCAATAGATGTTCAGAATGCTCCAGTTGGAGATATCTTTACTTTTGACTTAACTAAACGGAAATGGCTATTTTTTATCCCATTAAATGTGAAATTTAAGAATTTAAGACTGTAAGCAAAAATCGCCGGTAGTTTTCCTTTTGTTTCAAAATTTTTTAACGTTTTGGAAAGTTGTCAAGTTCTAGTAGACTTCAATAGCTAGTAGGCTGTGAAAAACAAACACTTCTGTCATACCCCAGATACTCATTAACATTAGATATCTTGCCGCTGTTGTATCCGGTTAAAGCTAATATGTTATAAGGAATTTTCATAATCTTGCCTCGTTGCTCTAGTTAGTTTGCTTTTGTTTATTTTTCATGGCCTGCTAGGTTGCTTGCGCGCAGGAAAATTGAAAAACACCGATTTGACTGAAAATTTGAAATAAAATGAAAACCAAAAAAGATTGATATCAAGAATGCTATATCGTTAGAAAGGTAATCAAATTTTACATTTGATTCTTGAAACTAAAATAGGCATTCTCATTTGAAAAAATCAAGTTATCTGTGAGTTTCCTAAATTTATCCTCTGATTTCTCCAAGCACAAAAAGAATTCAAATTTACGCGTCTGACCTAAGGTGACGCATTCCATGCTTAGTCGTATCGCAAAGTCATGGCCTTCTAACTTTTATAATCGCTGCGATATTCATTTTTTTTCTGATACCTACTTATACCAAAAATGGTGATTTGCGCCTAAAGTGTTCGTTTAAAGTTCCATGTGTGATACAGAAAGTCACACTAGAATTGACCAAGGAATCCAAATATGCAATAATATATAAGGGGTTCCATTCAAAAAAATGTAAGTTTGGTGCGCCATCTGGTACCCGAAGGTAACGGCAAACCAAGGACGTCGCTGGTTTCATACCCAGCAGCGTATAGAACCCGCGCTCTCTGGTGGCCAAGCGGACGTGCCGTGGCGTCCCACCAAGAAATCTACTGCTGTTCAGCAGCGATTTCCTTGGTTTGCCGTTACCTTCGGGTACCAGATGACGCACCGGCAGAACCTTTCTGTGACCTACTACAAACTCCTCTAATGCTGGAAGCATAGTTTTCCTAAAGCTTTTTTTTCAGTATAACGGGTACACTTCTCTTGAAAAATGTTTATCGATTCCCATCTGTAGTATAAATTTTGCAAATGTCTATGTTTTGAAATGCAATTGCTTACTACATTCCTCTGCTTTATAGATGTATTATATTGTAGAAGGGGAGTAGTCATTGCCGAAACAAAAACCAGTTAGGTAATAAACGGTTAATAATTGGGAATGCGGCAAATAAACGCAAAAGTGGATTCTTTTAACTTTATTCCACGCTTTCGGAAACTTATGATTCCATCTTCAGAGCTGCAATAGAATTTTGAGCTTGAGTAACAATCTCAAAAAGGGATGTTAAATACTTACAAAAGTTAGTGAGATTGATGCGAAATGATGTTGAATGGGAGAGTCTTCACAATAATAGCACAATTTGTGTAAAACACAACATCGTTGTCAAAACATTGGAAAAGTAATATAAAGGACTTTAAACATTTAAAGCACATCAAAATCAGCTCAAAATTCTATTGTAGCCCTGAAGATGGAATCATAAGTTTCCGAAAGCTTGTATTATACTGTATAGATAAATCAGTGTATGTCGTAGCTATATCATAACATACATGGATTATGGTAATATAGCCGCCTGCTCAAAAGCTGTACATCATTTTGTTTACTAGTAATTGCATTTTAAAGTTAAAAAAAGGAATAAAAATTTAGCCAATCATCGCGAATTAGCGAATCGCGCCATGCATCAGCGGTGCATTTTTGCCTCGTCATTTCCCAAATCGCGCTATAGAAGAATAGAATAGAATCATTTATTCACTACAAGCTGCTATTAAAACAGTACAAGTACAAAATATAGACAAGCAAACAAACAACAGTAGAAAATGTGTATCAACAAACTCCTTTGGGCTATAAAAACATTTCTCCATAAGATAGTCTCTCAAATTTTTCCTAAATTTAGTATTTGATTGGATGGTTTTTAAACTGTGAGGTAACAGATTATAATAGTAGATGCCACCGTAATGAGGGGATTTTTGATAAAAAACGTGATACATTCTGTTTAGATAGCTAGATAGATAGATATTTATTGTCTACGTTTTGTATACAAGATCAATTGTATCAGGTCAAGGTACAAAAAAATGTAACAGATAAAAACTTATATATGACGAATGCTTCTAACACAAATGTAAGACCAATGATAAACATACACATGTAATTTTGCAGAATGTTAATATAATTCTGTTTTCATGAGTAAGTGGGGGGTGTATTGTGATAACGATTGTTCTAAGATTATTCGAAAAAATGAAGTCAAGTTGATTGACTCAGTACTTCCCACACATAACAATGATACCATGTTTTTGTTTTCCCATTGCATGGAGCTATAGTCTGAAATCTCCTTGCAACTAAATCATCGCCCACCTGCCCGCAAAAAAACATCCAACACAAAAACTCTCGTAAATAGTTTCTTGCGTCTCCCTCCTTAGAAACTAGGATCCCACAGTTTTCTTTCTACATACTTCAACTGAACGATGCGAAACGATCAGGAGCCTCTAAACCGTCTAAAAGCGAAGTATGAGCTGTTTTTATATTTTTTAGTTTTAAAATCAATTTAATAATTTTTGCTTTACGCAATATACATAGAACGAAGTTAAGCAATACTTGTATATGTATACATCACAAAATTCTCCCCAAGTCCCTTGGTTTTTGTAATAGGCAAGGTAATGTTCACATGGACTTAAAAAAATACGCCGCTACGTATTTCTTCCATAGGTCAATGTACAAACCATTATGAATACAACAAATCTTTCAGTTATACCAGCCTCCACCCCCTACCACCCCAATTTCACCCCCACCCAAGAAATCGTAAGCTGTTTTTATATTTTCAGTTTTTTTATTAGTGCTGCGCCGCCACCGACACGATTTTTCCAAAACACACCCGTTTTCAATCCTCCCCGCGGTAGTAATACTGTGTCAAAGTTTCGTTCGAATGGACCTAAAAAAGTATATTATGCCGCTAGGTTTTTCATTCCCAGTCAATGGACAGCCCATTATCAATACAACAAACTTTTCAATTTTCCAACCCCCCACCCCCCAACCACCCCAAATTCTCTCCTACCCAAAAAAAGTAGAAAATTATCAGGAACCCCTTAAACACGATTTTTCCAAAACATACGCGTTTTCCATCCTCGCCGCGGTAGTAATACTGTGACAAAGTTTCATTAAAATCCATTCCATAACTTTTACGTTACTCAATACAATGACCTAAAGTAATATTCCTATGTATTTATCAGAAAATTCTAAGTCCCTTGGTGGCTGGAATAGGCAAAGCAATGTTCGGACGGGCCTAAAAAAGGTTAATATGCCGCTAGGTCATTCTTTTACAGGTCAATGGATATCCTATTATTAATACAACACATTTTTGAGATCTACAGCCCCTTGGTCACTAGGCGATCTATAGATGCAAAGTGTACACTCAAAACAAGCTTCAAATGGAATATTCTTTAGAATTTTTTCAGACTATGTAGTATTGTAGTTAGTTTTGCTTTTACCATAATCATGTATCCGCCATAACAACCATCTGCCTACATAAATGAGAGATTGTTTTATAGCCATTTGGGTTAACATCGCACATACTGTCGTTACGCAATAAATGCTCCATCAAAGCTAACAGATCTACATCTAGTTTTTGAAGAGATGGTTCCATCAAGTTTAGTTTATTTCATAGCGGTTGCACATTCAGGTGTAGCACACTACTTGTACTGGTGGCCTACACACCTAAGTTGCTGACGCCTTCTGCACCTGAGTCGAAAAATCCTGGTTTCTTTGAAACTTGAATCTTCTCACTGCAGCTCCTGACAGCCAAATGCTAAGTTAGTAAACTTCGTCCATATAATTCAGTGAGGATGATATCTTGAACGAAACGCCTTTGTCGGTTCTATTACATTCTTCGCATACAAAATCAATATCGGGTACATTCTTCTTAAGAATGGATTGTAAATTAGGGGAACTCATATCTTAGTGGTAAATCGATATGCATGTAAATATCCCTTTTTTTGAATTGTATATGTTTCATCACATTTTCCCGTACCTATTATTATTGTTCTATATTTATTTACATTCGACCCGTTTTTGTGAAGGGAACTCCGTGTTGGTCGTTGCTCCTCATTTTCTTTGTGAAATGGAATATCCTTCTTTCTGCCATCGGTGCCTGTTGAAGGTATATTTTCTGCTGCTATCGGAAAGAAATCATGTTTCGGATGAACAAAATTTCTTCGTTTTCTGTATTGAAATCATTGGTGGTATTGAAGAACTGAATATTATTTACATAGGTATTCAATCACCATATCACTGTCAACCTTAGGCAGATTACCCGGTTTTAATTCAATCCGTCGTTGTTAGTCAGAGCGGTCCGGTGGATCTTTGGTCTTAGTTACGGTGGTGTAGGTCGATCGGTCTGTCAAGTCTGGTTACCCAGAGACCAGACAAAGTCATGGAGAAGTAAGGGAAGAAAAAGAGAGGAAGGAAAGAGAAGAGCAAAGAAGAGACAGTGTGTCGGTTGGAGGATATAGCGTGACAGAGTCGATTTGAGTTCGGTAATTTTTGGGTTTGACTAAACGGGTTAATTTTGAAATGCGATATCTAAGAGGGCAAAAATTTTGTTGTTTCCAAAATTGCGTGATTTGCTTTTGATCACAGTGCGACCCACAGCCCTATGTGCTTGCGAACTTGCTCGACTGTGTGGTCCACTGACTCGCGCAACAGAGGGTTGCTGTGCGATTGAGCTTAACTATAACGTCGTGCGTCTGTTGTTTAATGTAACCCCTCAAGCAAGGCATGTCAAGGTCCCTGTGAAGGGTTTCGTTCGAAACATACCATGGGGCGTTGGTAATTGTACGCAATGTCTTGCAGAACCAGCAGGTTTTGCATGTGCGTTTTGGCAAGGAAACACCAAGCCGCACATGCGTAGGTAATTGCTGATCTAATAATCATCTTGTGAAGTCCTCCAAACTCAATTTTGAAGTTATATATAACATAGCGTAGAGTTGACAAAACGTAATTTCGAATTTTGTTTTTAACGCTTGTGTATGTTTCTGCCCTTATCGAGGTTAATTCCTATGCACTTGGTAGAATTTTTCCATGGTATCCTAGCACCATTCACTGAGACCTCTAACGGGTCACCATGACGTTTTTAAGTACAACATATGTATGTATAGCCTGCGTTTTCGAATAATTAATTTTGATCAGCCACCGATCTGCCCACTCCAACACTTCATTCACCGCAAGCTGCAACTCATCGCGGACTAGATTTCCAGTCCGCGGCTGAGCTACAATTGCAGTGTCGTCAGCATTGAGATAGACTTCACAGTTGTGGGAGCAAGGGACATCTTGTACGAAAAGTGAATAAAGGATTGGCCCAAGGACCGGATCCTGAGGAATCCGGCCTTTATGGGCCGCAATGTTAGATAAATCAGTTATACGTAAAACAGCTGTCAAGTGGGATTAATGGTTCCATGGATTTGTCGGACATACAATGAAAAAGTTGGTTTAAGAATAAAATACAGATGGTTAAGGAAAACAACTACTGATCTGAATCATCCGATCGTCATCACTTACTGTACAAGAGTGAACTGACCCTATTTCTGACTGACCCCAGATCACTTTCCGAACGTCAGGATCAGTAATCCAAGTTATTGGGTTAACCAGATCATAGTATCCGTAAAGGCCTCTAGATCACAGATCACGCTGCTATACGTTTTTATTTCTGTTCACAAAAAGCACTCCCTTAACTACATCGTTCATCGGCATAGGTGAATCTAATTCTACTTTCTTTCCATTTTGAACTAGAAAGAATGCCACAAATACCAAGTAAGCGATAAGTGAACGAGAGCTAACAATTAAGTTAAACAAAAATTGTTTGCAAACCAGGGCTACGAAATACAAATCACGATACACAGGGATAATACCTTTTAAATCCAGGTTAGGTAGAAAATAAAGCAATCATGAACATATCCGGTTGATGCCGATCATCGGTGATCATAAAGGTACAAGTACACATGCTTAAAAAGCATGCTATTAATGAGCAATGCTACTCCGTAGCATGTGTACAGGGTGACCCAATAAGTATGGACGCCGCCAATATGTCGGTAACCGTTAATCGTATAACTTCGAGCAAAAAATATTATTAGGTAAATTGGCCAAGAGAAATCGCTGGAAATTACTTTCAAGTTCCGCAAGTAGCCGCTAGAGGGCGTAACTGTTACGGTCAATCAGAAAAACGGCTTTTTCTCAAAAAATATTCAAATAAAGGTATATTATAAATTCTACCGTCATATAGACTGAACAATTCTCGATTTTTTTTATTGATCGTTTTTTGCTCTATCTTGTAAGATGTAGTGGTGGGAGAATGTCATAAAGCTTTTTATTTAAATGGCCATAACTTTGGCATAAGTTAACGGAATTTAACAAGCTGGGTCTCGTTTGAAAGAGCTATTCTTACCCAAAAATCTTTTGTATAAAAATTGTCCAAGCCTATCTTGACTCAGTAGCTACAGGGCGATATTTGACATCATAACAATCATTACGCATTATTACGAAAATTTTAAATGGTATGCTATATCTCTCTCAACATAAGTATATAGAGGACAAAATTCTTAAAAAGTCAGCGAAAGATTCAACTTCCTAGCTATTTTCAAACCGGAGGTATCAGTAAAACAAGTATTCTGACAAGTGTGCTGTGAGCTTCAGAAACAAATGCCGCCCGATAGGGATATAACCTCCGTCTAATCGTGTTAGTAATCATTTTATAGATAATACTCAAGTAAAAACACTACAAATCGTATTTCGACTTTCTGAAACAACCACCACGTGGCGTAGTAGGCGCCAATAGCTGCTGTATTCAATTTTCATAATAATGGAACTTTTAAAAGAAGCAATCAAAAACAAATTACAGTATAAAATTGATTATCATTATTAAACGTCAATTTGAGCTGATCACAAAGTATTATATGAATTCAATAGCAAAGATAGTAAGAAAAAAATCAATGTGAATAATCTTAAAAATTAAGGCGAATTAACAGCAAAATAAAGCAAAATAAGATGGTAGAATAACAATTTTAATAGATAAAATACATAAACCTAAATCACATGCGTATACCATACCTATTTTCAGTGTTGCTCTAGATGCGCAAACTGGCAGGTTTATCTACGCTAGAATGGATGCGTAAGTGCATCTAAAACGATAGATGCCATCGAACACTGGCAACACTGACAATAGGTATGGTATGCGAATGCGAATTACGTTTGTGTATCATTTGTTTGTTATCCTTGTTATTATGCTACCTCATTTTGCTGTTAATTGGTCTTAATTTTTAAGATCTATTCACATTGATTTTTTCTTAGTATCTGTGCTTGTTGAGTTCATATAACACTTTGGGATCAGCTCAAATAGACTTTTAATAGTGATTAAAATAATAATTAATTTTATACTGTAATTTATTTTTGGTTTGTTCCTTTTAGAAGTTCCATTATCATAAAAATTGAATACGCACAATTTATTGGCTCTACTACGCCACCTGGTGGTTGTTTCAGAAAGTCAAAATATGATTTGTGGTGTTTTTACTTGAGTATTATCTATAAAATGATTACTAAAACCATCAGACGGAGGCTATAACCCTACGGGGCGGCAACTGTTTCTGAAACTCACAGCACGCTTGTCAGAATACTTGTTTTATTGATACCTCTGGTTTGAAAATCGCTAGGAAGTTGATTCTTTCGCTGGCTTTTTAGGAATTTTGTCCTCTATATATCTATGTTAAAATAGATATAGCATACCATTTAAAATTTTCGTAATAATGCATAATAATTGTTATTATGTCACATACCGCCCTGTAGCTACTAAGATAGACATGGACAATTTTAGTATAACAGATTACTAGGCAAGAAAAGCTCTTTCAAACGAGACCTAGCGTGTTTAATTCCGTTAACTTATACCAAAGTTATGGCTATTTAAATAAAAAGCTTTATGACATTCCCCCACCACTACATCTTACAAGATAGAGCAAAAAACGATTAACAAAAAAAAATCGAAAATTGTTCAGTCTACATGACGGTAGAATTTATAATATACCTTTATTTGCATATTTTTTGAGAAAACGCCATTTTTCTGATCGACCGTAACAGTTACGCCCCTAGCGGCTACTTGCGGAACTTGAAAATAATTTCCAGCGATTTCTCTTAGCCAATTTACCTAATATTTTTTCTTCTAAGTTATACGATTAACGGTTACCGAGATATTGCCGGCGTCCATTCTTATTAGGTCACCCTGTACACGCGCGTTGCTCGAAATAAGCATGCTAATTTCGAGCATGCTAAAGAACCCTCGTCATGCGATTAAGTGGAAATGTTTCAGTGACAGTAGCATGCTAATTTTGAGCATGCTCAATAAGCATGCTATTTATGAGCATGTATATCTGTAGCTTAAAATTGAGCAAAAATAAAGGAAGCTCTTAATACGTTCGTAGTAACGCCGTTCTTTATCCTAATTAGGGCTTACCTTATCGCAAATCGTATCAGCGCTTGCGTAGATGTCAAAGTAAGGTTGTCCTTAATAAGGCACAGGGCTTTCAATACAGAGGTATTGTATCAAACGTAAGCGGAAGAAACGTTTATTTTGATTCTCAATACGCAATTAAGCCAAAAAAGATCTTCTAGGACCTACCCACACATGCTATGCTATAACCGAACATGTGAGAGAGGATCTGTTGCAGTTTCTATTTCCTGGTGTTGCGTGGGGTGTCTTTGTCGTCGAGTACTTGACCACATATTTCATGAAAAAGTATCGAGACTCCGAAGTCGATTTTAGATTAGGTTAGGTTTAAAATTTCAATATGGCGCAGATTTTGATCGGTGCGTTTCCTCACTCTTGGAGTTTAGTCCAGATCCAAAATTCAACTAGTCGGATTAAGTTAGGATGGGTACTGAGATTTTAAAGTGGCGAAGACTTTTACTGGCGTTATCTCGGTTTGGCAGTTGTCTTCTTTGACCCAGGATGACAAACCGAGTCGATCAGCACCACTCTCATCCCCCATTTCGGTTTCCGCAAAACGGAATTCAAGCCAACTATTTTTGACATTACGTGACAACGTTGCATTGACTGGCCTGCCGTTGTTGGATGGTGAGCCGACCGAAACCCGTCGGGTCCCTTGAAAAGCTAGCAGGTAAACAACTCTAACAATAACAGCATGATAGTGGAATACACAAATAGCAATTTTTTGGTTGATCGTTTCCGGTTTATTGTTATAGTTTTGAGTGAATTTTGGGTTTTAGCTGTGCATAAGTGATATACTGTTTTAAACAATTCCACAAGATTTAAATTTTATGTTGCCTATTGAGTTTTAGTAATACCCATGGCATGGAAATGGATTATTATGCAAATAAAGGTTGCGGTACTTAGGTCATAGTTTTTGTGTGGACAAAACAGTTGAAAAATAACAAAGTTTTATCTTGACGTGCCCAGTAAATACATCAAAAGCTAACCGACACCTCGTTTCGGTTAACATTTTTAAATGATCTCGATACATGAAACCTTCATCTCTCTTTCCCGGCTGACGATATTTGCTCTCCGTTATGTTATACATCAGTGGCTCCATATCTTACCCAAATTCGTTTTTGCCCTGTGATGTGAAATTAATCGCAGGAAGTTAATATGTAATTATTTCGTTCGTCATCTCCTATCCTATGTTTGCATGTTTGCGTATCCTCCCACTCCTAGATATCCTTGGGGCCACCTTCTGGCGTTGTACTTAAATTTATTCCGCACTGGAATGTTAATTTGCCTCCAAGGTTGGTTATGAGATATGCACAACCTGGAGGTATTCACGTTATGAATGCTGAGAGTGGAGTCTAATAGGAGTGAGTAGTAACCGACATTAAGGCGAGCGCAGAAGAACTGTTGTATATTTTTTGATTACTTGATTTAAGAATTCCCTCCTTCTGTATATTAGGTTAGGCATACATGTTTCCAGCATATAGATATCACAAGATACTTCCATCAGCCCCGTCTCGCTCCGATTCACTATCTTTACATCTTATTTCTCGAGATCAACAGATAATCTGTGATACATTTCATTTGGCCTCTCTTAACCAGGAGACCTTCCGGTTAAAACTCTTCGCCATGCCTCACGTCGAACCTTTCCATCGTTCTCGGTGCTTTGACACCGCACACAGGATTGATGTGAGTCATCATGGTGGGTGGGCAGAGATATGAGTAGTACTGTGACTTAGACACGACGCCGACAGTCCCTTTCTTTATACCGCCGTGTCCAGAATACAGCGGAAAGATCTTAACTGCCTAAAAATAGAAATCACCGTGACACGTTGATTTGTATTTCGAGGGGGAACTCTTCTACCGAATACGTCAGCATTATGCCATCAACCCCTCACCCCCAGCAACCCTTAAAATCTTAAATGAGATCTATAATTTTGAAGGGACAGGTACAATAGTGTAATGGGATGCAAGGTTGACTCACTATTATGAACGTTAATAAAAAAAATGGTGATTATCAAAATGAGATATATTTTCATTACCTGGAATAATAAGAATGGTTCTAAATGGGAGTCATTTTGTTTCATGCAGACGTACAGGTAATATTCCAAATATCTTTGCACATTTCTCACCAATGACATTCACGTAAATTATCGTCGTTTTCAAGGAGGTAGGTGATTGTAGGGTTTACGGTTATTTCGAGATGATCAAGATACTTTTGTTGTACCGAAGACATTTTTAATATCACCTGTCGACGTGTCACGGCGATTTTGTTTTTTTTTTATCATTTCAGAGATAAGGTGGGTGGCAAATTTTAGCTGGGACACACTGTATGTTATATACCAGGCAAAATATATGCAGGATTAGTGAAACACGGATCGCGCTACCGTATTTCGCCAAGCTGAGCTTGAAGAACTGCTAACGCCTGGTTGCAATTAAGAGGGCCGAAGTGTAGGTAATCGTACACTGCCTAAGAAGTAGGTGCACCCTTACTGGGAGGCGGCTGCTGGTACACTTGAGGTGAGGTTCGTGTGGTGCTGCCTCCATCTTCACCCCACCATCCAGCACGTCCTCGCCATACCCTGCGAGCAATCCCGTGGGAGGGTTGGATGGAGGTCCTAATTTCGACGGCAGCGACCAGATTGTGTGGATCACATTAATTGGTGATGGTGAACAACTTGACATAATATATCATTTATGTATGGAGCTTAAATGTTAGATTAATTAATAATACATTGATATATGGAATGGTCGAACGATTTATCACTATTATTGACACAAGAAAACGAAAAGCTGTCCATTTTATGGATTGCAACGCATCCCCAGTACTACTCCCAAACAAACAAAAATGACGCGTGACAAGAACTGGTTAATACAATGAATGTAAGACGTGTAGTGATTAATGAGGCCCAGAGAAAGATGAACAGCCTACTAGGATCATTTAGGCAATAAAAATCGAAAATAAAGCTAACATGGATACTGGGAAAATTGGATCGGATATTTGAAAAATATAAACTAGGTTTAAAGCATTTATTTGAATTTACAGCAGCCAATGAAATTTCAATAAACTGTAAATCGCAATAAATGCGGCCGCGGGACCTTTGGTAGTTCATCATCCTTATTATTATTATTATTATTTTTTTTTTGATGACGCCAACACCGTTCGCAAACAACGTGGATCAACCCATTAGTCAGAAGAGGAATTTCAGTTTCAGAGTGGCGGCAAGCATAAACGAGTATCGTGCGCGAATGTTCAGTGCGTGAGTGCTCAAGTCTAAACCCACACGTAGGCAGCATCGACAGCGAAATACAGAACATGAAAAGTACTAAGTTGGTTTGATAAGTTCTTAAATTTTTGCATTTCGCACGCAACACCTATAAAAGCAACACTGCTTACATCAACTGCTACCTGTCGTTAGACTAGTTTCACGCAGATATTTAACTCGGATAAGACAACTATTCCACAAATCGTCCAACGTCAACAAAAAAAAAATAAGTTTCAAGACCTTGATTAATCGGGTCTTGAACATTGAGCATTGGCAATACACATCCGAGAGCTGTAAGGACCAAAAATCTGTCACAAAACCATGCCCCAAGAAGTAAGTGCAAACAATACCTAATTCAAGGAAATTCTATTAAAAGAAATATAGGTATCGAACAGCATAGGGACTTTCATAACACCATGCGCAAAATAATTATCAGATTCTGTCAGAAAAAATGGCAGTAATACGTTTTAAAATGTTTTGAACTCTGAACACACAGCGCGCAAAGACAGGAAGCAAAGTAGAGCCTCATGGATCAGAAATATAGCTTACAAGATAACTTCTAGAAAAAATGAAATTTCACATAATGGCCAGATTGGTTTTTTAACTGACACTATAGAAGATGAGGTTCTGTATTTTAGCCGATTCCTGAGAATATTTTACCCCCTTGATAAAATACCCTGTCCAGAAACATAACAGCAAAATTTTTGTTCTTACCAAGATGGCGTCAGGCAATGGTGATAATGAGTGGACTGTATATTTTCATTTCTCAGGAAAATGCAGGACTTAGGATTTGGAGTAGGCAATGTAAGGAATGAGAAATAATTACTTGCCACCACAACAATTATTTGAGTTCTGCGGTTGCACTGAACTATAGGTTTTTGCGTTATTCTGCGCAAAAGGTAGTACGACCCGACCGACCGATCTTTGCCAACTGACCTCGTCAGGTAGCTACCGAAAGAAAAATATGTTTTTCCTAAGAAATGCTATGTTGCCGGATGAAACTAAAATTAGCTATAATTACACCTGTAAAGCTAGATTGAAAGTCCAACTAAGTTAAGACCTCCAATCTAGCTAAACTGGGGTGCCTTTGGGCTGCTCAGTTTACTTACGGTGGGTTGTGGATCCTTGGCAACTTATTCTTTTCCTCTTATAAGAGATGTCAGGCAAAATCACTAACTTTTATCGCGAGATTACTCTAAGGTTCAACAAAAACTCAAGAAAAAGGGCGCCAGGAGTTTTTACCTCCAAACTCCAAGGAAGTTAGTGAAATTGCCCAACCTCTCCAGAAACACTGAAGGGATGGGTTCAGAAAAAATATTCAAAAGAGAATTAAACAATAACAAGTATATTGGTGGTTAAATATAAAGTATTTGAATGATGAATAGTGAGTGATGACTTATTTACAATAATAAACAGGGACTGCTGGCTTAAGTGAGCGATACAACCTGGCTTGCTCAACAAGGTTGTCCTCTCCTCCTGGGTCGGCTTGTGGGCTCCTTCTAACCGCTCCTTCAGAGGGTCCCCTCTGATGACTGGCAGCCTCTTCAGGTTCCTTTGGCCCTGACCCCTACTCTTAGACTTCCCCCTTTTAGGCTGAGGGATATCTGGGTCTGGCTCGGCCACCACTTCCGGCCGCCGTCATGCAAAGTATAGAAAAAAGAAGGATTAGAGTCTGGACCCTCTATGGCAAAACCCCAGGATGTAGGAGGTTATGCAAGCTCAGGCGTACTACTTGGCTTTGAATAGAATAATTAAAAGCCCCCTCCTCAACAATTTAGTTGAAACAATATCTGTTTAAATTTAACAATTTAGCTGAAACTATATCTGCTTAAATTCAATAAAAAGATCCCTTACAAACTGCTTAAGTTCTATACTAAAATTTCTTAAAAGTTATACACCAAGTTATAGCAGATATCTCCCCACAATGGTTCACAATTAAATCTGCATATATAAAAAAAATATATCTTAAAATAAAGTACCAATATCGTAACAACAAAGTATCACCTAACCTAGATACTTGATAGGCCTTTCAAGTCTAACACTTAAAATAAAACTTAAAAAATATGAGTCTTGAAGTGAGCAAGGCTATAGTTCACTTAAGTTCAAAGCAGTTTAATTGATTTAAGAGAAAATCAAGGCTATGATTCTACTAAGTTACTGCTGGCTCTAGTGCTCCAGAAAGTTAGAATCTTGAAAGGTAGTATAACCACAAAAAAAATTATCAAGCCCACAAATGTTTACTAAAATGTCTCAAAATCAAATATCACAAATAATCCAGAAAATTGAAACTATATGCACAGTAGTTGCAAAGTGCGAGCAACTATACTTCAATAAATACTCTCAATATTAAAATTATAGCTCCAAAGGAAACAAAAATCTATGAGCACGTTCAGTCTCACATAGACGTACTTCGGTAGGCTGTATCGGTTGTAAATATGGAAAATTGTCAAAATCGTACAGCAAAACTACAGCTCAAAATTTGCAAAATGTGTGTTTCAGCACACTCAAAAATTATCAAAATTATACCAAAATAAAGAAAGGTGCTTTTCTCTCTCTCTAAAAAATTGTACGAGGTACAAAGAAAACTGAAGAAGGCGACACCTATGCAAAAGTGCTCGCATTAGCTGCCCAAAATGGCGGAAACAATAACGAAGCAATTTTTACACAGACTCTACCAAATAAAAAAAAAAGGGGTGTGCTCTCTCTCTCTCTCTCTCAAAAAGTACAAATGAGCAACAACATTAAAAAAAAAACAAAGAAAAAGCGGACTGAAGGTCACACTTGGAGGTGACTACAAACTCTAGATACGAAAGTACGTAAAATAGCTCGACAACTGCCTAAATGGCGTTCAAATTGAAATAAGCAATATTTACGTACCTTCTATATCCAAAGTAGCAGGAACAGCTTGCAGTCACGCTCTGTGTGTCCTTCCAAGGTCTCAGAAGCAGGTGGAAAAAGGGGCTTGTATTTTCTTAGATCGACATCAATACCAGGTTGGTTCCCTTAGGTAGCAGATACACATCTTGAGCTGAAAACACATAGGTATAACACAGTATGGCGTTCACAACCTAACTCGAAAATGAACTCAATCAAATCAACAATATCGATTTTAGATACTAAAGTTTCGATATCAACGGTATGCTACCAAAGAATACGAAATCACTGCGAAACAATGGCAGTCAAACTAAAATGTCGAAATAGCGGAATTCCACAAATAATTGCCGTGTTAGGTGCTTCAAATAAAACCTCGCGGAAAGAGAGTAAATAAACTTCAAAGTTGACCCACACGACAAATTGAAACTGGCAAGTCACTCATGGATTAAAGATGGCGGAAGGCCAAAAAGGACAGAACCAACCTGTGATGTTGAGAGACCAGGAGCAGCCGCAGAAACTAACGTACAAGAGACGCCGTAGAGCTAGAGAGACGCCAAAAAGAGGAACACTTCTATTTATGATTTTTCGTCGGAAACCACGGAGGCTTCTCGAGAGTTCACAAATTTTAATAGCCAACTGACCAATCACAGCAGGCCCCTGGTTAGGCAGCGCCGCCAACGGCTCACTACCAAACCAACCTCAAAGTAACTATAGTCTTAATTGCAACTCGGGACAGAATTACTATTTGTAATGAAATAAACTCATAATAGGGAACGAAAAATGCACCAACAGAATGAAACTAACAACTTTGCAAGGTTAAATTCTATAGACAACAATATAGTAACACGTTGAAAATTCGTCGCTCTACATGCGAGTCTGGTTGCCTATACCTCATATCCATCGGGAAATAAGAATACATATCAGGCGTATGATCAGTATCCATAGGCGCGGAAAAGGGGTTCTTTCAATGGCGTAACAGCAAGGCACAAGCGTGGAACACATATCTACCTGTCACTAGGATATCATTCTGTAAGAATTGATCTATAAAAGGAGTCACAGACGACGTGTAACGAAATTAACAAAAATTTCGTTACACACCCATAAAATAAAGACAAAACAAAAAATGGCTAAACCATTCTGTGATATATTATTAAGAAAATCTTTCAAAACTTTAGATAAAAATATATAGGGCATTGGATTTAAAATACAAAGCTGTTCTCACCTTTGGTGAAACCGGAAGTGGTTTTGAGTTGAATCAAGGTCAAGTGGAAGATCAAGCTGCTCATCTTCCTATGACTTTTACTGATTTCCGCCTTTTGATATGTTGCATGTCAATAAGAATATGGATATAAGAATTATCGTGATTAAATATCTAAATAGGCAATAGAGTTCCCAGCTAGTCCACATGTGGACCAACCAGGAGTAACCACGGCTGCATATCGAAACTCACCCCCTCCTTTCACCTTTCTTTTGTATTCAACAAAATAAGTTTGGAACTAATAAGATCAATCAATATGAAATCAAGGCTTGAAAAATAATCCCTGAAAACTTCGAAGGAAAACTCAAAATAAAAATGCACCAACTCTAGAAAGTTTCAAAATTAAAAAACATATTCTACTACTCGACAAACTATACAGCAAACCACCCTACATCAAAAAAAAGTTTTTAAGAGTTTGATCAATCAAGTCAAGAACATTTGCAATACACATCCGAGAAATTAGAAGGACTAAAGGTCTGTCAAAAACTCATGCCCCAAGAAGTTAGCGAAACCAATAATTTAAGAGAGTTCTATTAATGCAAATATATACCTCGAACATCACAGGCACTTGCTGATGATACCATACGTAAGAGAATTACAAGATTCTGTCGGAAAAAAAGGGCGGTAATACAAGATGTTCTACATTGAGTAGACTCTTAACGAAAAAAAAAAATACGAATGAGACCTAACATGGAAATTGTGCCGATATTGTACCCCTCACACAAAAGTCGAAAACTGCAAGCAACTGCCAAAATGGGGTTCCAAAATTGAACCCCAATGTTGCAAGCATACACGGAACGGCCACATCAGTAAAAAGCGACGCTAGTAAACAGAAGTTTAATAGTCATGAAAGAAACATGTTCTCGTCTGAATCAGAATTGAAGGTAGGGTAAATCAATCTAAACACTGTGATACTCAAAAATTGCATAGATAATAGTAGTCCGAAATAGACATTTTGAAACACCTGGCTCTCTACAAATTGCAAACAGTAGTTGAAAAAAGTGTATTTTGTGTGCTGGTTAGGCGCTATCTTTTGCGCAAATAATGGAATCGTTACTGAAACCAACAACAGTTTTGATAGAAACTATGGGTTCCTGCGCCATCAACTTCAATGGTAAAAAAGTGGTTTCCTTAATGCAGGCGATGGATGCAAACATTCAAGTCCATAAAATCAATGAAATGGTATTGGTCGATAGAAGATTAACAGCGCGTTAGGTGTCTGTTGCTGTGGGCATCTCAACTGAATGAATATGAATATGCTGTGCTTTAGCCGCTTTATCAGACATCGATTCATTGTCGTATAACAGCAAAATTTATAGCAACAATCAAAACAGTTGGTGTCTACGGGCAAAGGTGCACCAAAGAAGGCTAAGAAGGCAAGTTATGGCCAAAGCTTGCAAAACTGCTATGTGGTAGGAGATTCGTGTCAAATGAGGAGTTCATCGTTTAAACAAACGCTTGTTTTGAGGCCTTGAGAAATTGTATTATTTAGAAAAAATGCAAAATTAGCACGCTTTACTGTTAGCTATCTTAAAAATCACGAACGTACCAAAACACCATTGAAACCTCAGCTGCTGTACAGCATCTTCATTTTAGATCACATACCCAGAAGTAAAGCGATCGAGAAATATCTTATGAGATATAAATAACACTACTATACCTTTTCCATCCATATGAATGTTTGTAAGGCAAAATATTAAGACTGACAGGAGGACACCAAAGATCGAGCGTTTCATAAAATCTAAACATTTCTTTGTTAGAGCTATTGACTCAATAAATTGTATCCATTGGTCGTTATTCTTGCTGTTTTCTGAGTAAAATACCTCCTATTCCTAATGTATGCCATCATACGAGGCACTGCCTCCGAGGTGGAAATATTTATTTGCAGTTCATTGGTACAAATAAATTGAATTGAATTGGATTTACGCCATCTAATTTGAGTCCACTCTTCTTATACCGTTGCGCACAATACCCTATTCCCTGAGAGCTGCAAATTTCTACCCAATTATCACTTCGTGATATATTGTATTCATATTGCCTAACTTATATATGGACAATGTAAACAGAACGCCATCAAACTCATCTTCGAATTATTCAGAAAGTTCCCCAGAGGGGCAGTCAAGCTCCAAGAGAAACATACCTGGCTAATACTCAGGGACTTAAATTGTTACGGACGATCCTGTTTCCCACATCAATACATCAAAGTTTATGGGTAGACCCTATCTGTATATAGGGTGTTCTATGACGAATGGAAAATACTCTAGAAGACTGTACAGCTCATTTTCAACAAAAAAAGAGTCATATAAAAACTAGAGTCCAACTTTCGACTGTTTCGGAGGTAAATTGGTTTGACTAAAATGCAGGCCTCCAAATAAAAACCCCAATAAAACCAAACTTTACTGTCGGATTTTGGAATAAGTCCCTAGAAGATATGCTGTCACGCCATTATCGGCTAAAAGAAAGTGATAATGTATCAAACACTTCCCGAGATAGCGTCAAAATCAGCATGTCTTGGAAACTGACTTCAAAAACGAAAAAATGGAGTCAAGTTGATTGACTCAGTACTTCCCATTTTACTATTTCTCATTGCATGAAGCTATAGTCTAAAATCCTCTAGCAACTAAATTATCGCCCATCCGCCCGCAAAAACAACATCCAACACGAAAAACTCTCGTAAATAGTTTTCTGCATTTCCCTCCTTTGGAACTAGGACGCCACAGTTTTTTCCTGCATGCTTCAACTCGACGATGCGAAATGATCAAGAGCCTCGAACCCGTCTAAAAACGAAGTTTGAGCTAATTTTATGTTTCTGGTTTTGTTATTGTTGCTGCGCTGCCACTGACACAGTTTTTCAAAAACAGGGTCGTTTTCCATCCTCGCCGCGGTAATTAATTCTGTGTCAAAATTTTATTAAAATCAATTCAACAATTTTCGCTTTACGAAATATACATAGAACGAAATAAAGCAAAACTCGTATGTACAGATCACAAAATTGGTTTCTGTAATAGGCAAGCCAATGTTCGGATGGACGTGGGATGGACCTAAAAAAGTGTAATATGCCGCTAGGTATTTCTTCTACAGGTCAATGGACAGACTGTTATGAATGCAACAAATTTTTCAGTTTTACAACCCCCCACCCCGCCAACCGCCCCGATTTCACCACACCCAAAAAAAATTTAAAATGATCAGGAACCCGTAAGTTTGAGCTGTTTCCATGTTTTTAGTTTTTTTATTATTGCTGCGCCGCCACTGACACTATTTTTCCAAAAAATACACGTTTCCCATCCTCGCTGCCGTAGTAATATTGTGTCAAAATTTCATTAAAGTCAATTCAATAATTTTCGCGTTACGCAATATACAGGGTTATTCACGTTATTCGACACGGAGCATTATGGCTAAAGTATTTGATAAAAAAGAAAATAATAACTAGGGATGAATAGAGACCCATAAAGGCTACATTTTAAAAATATTTTCATGTTATACAGGGTGTCCCAAAAGCACGAAATGTATCAAAGTTATGTTTTTTTAAATGGAACACCCCATATATTATTGCATATTCAGATTCCTTGATGAATTCTATTGTGACTTTATGTATCATACATGGGACCTAAAGCGAACCGTTTAGGTGTAAATCACCATTTTCGGTATAAGTAGATATCAGGAAAAAATTGAATATCGCAGAGATTATAAAATTTAGAAGGCTGTGACTTTGCCATATTACTAAGCATAAAATGCGTCAGCTTTGATGAGACTGTCAAATTTAAATTACGTTTATGCTTGGAGAGATCGGTCGATGAATTAAGGAAACTTCGATCAGCGATAACTTGATTTTTTCAAATGGGAATGCCTAATTTTTTTTATACGGTTAAAAGTAGAATTTTATAACCTTTCTAGCAGAGCTGTCACAAGTACTAGTAAATAGTATTTCAAATACCAATTACCAATTACCAGAGTCGCATGCGTCAAAGTACAAATACCAAGTAATTTTATTTTTGAAAGTACTTCAAGTATCAAATACTTTAATTTGGTACTTGATTTTTCAAATAAAGTAATTCAAATACGATACTAATATTTCAAGTACTTAAAAAAGTAATTCAAATACCATACTAATACTTGAATTACTTGATATAGTATTTCAAATACGGCGATGGATATTTCAAGTATTTCATAATTATTGTTGAGTAATAAAAAGTACCTTATGAATGGAAAATGGTATACATTTCAATAAAAATAGAAACTGATTTTTGTTTGAATGACACTGAATTGGAAATTTTTTTGTACTTTGAAAAAGGCCACAGAGGTTGCCAAAACGTCGGTTAACTCCAGAATCAACACATCATGTGGATTTATTGAAGGCCAGATGAGCGAACAGACTACAACAGAAAACCACAGGATAAGTTTCAGAAATTACCTAAAAACGACAATACGTTCCCAATTTTTGAATATACGCTTTTTCAAAAATGCTAATAAATAAGTAGAAGAGATAAGTAATAAAAGGTACAGTCGGCGCGGCGTCGTCGCGAGTCGTCGCGTATGCCATGCAAATGAAGGTGTTTAACATTAACAGATCCATCAAATAATTTGAATTGTCAGCATACAAAGCGCCGCTTTTCTAGCATTTTTCTGGCATACATAATGAATAAAAAGCATATCCACTTGTTTGATTCTTGCATACATTCATTCACAGAACTCGTGAAAAGTATAACAGAAATACCAAGCAATGACAACAATTCAAATTTATTCATCAAGGGAATCCAAATGTCAATCCGAATGTGTGAAAAAATATATAGGGTGTCATTGAAAATTCAGAGCCTAACCTCACTTCCGGCTAAACCAAAATAAGCATACATTTGTTTTCTCATGGCTATTGTGCATCTCCGTTAACCATATTATTATAATTCTCCAAAATTTCAAACCTCCATCTAGGATTGTAAAAGAAGGGAGCTCTGTATAACGATTCCATTGCCACCCGGTATATGAATTTTTTCATAAAGAGATGCTTGAGAAAAATTACCTTTTTACATCTGCAATTCGTAACCACCACGACAAAGTACAGAGTTTTGAAGATTGCTATTATAATGGCAGTAAATTCACAGCTCACATTCACAGATTATTTTAACCTCAATCAACATCAACAACGCATTTTGTTGAACGTAACAAGACGAACTGATATTTTGTGATTGTGTCGATTGTGATGAGACTGTCCTGTAGAGTCAGAGTGTCGCGTAGACTATCCTATGTGTACGATAGAGACAGAGCGCAAGGCGACGCGATGCGTAATGTTGATTTGTCCATACTTGTCTAGACTTGAGCATTTAATGCTTGAAATGTGTATTTCCAGTATTTTTATATTTTCATCGAGCTTTACTAATATGTATTTCTTACTCACTTTAGTATTTCGAGTATTAATGTATAAATTTGAATTATATTTTTTGTGTGGAAGTACCAAATACAAATACTTCTTATAGCATTTGGGAAATAAAATTAATTTGAAGTACAGTACTCCAAATACCAGAAAGTAATTGAAATAAATTTTTCAAGTACTTTACTTCTTTAGTATTTCAAATAAAAATGCCAGGTATTTGAAATATATTTTTTGTGCTACAAGTACCAAATACAAATACTTCATAGAGAGTACTTGGGGAATCAAGTACAAATATCACAAAAACAATGTATTTGAAGTACAGTACTTCAAATACCAGAAAGTAATTGAAATACATTTTTCAAGTACTTTACTTGAAGTAATGACAGCTCTGCTTTCTAGTGATATAAAGTTGTGCATATCAATCTCTGGTAGCTTTCATTTAATTTTAAATTTTCAAACAAATCGGCGTTTTTCAATTTGCCTAACTATAACCAACGTAGCAGGCCATGAAATATAAACAAAAACCTGTTCAGGTAGAAGAAAACAACTAACTTAGCTGAAAAATACACACGAACTAGACTAAAGGGACAAGATTATAAAAATTACTCACAACAAACAAAGTTTAACCAGAAACAACGGCGGTAACATATCTTTGGTCAAAGAGAAGCTGGAGTATGGTAGAAATGGATTTTTTCACGGCCTGCTAGCTACTGCAATGTACTAGAGATTGGCAATTTCCAAAACCATTAAAAATTTTGAAATAAAGTAAAAACTACTAGAGAATGTTGTAAGCAATTTATTATTTTCGTAATAAAATTTCACATTTAATGATATAAAAAAGTATGCAATTCTGTCAAAACTCAAGTCAAAAGTAAATCTGACTGGAGTTCTGAAAATTCTTCAGTACCTATTAGCAAGGTCGCAGAAAATGAAGAATGAATTAAAATTTGTTCAAATTATAAAACATAACTTAAATGGCAGAAAATTTAAATCTGATTTGTCAGTATTCCTTTTTTGCAATATTGCTAATAGATATTGAAAAATAGAAGGGCTCCAGTCAGAGGTATCGACTTCGACGCAAATTAGTACTTCTTTACATCATTACATATGATTGATAGTTGCGTGCTGGAGCAACAGTCGTTGGTTGTTTCTGTTTCATATGAGGGTTTTTGATTGCCTTGGAAATTTTTAACCTCTAGTAAATTGCGGTAGCCAGTAGACAGTAAAAATATCTATTACTGCCATACTCCAGCTTCTCTTTGACCTTAGAGATGTTATCGCAGTTGTTTCTGGGAGAGTTGATTTGTTGTAAGGAATTTTTATAATCTTGTCCCTTTAGTCTAGTGAGTGTGTATTTTTCAGCTAAGTTAGTTGTTTTCTTCTAGCTGAACAGATTTTTGTTTACATTTCATGGCCTGCTACGTTGCTTATAGGTAGGAAAATTGAAAATCGCGGATTTGTTTGAAAATTTAAAATTAAATGGAAGCTACCAGAGATTGATGTACACAACCTGATATCATTAGAAAGCTTATCAAATTCTACGTTTAACCGTATACAAAAAATTAAGCATTCCCATTTGAAAAAATCAAGTTATCGCTGATCGAAGTTTCCTTAATTCATCGACCGATTTCTCCAAGCATAAACGTAATTTAAATTTGAGAGTCTCATCAAAGCTGACGCATTTTATGCTTTGTAATACGGCAAAGTCGCAGCCTTGCATATTTTGTAATCTCTGCGATATTCAATTTTTTCCTGATATCTACTTATACCGAAAATGGTGTTTTACACCTTAACGGTTTGCTTTAGGTACCATGTATGATACATAAAGTCACACTAGAATTCACCAAGGAATCTGAATATGCAATAATATACGGGGTGTTCCATTTAAAAAAACATAACTTTGATACATTTCGTGTTTTTGGGACACCCTGTATAACATCAAAATATTTTTAGAATGTAGCCTTTATGGGTCTCTATCCATCCCAAATTATTATTTTCTTTTTTATCAAATACTTTAGCCATAATGCTCCGTGTCGAATAACGTGAATAACCCTGTAGAACGATCTAAAACAATACTCGTATGTATAGTTGTATACATCACCAATTCTAATTCCCTTGGTTTTTATAATAAGCAAGGCAATGTTGTGATGTACGTAAAAAGTATATTATGCTGCTAGGTTTTTCGTTCAAAGATCAATGGACAGCCCATTATGAGTACAACAAATTTTTCGGTTTTACAGCCCCCCTCCCTCCAACTACCCCAAATACACCCTCACTCAAAAAAAACGTAGAAAATGATCAGAAACCCCTAAAACGCGTAAAAACAAAGTTTGAGCTATTTTTATATTTTTAGTTTTTTATTTTCGCCGCGCCGCCACTGACCCGATTTTCCCCCAAAACATACGCGTCTTCCATCCTCACCGCGGGAGTAATACTGTGTCAGAATTTCATTAAAGTCAATCGAACAATTTTCGCGTTACACGATATCGAACGATCTAAAACAATACTCCCCGCAATACTCGTATGTATACATCATAAATTCTAAGTCCCGTGGTTTGTATAATAAGCATGCAACGTTCGGATGGACCTAAAAAAGTGTATCATGCCGCTAGGTTTTTCATTCGCATATCAGTGGACAGCCCATTACGAATACAACACATTTTTCAGTATTACAACCCCCTACCCCCCAAACACCCCAAATTCACCCCCACCCAAGGAAAAGTAGAAAATGATCAGGAACGCCTAAAAATGAAATTGAAATTTCTCGTTTTTTGCTAATTACTCCGGCTCCCGTATAACGATTATAAAAATTATAGGAACATTACCTACTACACACAGCATAACGCTGCCCAAATTTCATCACAATCCATGCAGCGGTTACTGAGATTACGAGGGTAGGAAAACGCGAACAGAAATACAGACAGACAGACAGACAGACAGACCAACAGACAGACACACCGACGGAAATGAGTGACGTGGATTTTCGTTATGTAGACGTCACGAAACGCCCAAAAAGCGTATTATCTCAAAATCGAAAATTTTCACGATCACAATACTCCCCTCACCTATCGGTGTGGGAAGTAAAAATGAAGTCAAATTGATTGACTCAGTACTTCCCACACATTACAGTGATACCAGTTTATTATTTTCCCATAGCATGAAGCTATAGTATGAGATCCCCTTGCAACCAAATCATCGCTAGCCCCTCCCCCCCCCAAATTGTTATGTTATGCCGCTAGGTCAATAGATAGCTATTATCAATACTACAATCTTTTCAGTTTTACAACTCTCCACCTCTCAACCCCAATTTCACCCCCACCCAAAAAAAGGTAGATAGTGATCAGGAAACCCTAAAACATCTAAAAGCGAAGTTTGAGAGTGATCAGGAAACCCTAAAACATCTAAAAGCGAAGTTTGAGCTGTGTTCATATTTTTAGTTTTTTGATTATTGCTACGCTGCCACTGACACGATTTCTAGCAACCATACGCGTTTTCCATGCTCACCACGGTAGTGTCAAAATTTCATTAGAATCAGTTTAATAGTTTCCACGTTACAAAATACAAAACGGTCTGAAGCAATAAATACTCGTATGTATAAGAAAATTCTAAGTCCCTTAGATTCGGTAATAGGCAAAGCAATGTTCGGATGGACCTAAAAAGGTGATTTATGTTGCTAGGTCTTCCTTCATCGGTCAGTGGACAGCCTATTATGAATACAACAGATTTTTCAGTTTTTGAATCCCCCACCCCGCAATAACTCCAATTTCACCCCCACTCAAAAAAAACGCAGAAAATGCTGAGGAGCCTCTAAAATGCTTAAAAACGAAGTTTGAGTTGTATATTTATATTTTTAGTTTTTTTATTATTTCTGCGCCGCCACTGCCACGATTTATAAAAACCATATGCATTTTCCATCCCCACCGCGGTATTAATACTGTGTCAAAATTTCACTGAAATCAATTTAACAGTTTTCTCGTTACACAATTCAGAACAATCTAAAGCAATACTCGTACGTTTACACCAGAAATAATTATTATAAGGGCCGGTTTCTCAATGTCCAGTTAAATATTTATCTGGAAGTTAACGGGCAACTCTTAGATAAATTGTTTAGCCAATTGCGTTAAACTTACGAATTCACGTAAATCTTATCTGACAGTTGTATCCATAGGAACGCTAACTGGCAGCTACCTATCTGACACTTTTAACTGGACATTGAGAAACCGGCCCTACGTCCTTTATGGTTTATGTTAGGAGGCAAGGCAATGTTCGGATGGATCTAAAAACGTCGCTCATGTTGCTAGGTCTTCCTTCACAGGTCAGTGGACAGTCTATTATTAAAGCAACCAATTTTTCAATTTTACAACCCCCCACCCTCAACCACCTCAAATTTCATTCATTCATTTCAGAATACGTACTGTCAGAATCATCTAAAAAATTACCTTTCCTGGTTAGTAACTTGTGACAGTTTGTGCCAAATTTGGGCAACGGCCGTTTCAGTCTTTGTTATTTTATTTTCTCTCTTTGTTGAGTTAGACACAAATCATTCAAAAATATAACCTAATAGAGTGACAAGCAATTTGAAGGTTCCTTCTTGACACATCGTGTCATTTGTATCAGGTTAGGTTTAAACCTTAGCTAAGCTCGGGTTAAGCTTTGGCTTACATAAGCTCGTGTCAAGTTTGTAGTGGGGGCTAAGCCAGCATTGTACAATACACGTTTTGCAACTGACATGGTTTAGCGTCGGCTTACCTTAAACCGAAGCTTAAGCTTGCATTGTACAACCGGCCCTAAATGTTATATATCCGAAACATCGGTGAATATTTATTTCAAAATAAATTTATTTTAATTGATTGGTGTAAAGGCCTTTCGATAAATTAGATACAAATCCTTCCAAAAGTACAACCTAATAAAGTGACAAGCACTTTGAAGGTTCCTGCTTGACACATCATGTCATTTATATCAGGTTATGTTTAAACCTCAGCTAAGCTCGGGTTAAGCTTCGGTTTACGTAAGCTCGTGTTAACCCTGGAGTGGGGGCTAAACAGTATTGTACAATGGACGTTTTGCAGCTAACGTGGTTTAACGTCGGCTTACCTGAAACCGAAGCTTAAGCTTGCATTGTACAACCGGCCCTAAATGTTATATTATTACACCCGAAGCATCGGTAATTATTATTTCAAAATAAATTTGTTTTGACTGATTGGCAAGGAGAGCATCATAGATTGGAGATGTATCTACAATACAGGATGATTCAAAAACTAAATAAAACTTTTTGTATAAATAAAGGTCCTTCTATGTTGGAGCGTACCATAGATACTGAACTGGATAAGCAAATCTCATGGTGTAAAAATACTTACGCTTTCACCATTTATGAGAATCGCAATACGTTATGTAGCGCATTCACCACTCTATAAACCATTGAAATTCATACGAGTGTATGGCTGCAGACATAATATTTACGGTGGCCAGATCAAATTAACAGAGGATTACCTACCCAAATTCAAATCAAAATACTGCACATAATTAGCCCTTTCAAGACGATCGACGTAAATGTACTGTGCCCAAGGAGTACATTCACGGTCGGTTGTCGTACTAGTACGACTTCATGTGCACTGGCGCCAAACGGCTGCCGTACGCATTTTAATATTTTCTTTATTATCTGTACGACTCTCACACATATTCCTGCAGCATATAGGCAGAATACGTACCGTTGTAAAGTCAATGGAGTTATTCTCCCTGCTCTCATTGGTTGAGACTAAACGCTGGTACGTCTTTTCGAACGCGACTAAAACGCGGTACATTTTGTCGTGTTCCGTTCTCGTAGCGTAATCAGTCCAAACTTAGGTACATATGCAGGATGCGTCCCAAGTTGATACTTCTTTAAACTGTGTTTAGCAAGCGTTAAATTGAACAACCTCCTCAAATAACTTATATATTTAAATATATGTGTATAAATAACTGATAATAGATCTGGAGTTGTGTATCAAGACGTACATAGTCTGTTTACGTTCAGTTTTTCGCTCAGATACTTATCATATATCAGACATTTTATCTGTGAATCACTTTCAGTTTAGCACAGTTTATTTTAAGTTGGTAAGTCCTAAAGTTGCTTCATAATAATGCGGCACTTTTAGGATTTACCAATTTAAAATCAAGAACGATTAACAAAACGTGTCTACTGCACTATCTGCTAGATACAATGCTTAATCGAATTGACAAAAATTCGAGCAAAAAGCTAAACATAAACAGACTAGGTACGTCTTGATACACAAGCCCAGATATACATTTTTTATTCTCTATCTCGCTTATTTTTCAGTTTTCCGAAAAGAGTTATTTGAAAAAGTTGTCTATTTTAACGACTTCTATACACAGTTAAAAAAAGTATCAACTTAGTACTGCATGTCTGCCAAATGGTACTAAGCATGGTGCATTGTGCCTGAAATCGAATAACATTAACCTTTTCACCCGCTCTAATCAAAATATTATTTAAAAATTGTAATACAGTAATATAATTGATATTCAATAAGATTTATCGGAAACGGTCTAAACGGTCTAAAGCAACATCAGTCCTTTAATGGAAGATGAAAATGGAAACATTATTGAAGCTCTTTTTCAAAAATTGATTGACTCAATAAACGTCAAACACCAAACGTATGGGTCTTGATGCAAAATTATTTGTATTTTTTTTTTGTAGATAACACAAAAAATACCGTCTTCCGATTCTGCTGGGCAGTTTCTGAGAAATTTGAGCTTAAGGTTCGATTTTTCATAGGCCGGATAAACCTGACGGAGAGTGTAAAGTTTTGCTCTAGTGAAATGTCGTTAACTTGCGGCTGCTAATTACGTTGAGATGCTGATTCTTTAAGGAAAGTGTAACCGTAGCGCTGAGGCGGCTTCACGCCCTTATCGTGAACGGTTCCCGAATCGCAGTTATCATCCAGATCACAATGTGATCACCATAAGAAAAAAATTAAGAGGATGGAGATGATCTGAAGAAATTTTTATTGGTTCATTCTCGACTCCAACGACGTGGACTCAAATTCCTTACGGGGGATATTGTGGACTGATGAATTACTCTTCACTCGAGAAGGGTGTTTCAGTCGGCATAATACTCACTTTCGTACTCACTGCTGAGAAAAATCCGCATAAGGTGGTGAACCGTAATTTCTGACATAAACGGAAAATTAACGTGTAGAGTGGTATCATTGGGAACCATGTGATTCTTTATGAGCTATCAGAAACAATGAATGTAAGTTAAACACTACAGACACAACAGTTCACCTAATTGGACGGAAGAAACGGAAGACTTTATTAAATTAATTTCGAAATTTTGACTACTATTCGTCATTGTCTGTCAGAGCGGTCCGGAGGACCTTTGCTCTTAGTTGCAGTCGTGTCGGTCGATCGGTCTGTCAGGTCTGGTTACCCAGAGACCAGACAAAGTCATGGAGAAGTAAGGGAAGAAAAAGAGAGGAAGGAAGGAGAAGAGCAAAGAGGAGGAAGTATGTCGGTTGGAGGGTATAGCTTGACATAGACTATTTGAGTTCGGTAATTTTTGGGTTTAACCAAAAGGGTTAATTTTGAGATTTGGTATCTAAAAGGGCAAAAATTTAGTTGTTTCCAAATTTGCACGATTTGATTTTGATCACAGTGCGAGCCGCGGCCTTGTGTGCTTGCGAACTTGCTCGACTGTGTAGTCCACTGACTCGCGCAACAGAGGGTTGCTGTGCGATTCCGCTTGACTATAACGTCGTTGCGCCTGTTGTTTAATGTAATCCCTCAAGTAAGGGATGTCGAGGTCCCTGTGAAGGGTTTCGTTAGAAACATACCATGGGGCGTTAGTTATTGTACGCAGTGTCCTGCTCTGCAGAACCTGCAGGTTTCGCATGTGCGTCTTGGCGAGGAAACACCAAGCCGCACATGCGTAGGTAATTGCTGGTCTAATAATCATTTTATAAAGTCGAATTTTATTTATCAAAATCAATTTTGAAGTTCTACATAACATAGGGTAGAGTTGACGAAACGTAATTTCGAATTTTGTTTTTAACGCTTGAGTGTGTTTCTGCCAAGTCATGCCCTTGTCGAGGGTAATTCCTAGGTACTTGGCAGAATTTTCCCATGGAATCCTAGTACCGTCTACTGAGACCTCTAACGGGGCACCACGACGTTTTTTGGTACAATATATAGCCTGCGTTTTCGAATGATTAATTTTGATGAGCCACCGATCCGCCCACTCTAACACTTCATCCACCGCGAGCTGCAACTCATCGCGGACTAGATTTCCAGTCCGCGACTGAGCTACAATCGCAGTGTCGTCAGCGTAGAGATAGACTTCACAGTTGCTGGGGCAAGGGACGTCATGTATAAAAAGTGAATAAAGGATAGGTCCAAGGACCGAACCCTGAGGAACACTGGCCTTTATGGGCCGTAATGTCGAAAAAGTATTATTAATTTTGATTCTAAATTTCCTTCCTTCGAGAAAGGATTTTAAAAGTTTTAGAAGCCAAAATGGGAAACCCTTTTGAATTAATTTATAGAGGAGGCCCTCATGCCACACCTTGTCAAAAGCCTTTGATACATCCAGAAGCAAGATGCCAGTACTTTTGTCTTGAGTGAATCCACTGGTTATACGCTCCACCAGCCTGACTGCCTGCAACTCCGTGCTGTGCTCAGACCGAAATCCAAATTGAACGTCAGGAATCGTGTTGTGATCTGACGAGCAATTCTCAAGGTGACGTTTAATCACCTTTTCGGCAAGCTTAGACGGCGCAGACAGTAGACTAATGGGACGATAATCCTGCGGAAAAATCGAACCCACCTTCTTTGGAATCATGATGACATCAGCAACCTTCCATGCCCCTGGAAAGTACTGAGTTCTGAGAATTGCGTTAATTATTGCCACCAGATATGTCAAAGCCTTCGGCGAAAGTAACTTCAATGCCTTATTTGTGATCTTGTCCTCTCCAGGTGCTTTACGCACCTTTAGGTCTTTAATATGACCTTGAAGCTCTGCTGGTGTGCAATGAGGAATCACTTGTGATTCTTCGGGTGTGCTATGTAGAGCTTCTGTAGAAGAATTTTCCGAAGAAGAATCCTCAGAAGAGGAATCACAAATAGAAGCATCATCGCCACTGACGCCATTGGTCCTAAAATATCTCCTGACGGATCTTACAATTTGTCGCTCCTCATCGAGGTCATTATTCAGATCATAGTTGGGTGAGAACTGATTTTCCATGGCATCAGCAAAAACCTCCACCTTTTCCTCAGTCGTGAAGACAACACCTCCAGGACCATGGATATGGGGAAGTTGTTCCCGTTTGCCATTCCTGAGCGATTTTGCTACTTTCCAGAGAGGAACACCTGAGTCATCATTCCCGCCAGAAAGTCGCTCCACTGCTCGTTTCGGAATTCATGAAGAGCGTTTCTCACTTCATGGACAAGATTTGTTGCCCTACGGATGTCGTCGGGATGACAAGATCTTTTCGCCTGTTTGATTGCTGACCTTTTATCAGATATTTTTTGCCTAATGTCGGCAGGGAGGAAAGGTCTGCCTGGTCTCCGTACAGGAAGAACGGCTGCACGTTGTAAAGCTTGTTGAACAAACCCTGTCCATTCGATTTGAGCGGCATCTATTTCATTCTCATCATCTATGATCGGGATATCTGGAAACTCTCTGAGAAGGGACTTGTATAGTTCCCAATCAACGCGTTTCTTTGGAGGAGTTTCCTCCTCCAAAGTATTCCCATCACCCACCTCCAAAACTACAGGAAGATGGTCGCTTGAGATGTCATACATGACTCGAGAAGTAATACTGTATCTACAGCTTCTAGATATTGCAAAATCAATTACATCTGGTGCTTGAAGATGATTGAATGGATAGTGTGTAGGCTCGTCAGTGCTATGTAGGAGACACCCATTCCGTACTACATGGTTATACAGCCGAATTCCACTAGTAGAATTTAGCCTGGAATGCCATGCTCGATGTTTGCAGTTGAAGTCCCCTGCCACGAGAAGCGGACCCGAGTAGTCCAAGAGGACCTCCAAGTCCGCCTCACGTAACCTGGCACCACACCTGACATACACTGATGTGATCTTCAACGGGATGCCTCCTGCCATATTGACCACCACAGAAGCTGCCTCGATGGTTTGCATCTCAGCATTTGTGCTTCTGTGATAGTCAATACCACGTTTGATCAGCACCGCCAAGCCGCCACCCCGTCCATTCAGTCTATCAGCGCGGATGACATTATAATTCGAGGAAGCTAGACGATCTCCCGGATTAAGTAATGTTTCCTGCAGCAGAGCTATGTCTATGCATTCATCCAAAAGAACTTGGTGAAACTCCCGTTTTTTGGGAATGTCCCTTAGACCTAAACAATTCCAAAAAAGAATTTTGATAAATGCAGGCTGTGTACTATTGTACCTAGACATTTACCGGAAAAATCGCCTGCAAGGCCTGTGTGGCGCTTATCAGAGGACTAATTATTTGCTGTAAGGACTTGAGCGCTGTTGCCAAGTCCACGCTTTGAGCAGTCGAAGGTGAGCTCGAGGCAGCAGGAGTAGTCAAGGTTGCAACCTTGGCTGCGTCCGCGTATGAGTTGGTTCGCCTTTGTGCGATGACTTGTAGATTCCTCCTAGGAGTGAATCTGCAGGTGGGACTGTTTGCCGGATGATCCCCACCACAGTTCGCACATTTGCGCACCTCTTGTCCTGTTTGAGGGCACAGATGTGTCATGTGGTCTTGGGCACATTTCAGACACTTTGGAGAAGCAGTACAGTATGACTGAGCGTGTCCATACTTCTGGCAGCGGTGACACTGCCCTATCAATCGGGAGTTCTTTTGCACCTCAACTCTGACAGACAGTCCTAGAAATTCGTGCTCATTAAAAACCTGCTGAGATTTTTCTGTCTTTGGCAGAATCACCACTACCAAAGGCATGGGCACGCCACCGTTGCGCTTCAGGCGAATTATGTGGTGGGGAGCATAACCCTTCTGCTCGATCTCCTCTTTGATTTCCTGCTCTTTAGTTGATGCTGGGATCCCTCTGATCACAGCGTGGATATTTCTCTCGGAGGGTAGAGGAAATGTATGGTGAGGAATATTTTCCTCTTTAAAAAGACGGATTATCTTCCGATAATCGTCCTCTCTTTTGGGTATTATACGTATCCCAGCATCAACAGCTACTGCACGCGTAATCTTTATGCCAAGGCTAATAAAGGAATAGTTAATAGTGCGCCATCTCGTTGCATCCCTTAATACAACAGGAGTTACTCGGCCTTGGCGAGCTTGTTCAGCCTATGTATCAATGGTAGCTTAAGACGGCGAAGCAGCGATGTTGCTGCCAGCCGATGGAGCAGTAGGAGATAGTGAAATAACCTTTTTTGGAGCTTGTGCAACCATTGGCTGGCTGGCAGAGGTAGAAGGAACCGACACAGATGGTATTTGGTTTAGTGAAGTTTCACTAGTTGGGGATCTGTGCGTCGGTAAAGGTGGAAATTCGTCGATTTTACGAACAGTTCGCTTTTTGCGACGACGGGCAGTAGCGAAATCACCACCCTGTATATCTTCTTCAGTCTCCGTATGTTGGTCACTAGTTGGGCTATCATGTCTACGTTTTGATAATTTGGAAGAACTGTCATTGGGCAAGTTCTGAGGTTCAGCTCCAGAGCTCTGGTGTTTCGCCTCCCCAGCTGTCAGTGGTGATGTCTCTTGATGGTCCCGCGTGCTTTCAGGTTTTTGCAGCCTGGTATCAATCTCCATACTGCCCACCGTGTTACCTCCATTCGTGGCCTTGGAGGGGTCAACCAGTGACCCCTCAAACTCATTCTCCATATTAAATTCAGCCTTTATCGCCAACAATTCAATAAAATCTTTACGTCGAAATTTTGACACGACGTGTCAGTTCGCCATATACTGGGCGATTAAATTTTGACTCTGATGAAAACACTGGCGGACGCGGACTGGAACGTCAACAAGTTTCCAGATTCACGACTATGGTGACTATGGTGAATTGAGCGGAGAATCACATTGTGGTCTAGATAATAACTGCGATTCGGGAACCGCTCACGATAAAGGCCCGAAGCCAGCTCAGCGCTACGGTTACACTCTCCGTAAAGAGCATCTCAACGTAATCGGCAGCCGTATAATGAGCCATGTTAACGATACTTCCCTAGAGCAAAACTTTACACCTCTGGCTTTAAACACTCACCCGTCAGCCAGCCTGACGCACTGCCTGACGTTTGTCTGGTCTTATCAGTCGTCTTATCTATGGTCCGGTCTACTGATTGAGCTGTCTCTGTGAATCTCGCTCTCACGTCTCCTACAGCTTCCACACTCACTCTCTATGTAGTACGCACCTCATTAACTACTTAATCAAAAAATTCCGGACATGGATTTGTGGGCTCAGAATATTTTTCTCTTTTGTTTCCAGAAGTTATGTGAGCAAGTTTCAAGTATTTTCTATTACATTTGAAGCATCTTAAATCAAATTTAGTTAACGAGTAGAGAAGTGTTCTTTGTAGGCATACGCAAAAAGAAGTAATATAACAATAATGATTTAAGCTGTGGGTACCAGGTTATATGTACTTCCATCCAGTTTTATTGAAATTTGTTTTACATGACAATTTAAGATGCATGATAATAATTCCTTTCGACATCAGTTTATACGTTTTTGAAGGGTAAAAATGTCTAAAGAGTATAGGTATATCTAAAAAAGCATTAAATTTTTATATAATATTCCATCCTCTATTACTTTTTTCAGGTGGAAAGCTAGTTTTAGGCTGCGTTTCCACTAGATATGTGCAAGAATTTGTTACGAGGAATGTGTTTTCAACGAACCAATGGAATCAATTAAATAACCTCGCCTCGCTCAGCACAGATCTGGTGGAAACGGCTTAGCTGAACGAGGTATTTGTACATACAGAACAAGGCATGTGTGCTAAGAATGTGTTACGAAGGATGTGTGCTAGAAATCCGCGAGAGATGTGGGCAAGAGATGTAAGCTGTAGGTGAGCAAAAAGCTACTAACGGTCAACCTAAATGTTGTAGATCTGGCAATATTGTCTGAAATGCCAACAACGGGCAGATGCACGCCGCTCGCTGGCAACGCCCATCTGCACACCGTTTCTCAGCACTTCCTCGCTGCGCTCATTTTCCTAGCTCATCTCTGGTGGAAACGCAGCCTTAGACTGGATGGAGGAGGATATAGGTTGGAGGATGGAGGAGGATGTAGGATGCAGCAAAAACGCTTGATGTACCTCGCCTTGCTCAGCACAGCTCTGGTGCAAACAACCTAGCGCAGCGATGTTTTTGTACATACAAAATGTTTCGAGAGATGTGTGCTAGAAATGCGTTGCGATGTATGTATGCTAGGAATGTGGGCGAGGGATGTGTGCTGTAGGCGAGCAAAAAGAAAAATCTGAAAAGATAATGCTACACACATCCTGGCAACGCTCATATGTACAGAGTGACCTACGGGGCCGCCGTAAGCGGGCGTGCAAAGCGTGCACCGCACAAGGGCGGCACGCCCAGGGGGCGGCAGATCGAGCGACTCATCACATTCTACCTAATTCAGGTCATTGTCATAATACCCACCTTAAGAAAATACATACATTCATAGTTTGGAAAAAAACTCCGACCGAATGACGTTAACACCGCCATGTATATTGGCATCCGTTTAAACTAAGATGCAATACCAAACGCTGTCTTTCTTTGACAAATAATTTGGTTCGATATTTTAAACAAAATCAATGCTCAACGCAAAATGATGCAGAGCCCCACAATGAATTCTCCAATTTGCATTATTTTATTAAATGGGTTGAAGTTCACAGAAAATAGCAAGAGTCAACAATTTGAAACGGTGTTAGCAGAAGCTGCCAAAGTCGCTCACGTCTAAACAGGTTTTCTCCCAATAAATACAATTCGTCCAAGAAAAAAATGTTCGCCCGCCTGCCCGCAAAAAACATTCAACACAAAAGCTCTCATAAATAGTTTCTTTCCTCTCTCCATAGGAAGAAAGGCGACACAGTTTTTATTCTGCAGGCTTCAACTGGACGAATCGAAGCGATCAGTAACTTCCAACTTGCCTAAAAACGAGGGTTGAGCTTGAGTTTTATATTTTTGGTTCTTTTATTATTGCTGCGCCGCAACTGACATGATTTCTAAAAACCATACGCGTATTCCATTCTCGCCACGGTAATAATACTGTGTCAAAATTTACACAATACAGAAAGATCAAAAGCAATACTCATATGTATACATCAGAAAATTATAAGTCCTTTGGTTTCTGTAATGGGCAAGGCAATGTTCGGATGGAGCTAAAAAAGTAAACTATGTCCCTAGGTATTTCTTTTACAGGTCAATGGACAGCCTATTTTATGAGTACAACAAATTTTACAACCCCCCACCCTCCAATCACCCCAATTTCAGATGATCAGAAACCCCTAAAACGCATAAAAACGAGGTTTCAGGAATATTTGAAATTCTCCGTTTTTTGCTAACTACTGCGCCGCCCATGTACCGGTTTTCAAAATTATAGCAGCACTACCTACTACCGCCCCAAACTATCTACCCAAACTTCATCACAATCCATACAGCGATTATTGAGATTACGAGACTAAAAAAACGCAAACAGACAGACCGACAGACAGACATCATACAACCCCAAAGAGCGTGTTATCTCAAAATCGAAAATTTTTGCGACAACAATACTTCCCTCACCTATCGCCGTGGGAAGTCAAAAAAAACAATTTCACTACGAACACACTGATAAGGTTTACATCATCATAATCACAATGTCTTAACAGACATGTTGTGAACTCGTAAAATGTACTCATAAAATGTACTCATTTTACGAGTTTCTCTTGGGATATCTTTAAGATCTCTAGTGCAGTAGTTTCCGTTGACCAGATATATCTACTGGTTCACCCGCCTTTAGGGACAATTTCTCACCCCAAGGACAAGGTGTCCTGACTCCTCTCAACTCGTCCACCCAAAGCTGTTGGTTGAGAAGAGGTTACTGCTTATACCGACTGTAGTTCGGTTCCTTTTAGTCGCCTTTTACGACACGCAGGATATACGATGGGAGATATTCTAACCCGCCCCTACACGGGGGTTTTAGTAGACCCCAAAATCAAATATAGAGTAGAGTTTTATTTTAGAATCCTAGATCTGACAATAACGTCTTTAAAGTATAGATTCGACGAATTTAAAACATTTACCGACGTATTTAGCTTTTTCACCAATACCAAGAACTTATTTAATTATTCCAATGAGTTGACGAAACACTGTAAAGAATTAAATCTGAAATTTAAAAAGTAGTCAATCAAACATTAACGGTATTGATTTATTTAATGAAATCATTGTATTAAAGTTGAATTTTGTAGAAAACTAGTTTAATGACCCGCAAACCCTATTACAATATCTTTTTTACCAATGACTTAATTTCGACATTTCCGAACGCAGAAATAGCGCTTAGAACATTAATTACACTGCCGGTTACAGTTACATTTGGTGAAAGATCCTTCTCAAAATTAAAAATTATCAAATCTATTAAAGATCAGCAACGTACCAGCAAAAACTAAGCAACTTAGCTATAGGTTCAATTGAACATGAAATTTTAGACAGTTTGGATGCAAAAAAAATACGCTATCTGCAATAACAGTTAAATTTTTGCAGATAGCGAAATATAAGTACCTAAGTATATAGTTTTACAGTAAACAAAAATAATGCGTAGCTACTTCATTTTTGAAATACATATGTCTTATCTTCGTTAAGTTGTTTTTCTTTTTCCCCACCATAATGAGAAAAGATTAATTACCTTTTTTTTGACAAAACTCAGAGTAGTTAAGTAGCATTTATAGTGCGGTAAGGTAAGAGGTAACGTAAGACGTAAGAATAAGAAAAAAGTGGGTATGCTATAGTGCCGTAAGCGGCTTGCGGCTTAAGTGACAGACAGACGACAAGGGTAGCCAAGTTTGGTATGTGACTAATAGATGGGGCTATATGCTTTAAGCTTCTTCTTGGAGAGATGTTTTATGATTGTTGTTTTGTTTTTTTTATTTTTATGGTTATGTCGAATGTCAATCAATGACCCTAGGGCAATATTGTTAATTGTTTAAACTTATCTCTGATTGTTTATTGTAACTTGTTTACTACTGGAACTTTGTTGAAGGCCTGACGATCAATACGGTACCAGTGCATAGGGGTTTTGGATAAAGGTAAGGCGCTATAGTCTGAAATACAATGAATTTCTGGATTCTAAAGAAAACCGCTTTTTACAGGTGGCAATGGGTGCTGACTAGTGTATATTTGGAAGAGCTATACATGTCTCATAGGAGTCATAGGGCTGCAATATCTAGTACAATTTTGAATGACTGTCCCTCGTGAGGCGTGCCCTGTATATTTAGTGGACAGTGCAGCTGTTTATAGGATGTAGTGATGTACTTTGTTTAATCAAGTGTACTCCATAGAAGAAATTGACGCATACACATACCTGGAATGTTAAAGCAGGTTGTGGTTGTGTGATGAAGATATATGTGAAATTAGTGGGGCAGTTTTCCAATAAAATTACAAAATAGGCAATTGTGGATATATTTCTTCTCAAGTAGAAAGTCTACATATCTATCGCTGTCCATCAGTGTAAAATGTGAGGACAGTGACTTAAAACAAATAGAAATAGAATATACAATTCGAGTTGTGACTGTTTATAAAGGACTTTGTACACATTTTGATGTGATTTTTTTAAGAGTATTTGGCCCAAATGTATTTGTTTGTAAACCAAGTATGTATCCTTCTCTGTATGACAAACTTTTTAGTTTTATAATAAACAGGTCAAAACTACCATTTCTAAAACTGTTGTTTTTGCCATGTCATGAAAATATTAAAATATTGTGACTCAGAACAGAGGCCATAGGAAACTATTGAAAATATTCTAGTCAAACTTGGGTATTGTTATAGAGGTTGGCCTGGGGCAGCTTGGAATTCCTTCACAAGGCTGTGATGTGCTAGTGAATGAGTGAATATTGACCAAAAACACTTGGTTGCTGTTGCTACAGAGCCTAAAATTTACTTATCTATTTCTTAACATTTACAATAAAATAACTAGTTGGCTGCTGTCGCTACAGAGCCAACTTTGAGATTCATTTATCTTTGAACAGATGCCATAACATACATATCCCTGTTTGTCAAATTTAGAACCACATAATGCTCTCAAATGATCAAATATTCCATATTCATAACACCATACAACTTTTAAATGAACAAACACTCATTTAACTGTAATAGCACACAGCTACAAAAATTATGTCAAAATTTTGAACTGTGAGATGCAGCTGGCAATTTTGTAAAGCTATTCTTGAAAAGCTGAATCAGAAACAAGTGAAAGTAACATATGGGAGAATCCTAAAATGTTTGTGTCCATAAAAGTTTTGCCGTGGCCTGAGTAAGGTTTTCAACCCATTCAGAACACTCGCTTTGAAGTCATACCTATGAAGTAAGCATATTGCTTAGCTATATGATAAGTTTTCAAATTACAAGGATGATAGCTAACACTCAAAACAAAATTGTGTAGTTGTTGAGTTGGTTTAAGTATTTTGTTGTGGCAATATTGCATTTGAACAAGTGTACAGTGTAGCTGATGATTTATTGATACACCCTGGATTATCTCTGAAGAGATTCAATAAAATACATATCCCTGTTTGTCAGTTTTAGAACCACATAATGCTCTCAAATGAACACATATTCCATATTCATGATAGCATACACATTACATTACATTATTAATTGTAACAGAGCATACAACTTTTATAGAGTATGTCAAGACTTTAAAGTGTGAGGTGCAGCTGGCAAGTTATTCTTGAACAGCTGAATTGGAAACAAGTGGCCTGTTATATATGTTACAACTTGTAGGAAAACATTAACATATGGGAGAATCCTAAAAACATCTGTGTCTATAAAACTTTTGCGATGGCCTGAGTAAGGTTTCCAGACCTTCCTGAACAGTCACTTTGAAGTCCTACCTATGAAGTTATAGCATTGTTCATATATGATATTCTTACAATCTTGAACATGCTTACTTGACTGCAATGATGTTTTGACACTTTACCATATTATTGTGCAAGAGATATGCCCAAAATATGTTCACTACACCATAAACCCAAAAGCAAACTGTGTAGTTGTTGGGTTGATTCAAATATAAGTTGATCTGGCAAAATTAAATGTGAACAAGCACGCAGTGCAGGTGAGTTATTGACAAAAAATCGATTTCTGATACATAATACTTATACTTTTGATAATACGTGCTATTCAGCAACAACTAACTTATTAGTTCACTATTAAGTTGGGCTGACTGCAATATTTTCACACTTTAGAAAATTGTATATGATTCCATTATACATAATCAGTTAACGGTTGCATAGTAAAAAGTATAGCATCATACTAAAACTGTACTAAGGGCTCTGCATTTGGTTAGGCGGAATGAGCTTTTATATCTACATATATACTCATATCAATGGAGTACTTATAGCTCTACATCATTAGGGAAGGAGGAACTCCTCACATTCCTCTTCATGTAGGGAAGGAGGAACTCCTCACAATCCTCTTCATGTACCTACACAGAATATAAAAAACCTCCGCAAAATCATGACTACAATATTGTGGGACTATGTTGGTTCCATGTATTTTTTAGGGAAAATATTTTCTAATACTGCAAATCATGTTCTAGCTGTGAAACAGCCTCTCTAGTGCATAGTCTGCTTGGTGTAACCATTTCTTTCCTTGTTCATATAAAAATGTATAGGCCGGTCCTGCACGACTTGTCCTGACCTGCACGCCTTGGTGTGCAAACGTTTTTTTGCAAAAGTCGGTTCAAATCACCCGTCGGTGATTCAAATCTTTGATCACATGTCCAACTCCAGCCTATGGCGATTGCATTCATTTTGGCGACCATGGCCGAATTCACCGGAATTCACCCGATGCCGTAAGAAAAATGAATTTGGTTTATTTCCGAGGTAAGCAGTATTTCACGAGCATATTTCTAAATTCCCGCGTGTTTTCTCCACGATGTCTAGCGGTCCTGGCCGATTTCCACCCGAAATCGCTTCTCATTTCATGTCCCGTCATTTTAGAAATGAATTTCTTACGTCTTGCGTTACTGCTTACGTTACGACTATAACCACTCTCATCTGATTCCACAGGTTTATTTCCATACCGCTTACCTTACCTCTTACGTTACAGCACTATAAATGCACCCTTAAGTAATTTCAGGGCGGCATAATCGGTATTGCACGCGGGCGACGAAACAGCTAGCGGCGGGCCTGGTGACCTAATAAGAATGGACGCCGGCAATATCTCGGTAACAGTTAAGTAGCATTTATAGTGCGGTAAGGTAAGAGGTAACGTAAGACGTAAGAATAAGAAAAAAGTGGGTATGCTATAGTGCCGTAAGCGGCTTGCGGCTTAAGTGACAGACAGATAACAAGGGTAGCCAAGTTTGGTATGTGACTAATAGATGGGGCTATATGTTTTTAGCCTCTTCTTGGAGAGATGTTTTATGATTGTTGTTTTGTTTTTTTTATTTTTATGGTTATGTCGAATGTCAATGACCCTAGGGCAATATTGTTAATTGTTTAAAGTTATCTCTGATTGTTTATTGTAACTTGTTTACTACTGGAACTTTGTTGAAGGTCTGACGATCAATACGGTACCAGTGCATAGGGGTTTTGGATAGAGGTAAGGCGCTATAGACTGAAATACAATGGATTTCTGGATTCTAAAGAAAACCGCTTTTTACAGGTGGCAATGGGTGCTGACTAGTGTATATTTCGGAGAGCTGTATATGTCTCATAGGAGTCATAGGGCTGCAATATCTTGTCCAACAATTTTGAATGACTGTCCCTTGTGAGGCGTGCCCTGTAGATTTAGTGGACAGTGCAACTGTTTATAGGATGTAGTGATGTACTTTGTTTAATCAAGTGTACTCCATAGAAGAAATTGACGCATACACATACCTGGAATGTTAAAGCAGGTTGTGGTTGTGTGACAAAGATATATGTGAAATTAGTGGGGCAGTTTTCCAATAAAAGTACAAAATAGGCAATTGTGGATATATTTCTTCTCAAGTAGAAAGTCTACATATCTATCGCTGTCCATCAGTGTAAAATGTGAGGAAAGTGACTTAAAACAAATAGAAATAGAATATACAATTCGAGTTGTGACTGTTTATAAAGGACTTTGTACACATTGTGATGTGATTTTTTTTAAAAGTATTTGGCCCAAATGTATTTGTTTGTAAACCAAGTATGTATCCTTCTCTGTATGACAAACTTTTTAGTTTTATAATAAACAGGTCAAAACTACCATTTCTAAAACTATTGTTTTTGCCATGTCATGAAAACATTAAAATATTGTGACTCAGAACAGAGGCAATAGGAAACTATTGAAAATGTTCTAGTCAAACTTGGGTATTGTTATAGGTTGGCCTGGGGCAGCTTGGAATTCCTTCACAAGGCTGTGATGTGCTAGTGAATGAGTGAATGTTGACCAAAAACACTTGGTTGCTGTTGCTACAGAGCCTAAAATTTGCTTATCTATTTCTTAACATTTACAATAAAATAACTAGTTGGTTGCTGTCGCTACAGAGCCAACTTTGAGATTCATTTATCTTTGAACAGATGCCATAACATACATATTCTTGTTTGTCAAATTTAAAACCACATAATGCTCTCAAATGATCAAATATTCCATATTCATAACACCATACAACTTTTAAATGAACAAACACTCATTTAACTGTAATAGCACACAGCTTTTACAGATACAAAAGGTATGTAAAAAATTTTGAACTGTGAGATGCAGCTGGCAATTTTGTAAAGCTATTCTTGAAAAGCTGAATCAGAAACAAGTGAAAGTAACATATGGGAGAATCCTAAAATGTTTGTGTCCATAAAAGTTTTGCTGTGGCTTGAGTAAGGTTTTCAACCCATTCAGAACACTCGCTTTGAAGTCATACCTATGAAGTAAGCATATTGCTTAGCTATATGATAAGTTTTCAAATTACAAAGATGATCTCAAATGAACACATATTCCATATTCATAATAGCATACACATTACAGTACATTATTAATTGTAACAGAGCATACAACTTTTATAGAGTATGTCAAGACTTTAAAGTGTGAGGTGCAGCTGGCAAGTTATTCTTGAACAGCTGAATTGGAAACAAGTGGCCTGTTATATATGTTACAACTTGTAGGAAAACATTAGCATATGGGAGAATCCTAAAAACGTTTGTGTCTATAAAACTTTTGCGATGGCCTGAGTAAGGTTTCCAGACCTTCCTGAACAGTCACTTTGAAGTCATACCTATGAAGTTATAGCATTGTTCATATACGATATTCTTACAATCTTGAACATGCTTACTTGACTGCAATGATGTTTTGACACTTTACCATATTATTGTGCAAGAGATGTGCCCAAAATATGTTCACTACACCATAAACCCAAAAGCAAACTGTGTAGTTGTTAGGTTGATTCAAACATAAGTTGCTCTGGCAAAATTGAATGTGAACAAGCATGCAGTGCAGGTGAGTTATTGACAAAAAATCGATTTCTGATACATAATACTTATACTTTTGTTAATATGTGCTATTCAGCAACAACTAACTTATTAGTTTACTATTAAGTTGGGCTGACTGCAATATTTTCACACTTTAGAAAATTGTATATGATTCCATCATACATAACGGTTGCATAGTAAAAAGTATAGCATCATACTAAAACTGTACTAAGGGCTTTGCATTTTGTTTGGCGGAATGAGCTTTTATATCTACATATATACTCATATCAATGGAGTTCTTATAGCTCTACATCATTAGGGAAGGAGGAACTCCTCACAATCCTCTTCATGTAGGGAAGGAGGAACTCCTCACAATCCTCTTCATGTACACAGAATATAAAAAACCTCAGCAAAAGCATGACTACAATATTTTGGGACTATGTTGGTTCCATGTATTTTTTAGGGAAAATATTTTCTAATACTGCAAATCATGTTCTAGCTGTGAAACAGCCTCTCTAGTGCATAGTCTGCCTGGTGTAACCATTCCTTTCATTGTTCATATAAAAATGTATAGGCCGGTCCTGCACGACTTGTCCTGACCTGCACGCCTTGGTGTGCAAACGTTTTTTTGCAAAAGTCTGTTCAAATCACCCGTCGGTGATTCAAATCTTTGATCACATGTCCAACTCCAGCCTATGGCGATTGCATTCATTTTGGCGACCATGGCCGAATTCACCGGAATTCACCCGATGCCGTAAGAAAAATGAATTTGGTTTATTTCCGAGGTAAGCAGTATTTCACGAGCATATTTCTAAATTCCCGCGTGTTTTATGCACGATGTCTAGCGATCCTGGCCGATTTTCACCCGAAATCGCTTCTAATTTCATGTCCCGTCATTTTAGAAATGAATTTCTTACGTCTTGCGTTACTTCTTACGTTACGACTATAACCACTCTCATCTGATTCCACAGGTTTATTTTCATACCTCTTACCTTACCTCTTACGTTACAGCACTATAAATGCACCCAATCGAACTTCGAGCAAAAAATGTTATTAGGTAAATCGGCTAAGAGAAATCGCTGGAAATTATTCTCAAGTTCCGCAAGTAGCCGCTAGGGGGCGTAACTGTTACGGTCAATCAGAAAAACGGCTTTTTCTAAAAAAATATGCAAATAAAGGTATATTATAAATTCTACCGTTATATAGACTGAATAATTCTCGATTTTTTTTAATCTTTTTTTGCTCTATCTTGTAAGATGTAGTGGTGGGGGAATGTAATAAAGCTTTTTATATAAATGGCCGTAACTTTGGTATAAGTTAACGGAATTAAACAAGCTAAGTTTCGTTGGTCTCGTTTGAAAGAGCTGTTCTTACCTAATAATATGTTATATAAAAATTGTCCAAGCTTATATTGACTTAGTAGCTACAGGGCGATATTTGACATAATAACAATTATTACACATTATTACGAAAATTTTAGATGGTATGCTATATATCTTGTAACATAGGTATAAAGAGGATAAAATTCCTAAAAAGTGAGAGAAAGATTCAACCTCCTAGCTATTTTCAAACGGGAGATATCAGTAAAACAAGTCTCCTGACAAGTGTGCTGTGCATTTCAAAAACAATTGCCGCCCTATAGAGATATAGCCTCCATCTAATCGTTTTAGTAATCAAATAAAAAAAGCGTAGTAGGCGCCAATAGCTGCTGTATTCAATTTTGATAATAATGAAACATTTTATAAAGAAGCAATCAAAAACAAATTACAGTATAAAATTGATTGTCATTTTTATCATTACTAAACGTCAATTTGAGCTGATCAAAAAGTATTAAATGAATTCGATAGCAGAGATAGTGAGAAAAAATCAATGTGAATAGATCTTAAAAATTAAGGCCAATTAACAGCAAAATAAAGCAAAATAACGTCGTACAACTACAATTTTAATAGATAAAATACATACCCATTTTCAGTGTTGCTCTAGATGCCTAAACTGGCAGGTTTATCTACGCTAGAGTGGATGCATAAGTGCATCTAACACGATAGACGCCATCAAACACTGGCAATACTGACAATAGGTATGGTATGCTCATGTGAATTACGTTTGTGTATAATTTTTTTGTTATCCTTATTATTATGCCACCTTATTTTGCTTTATTTTGCTGTTAATTGGCCTTAATTCTTAAGATCTATTCACATTGATTTTATCTTAGTATCCTTGCTTGTTGAGTTCATATAACACTTTGTGATCAGCTCAAATTGACTAAACTAATACTTTATACTGTAATTTATTTTTGTTTGTTCCTTTGGAAGTTAAATTCTCATGAAAATTGTATAAAGCATTTATTGGCACCTACTACGCCACCTGGTGGTTGTTTCAGAAAGTCAAAATATGATTTTTAGTGTTTTTACTTAGTAAGTATTATCTATAAAATGATTACTAAGACGATTAGACGGAGGCTATATCCCTATAGGGCGGTAATTGTTTCTGAAACTCACAGCAAGTGTGCTGTGAGTTTCTGACAAGTGTGTCAGAATACTTGTTTTACTGATAACTCCGGTTTGAAAATAGCTAGGAGGTTGAATCTTTCGCTGGCTTTTTAAGAATTTTGTCCTCTATATACCTGTGTTAAAAGATATTATTATGTTTAAAACAAAAAAGTGCAGCCCGGGCTCCGACACACCGGGCTGCTGTTCCATTACCCAATGACTACTCCTCACACCGTGAGGTGAGCAATCACTGGGTCCGCGAATCGTGCGCCCTAAGTAGACGAAGGGACACAAGGATGACTGCCTTTTGCATTCTGGCGGCTAAGATGTGCGGCGCCGCACGGCACACCGGTATTTTGCGCAGTGCAGAGAGCAGCGTATTCCTCATTCCACCTAGGGATCCAATGACCATAACCAGCAGACTTACAGTGTAGTCTGGCCAGAGCCTGCGAAGTTGTCCGAGCAACTCTTGATATTTGGTCCGCTTTTCCTCCTCCTTAGAGACGATGTTCACCTCGGCAGGCGCCGAAAACTCAATAACGAACATCGTCTTCTGTTGGTGGTCGAGAAGGACTATGTCGGGCTTGTTTGCCTGTACAAGCTCGAGCGTGGGGAACGAGTAGTTCCAGTAAATCCGGCATCTCTCGTTCTCCACAACGGACTCTATATCCCCTGGAGCGTATGGCAGCACCGGTGTCTCATCGATACCGTAAGAGTGCCTCAAATGATAGTAGAGCACTCGTAGAGCCGCGTTGTGCCGATGGACGTAAGCCGTCCCAGCGTACGTCTTACACGCCGGCAAGAGATGCATAAGCGTCTCTGGCGCCTGTCGGCAAGCTCTACAAAGGGTGTCGGGTACATCTACACCCATAACCCTTTTACGGTACACCAAGGTGTTGAAGACACAGTCTTGGCAAGCCATTATAAAGCCCTCAGTCTCCGACTTCAACCCACTAGACCTTAGGAAAGAGAAGGTCAACTGCTCAGACAAGCCATGCTCTTCCAGATGTTTGTAGAAGATTCCATGCATTGGCTTATCTTTATGAAGTCTTAAAAGGAAGTCGACTTCGGCAGTTTTAAGGTGGGATTTTAATTCTGCGGGAGCAAGTTCCGTAATGGACTGCTGACACCTCCGCTTGAAGTCGAGTGTGAGGCTGAGCTCCTCGGCTGCTCGTTTCGCTGCGCTAAAAAGAAAGGCTCCTTTTCCCGCATTCTCGTGCTCTCGCACAAAGCGGATCAGGGGATCGGTGCTGTTCGTTACATAGCAGGCAGTGGCCAGTACTACTCTGTTGTGCAGACGCTCCAAACTCAATAGTCCACGCCCTCCCAGGTGTCGCGGGAGGTATATTCGCGGGACAGAGGACTTAGGATGCAGGCTTCTCTCCATATTCATCCTTTTGCGGGTCTTCGTGTCGATTTCCTTCAGCTCGTTCACTTTCCAGTGTATAGCACCAAAGGTGTATAATAACAATGGGACCGCAAGCATGTTTGTGGCAGCGACTTTGTTCTTGCCGGACAGTTCTGACGACCAGATCTGCCGGAGTCGGTGCAAATACTTGCGGCGGAGACACTCTTTAACCAATGCTGCCTCTTGGACATGACGTTGCGCCACTCCAAGATAGGTATAAGTATCTCCGGCATGCAGCTGTCGCAAGATGCTCCCATCAACGAGCTGTTCCTCATCTCCACTATCTCCGCTTCGTCCTTTCTTGAGATGAACCAATGCACATTTGTCTGTCCCGAACTCCATTCCGATAGCATGACTGTACTCCTGCACCACCTTCAGCGATTGTTGTAGTTCGCGTTGGCCGGAGGCATAAAGTTTTAGGTCATCCATATAAAACAGATGGGTGACCTTGTGCCTCCGGTTATTGGGCGTGCCACAGCTGTATCCTTTAGTATTTCTCAGCGCTATGGACAGAGGCAAAAGTGAGATGCAAAAGAGCAAGGGACTCAAGGAGTCTCCTTGGAAGACACCTCTTTTCAATGACACCAACTCTGTCTGAACCCGAGTTTCACCTGATGTTATAGTGAACCGGGTCTTCCAGAGTGGCATCAGTTGTTTGATGCATCCCACTATCTGATTATCCACCGAAAGGCATTCCAACAGCCGCACAATGAGCTCATGAGACGTGCTGTCGAATGCCTTGCGATAGTCAATCCAGGCCATAGAAAGGTTTCGCTTGTACTGCACGGAGTCCTGCGTGACACATCGGTCAATCAACAAGTTCTCCTTGCAGCCAGCTACTCCTTTCTTTGACCCTCTCTGTTCATACACGTCGAGAAATACAGGATTTACAGCTTGAAGGAGACGCATGTACAAGATTCTGGTGAATAGCTTGTAACATGCGTTCAGACATGTTATTGGCCTGTAGTTTTTGGGATCAGACAAATCTCCGGTCTTCGGGAGAAGCACGGTTCGACCCTCGACAAACCAAGCCGGAATTGGCTGCTCCTGATTTAGCCACGAGTTAAAAACTCTAGCTAAATGCCGGTGGCAACTGGGGAATTTTTTCCACCAGTAGGTGTTTATGCCATCCGGGCCAGGAGCTGCGAAATTCTTTGCGCCTCGTAAGGCGTCAAGAATTTCTTCCGTGTTTATCGGGTGACGCAGTTCATTCAAGTTAGGAGTCCTCCTACAAACGGACTCGAACTGCGCCAAGGCCGGAGTGTCTGCTGAGAGAGGTTTGGGCTGTTCGTAAATGTCCCTCCAAAAGGCCTCCACGCGATCAGCAGTTGGCGGCTGCTCTATGGCTGGAGGCGGCTGTTGGAAAAGGCGAGAAGGTCTTCCGTAGAACATTCTGTTCTGTTCCAGACCTCTCGCCCGCGCCACCAACGATCGCTTAGCAGCGATTAGTATCCGTATCCTGTCAAGACAGTGTTGCTTGACAACAACCAGTACCGCTTGACTGAGTGTGTGATGGTCGCGCCTCAACCCGTAGGCTATCTGGCGCACTCGGCGCGTAAATGGCTTCCCAGCCGCTCTATATTCCATCACACACTGGATACGGGATGCTTCCTGGCGAGCCAACTGGATTTTCGCTTCCATTTGGCGCACCCGTCTCTGTGCTCTCTCAACAGGAGAGTCTCTCACTCTCCCCTGTCTAGCTAGCCTCAGAGCCGCAGCGTAAATTTCGCAATTGATGCTCCAAATGTCAGAGGCCTCCGATAGACGTTCACCAACAACCTCATCCTCTCTCTTTAAATCTGCCAGCTTCAAGGACCTTCCGTTGTTATGCAAGGCCCTTCGGTCTCTGAAATCCCCAGGTGAGACGACTTGGTCGATTTCCCTCTCAGCGGGCCTTACCGGCGAACTTTCAGCCTGGTTAACAGGCCTTCCGTCCGCCGAAGGGGCAGGCTGAGCTGGAGCACGAACATATCCCTGCCTCCGGAGGTACGATACATAATCTCGCAAATTCTGAGAGGTAAGCGTGCTATGCTCTGGGTGCATTTCACACCACCTCTCATACATGCGGGACATGTATCCCCTACGGCGCGGGCTACTGCTCTCGTAGCAGCTCAGCAGGTCATCCTTGAGCTCCGTCGTCCACCTAAAACGGTCCATGTCATTGCGGGGGTCGTCAACAGGGCAATTCGAAGCACCGCCACCTTGCCCAACGCCGGCTTCCGAAACCGGCTCGGTGTGGGTGCTTTTCTTCCGGGGTGGTCGAACCCGAAGATAGGGCCCGTCAGGTGGTTGGCCTTAGGGCCCCCAGACGACATTTCCGGAGGCAGCCGTCCAAATTGCCTCCTGAGGATGCACCTGCGAAGGTTGCCGGCTGGATTACATCCTTGGGCTTCGGTATACCCTGCGGTGTCGCCACGCACCGGATAGCCTACTGATGTTGGGTGGCTTCCTGCGGGTGTATTATCAGCCGCCCCTAACATGGAGTCAGACGCTGTCGGAGTACCGCTCCTCACATGGAGATCAGTCGTGTCCTAATTGTTGAGGAATAGCCGATCCTCTGGATGCAGACGCTATTCCACCGTGCTAGTTTTGGTCCGCCCCGGGTATTTGATTTCCCCGGTACCACCCATATCTGGGAGGCGTTCCCCTATCCGCCACCTTGGGGAGGCGCCACTGAGGGGATCTAGCAAACCCTCGCGGAAAAATTATTATTATTTTAGTTCAAAACACAAAAAGTGCAGCCCGGGCTCCGACACACCGAGCTGCTGTTCCATTACCCAATGACTACTCCTCACACCGTGAGGTGAGCAATCACTGGGTCCGCGAATCGTGCGCCCTAAGTAGACGAAGGGACCCAAGGATGACTGCCTTCTGCATTCTGGCGGCTAAGATGTGCGCCGCCGCACGGCACACCGGTATTTTGCGCAGTGCAGAGAGCAGCGTATTCCTCATTCCACCTAGGGATCCAATGACCATAACCAGCAGACTTACAGTGTAGTCTGGCCAGAGTCTGCGAAGTTGTCCGAGCAACTCCTGATATTTGGTCCGCTTTTCCTCCTCCTTAGAGACGATGTTCACCTCGGCAGGCGCCGAAAACTCAATAACGAACATCGTCTTCTGTTGGTGGTCGAGAAGGACTATGTCGGGCTTGTTTGCCTGTACAAGCTCGAGCGTGGGGAACGAGTAGTTCCAGTAAAGCCGGCATCTCTCGTTCTCCACAACGGACTCTATATCCCCTGGAGCGTATGGCAGCACCGGTGTCTCATCGATACCGTATGAGTGCCTCAAATGATAGTAGAGCACTCGTAGAGCCGCGTTGTGCCGATGGACGTAAGCCGTCCCAGCGTACGTCTTACACGCCGACAAGAGATGCATAAGCGTCTCTGGCGCCTGTCGGCAAGCTCTACAAAGGGTGTCGGGTACATCTACACCCATAACCCTTTTACGGTACACCAAGGTGTTGAAGACACCGTCTTGGCAAGCCATTATAAAGCCCTCAGTCTCCGACTTCAACCCACTAGACCTTAGGAAATAGAAGGTCAACTGCTCAGACAAGCCATGCTCTTCCAGATGTTTGTAGAAAATTCCATGCATTGGCTTATCTTTATGAAGTCTTAAAAGGAAGTCGACTTCGGCAGTTTTAAGGTGGGATTTTAATTCTGCGGGAGCAAGTTCCGTAATGGACTGCTGACACCTCCGCTTGAAGTCGAGTGTGAGGCTGAGCTCCTCGGCTGCTCGTTTCGCTGCGCTAAAAAGAAAGGCTCCTTTTCCCGCATTCTCGTGCTCTCGCACAAAGCGGATCAGGGGATCGGTGCTGTTCGTTACATAGCAGGCAGTGGCCAGCACTACTCTGTTGTGCAGACGCTCCAAACTCAATAGTCCACGCCCTCCCAGGTGTCGCAGGAGGTATATTCGCGGGACAGAGGACTTAGGATGCAGGCTTCTCTCCATATTCATCCTTTTGCGGGTCTTCGTGTCGATTTCCTTCAGCTCGTTCACTTTCCAGTGTATAGCACCAAAGGTGTATAATAACAATGGGACCGCAAGCATGTTTGTGGCAGCGACTTTGTTCTTGCCGGACAGTTCTGACGACCAGATCTGCCGGAGTCGGTGCAAATACTTGCGGCGGAGACACTCTTTAACCAATGCTGCCTCTTGGACATGACGCTGCGCCACTCCAAGGTAGGTATAAGTATCTCCGGCATGCAGTTGTCGCAAGATGCTCCCATCAACGAGCTGTTCCTCATCTCCACTATCTCCGCTTCGTCCTTTCTTGAGATGAACCAATGCACATTTGTCTGTCCCGAACTCCATTCCGATAGCATGACTGTACTCCTGCACCACCCTCAGCGATTGTTGTAGTTCGCGTTGGCCGGAGGCATAAAGTTTTAGGTCATCCATATAAAACAGATGGGTGACCTTGTGCCTCCGGTTATTGGGCGTGCCACAGCTGTATCCTTTAGTATTTCTCAGCGCTATGGACAGAGGCAAAAGTGAGATGCAAAAGAGCAAGGGACTCAAGGAGTCTCCTTGGAAGACACCTCTTTTCAATGACACCAACTCTGTCTGTACCCGAGTTTCACCTGATGTTATGGTAAACCGGGTCTTCCAGAGTGGCATCAGTTGTTTGATGCATCCCACTATCTGATTATCCACCGAAAGACATTCCAACAGCCGCACAATGAGGTCATGAGACGTGCTGTCGAATGCCTTGCGATAGTCAATCCAGGCCATAGAAAGGTTTCGCTTGTACTGCACAGAGTCCTGCGTGACACATCGGTCAATCAACAGGTTCTCCTTGCAGCCAGCTACTCCTTTCTTTGACCCTCTCTGTTCATACACGTCGAGAAATACAGGATTCACAGCTTGAAGGATACGCATGTACAAGATTCTGGTGAAGAGCTTGTAACACGCGTTCAGACATGTTATTGGCTTGTAGTTTTTGGGATCAGACAAATCTCCGGTCTTCGGGAGAAGCACGGTTCGACCCTCGACAAACCAAGCCGGAATTGGCTGCTCCTGATTTAGCCACGAGTTAAAAACTCTAGCTAAATGCCGGTGGCAACTGGGGAATTTTTTCCACCAGTAGGTGTTTATGCCATCCGGGCCAGGAGCTGCGAAATTCTTTGCGCCTCGTAAGGCGTCAAAAATTTCTTCCGTGTTTATCGGGTGACGCAGTACATTCAAGTTAGGAGTCCTCCTACAAACGGACTCAAACTGCGCCAAGGCCGGAGTGTCTGCTGAGAGAGGTTTGGGTTGTTCGTAAATGTCCCTCCAAAAGGCCTCCACGCGATCAGCAGTTGGCGGCTGCTCTATGGCTGGAGGCGGCTGTTGGAAAAGGCGAGAAGGTCTTTCGTAGAACATTCTGTTCTGCTCCAGACCTCTCGCCCGCGCCACCAACGATCGCTTAGCAGCGATTAGCATCCGTATCCTGTCAAGACAGTGTTGCTTGACAACAACCAGTACCGCTTGACTGAGTGTATGATGGTCGCGCCTCAACCCGTAGGCTATCTGGCGCACTCGGCGCGTAAATGGCTTCCCAGCCGCTCTATATTCCATCACACACTGGATACGGGATGCTTCCTGGCGAGCCAACTGGATTTTCGCTTCCATTTGGCGCACCCGTCTCTGTGCTCTCTCAACAGGAGAGTCTCTCACTCTCCCCTGTCTAGCTAGCCTCAGAGCCGCAGCGTAAATTTCGCAATTGATGCTCCAAATGTCAGAGGCCTCCGATAGACGTTCATCAACAACCTCATCCTCTCTCTTCAAATCTGCCAGCTTCAAGGACCTTCCGTTGTTATGCAAGGCCCTTCGGTCCCTGAAATCCCCAGGTGAGACGACTTGGTCGATTTCCCTCTCAGCGGGCCTTACCGGCGAACTTTCAGCCTGGTTAACAGGCCTTCCGTCCGCCGAAGGGGCAGGCTGAGCTGGAGCACGAACATATCCCTGCCTCCGGAGGTACGATACATAATCTCGCAAATTCTGAGAGGTAAGCGTGCTATGCTCTGGGTGCATTTCACACCACCTCTCATACATGCGGGACATGTATCCCCTACGGCGCGGGCTACTGCTCTCGTAGCAGCTCAGCAGGTCATCCCTGAGCTCCGTCGTCCACCTAAAACGGTCCATATCATTGCGGGGTTCGTCATCAGGGCGATTCGAAGCACCGCCACCTTGCCCAACGCCGGCTTCCGAAACCGGCTCGGTGTGGGTGCTTTTCCTTCGAGGTGGTCGAACCCGAAGATAGGGCCCGTCAGGTGGTTAGCCTTAGGGCCCGCAGCCGACATTTCCGGAGGCAGCCGTCCAAATTGCCTCCAGAGGATGGACCTGTGAAGGTTGCCGACCGACTTACATCCTTTGGCTTCGGTATACCCCTCGGTGTCGCCACGCACCGAATAGCCTCTTGATGTTGGGCGGCTTCCTGGGGGTTTATGAAAACAGCCGCTTCTAACATGAAGAACAGACGCTGTCGGAGTACCGCTCCTCACATGGAGATCCGTCGTGTCCTATTAATTGTGGAATAGCCGATCCTCTGGATGCAGACGCTATTCCACTGAGCTAGTTCTGGTCCGCCCCGGGTATTTGATTTACCCGGTACCACCCATATCTGGGAGGCGTTCCCCTATCCGCCACCTTGGGGAGGCGCCACTGAGGGGATCTAGCAACCCCTCGCGGCTATTATTATTATTATTATTGTTTAAAACAAAAAAGTGCAGCCCGGGCTCCGACACACCGGGCTGCTGTTCCATTACCCAATGACTACTCCTCACACCGTGAGGTGAGCAATCACTGGGTCCGCGAATCGTGCGCCCTAAGTAGACGAAGGGACCCAAGGATGACTGCCTTCTGCATTCTGGCGGCTAAGATGTGCGCCGCCGCACGGCACACCGGTATTTTGCGCAGTGCAGAGAGCAGCGTATTCCTCATTCCACCTAGGGATCCAATGACCATAACCAGCAGACTTACAGTGTAATCTGGCCAGAGCCTGCGAAGTTGTCCGAGCAACTCCTGATATTTGGTCCGCTTTTCCTCCTCCTTAGAGACGATGTTCACCTCGGCAGGCGCCGAAAACTCAATAACGAACATCGTCTTCTGTTGGTGGTCGAGAAGGACTATGTCGGGCTTGTTTGCCTGTACAAGCTCGAGCGTGGGGAACGAGTAGTTCCAGTAAATCCGGCATCTCTCGTTCTCCACAACGGACTCTATATCCCCTGGAGCGTATGGCAGCACCGGTGTCTCATCGATACCGTATGAGTGCCTCAAAAGATAGTAGAGCACTCGTAGAGCCGCGTTGTGCCGATGGACGTAAGCCGTCCCAGCGTACGTCTTACACGCCGACAAGAGATGCATAAGCGTCTCTGGCGCCTGTCGGCAAGCTCTACAAAGGGTGTCGGGTACATCTAGACCCATAACCCTTTTACGGTACACCAAGGTGTTGAAGACACCGTCTTGGCAAGCCATTATAAAGCCCTCAGTCTCCGACTTCAACCCACTAGACCTTAGGAAAGAGAAGGTCAACTGCTCAGACAAGCCATGCTCTTCCATATGTTTGTAGAAGATTCCATGCATTGGCTTATCTTTATGAAGTCTTAAAAGGAAGTCGACTTCGGCAGTTTTAAGGTGGGATTTTAATTCTGCGGGAGCAAGTTCCGTAATGGACTGCTGACACCTCCGCTTGAAGTCGAGTGTGAGACTGAGCTCCTCGGCTGCTCGTTTCGCTGCGCTAAAAAGAAAGGCTCCTTTTCCCGCATTCTCGTGCTCTCGCACAAAGCGGATCAGGGGATCGGTGCTGTTCGTTACATAGCAGGCAGTGGCCAGTACTACTCTGTTGTGCAGACGCTCCAAACTCAATAGTCCACGCCCTCCCAGGTGTCGCGGGAGGTATATTCGCGGGACAGAGGACTTAGGATGCAGGCTTCTCTCCATATTCATCCTTTTGCGGGTCTTCGTGTCGATTTCCTTCAGCTCGTTCACTTTCCAGTGTATAGCACCAAAGGTGTATAATAACAATGGGACCGCAAGCATGTTTGTGGCAGCGACTTTGTTCTTGCCGGACAGTTCTGACGACCAGATCTGCCGGAGTCGGTGCAAATACTTGCGGCGGAGACACTCTTTAACCAATGCTGCCTCTTGGACATGACGCTGCGCCACTCCAAGGTAGGTATAAGTATCTCCGGCATGCAGTTGTCGCAAGATGCTCCCATCAACGAGCTGTTCCTCATCTCCATTATCTCCGCTTCGTCCTTTCTTGAGATGAACCAATGCACATTTGTCTGTCCCGAACTCCATTCCGATAGCATGACTGTACTCCTGCACCACCCTCAGCGATTGTTGTAGTTCGCGTTGGCCGGAGGCATAAAGTTTTAGGTCATCCATATAAAACAGATGGGTGACCTTGTGCCTCCGGTTATTGGGCGTGCCACAGCTGTATCCTTTAGTATTTCTCAGCGCTATGGACAGAGGCAAAAGTGAGATGCAAAAGAGCAAGGGACTCAAGGAGTCTCCTTGGAAGACACCTCTTTTCAATGACACCAACTCTGTCTGAACCCGAGTTTCACCTGATGTTATGGTAAACCGGGTCTTCCAGAGCGGCATCAGTTGTTTGATGCATCCCACTATCTGATTATCCACCGAAAGACATTCCAACAGCCGCACAATGAGGTCATGAGACGTGCTGTCGAATGCCTTGCGATAGTCAATCCAGGCCATAGAAAGGTTTCGCTTGTACTGCACAGAGTCCTGCGTGACACATCGGTCAATCAACAGGTTCTCCTTGCAGCCAGCTACTCCTTTCTTTGACCCTCTCTGTTCATACACGTCGCGAAATACAGGATTCACAGCTTGAAGGATACGCATGTACAAGATTCTGGTGAAGAGCTTGTAACACGCGTTCAGACATGTTATTGGCCTGTAGTTTTTGGGATCAGACAAATCTCCGGTCTTCGGGAGAAGCACGGTTCGACCCTCGACAAACCAAGCCGGAATTGGCTGCTCCTGATTTAGCCACGAGTTAAAAACTCTAGCTAAATGCCGGTGGCAACTGGGGAATTTTTTCCACCAGTAGGTGTTTATGCCATCCGGGCCAGGAGCTGCGAAATTCTTTGCGCCTCGTAAGGCGTCAAGAATTTCTTCCGTGTTTATCGGGTGACGCAGTACATTCAAGTTAGGAGTCCTCCTACAAACGGACTCGAACTGCGCCAAGGCCGGAGTGTCTGCTGAGAGAGGTTTGGGTTGTTCGTAAATGTCCCTCCAAAAGGCCTCCACGCGATCAGCAGTTGGCGGCTGCTCTATGGCTGGAGGCGGCTGTTGGAAAAGGCGAGAAGGTCTTTCGTAGAACATTCTGTTCTGCTCCAGACCTCTCGCCCGCGCCACCAACGATCGCTTAGCAGCGATTAGCATCCGTATCCTGTCAAGACAGTGTTGCTTGACAACAACCAGTACCGCTTGACTGAGTGTATGATGGTCGCGCCTCAACCCGTAGGCTATCTGGCGCACTCGGCGCGTAAAAGGCTTCCCAGCCGCTCTATATTCCATCACACACTGGATACGGGATGCTTCCTGGCGAGCCAACTGGATTTTCGCTTCCATTTGGCGCACCCGTCTCTGTGCTCTCTCAACAGGAGAGTCTCTCACTCTCCCCTGTCTAGCTAGCCTCAGAGCCGCAGCGTAAATTTCGCAATTGATGCTCCAAATGTCAGAGGCCTCCGATAGACGTTCACCAACAACCTCATCCTCTCTCTTTAAATCTGCCAGCTTCAAGGACCTTCCGTTGTTATGCAAGGCCCTTCGGTCCCTGAAATCCCCAGGTGAGACGACTTGGTCGATTTCCCTCTCAGCGGGCCTTACCGGCGAACTTTCAGCCTGGTTAACAGGCCTTCCGTCCGCCGAAGGGGCAGGCTGAGCTGGAGCACGAACATATCCCTGCCTCCGGAGGTACGATACATAATCTCGCAAATTCTGAGAGGTAAGCGTGCTATGCTCTGGGTGCATTTCACACCACCTCTCATACATGCGGGACATGTATCCCCTACGGCGCGGGCTACTGCTCTCGTAGCAGCTCAGCAGGTCATCCTTGAGCTCCGTCGTCCACCTAAAACGGTCCATGTTATTGCGGGGGTCGTCATCAGGGCAAATCGAAGCACCGCCACCTTGCCCAACGCCGGCTTCCGAAACCGGCTCGGTGTGGGTGCTTTTCCTTCGAGGTGGTCGAACCCGAAGATAGGGCCCGTCAGGTGGTTAGCCTTAGGGCCCGCAGCAGACATTTCCGGAGGCAGCCGTCCAAATTGCCTCCAGAGGACGGACCTGTGAAGGTTGCCGACCGACTTGCATCCTTTGGCTTCGGTATACCCCTCGGTGTCGCCACGCACCGAATAGCCTGTTGATGTTGGGCGGCTTCCTGGGGGTTTATGAAAACAGCCGCTTCTAACATGAAGAACAGACGCTGTTGGAGTACCGCTCCTCACATGGAGATCCGTCGTGTCCTATTAATTGTGGAATAGCCGATCCTCTGGATGCAGACGCTATTCCACTGTGCTAGTTTTGGTCCGCCCCGGGTATTTCACTTCCCCGGTACCACCCATATCTGGGAGGCATTCCCCTATCCGCCACCTTGGGGAGGCGCCACTGAGAGGATCTAGCAACCCCTCGCGGTTATTATTATATATGTTAAAAACAAAAAGGTGCAGCTCGGGCTCCGACACACCGAGCTGCTGTTCCATTACCCAATGACTACTCCTCACACCGTGAGGTGAGCAATCACTGGGTCCGCGAATCGTGCGCCCTAAGTAGACGAAGGGACCCAAGGATGACTGCCTTCTGCATTCTGACGGCTAAGATGTGCGCCGCCGCACGGCACACCGGTATTTTGCGCAGTGCAGAGAGCAGCGTATTCCTCATTCCACCTAGGGATCCAATGACCATAACCAGCAGACTTACAGTGTAATCTGGCCAGAGCCTGCGAAGTTGTCCGAGCAACTCCTGATATTTGGTCCGCTTTTCCTCCTCCTTAGAGACGATGTTCACTTCGGCAGGCGCCGAAAACTCAATAACGAACATCGTCTTCTGTTGGTGGTCGAGAAGGACTATGTCGGGCTTGTTTGCCTGTACAAGCTCGAGCGTGGGGAACGAGTAGTTCCAGTAAATCCGGCATCTCTCGTTCTCCACAACGGACTCTATATCCCCTGGAGCGTATGGCAGCACCAGTGTCTCATCGATACCGTATGAGTGCCTTAAATGATAGTAGAGCACTCGTAGAGCCGCGTTGTGCCGATGGACGTAAGCCGTCCCAGCGTACGTCTTACACGCCGACAAGAGATGCATAAGCGTCTCTGGCGCCTGTCGGCAAGCTCTACAATGGGTGTCGGGTACATCTACACCCATAACCCTTTTACGGTATACCAAGGTGTTGAAGACACCGTCTTGGCAAGCCATTATAAAGCCCTCAGTCTCCGACTTCAACCCACTAGACCTTAGGAAAGAGAAGGTCAACTGCTCAGACAAGCCATGCTCTTCTAGATGTTTGTAGAAGATTCCATGCATTGGCTTATCTTTATGAAGTCTTAAGAGGAAGTCGACTTCGGCAGTTTTAATGTGGGCGTTTAATTCTGCGGGAGCAAGTTCCGTAATGGACTGCTGACACCTCCGCTTGAAGTCGAGTGTGAGGCTGAGCTCCTCGGCTGCTCGTTTCGCTGCGCTAAAAAGAAAGGCTCCTTTTCCCGCATTCTCGTGCTCTCGCACGAAGCGGATCAGGGGATCGGTGCTGTTCGTTACATAGCAGGCAGTGGCCAGTACTACTCTGTTGTGCAGACGCTCCAAACTCAATAGTCCACGCCCTCCCAGGTGTCGCGGGAGGTATATTCGCGGGACAGAGGACTTAGGATGCAGGCTTCTCTCCATATTCATCCTTTTGCGGGTCTTCGTGTCGATTTCCTTCAGCTCGTTCACTTTCCAGTGTATAGCACCAAAGGTGTATAATAACAATGGGACCGCAAGCATGTTTGTGGCAGCGACTTTGTTCTTGCCGGACAGTTCTGACGACCAGATCTGCCGGAGTCGGTGCAAATACTTGCGGCGGAGACACTCTTTAACCAATGTTGCCTCTTGGACATGACGCTGCGCCACTCCAAGGTAGGTATAAGTATCTCCGGCATGCAGTTGTCGCAAGATGCTCCCATCAACGAGCTGTTCCTCATCTCCACTATCTCCGCTTCGTCCTTTCTTGAGATGAACCAATGCACATTTGTCTGTCCCGAACTCCATTCCGATAGCATGACTGTACTCCTGCACCACCCTCAGCGATTGTTGTAGTTCGCGTTGGCCGGAGGCATAAAGTTTTAGGTCATCCATATAAAACAGATGGGTGACCTTGTGCCTCCGGTTATTGGGCGTGCCACAGCTGTATCCTTTAGTATTTCTCAGCGCTATGGACAGAGGCAAAAGTGAGATGCAAAAGAGCAAGGGACTCAAGGAGTCTCCTTGGAAGACACCTCTTTTCAATGACACCAACTCCGTCCGAACCCGAGTTTCACCTGATGTTATGGTGAACCGGGTCTTCCAGAGCGGCATCAGTTGTTTGATGCACCCCACTATCTGATTATCCACCGAAAGACATTCCAACAGCCGCACAATGAGCTCATGAGACGTGCTGTCGAATGCCTTGCGATAGTCAATCCAGGCCATAGAAAGGTTTCGCTTGTACTGCACAGAGTCCTGCGTGACACATCGGTCAATCAACAGGTTCTCCTTGCAGCCAGCTACTCCTTTCTTTGACCCTCTCTGTTCATACACGTCGAGAAATACAGGATTCACAGCTTGAAGGATACGCATGTACAAGATTCTGGTGAAGAGCTTGTAACACGCGTTCAGACATGTTATTGGCCTGTAGTTTTTGGGATCAGACAAATCTCCGGTCTTCGGGAGAAGCACGGTTCGACCCTCGACAAACCAAGCCGGAATTGGCTGCTCCTGATTTAGCCACGAGTTAAAAACTCTAGCTAAATGCCGGTGGCAACTGGGGAATTTTTTCCACCAGTAGGTGTTTATGCCATCCGGGCCAGGAGCTGCGAAATTCTTTGCGCCTCGTAAGGCGTCAAGAATTTCTTCCGTGTTTATCGGGTGACGCAGTACATTCAAGTTAGGAGTCCTCCTACAAACGGACTCAAACTGCGCCAAGGCCGGAGTGTCTGCTGAGAGAGGTTTGGGTTGTTCGTAAATGTCCCTCCAAAAGGCCTCCACGCGATCAGCAGTTGGCGGCTGCTCTATGGCTGGAGGCGGCTGTTGGAAAAGGCGAGAAGGTCTTTCGTAGAACATTCTGTTCTGCTCCAGACCTCTCGCCCGCGCCACCAACGATCGCTTAGCAGCGATTAGCATCCGTATCCTGTCAAGACAGTGTTGCTTGACAACAACCAGTACCGCTTGACTGAGTGTATGATGGTCGCGCCTCAACCCGTAGGCTATCTGGCGCACTCGGCGCGTAAAAGGCTTCCCAGCCGCTCTATATTCCATCACACACTGGATACGGGATGCTTCCTGGCGAGCCAACTGGATTTTCGCTTCCATTTGGCGCACCCGTCTCTGTGCTCTCTCAACAGGAGAGTCTCTCACTCTCCCCTGTCTAGCTAGCCTCAGAGCCGCAGCGTAAATTTCGCAATTGATGCTCCAAATGTCAGAGGCCTCCGATAGACGTTCACCCACAACCTCATCCTCTCTCTTCAAATCTGCCAGCTTCAAGGACCTTCCGTTGTTATGCAAGGCCCTTCGGTCTCTGAAATCCCCAGGTATTATTATTATTATTATATGTGTTTAAAACAAAAAAGTGCAGCCCGGGCTCCGACACACCGGGCTGCTGTTCCATTACCCAATGACTACTCCTCACACCGTGAGGTGAGCAATCACTGGGTCCGCGAATCGTGCGCCCTAAGTAGACGAAGGGACCCAAGGATGACTGCCTTCTGCATTCTGGCGGCTAAGATGTGCGCCGCCGCACGGCACACCGGTATTTTGCGCAGTGCAGAGAGCAGCGTATTCCTCATTCCCCCTAGGGATCCAATGACCATAACCAGCAGACTTACAGTGTAGTCTGGCCAGAGCCTGCGAAGTTGTCCGAGCAACTCCTGATATTTGGTCCGCTTTTCCTCCTCCTTAGAGACGATGTTCACCTCGGCAGGCGCCGAAAACTCAATAACGAACATCGTCTTCTGTTGGTGGTCGAGAAGGACTATGTCGGGCTTGTTTGCCTGTACAAGCTCGAGCGTGGGGAACGAGTAGTTCCAGTAAATCCGGCATCTCTCGTTCTCCACAACGGACTCTATATCCCCTGGAGCGTATGGCAGCACCGGTGTCTCATCGATACCGTATGAGTGCCTCAAATGATAGTAGAGCACTCGTAGAGCCGCGTTGTGCCGATGGACGTAAGCCGTCCCAGCGTACGTCTTACACGCCGACAAGAGATGCATAAGCGTCTCTGGCGCCTGTCGGCAAGCTCTACAAAGGGTGTCGGGTACATCTAGACCCATAACCCTTTTACGGTACACCAAGGTGTTGAAGACACCGTCTTGGCAAGCCATTATAAAGCCCTCAGTCTCCGACTTCAACCCACTAGACCTTAGGAAAGAGAAGGTCAACTGCTCAGACAAGCCATGCTCTTCCAGATGTTTGTAGAAGATTCCATGCATTGGCTTATCTTTATGAAGTCTTAAAAGGAAGTCGACTTCGGCAGTTTTAAGGTGGGATTTTAATTCTGCGGGAGCAAGTTCCGTAATGGACTGCTGACACCTCCGCTTGAAGTCGAGTGTGAGGCTGAGCTCCTCGGCTGCTCGTTTCGCTGCGCTAAAAAGAAAGGCTCCTTTTCCCGCATTCTCGTGCTCTCGCACAAAGCGGATCAGGGGATCGGTGCTGTTCGTTACATAGCAGGCAGTGGCCAGTACTACTCTGTTGTGCAGACGCTCCAAACTCAATAGTCCACGCCCTCCCAGGTGTCGCGGGAGGTATATTCGCGGGACAGAGGACTTAGGATGCAGGCTTCTCTCCATATTCATCCTTTTGCGGGTCTTCGTGTCGATTTCCTTCAGCTCGTTCACTTTCCAGTGTATAGCACCAAAGGTGTATAATAACAATGGGACCGCAAGCATGTTTGTGGCAGCGACTTTGTTCTTGCCGGACAGTTCTGACGACCAGATCTGCCGGAGTCGGTGCAAATACTTGCGGCGGAGACACTCTTTAACCAATGCTGCCTCTTGGACATGACGCTGCGCCACTCCAAGGTAGGTATACGTATCTCCGGCATGCAGTTGTCGCAAGATGCTCCCATCAACGAGCTGTTCCTCATCTCCACTATCTCCGCTTCGTCCTTTCTTGAGATGAACCAATGCACATTTGTCTGTCCCGAACTCCATTCCGATAGCATGACTGTACTCCTGCACCACCCTCAGCGATTGTTGTAGTTCGCGTTGGCCGGAGGCATAAAGTTTTAGGTCATCCATATAAAACAGATGGGTGATCTTGTGCCTCCGGTTATTGGGCGTGCCACAGCTGTATCCTTTAGTATTTCTCAGCGCTATGGACAGAGGCAAAAGTGAGATGCAAAAGAGCAAGGGACTCAAGGAGTCTCCTTGGAAGACACCTCTTTTCAATGACACCAACTCTGTCTGAACCCGAGTTTCACCTGATGTTATGGTAAACCGGGTCTTCCAGAGTGGCATCAGTTGTTTGATGCATCCCACTATCTGATTATCCACCGAAAGACATTCCAACAGCCGCACAATGAGGTCATGAGACGTGCTATCGAATGCCTTGCGATAGTCAATCCAGGCCATAGAAAGGTTTCGCTTGTACTGTACAGAGTCCTGCGTGACACATCGGTCAATCAACAGGTTCTCCTTGCAGCCAGCTACTCCTTTCTTTGACCCTCTCTGTTCATACACGTCGAGAAATATAGGATTCACAGCTTGAAGGATACGCATGTACAAGATTCTGGTGAAGAGCTTGTAACACGCGTTCAGACATGTTATTGGCCTGTAGTTTTTGGGATCAGACAAATCTCCGGTCTTCGGGAGAAGCACGGTTCGACCCTCGACAAACCAAGCCGGAATTGGCTGCTCCTGATTTAGCCACGAGTTAAAAACTCTAGCTAAATGCCGGTGGCAACTGGGGAATTTTTTCCACCAGTAGGTGTTTATGCCATCCGGGCCAGGAGCTGCGAAATTCTTTGCGCCTCGTAAGGCGTCAAGAATTTCTTCCGTGTTTATCGGGTGACGCAGTACATTCAAGTTAGGAGTCCTCCTACAAACGGACTCGAACTGCGCCAAGGCCGGAGTGTCTGCTGAGAGAGGTTTGGGTTGTTCGTAAATGTCCCTCCAAAAGGCCTCCACGCGATCAGCAGTTGGCGGCTGCTCTATGGCTGGAGGCGGCTGTTGGAAAAGGCGAGAAGGTCTTTCGTAGAACATTCTGTTCTGCTCCAGACCTCTCGCCCGCGCCACCAACGATCGCTTCGCAGCGATTAGCATCCGTATCCTGTCAAGACAGTGTTGCTTGACAACAACCAGTACCGCTTGACTGAGTGTATGATGGTCGCGCCTCAACCCGTAGGCTATCTGGCGCACTCGGCGCGTAAAAGGCTTCCCAGCCGCTCTATATTCCATCACACACTGGATACGGGATGCTTCCTGGCGAGCCAACTGGATTTTCGCTTCCATTTGGCGCACCCGTCTCTGTGCTCTCTCAACAGGAGAGTCTCTCACTCTCCCCTGTCTAGCTAGCCTCAGAGCCGCAGCGTAAATTTCGCAATTGATGCTCCAAATGTCAGAGGCCTCCGATAGACGTTCACCAACAACCTCATCCTCTCTCTTTAAATCTGCCAGCTTCAAGGACCTTCCGTTGTTATGTAAGGCCCTTCGGTCTCTGAAATCCCCAGGTGAGACGACTTGGTCGATTTCCCTCTCAGCGGGCCTTACCGGCGAACTTTCAGCCTGGTTAACAGGCCTTCCGTCCGCCGAAGGGGTAGGCTGAGCTGGAGCACGAACATATCCCTGCCTCCGGAGGTACGATACATAATCTCGCAGATTCTGAGAGGTAAGCGTGCTATGCTCTGGGTGCATTTCACACCACCTCTCATACATGCGGGACATGTATCCCCTACGGCGCGGGCTACTGCTCTCGTAGCAGCTCAGCAGGTCATCCTTGAGCTCCGTCGTCCACCTAAAACGGTCCATGTCATTGCGGGGGTCGTCAACAGGGCAATTCGAAGCACCGCCACCTTGCCCAACGCCGGCTTCCGAAACCGGCTCGGTGTGGGTGCTTTTCTTGCGGGGTGGTCGAACCCGAAGATAGGGCCCGTCAGGTGGTTGGCCTTAGGGCCCCCAGACGACATTTCCGGAGGCAGCCGTCCAAATTGCCTCCTGAGGATGCACCTGTGAAGGTTGCCGGCTGGATTACATCCTTGGGCTTCGGTATACCCTGCGGTGTCGCCACGCACCGGATAGCCTACTGATGTTGGGTGGCTTCCTGCGGGTGTGTTATCAGCCGCCCCTAACATGGAGTCAGACGCTGTCGGAGTACCGCTCCTCACATGGAGATCCGTCGTGTCCTAGTTATTGAGGAATAGCCGATCCTCTGGATGCAGACGCTATTCCTCCGTGCTAGTTTTGGTCCGCCCCGGGTATTTGATTTCCCCGGTACCACCCATATCTGGGAGGCGTTCCCCTATCCGCCACCTTGGGGAGGCGCCACTAAGGGGATCTAGCAACCCCTCGCGGGTATTATTATTATTATTATTATTATTATTTTTCAAGTTTATCTCGCATTACTGCGGTAGCAACAGATGTTGACGGGCTGTGCCAAGTCAACACCTGAACTATTATTGATCGGAGTTTAGGAAGGATCTTACAATATTGCAGGTCTTCAGGATTACAGACTTTTGAAATATTTTGTGCAACCTTTCGTCCAGGCCTAGCTGTTGTAGGTGTGGTGTAAAATTGTTTGGTGTAAGGCCTGAGACAGACATAATGAGGGGGACAATTGTGACTTTGTTTTGTCTCCAAAGTCGTTTTATTTCTATGGCAAGGTCCGTGTATTTGGATATCTTCCCAGCGTAGGTGTTTTGGATATTCACATCGTTTGGAATGGCAATATCTATCAAAAAGGTACTTTTGTCGGCCTTTGACTGGAAAACTATATCTGGTCTATTGGCTGGGATAGTTTTGTCTGTATGTATTTCAACGTCCCAGTATAGTTTGTACCGATCGTTTTCGAGTACTGATGTCGGAGTGTAATTGTAGTATGGATCTGTGTTTTCTATTAGTTTGTTTGCTGTGGCTAGTGCTTGGTGTATGACCTTGGCCGCAGAGTTATGTCTGGCTGTGTATTCGGTACCGGCAAGAACTTTGCATCCGCTTGTTATGTGATCTATTGTCTCTTTTTGTTGGTGACATTTTCTGCAGTTATCTTCTGTTATGGATGGATCTTTAATTATGTATTTCTTGTAGTTTCTTGTCGCAATAACTTGGTCCTGGATAGCAAGCATAAATCCTTCAGTTTCTGGAAAGAGCTGGCCATCCTGCAGCCAGGTGTATGACTGTTTTTCGTTTATGTGGTCTTGCGTAATACGGTATCTATGCTTGCCATGGAGTGGTTTCTGCGACCAGGTGTTTATTTTTTCTTGTTGCGATTTTGCGGGATTGTATGTGTCTGCGGCGTGGTCTGGACATGATAGGTTGAGTGGTGTATAGTTTTTGTCTGCTTTTACTATTGCTCGATGTAAATTTGTTTGTTTGTTTTGGAAGAAATGTCTGAGTGTCTTTATCTGCCTTGTGCGTAGTGACTGTATATCTATAATCGCTCTGCCTCCTTGTTTCCTGTCTATGGTGAGCCTTTCTTTGCATGCGTTTGGATGTGACATTCGGTGTTTCGTGAGTTCTGTCCGTATGAGGATGTGGATGTTTTCTATATCAGTGTGTGACCACTTGATGATGCCGAAGGAGTATGTGAGAACTGGTATCGCAAATGTGTTAATGGCTTTTGTAAGGTTTCTAGAATTCAATTTGGTTTTTAGTAGCTTAATAAGGCGATTTCTGAACTCTTGGGTTAGTTGTGCCTTGACTTTTGTGTGGTCTATTTTAACGTTTTGATTGAAGCCCAGGTACTTGTATGTTTCATCCTTGTTCATGTTGTTTAGTGTTTGGCCAGCTACTGCTTCCTGTTCGGGGTGGTCCTTCCATTGGCCTTTGTTGATGTGGAGGACCTTGCATTTACTCATTCCGAATTCCATTCTAACGTCTGACGAGCACACTTCTGTTATTCTGATTAACTCTCTCAGTTGTACTTTATTGGCGGCATATAGTTTTATATCATCCATGTAGAGGAGATGATTGATTTTGTGTTGATTTAATCTCTCGTGTCTAATGTTGAAACCGCAGTTTGTGTTGTTAAGTGCGTTGGAGAGTGGATTCAGACAGAGACAGAACCACAGTGAACTGAGAGAGTCACCCTGGAATATGCCGCGTCTTATGTGTAGCTCATCTGTCTTGATATGGCCGTCCTGGGTTTTGAGATGTATGCTGGTTCGCCATGTCTCCATGGTTCTTGTAAGAAACTGACGTAGCCCCGGGTTGATTTTATATATTTGAAGAGTTTTCGCTAGCCAGCTATGGGGTACCGAGTCGAAAGCTTTTTTATAGTCGATGAAACAGGTGTGAAGGTTCCTATGTTCTTTTCTGGTTTGCTCCATGATCACGCTATCAATTATGAGTTGTTCCTTGCAACCTTGGCTTTGCTTTCGACATCCTTTTTGTTCTTCAGTCAGGATGTTGTTTTGCGTGAGGTGATGTTCAATTATTATTATTATTATTATCTGACTTTCTAAGTTCCTCTCGCATAGTTGCGGTAGCAACAAGTGTTGACGGGCTGTGCCAAGTCAACACCCGGACTATTATTGATCGGAATTTAGGAAGGATCGTACAATATTACAGGTCTTTAGGATTACAGACTTTTGGAATACTTTGTGTAACTTTTCGTCCAGGCCCAACTGTTGAAGGTGTTGTGTAAACGTGCTTGGTGTAAGGCCTGAGACAGACATAATGAGGGGGACAATTGTGACTTTGTTTTGTTTCCAAAGTCGTTTTATTTCCATGGCAAGGTCCGTGTATTTAGATATCTTCCCAGCGTAGGTGTTTTGGATATTCACATCATTAGGAATGGCAATATCTATCAAATAGGTAATTTTGTCGGCCTTTGACTGGAAAACTATATCTGGTCTATTGGCTGGGATAGTCTTGTCTGTATGTATTTCAACGTCCCAGTATAGTTTGTATTGATCGTTTTCGAGTACTGATGTCGGAGTGTAATTGTAATACGGATCTGTGTTTTCTATTAGCTTGTTTGTTGTGGCTAATGCTTGGTGTATGACCTTGGCCGCAGAGTTATGTCTGGCTGTGTATTCGGTACCGGCAAGAGTTTTGCACCCGCTTGTTATGTGATCTATTGTTTCTTTTTGTTGTTGACATTTTCTGCAATTATCGTCTGTTATGGATGGATCTTTAATTATATATTTTTTGTAATTTCGTGTTGCAATCACTTGGTCCTGGATAGCAAGCATGAAACCTTCCGTTTCTGGGAACAGCTGGCCATCCTGCAACCAGGCGTATGACTGTTTTTGGTTAATGTGGTCTTGGGTGACACGGTATCTATGTTTGCCGTGCAGTGCTTTCTGCGACCAGGTGTTTATTTTTTCTTGTTGTGATTGGATGTGATTGTATGTGTCTGCTACGTGATCTGGACTAGAGAGGTTAAGTGGTGTATAGTTTTTGTCTGCTTTTACTACTGCTTTATGTAAGTTAGTTTGTTTGGTATGGAAGAAATGTCTCAGTGTTTGTATCTGTGTTGTGCGAAGTGACTGTATATCTATAATTCCTCTGCCACCTAGTTTTCTGTCTATGGCGAGCCTCTCCTTGCAAGCGTTCGGGTGTGACATCCTGTGTTTTGTGAGTTCTGTTCGTATAAGTATATGGATGTTTTCTATGTCCGTGTGTGACCACTTGATGATGCCAAAGGAGTATGTGAGTACCGGTATCGCAAATGTATTAATGGCTTTTGTGAGATTTTTAGAATTCAATTTTGTTTTTAATAGTTTAATGAGGCGGTCTTTAAACTCTTGTGTTAGTTGTGCCTTAACTTGTGTATGATTTATCTTAACGTTCTGATTGAAGCCCAGGTACTTGTACGTTTCGTCTTTATCCATGTTGTCCAGTGGCTGGCCAGTTACTACTTCCTTTTCGGGTTGGTTTTTCCATTGGCCTTTATTGATGTGGAGCACCTTGCATTTACTCATTCCGAATTCCATCCTGATGTCTGATGTATAAACTTCTGTTATTTTGAGTAATTCTCTCAGTTGTACTTCTGTGGCGGCATATAGTTTTATATCATCCATGTACAGGAGATGATTGATTTTGTGTTGATCTGCTTTATGGTGTCTGATGTTGAAACCATGGTTTGTGCTGTTAAGTGTGTTGGAGAGCGGATTTAGGCAGAGGCAGAACCATAGTGAACTAAGAGAGTCACCCTGGAAGATGCCGCGTCGTATATGTAGCTCATCCGTTTGAATGTGGCCATCGTGAGTTTGAAGGTGTATGTTTGTTCGCCATGTTTCCATGGTGCTCTTAAGAAACTGACGAAGTCCTGGATTGATTTTATATATTTGAAGTGTTTTCATTAGCCAGCTATGGGGTACAGAGTCGAATGCTTTTTTGTAATCTATGAAACAGGTATGGAGATTCCTATGCTCTTTTCTAGTTTGCTCCATGATCACACTATCAATTATAAGTTGTTCCTTACAACCCTGGCTGTGTTTTCTACATCCTTTTTGTTCTTCAGTCAGGATGTTGTTTTGCATTAGGTGTTGTTCAATCCTTCTGCATATTGTTGCAGTGATAATTTTGTACAAGGTGGGGAGACAAGTGATTGGGCGGCAGTTGGCAGGGTTCTTGGTATCTGCATTTTTGGGTTTTATATACGTTATTCCTTGTGTGAGGAATTTGGGAAGCCTATTAGGTTGGAGTATGGCTTTATTGATTTGGTCTGTGAGCATTTCGTATGTTGAACTGAATTGTTTGTACCAAAAGTTTTGCACATTATCAACGCCTGGACACTTCCAATTGTGAGTATGTTTTATCGTTTCAGCTATTTCCTCAGTTGTAAGAATAACGTTTCCCTGCTCCGTTATGTGTTGATGTTTTGTCTCTTCTTGTCTGATCCATGGAGCATTTTCATTATGGGTTTTGGGTTCTGACCATAGGCTTCTCCAAAATGCAGTTAATTCTTGTCTGCTTGGAGGTTCTATTGTTGTTATCTGGTTGTTTGATGTTATTTTTTGGTAGAACTGCTTTTCACTTTTCTGAAATAGATTGTTAGCATCCTTTCTGTCGTTGGATTCGTTGTATCTGCGGAGTCTAGCGGCATAAACTGCAAGTTTTTGTTTAAGTGTATCAGCTATTTCTGGTATTGATTTTTGTGGTGACTTTGATTTCAGTATATTTATTGTTCTTTGTATGTGTTTTGAGGGATGGTTGTTATTGTTGGAGTATTGCGCGAGGTGTGCCAGATCCTTTCTGAGCGTACTGATTTTGTTTTCTATTCTTATTTGCCATTTAGGTTTAGCTCTATTGCTTCTCTGGTCTTTAGAACGTTTTTGAAGTTTTTGGCCGTTAACTATGAGTGTTGTTGCTGCGGCAGCATATATAACGGTATGGATGTCCTCTAGGTTACTGTTGTTTGTTATGAATTGTGGTATTAGGTTAGTATTTATTGTGTGTAGTATTTGCTGAGTGTTGTTTTTGAAAATTAGTCTGGGCAGGGGATCTCGCAGTGCAGGATTGGTTCCACACCATTTGTTAAATTGTGTGTTCATCACCTGTTCCGCAGTTCGTGTGATGGAAGGTGATCGAGCAATGTTTTGGTTTTGGTTCTGTGTAGTTGTGTTGCACCTTTTGTTAAATTGAGTTGTTCGTGAGTTCGTCATTTGTTCCGGTTCGCCCGAGATGGAAGGCGGTTGAGCAGTGTTCACTGCTTCGGCAGATTGTGTGACGGAACGTGGTTGAGAAATTTGCCGGCTTTGTGTGGTCGTGGCGGGTAAGTTAGTGAATGTTATGTCAGGTGTATTTGGTGTATGTTCATGCTCTGAATCTATTTCTGACTGTATGCTAATGTTGTTGGTTGTGGCTGTGTTTGTAGTCTGGTTATTTCGGGTATGGATGTTTTGTGTCTCCGTGATTGATTCAGTAACAAGCGAATCAATCGGATGGACAGTGTTTATTTCGTTGGCTACACGTTTTTTTACAGCTTGTAGTTCTTGGGGTGTAAGGCGGTTGTTTTTTGTTATGACTCGTTTTTGGTCAATGAGTCTTTGTTCAGTTACATGTTCTGCGAGGTGTGGGTATTGTGCTATAAATAGCCTGTGCAGCTCATGTCTGTAGCCTGTAGAGATGGTTTCTAGTTTCGTAGCGGTATAGTAACAGCGCATTACAAATTTGTTCATTTCAGTAGTCCACTGTAAGCGCTGCCGGGGTTTGCCAGCTTTGGTGGTTGCCGGCTGTGCCGGCAAAACATCTGCAGCTGTACTTTATTGGCGGCATATAGTTTTATATCATCCATGTAGAGGAGATGATTGATTTTGTGTTGATTTAATCTCTCGTGTCTAATGTTGAAACCGCAGTTTGTGTTGTTAAGTGCGTTGGAGAGTGGATTCAGACAGAGACAGAACCACAGTGAACTGAGAGAGTCACCCTGGAATATGCCGCGTCTTATGTGTAGCTCATCTGTCTTGATATGGCCGTCCTGGGTTTTGAGATGTATGCTGGTTCGCCATGTCTCCATGGTTCTTGTAAGAAACTGACGTAGCCCCGGGTTGATTTTATATATTTGAAGAGTTTTCGCTAGCCAGCTATGGGGTACCGAGTCGAAAGCTTTTTTATAGTCGATGAAACAGGTGTGAAGGTTCCTATGTTCTTTTCTGGTTTGCTCCATGATCACGCTATCAATTATGAGTTGTTCCTTGCAACCTTGGCTTTGCTTTCGACATCCTTTTTGTTCTTCAGTCAGGATGTTGTTTTGCGTGAGGTGATGTTCAATTATTATTATTATTATTATTATTATTATTATTACAACACTATCATGAGTAGAGCGCAGAGCACTATAAACTCAAAATGCAAATAAAGATTAGAGACAATACAAACATAACTAAGCTAAGACACATCACATACGCATATTATTGTTCCAGTTATCGAGTATGTTCTTGAACAGGTTCACGGACTCACTATTCACTACGCTGGAGGGGAGCTTATTCCACACATCAAACACTCTATTGGGCAGGACATGCTGTCTAACGGTGGTCTTGAACGATTCCTTTTTTAATTTCAAAGAATGACCTCGCAGATGGCCAGTATTAAGGCAGAACAGAGATGACAAATCAACTCCGAAGAGCCCATGTAGTGCGCGATATGTAATGATCAAGTCGCCTCGAGTACGTCTACTCTCGAAAAGCTGTACATCTAATATTCTCACCCGCTCCTCGTACGATGGACGTCTTACTCCATATGATAATCTAGTGGCACGTCGTTGTAAGCATTCAAGTGCATTTAGATCACGTTGCAAAATAGGGCTCCAAACGGGTCCAGCGAATTCGAGAAGAGGGCGAACATAGGTTTTGTATAAGAAAGAGGAGACAGCAGTGTCACATCCGCGAAATGATATATAAGATATATGGCATATTATTTAAAAATTTCGTAATAATGCGTAATAATTGTTATTATGTCAAATATCGCCCTGTAGCTACTAAGTCAAGATAAACTTGGACAATTTTTGTATAAATAATTATTAAGTAAGAACAGCTCTTTCAAACGAGACCCAGCTTGTTTAATTCTGTTAACTTATACCAAAGTTACGGCCATAAAAGGCTTTATTACATTCCCCCACCACTACATCTTACAAGATAGAGCAAAAAACGATTAACAAAAAAAATCGAGAATTGTTCGGTCTACATAAAGGTCGAATTTACAATATACCTTTATTTGCATATTACATTCCCCCACCACTACATCTTACAAGATAGAGCAAAAAACGATTAACAAAAAAAATCGAGAATTGTTCGGTCTACATAAAGGTCGAATTTACAATATACCTTTATTTGCATATTACATTCCCCCACCACTACATCTTACAAGATAGAGCAAAAAACGATTAACAAAAAAAATCGAGAATTGTTCGGTCTACATAAAGGTAGAATTTACAATATACCTTGATTTGCATATTTTTTGAGAAAAAACCGTTTTTCTGATTGACCGGAACGGTAACGCCCCATAACGGCTACTTGCGGAACTTGAAAATAATTTCCAGCGATTTCTCTTAGCCTATTTATCTAATAATATGTTTTGCTCGAAGTTATACGATTAACGGTTACCGAGATATTGCCGGCGTCCATTCTTATTAGGTCACCTTGTACACCGTTTCGGAGCTCCGCCACACATCTTCACACCGCTCATCTTCTGGTGAAAACCCCCACACCGCTTCACAGCTCCGCTACGCATCCCAGAGCGCTCCTAGCGCTTCCTAGCAAATCTCTGGTGGAAACTCATCCTTAGTGACTTGATTTCAGACGCTGACTTTTAAGTATGGCATGGCCACAGTTGTATTGCACTACTTGTTCGGAGTGACCGTTCAGTTTCATGTTTGATAAATAGAGTTCTTTAGTACTGTTGTATAAGGAAATAGTTTAGTCGTTTCACGGCGCAGTCTTCAACGTGACAGATGGTTCACCGAATGGCAAGTATAAGCTAATACGAACCGTACATCCTCTTATTCACCCAACTCTACCTAGCTTAAGCTGGCATAGTAATTTTAAGATACCCAGTAATTATACTTCCTCGATCATTCGACTCAACGATTGAGCATGGAGCCTTATCCACTCACCTAGCACGGCTATATCTAAGATTACAGATTTGTGTACATTGTGGAGTCGAAGGTGAAATTGACCATACCTATTTTGGTTGCATTAAGTACATACATTATATCAACATACTATACCAAAATCTTATACAATACGGCTCATATGCTCCGCTCAATACTGCATACCTCTTATCTTTGAGAGAAATTGATGTAATACCGTGATTGATCACTTTCTTGAAAAATTCTGATAAAAAAATTGAGCTGTTTTCTATATTTTCCAGTGAAACCTCTGTTTACTTAACATCCCTCCTAACAGTGGCATGAGTCTTATTTGTCTGAATAGAAATACCTTAAAGGACCCTTAGGTGAGAAGAACGTGTAGGTTACACGTTTACAACGCCATTAATGGCCACTTCGTAATTAAGAACGTGAAAATTGAAACAGTATGACATTCTGTGGGTGAGGGTAACCTACTGAACTGGAAAAATATGAACTGAATACTGAAATTATTCTCTCTCTCTCTCTCTCTCTCTCTCTCTCTCTCTCACTCTCTCTCTCTCTCTCTCTCTCTCTCTCTCTCTCACTCTCTCTCACTCTCTCTCTCTCTCTCTCTCTTTCTCTCTTACTTATTATCGGTATTTTCGCTCTAATGAATATTAAGCTCATACTTTTGCACACCATATAAGAAGTATTTTTATACTTCAACACCACCTATTTTACAAATTAGATATGTTTGAAACGTGTTTTTGATCTAATACTAAATCGTGCAAGAATACCGATAGTTCCTTCGACCAGTTTTTACAACCATTTGAGCTGCCTTTTATATTTCAATAAAGCTTATCTCGAAAACACCTCTAGGGGCTTAAACAGAGTATACCTTATTTACGTAAAACGTATTGAGGAAACGATTTTCAAAGTATTCACATTGATGCACCAAACCGGCAAATGTTTTGTTAATTTAAGAAAGTTCGAAGTGCCTCTATTCATGACAGCAAAACTGGGATTGATTTTGGATTTCTCGCCTTGAGAAATCCCCCTATACGTACATAATTTTAGTGCCATTTTATTACTGAGTAATTAAAAAAAACGGCAATAGAAGTAAAACTTTTACACCCCGTATCTCGAAAATGAAGCATTTTAAGGCTTCATGTCTATCTCAATGTTCATAAGAATGTGAAGTGAGGAAAACCCTATACAGGGTGGGCCAATAGTGCGTGGACGGAGGATTATGGGCTTACTAAAAAATATTTCATAAATCTGTCACATGATCATGGTAGGGACTCTTGAGGGCTATAACGTAAAAATATTTTCACTTAAATTTTGACGTTTATACAGGGTGATTCATATCAAACCTACATTTTTTTGAATGGAACCCCCTATATATTATTGCATATTTGGATTCCTTGGTCAATTCTAGTGTGACTTTATGTATTACACGTGGGTCTTTAAACGTACCGTTTAGGCGCAAATCACCGTTTTTGGTATAAGTAGGTATCAGAAAAAAATTGAATATCGCAGCGATTATAAAACTTAGAAGGCCTTGACTTTGCCGTACGACTAAGCATGAAATGCGTCACCTTAGGTCAGACGGCTAAATTTGAATTCTTTTTGTACTTGGAGAAATCAGAGGATAAATTAAGGAAATTTCAATCACAGATAACTTTTTAAATGGGAATGCTTATTTTGGTTTAAAGAATCAAATGTGAAATTTGATTACCTTTCTAACGGTATAGCATTCTTGATATCAATCTTCTTTGGTTTTCATTTTATTTCAAATTTTAAGTCAAATCGGTGTTTTTCAATTTTCCTGCGTGCAAGCAACCTAGTAGGCCATGGAAAATAAACAAAAGCTCGTTAATATGGAAGAAAGCAACTAACTTAGTAGAAAAATGTAAACTAAGTAGAGCAGGGAGGCAAGATTACGAAAATTCCTTACAACATATTAGCTCTAACCAGAAACAATAGCAGTAACAAGAACTGTCATTTTTCACAGCCTACTAGCTATTAGCCAATTTCCAAAGTTAGTAAAAAAATACCTAATCAAAGGAAAACTACTAGTGATTGTTGCTTACTTCGAGATTCGGACTGCAGACAAGGTACGCAAGGCCACTTGTGAGTACCATACACCTTTTGTCGACATGGTCAAGTTTCGAGAAGTTTTGAAGTCTCGCTTGGAAGGTATCCCAGATTCGGTCGAGTATACGGTAGAACAGTATACAGCACTAATTAAAGAAATGACCGAAAGCTGTACGATTAAAAGAGGAACAAGGACTGCCATGGTTCCCTATTGGTGGAATTCGGAAATTGAATCGGCACGAGTAGTCTGCAATGCAGCAAGACGCGACCTAGCACGCGCTCGGCGCAGAACAGGCGTCGCAGAGCCAAACGTCAATTTCCTCCACGACCTGTATAAGGAAAGAAGGAAGAGGTTGCAAAACCTCATCCTTGCAGCCAAGAGGGAAAAATGGAAGGAGCTATGTTCTTCTCTTGAAGAGGACATTTGGGGTGAAGGCTACCGAATCGCAACAAAGAAAATAACAGGCATGGCGCCCACGTGCAACTTAAGCGTCGAAAGGAAGGTCGAGGTAGTGCGGCAACTCTTCCCAGTCCGGCAAGATGTCTGGCAACATGACAGCTTGGACGAGGATGTGGAACCGTTTACAATGGACGAACTACGGGTAGCGGGAGAAAAAATTAAGACCAGAAAAGCACCGGGTCTAGATAGAGTTCCCCCGGAGGTCATCAAAGAATTGATTGCCACTGCACCGAGCCTACTGCTAGGACTACTGAACCGTCTTTTGAAAATACAAACTTTCCCGACCATCTGGAAAAAGGCTAGAGTAGTGTTGATTGCTAAGGGGGGTAAACCCCCAGAGCTTGCTTCGTCATACCGACCCATTTGTCTTCTGAACACAGTGGGAAAGCTGTACGAAGTACTAATCCGGCAGAGGTTAGAAGCGGCACTCGAAAAAGCGGGAGGCTTGTCGCCAAACCAGTTTGGCTTCCGCAGTGGCAAGTCAACGAACAACGCATTGGAGGCCGTTCTATGCTCCGTAGAAGGAACCTCCAATAAATGGGGAGCACTGGTGACACTTGACGTACAAAATGCCTTTAATACGGCGTCGTGGGGCATTATAATGGAGGAGTTGAATAACCGTGGCATACCGAGGTATTTACGGAATCTGATTGGCAGCTATTTTAGTGACAGAGCTATAAAAATAGCAAACGTAGAGCTAGCGATGTCTACAGGAGTTCCACAGGGATCAGCTTTGGGTCCTCTTCTCTGGAATGTACTGTATGATGGTGTTTTAAGGATAGTTCTTCCTCGAAACACAAAAACTGTGGCGTTCGCGGATGACCTCGCTCTGGTAGCCTCCACCAAAGACGAGATAACTTTGGTGCACACAACAAACGAGGCGCTGAGAAGGATAGATGAGTGGATGTCCAGACACCACCTTCAGCTGGCACCAAGCAAAACTGAGGCGGTCATTCTCCGGGGTTCTAGGATCACTAGGAACCAAGTGAGTTTCCATCTTAGAGGGGTGCAAATAGTACCCAGCAAATCGATAGTGTACTTGGGGATCACCGTAGACAACGAACGATGTTTCAACGAACACATAAAGAGAACTGCGGTGAAAGCAGAAAGAAAGGTGGCATTACTGTCACGTATAATGCCAAACGTAGGCGGCCCAAGTATGCGGAAAAGACAGATCTTGAACGGAGTTATCCACTCAGTTATGCTATACGGAGCTCAAATATGGTATAAAGCGATGGAGAGGAAAAAGCACCAGCAAACAGTAGACAGGGTGCAAAGAAAGTCGCTGCTGAGGGTGGCCAGTGCGTATCGTACTGTGTCTACCAAAGCGCTGCAGGTTATAACAGCGATACCGCCACTGCATTTGTTGGCCAAGGAGAGGAGATACATGTATATCGCGGAAGGTGCTCTGCCAGAGCGGCGGAGGACCGCCAGGCAGAAAACCATGGACGAGTGGCAGGGGATCTGGTCCAGTACAACGGAGGTGGCGCAGTGGACTAAGCGTCTGATTCCAAATATACAAGAGTGGGCAGAGTGTAAACACAGGACAACCTGCTATTACCTAACACAGGCGTTGTCGGGCCACGGTCCCTTTCGGGTGTATAGATACAAAATAGGACGAGCGACGGACGATCGTTGTCGACATTGTGGCCAAAGCGACACAGTCGAGCACGTCCTATTTGAGTACGACAGATGGTCCTATTACAAGCAGGAAGCGAGAGCGAACCTGCCTGAGGACCTGACCCCAGAAAACATGGTGCCCATCATGATATCGAGCGAGAAACGCTGGAAGATAGTACACAAGATGGTTCAAGGCATCTTAAAATTGAAAGAGACAGAGGAACGTCGGGATTTGTAACAAGAAGATACAGGAGGAGAAAAAAAAAACATATTTAACTCATCTTGCACTGTGAAGAATATCGTTCACGATGATGCCCGGTGCAGATGGAGATCGAGCAGAGGTAAGGAAAGAGGGAATGGGTTTTAGCCGGTCGGGCCGTGGTGACATGTCGGATGGACGCATTCGCGTCCGTTGGACATGACATCAGAGGACTCAAGCTGGTTCAACGTCGGGCGGGCAGACTCTCTCTCACACCTCTAGGTGTGTCAGTGTTTCTGTCCTTGCGATCAAGCCGATTTCCTAAACCCTCTATAATAAAAAAAAAAACTAGTGATTGTTGCTGGCAGTAGAATATCTATGTCGTCTGAATAAATTTGAATAAATTTTCACATTTATTGCTATAAAAAGGTAGCCATTTCCGTAAGTCAAAAGTAATGATACCTGTGACTGGAACCCTTCAAATTCTTCGGTAGGTACTTCTGCTTATTAGCAAAATCGCGGAAAATGAAACTTGAATTGCAGTCTGTTTGAATTGTAAAACATAAATTAGTTTGCAGAAAACTACATGAAATAATTACAATCACAACATAGCGTAATAAAAAAATTCTAGCAATTATTTCAATAGATGTTCAGACTTAGCTAAACGGAAATGACTATTTTTTTGTCCCATTAAATGTGAAATTTCATTCTAAACATGTTAGACTGTAAGCAAAAATCGCTGATAGTTTTCTTTTTGTTTCAAAATTTTTAATCGTTTTGGAAAGTTGCCAAGCTCTAGTAGATCTCAATAGCTAGTAGGTTGTATAAAACAAACACTTCTGTCATACCCCAGCTACTCATTGACATTAGATATCTTGCCGCTGTTTTTCCGGTTAGAGCTGATGTGTTGTAACGAATTTTCATGTTCTTGCCTCGCTACTCGAGTTCGTTTGCATCTTTCTACTAAGTTAGTTGTTTTCTTCCATATTAACGAGCTTTTGTTTATTTTCCATGGCCTAGTAGGTTGCTTGCACGCAGGAAAATTGAAAAGCACCGATTTGACTTAAAATTTGAAATAAAATGAAAACCAAAGAAGATTGATATCAAGAATGCTATATCGTTAGAAAGGTAATCAAATTTTAGATTTGATTCTTTAAACCAAAATAGGCATTCCCATTTGAAAAAATCAAGTAATCTGTGATTTAAGTTTCCTTAATTGATCTACTGATTTCTCCAAGTACAAAAAGAATCCAAATTTAGCCGTCTGACCTTAGGTGACGCATTTCATGCTTAGTCGTACCGCAAAGTCACGGCCTTCTAGGTTTCATAATCGCTGCGATATTCAATTTTTTTCTGATACCTACTTATACCAAGAATGGTGATTTGCGCCTAAACGGTTCGTTTAAACGTCCAGGTATCATACATAAAGTCACACTAGAATTGACCAAGGAGTCCAAATATGCAATAATATATAGAGGGTTCCATTCAAAAAAATGTAAGTTTGATATGAATCACCCTGTATAAACGTCAAAATTTAAGTAAAAATATTTTTACGTTATAGCCCTCAAGGGTCCTAACCATGATCAAGTGACAGATTTTTGAAATATTTTTTAGTGAGCCAACAATCCTCCGTCCACGCACTATTGGCCCACCCTGTATATGATGGGCTCTACTGTCAAGAAATGGATCTTACTATTGCTGATCAGAAGAACAAACTGTTCATATCACATGAAATTCTGTCTAGCTCTTCTTTTAACAAAAATGCAACGATCAGTACGCATTCATTCATTACTACATTTGATAAGCCATCTTAAACGGAAACAGTCAGTAAGTTTTCTCTTGAAATGTGAGAAATTAAATTCATTCAATCGGATTTCACTCTGGTTAATTAACTAAGATCGTTCAACTGAACTTGACTCATGACAACGAGCCTTTAGCTTGAGAAATCGACTAGCAGCGGTCGGTGTTGCTAAGGTACAGCCCTTTCTTGACGAAATTAACATTTTTTGTTACTGATGATAATAATCACAGAAAAAGAGCAACTAAAATTCGGAAGACAAACGTTTAAATTTGATTAAATTAAACTGAAAGGTCAATAATGTAACGAACTATAAATAATTTCCAAAATTAGACCCTTTAGGTTTAATGAACGAATGAGTGAATAAGAAGGATAGGGGCTTTCTGGTAGCCAGAACCACCAGTGCATAGGCCTACAAGCGGGCCCTTCTGCACCTCTCCTTACAATAGTTCCCTAGGCCAGCCTCATCGCAAAGGTGAGGATGGCCTGCCTCGATGTCATCTTCACTACTGAAATTATAGTCCATAGATGCCGGCCTGTTGGCAAAGTTCAGTTTTTAATAAGAATCTTGGTTTTCTGTCCATATACGTTGGACAGGATGTGTCTATGATCGGACACGGATGGTTCCAAGGAAACCCTCCAGTCTCTCACCTCATTTCAAATACCGATTGTACCCAATATTAGATGGATGACCTCCTCTCTCAATACTTTTACATAAAGTCGTAGTCACTGACAATTTCGTAGTGTCACCGATAACCCTTTAAGTAAGGAATAAATATTCACGACAATATGTCTACATTGTTATTGTTATTGTAGCCACGAATTTAATGCGATATAAAAATGTTATCTGAACAAAGTTACTCCATCAGGGTTAACACGCTCTGGGTGCTGTCTACAAAGAGTTTTATTTATTTATTTATTCATTTATTTACGTATTTATGTATTTATTTATTTATTTATTTATTTATTTATTCATTTATTCATTTATTCATTTATTCATTTATTTATTTATTTATTTATTTATTTATTTATTTATTTATTTATTTATTTATTTATTTATTTATTTATTTATTTATTTATTTATGTATTTATTTATTTATTTATTTATTTATTTATTTATTTATTTATTTATTTATTTATTTATTTATTTATTTATTTATTTATTTATTTATTTATTTATTTATTTATTTATTTATTTATTTATTTATTTATTTATTTATTTATTTATTTATTTATTTATTTATTTATTTATTTATTTATTTATTTATTTATTTATTTATTTATTTATTTATTTATTTATTTATTTATTTATTTATTTATTTATTTATTTATTTATTTATTTATTTATTTATTTATTTATTTATTTATTTATTTATTTATTTATTTATTTATTTATTTATTTATTTATTTATTTATTTATTTATTTATTTACTTATTCATTGATTTATTTATTAATTTATTTATTTATTTATTTATGAATCAATAGTAATATTATCATTTCTTTGCAGGAAAGACAAAAGAGTGCAACAAAACGAATGAATTCTATTGCGAGGACGCCACATGCATCCACAAAAGCCTTGTGTGTAACAACAGGTACAACTGTAGGTTCAGATGGGATGAAGAAGATGAAGGTTGTCAGGTGAGTTTCACATTAATAGCTTTTTGTTATTTACTGTCTTCTATGTCCCAGGTCACATGGACACAATCTGTAGAATACAGATTAACAAGACCCGTAACTTCTTATGTGTTGGCGGAAGGATTGTTGGTATTATTAGTATATTATATCCAAGGACGTTAAAACAATAGGGGGACGCAGCATGTCACAGTCTATCCTGTATTAATGGTGAAGCCAAAATATTTACGTCTGCGCTTTCTTTTGTTTTCTGTGAAATTGTTGAAGTTGTCAAAATGCAGTGCAGTGCATTTTTCTGGGGTATCACAACAAAAAATAATAAATCACCATAAGTGGAATTGTATCTGTATACCGGGTGTCCCAGAATTTCCTTGACACGTGATATTTTCGCTTAATCCATGAAATCGTAAACATAAATTAATTAAAACACGTGCGGAAAATATTTTTTTTATTTTCATGGATCAACTAATAAAAAAAATGTGACAACAAAACTAAGTGCAAAAACGTGAAAAAGTTTTATGGCTACATCGGGCCGCGCCAACCCCGTGTGCAGGGTGTGCCCCGCACACGGGCGCCAAAATTAACGATAAATTGCAGTAGGGGCATAAAAAGTAAGGCACTACGATAATTAAATTCAAGTAAAGAATTTATTTTTCCAGGCAAAATTGTGGATTGAAATTTGAAAAAACAAGCTAGGGGTGGATTCCAGGGGTTTAAGTAAGAAAAAAATGGTTCATGAGCAAGGAATGATAGGTCATTCACTACCCTTGAAACACCCACTTACTTTTCTTTTTTATCCGTTTTTGTTACAAAAATATCAGGCGTCAAACAAATCGCCATTTCGTTTGTCTTATGCTTATGATTTTACGGAAAAAATAAGTTTGCATATAAAATTAAAGGTACCACAAGATTTTAAATAAAATGGGGATATCATTTATGTAGGAAAAAAAATTAGGGGGTGAGTTTTAGGGGTTGATGTACAAAAAAAAATGTTTTGAATGCAAGGTATGATAGACCCTATAGTAAGTACCTTCAAATAAAGTACCACTCAGTACAGTTTTGTACTTATACCTTCGAATGTTTACTTATGACATCAGGAGTATACTGTTTTGGTATTTTTTGAGGTTACATAGACATCAGAAATCAAATTGATCATTGTAATTCGAACAAGAATAATTTAATAAGTCATACAACCATTAGTAGCATCCGAAATATGTTAGCTAGGTACGCTTGAGTCGTACTTCCATTTAAAATAATAAAAAAATATATAGTACTAAATCACGTTTACAGATAAAAGTTTTATAAAGCCATACTCTGTCATGCTCAAAAGTAAAGACTACCATGAAGTAATTTTTATTGTAACAAACTGTATTGATAGAAATACATAAGTACCTAAGCATTGCATGTGCTCCGTTTGCAGTGGTTTAACCATTATTTTTGGCAAAGAAAATGATTACAACTTATTTCAAAGAAAAATATTAGTGGCTCGAAAATCAATAGGTAAATTGGAAGTTACTACCTTATTAAATCACGTCAAATTAAGTGTATAAATTTTAAAAGTAGCAGACAGGCAGTGAACAATTATGTGTTTTTCCTATAAACTTTAAAATTTTCATTAAAATCAGACTTCCCAATTATCGAATTTGCAAGTATATCGACAGCCTTCACATAAAAAATAGTAACTATGGCAACAATTATTTTATTCATATTTGTACACAAATTAATATTCGTTTACACACATGTCATGTAACCAATAGTAATAAAAAATGTTTCTCTTATTTAAAAACAACTATTTAAGTATTTTTAATGTACATGTATATTTTAAATTTCATTTTAATTTTCGCAACATATAACGTATCTATATTAATTTAAATTACATAATTAGCTTGTGCCCCATTCTTTGTCATCCTACCATTATTTATTCAACAAAGCATATATTCTTCTAGTAGTCGCAGTCACAGTAGGATTTATGTTGGGAAGCGTATAGCTTACATAGCTCTTACACTCGACTGCTTGGATCACTAAAAACAAAGCAAAAAAGAAATATAAAAAATCAACATCAAATACATCATACGTCGATATACTGCAAAAAGTGATAGGTCAAAAATCGACGATTTGACGACTAAACGACGATAAATGATTTTGTCCAAGTCAATACTCGAATTTTTTGCCAGTTTGGTTAACAGCTCGTTTTGACTAAGTCTAATATGTCCAATAAAGTAGCAGGTAAAATGATCAACTTCACTACGTTGTGAAACATATCACGTAAAAGTGACCATCTTGACTATCACAGCTGGAATAAATCCCTCCCTGTAGATAAGAACAAGAAAAGCAATGCCCCGGAACCAAACTAGATCTGATTCAGTATTCTAGATTTAAATATGATTGATTATGTTTATGTTTCTTATTTCAAGAAAATTAAAGTTTATTTTGACCAAGTCAGTATTAATATATTTTCCAACATCAAGTGTGACCAAGTCAGAAATATAGTCTAATTTCTTCAAGCTCTCTTTATAACTCGCAGTGAACATTTTTATGAGTTCTATGTTTTCTAAAAAACACGTTGAGTGATTTGTTACTTAAATTATGATTACTTTCAACAGCCATTTACAAGGAACTAGTTTTCTGACTTGGTCACCTTTTTGCAGTATACCAATATTATCAACGATTATTATAAACAATGGTACAGTATTATGGGAATAATTAGAAATATCAGTATAAATCATCGAATCTATTAAGTGTTGTTGAACGGCGAAAAATTGCAAATGTGTCGGATATGATGATTTACTAAATAAAACTGCTTCTACTGGTAGTACTGGTACTACTTAGTTCACATAGCTTTTACACTCAACCCCTTGGATTCCTAGAAGCACAGCAAAAAATTAAACATCAAATACGGGACATAAATAATGGCACACTATAGTAATAATACAGGTAGGTCATCAGAATTTGAAATAAAATTTTAGATTATTAATATTTTTAAAAAACACGAATTTGATATATTCTGGGATTTATCCCATAATGAATGAACCTATAATTTCATAAAATTTATATTTGTTAAAGAAGTTTTTTGACAGCTGCCACAGCAAGGCAGAAAACTGACTCAGTGGATGTAGAACATTTATATTTCTTATCTAACTTATCTAACTCAATGTATATATAGCAAATAAGTGGTTGTAAAGTCAAATTGTATCTGTATATGACTATTATATTGAGCGTCTCTGTAAGGATTTTTGAAAAATTTCAAGTTCAGCATGGATGCCTTCAGTTGTGAAAGTCTTTCAACATTATTTTTTTGTATGATCTTATGTTTTTACAAAAAAATACCCCAGCCCAATATCACATGTTCTGAAAGACTCTTTATGCTGAGTAGTATTTATTATCATATAATAATCATGGACTTCAGAGATAATGAACCTCGTTATTTTTTTATCACATTATTAAGCCAAAAATCAGAATGATTAAAAGTACACAAAAAGACAAAGTAACGGAAAATGGACTTTCCTGTTGTATACAATGTAATACCAAAAAACCCTCAAAAAGCCATATTGTGCTGACAACTTATATGTTTAATACAACTATAATTAAAAAAAAATACCTCTTAGGAGCTGGTTCACCACAGATCGCTTCTTGAGAAGCACCAGTAGCAGATAAGAAAGCTTCCTTCAAGGGGTAGTGGCACCTAAAAATTTAATTAAATCATAATAAAATTATAATATTAACTACATAATTATAACTTGATAAAACAATTATAGATAAAACATTCTATTTGTGATAGTAACCATTTTGACCATGGAGACGAGACAGAAGAATTTAAAAGTAAAAATATTTCCAAAAATAAAGATACCAGTGGTGAACAACAAAATACTGTTTAGCAATATGTTCAAAAAACAATTATAGATAAAATATTCTATTTGTGATAGTATCCATTTGACCATGGAGACAGAAGGATATGAAAGTAAAAATATTTCCAAAAATAAAGATACCAGTGATGAGCAACAAAACAATATGTTCAAAAAATACTACACAGTAAAATAATTTAGTGATAAAAATTAGAACATTATCATAAATAAACAGTGTAAGGCGCTATTCATTGTATGTAACTGCCTTTGTACATTTTTTCACATTGTTTTCAAAATATTATTGCATACTTTATGCTCCGAAAAAATGTATCTCTGCAAGCTGTTTACTGAGCAAATCTATGAATGACATGCAAGTATATATAGCTCTAATGAAAAATATATTGTATGTATATTAAATATATAAACAGCCTACATAATTTATTCTTGGTATGATGCTAAATTCATCCTAAAGTTAAAAATCAGAGCAAATACAGGCACACAGCAAAGAATCCTTGAAAAAGCAGTATATTTCATATATTTTTACTAAATAAAAAAGGTACCTCTTTGCAGCTGGTTCATTACCACTACCTTCTTGAGAATAATAATAATAATAATAAGCCTTTATTGCCCAACAGTTTAACACTATTAACAGAGCAATTAACATAAAAAAGGTAACCATGAGGTTTCAGAGAAAAAACAAAAATATCATGTCAGAGGTGAGCACGTAATGTGTGTCTCATCTCGCCTAAGCTACAAGAGAATACGTCACACGCGTAAGCTATACTATTAGCGGCCTTGCACATATGAGTAATTGGCACTTTACACATTAAATTTGTATGACCTCTTTGCCATACGAAAGGAACACTGTAACGTGATGTCAATCTTGGGACAGAAAACTGAATTTGTGATAGTAACCAGTATTACATTTGTGGGCTACCTTCAAAGGATGGTCTCTATATAAGAATTGGAATTATGATTATCATTATAACTATGTAATTATAACATTATAAAACAATAGATAAAACAGTCTGTTTGTGATATTGCCCATTTAGACAGTGGTCAGAATAATTTACAAGCAACAAAGTTTCAAAAAATTGAGATAGGTACAAGTGATGAAACACAAAATACTGTTCTGGGAAATGATTAAAAAACTATACACATTAAAATAATTTTGTGATGAAAATTTAGAACAAAATAAGTGATATTACTGTTAAACAGTAAAAAATTATTAATTGTTTGTAATTATTTTTGTACATTTTTTTATTTATTTATTTTATTATATTCAAAATATAAAGTTCTCACTTTATGCTCTGAAAAAAATTATCTGAAAGCTGTTTCCTGAGCAAAAACTGTTGAGGATTATGAGAACATTGAAGTATTTATATGTAACACAAAATATATTGCATATATATATTTCCCTTGAAAATAAAACAGCCTATAATTTATACTTAGTATATGATGCTAAAAACTAAAGATCACCTTAAAATAACTAGTAAGAGTAAAAGTTAAGGTCTTTCAACAGTTTATCAATTTAGGGTTACTATTACTTTTTACTCAACACTTGTACCTATTTTATCTTTTGCTCTAAAATAATTACACCTCATTATTCAATTCACCAACTAGATTTTTTACTCGCTATTCCTTCAAACCTCAAAGAAAAATTACATTACAAGTTTTACAACTTGTCTCAGCAAAAGTATACCCTTGACACTAAAAAAAGTTTCACATGCACCTAGATGGCATATCGTAGCATTTCATAACTCCAATTAATTTTCCTGCATTTGAGCCATAAAGTCTACAGTTCAGCAGCCTATCCACTTTGACACCATCATTTAGAATAATCAGATTAAAGACTGTGCTCACAGATATAATGGATTTTCTTGGATTATTTCCAACATAACAAAGATGTAAGAAAAACATGCTTCTTAGAATGTAACTAAGTTGATTAAATTATATTTTTTGTTACTATATCATATTCTAAATCCTACCTAATGTTAAAGTCTAATTATTTATATATAGCTACTTACACTTTAAGCTGTTTTCTATCTTCTTCCTTGGTATACAAAGTAGGCACCACATTCTTTTTCAAACGCTTCTTTCCGGATAGTTTAGGTTTCAAAGTCATCGTTAGTAAAATGTTCTGAGCAGACTTCTTTTAATCGTGGTAGGTCTGTTCCAGTCACCCCCATTACATCAAACCACTTCCTCCTCAGAACAATATCTTTGGTAATACTGAAAAATATGATTAATTATAGAAAAGCTCAAAAAAAATGATACTTTAATTTATTTTATTTTGTTAAATATGAAAGTAACACTCAAGCTAGGTTTGTTTATATGTAAGTATACATACAGCTGTGTAGGTAAAATAATATGACATAAATATATATAAAGCAGTAACAGTCCAATAAATTTAAACATGCATAGATTAAAAATATTCTATACCTATGACAACAGTAGCAAACTGGATGAGGTGTTTAAGAATATGAAAGTAACACTCATCATATGACAATGACATACACGATTTAAAAAGAAAAATTGAAAATGATATAATTGTAATCAAAAGATGGTGTGACAGCAATTTTTTATCTTTTAATATCTCGAAAACCAAATTCATGACTTTCAAATGCTTACTTGACGTGATTTACTTAGACAACGAACAATTACATCAAACGTACAGCATGAAGTTCTTAGGTCTAACTATTGATCAAAGATTGAATTTTATATCTCATATTGATAATTTAATTAATGAGTTAGCTAAAGTAACTTACATACTAAGAACAGTTAGAGAAACTCTTGGAAGAAACACCACCAAAAATTGTTATTTTGCATTATTCCAAAGTAGGTTGAGTTACGGCATCCCATTTTGGGGTGTCTGTTCTCATACCTATTTAAATAAATTGTTAGTCCTACAGAAGCGAGCAGTTAGATGCATCGCCAAGAGTAGACCTAGAACTTCATGCAAGCCACTATTTTTGGAATACAAAATTATGACCATAATTGCACTATTTATTTTGGAAACGGCTACATTAATATTCAAAAATAAAACAAAATTTGAGACCATAAATGAAGCATCCAAATGCAAAACCAGACATTTGACGTATAGGTTGTTTTGAGTAAAACGCAAAAAACCTGCCAAATTCGTACTTCTTGTCTAATGATATTCGTATTTTGACAAAAATATTTGTTATTTTGGTAGGGATAGATAGTGCATCACACAAAAATATCTGATGAATTAGTAAAAAGATATTTTGGCGGGAATTGTTGACATGTCTGGTTCTGCACCTCAGATTTACAAATGTCTGCTTTTGCATCTAATGCACTGCAATTGGTTTTTCCACCTTCATAGTGTTCATAACGCCAATTGCAGTGATACCCATTGAAAAAATATTAATAAAAGGTCGTAATGAAATGTGAAACCAAAAAATAGCTTTATTGGATAAATGAACAAACCTAACCTCTTATATCATTATCTTCAGCATCAGACAAGATTATCAAGGTATCAGGTGGACATGGCTCAATTGTAATGTTATTCATCATGTTCAGGTAACACGGAGCCACAATAAATGTTTAAAAAGCATTCAACTCATCAACTGTAACCACGTTCGATCTCAAACTGATTTCATGTACAGCGCAGGTCGCGACGGCGACCTGGCGATGTCATGTGACTAAGAAGCTGCACGGGAATTGGTTTAAATGCAATTGTCTGCTTTTGCACGTAAGGAGTGAACACAAATGTCTGCTTTTGCATTTAAGGCCGAATTTTAACATCAAATAACGGCTTCAAATGTCTGTTTATGTAGCTAAAGGTCTGAAAATCGCATTCCCGGCAACATTTGCGTCTGGAATCCGTATCTAACTCATATTTTATAAAAATGACAAATGTCTGGTTTTGCATTTGGGTGCTTCAAATATAGAATATAATATAAGACAAAAGAATGATTTCAAATTAATCACCCCCAAATCAGCACTGGTTAAGGATTCAATTATTTACAATGGATTGAAGATTTATAATAAACTTCCTAATTCTTTTAAAATTCAAAAAGATTTAAAAGTTTTTCGTAAAAAAACTTAAAAATGTCCTATTTCAAACTAGATGAGTTCTATGACGAGTTTTAGTGAATATTCCACATTTTGTTGTTACAGCTTTGTCAATAAGAAACTTGTAATTTCTTAGACAATAAAGCATATTTATCTATCTATCTATCTATCTATAGGTATGTAGGTACAGTTGTGTATAATATGTGATATCGATATCACTTTCAAATTATCTAGGTAAAATAATATGACATTATAATTATATAATGCAGTACCAGGCCAATAAATGTAAACATACCTTAAAGTATTCCTACATGACAATAGGAGCAAACTGGAGGTGTTTAAAATAATTTCTAAAAATATGAAGCCCACTTTACTGTTTATAGACACCTTATTTGAAAGATCCCATATATACTGTATACTGGTATTTTCAAATGTACCCCAGCAGGTAGCACATAGGAATGAAATTAGAGGTTTTACAATACCAAAGATTACAGAATAAAATATTATTCTGTAATCTTTGACAATACCATCAATTTTACTGCAGAGGAATGTACGAATACACTTACCTGTAAAAGGTCAAGTTAGGGTGCCGATAATCCCAGTTTTAGCATATGTAACAGCGTCTACCCATGACTATTTTCGGATCGTCAGCCTGTTTTTGGGGCCTATCAGGTAATTACGCACTGAAACACACTCAACACACCAGAAAAATTTATACTCGAACACAAAACAGATACCTACGAATGTACGGTCTGTGTTACGATTAGGTATCTAGAATTTGAAATGTTGGAATTCACAACAGAACAATTTATACTCGAACACAAAATAGATTCGAATAAGGTACGGTCTGACGGTTCTCAGGAATTTTAAATATAATTGAAATTCACACCCGTTGACGTTCCCTGGTACGACGCTCGGTCGGTACAGGGTTGCCGGTGGAATAGCAATCATTTCTCGCACCTTTGTCGAGTGGGTGGATCAACATAACATCTTCGTTTAATGACGCGATGTTTGGGTCGAATTTGACCGTAAATCTCCTTAGAAATTTGCCCAGTTTGGCAACCGTAGAAATCCCATGGCAACTAGCAATGAGAGCCAAGCGGCGTTGCCGGGTTGACATATGAAAATTTCTTCATACTATCAAATATTGCAAAAGAGCGAAATTAGACTCTGAACCTAACGTTTTGCATATATAAAAATCATTACATCAATTCACTGTTCATAAATATATTATATTATTATATTAAATATGATATTTTGTATTCATAAGCTTGCTTCTTTCGCTGATGTTTTGTGTTCATAAGCTTGCTTGTTTTCTTAGTTTTACTTAGAAAAATGCCTAGTTTGGCAACTTTGCAATGCGCTTAGAATGTGACTATGCGGCTTCAACGCGAAAAGTAAATAGCTGCGTCCCCCTATTGTTTTAACGTCCTTGATTATATCTTAGTAGTACATTGTCTCTTCACGACGATAGTTAGACCGTCCCTAATGTACAACATTGTGATAAAGTGAACTTGCCTCAGGACAAGAAGTTAACATAATTCAACGTTTGGCTTGTGATAGTATAACTGTAGTCCAATCGTTACGTTGTAAAAATAGGCTTTTGACAGCAAAAGGTCGGAAAGAAATGAAATTTGGTGGGAAGGTAGACATTGGTCCCCTGAATGTTCACCTTAGTTTGGGACCTCGTGGGATGCCGCTCGAGGGGTGGGAAGGTGAAAACTCTTCTTTGCGACGCATTTCTGACGGACTCTCAATTGTCTTTTAAACTTCTTATGCCACTCAAACACTGTACATCCTCATAAGCCATCATAATATGGATATGAAAATTTTATCATTTTATAATTTTTTGAGCAAAAATACATTGAAATTAAGTTCAAGAGTAGCAATTTCATTCACTCATTCGAAACCAATCACATCAGACGACGTTGTTTCGCTTTTATTAAAGCTCGTCAGTGTGATTTAGGTCTCAGGCGAATAAATGAAATTGCCTATTGGTGCCTAGCTGGCAAAACTCGTACTAGTAGTAGCAACATATAGATATTGGGAAGCAGTACTTTAAAAAAGTATTGGTTCACCATCTATCTACCAAAACCGGTACCTGAGCGTTTAATCTGAGGAATCGAGCACTGTTTATGTGATCCGTTTAAAAGCATCAGGTATAGGAACCTGCGGATACGACAACAAACAGATTCTTCTTTTGTGGAACACTCATTTAACACTCCCGACATTCGGTCATAGGCGTAGTTAAGTCCCTGAATCTGGGGGGCTTAAGTCCCTGGATCTGGGGCTCAAATTCCTGCCCTGGATACAATTAACGTAACAGAATGAACTATTTTTGGGGGGGCTAATTTCATTCTTGGGGGGGCTAAGCCCCTCCAAGCCCCACTTAACTACGCCTTTGCATTCGGTTTATGCTAAAAAGTAGTTTTATGTGTTATTCTGTGTGTTAAAGTTCTCCTTTTGGAAGAAGTTTTTCAACCAGTCTCATTACATACTGATATATCTCCGTAGATACAACAAATTAATTCACAGTGACAGACACATAGTTATATATAGTTACAAAGGTAGTTAGGAGTGTAAGAATGAAATAACTCACATCGAAACAAGAAGTAGAATTCAACTGGTAACTATCCAAAGCTCAAATTGACCACATTTTTGCAATATTTTTACCAAAAGGCCTAAAAGGGATGAAATTCGAATAATTTTAGTAAGCATAATGCCCACGACTTTAGCTAAAGCTAATTCTCTTAAGGTGTGTGAAAATCAAGTGCCTTAATGTAATCGAGATTTTGACGCTTCTATATTTTTGATTCCTTATATACGAGTACAAAATGTAACAAATATGTTCTCAACAATGCCATTCTCTGAGGACCACATGTTTTGTATATTAAAGTTGGCGATATTGCAGATGATCTCTTCAAAAATCTTGAACCCGCGTCCTAGCGGCTTTGGTGTAATGAAAAACAATCCATTTCTTTAAACAGCGATATACCCCTTCATTATAGGCTCATTTTATAACAATTTTTTTTCTTTTTCCAATGACTTAACATAAGAGTACCCAATTACAACAAAATGTTTTAAAACTTAGAAACTGTATTGTCTATTTACATCAAAAACATTTATCTATGTAGTATCTATACACCCGCTTTCGGTAGATCCACTTAAATTTCGGGTTTCGAAATTTGGTTTTTTAAAAAATTTATTTTTTACAACTTTAAACTGCACAATTCAAAATTATAAAAAATTACAATATAATGATGTTACGTGTATGAAGTGTATGTCGAATCTGGCTGTTCGCTGCAATTAACTTATCCAAGTAACTTCTGCCTGGCTCAGCATTTCCCTATCATGCATTGTGGAACTCGTGGAAGGTTATCGGCGAGACTGCGATTATCTGCTTACAGGATGATTCTGGCGTACATAACTCCTCCATCCCTTAGAAGGAACTCGAGGGCGGAGATACTCGAGTTTCATCCACCCTGGTGGTTGGTTTTCTTTCTTGATTTTCTTTCTTGAAAACTTGCCTAATGCAGCGCCATTTAGTAAAAGCTAGATAACTAATGGCAAAAAGGGCAAGCATGGAAATTATGCCTAAGGATGACCTGGAGTAGAGTTTCTGGAACTGGATTTCTTGTAACTCTTCTTCTTCTGAATCTTGAAGTTGAATTTGGTGTAACTTGTCTAATGAAATTTTTTCTAACCGGAGCTTCTTAACTGCTAGCTTCGGTATCTCAGCTGATTTCTTGAATGCTTTTAACGTTATTGGATGACCAGGTATGATGCTTTTTTCATTCTTGTAAATAAATTTGGGGGTGACAATGGAACATCCCGGTGGAACGGTAATTAGATAGGAACCTTGCAGAATGGCTACTTCTTCTTCTTTGCAGTTGGTCTGGATCTTCTCTGGATCAGGAAAAATGCCAATATAATGGGCATCGTTAATTTCTTCTACCATTTGTTGGGTAGCATGAACAGGAACATGTTGACAATTCTGTGCTTCCGTGTTTCTTGACAAAAGGGAAGCAACACAGTCTGGATTATCTTGCAAGGGCAGCAATTGATTCTTGGAGCAAAGATATTCGCCTTGGAGGTTTAGACATTCATCGTAGTCGTACTGATAGTGGTTGTTGCTTAGGGTAAGGTATGGTGATGGTGGTATAATAAGGGAGTTGTTGGAATTAGGAACAGAGAATAGGTGGTAGTGATTGAAGGTATCGGAATGCACTAATGGAAAATCTAGCGAAAAAATGATTTTATCATTTGCCAAAATTACTTCGGTTTTAACTAATTTATAGTATTTCAAGTAATTTTCCTTAGAGTAAAAACTCTGAAAATGATTATGTGATTGCAATAACTGATTGACAGTTTCTTTAAGTTGTTTAGGAGAAATTATACTATGATGCAAAATTCCAAGACTTGCAAAACTAATAGCATTTTCAATGTCAGTTAAATAAGCTAGAATAGAATCCAAGTTGATCTTAACTTGATTCAAAATTTCGTGCGATTCCAGATAATGTGATAACGAAAATGATGTATCATTAAGTGCTATTCTCAGTTGTTCCACTTTATCAGCTATTGATTTTTGATTATTAGTTACTCTAGTGAGTGTTTCATTAAGAGAATTCATAAGTTTCGTGTTAAGTGAAAAATGTTTGTTTATCTTTCGAATAATTTTATTTTGACCTGATTCGAGCTTTGAGATGCTGCCATATATTTCTTTTGCGTCTTCATTATCCATATTGCCAGATATAAATTTGACCAAAGATCCTAGAGGGTTGATTAATCCTCTTTTCTGTCTTTTTGAAAGAAACATAGAATAAAACTTTTGATTGACCATAGATATTTCATACTCTAAGTGCTTATAAGTACTTTGTAAGGTGAATCTATAAAAATTGCTAGTAGCATTAATTACGTCATTCAATTGTAAATATTGATCAGTAATTATGTCTATTTGTGATCGAATAGGTAATTTAGGAACATAGTGTAGGAAGGTGTGAGATGCAATTTTAACCTTTGCTGTCCCTAGTTTAAACGGAAGAACGCCGGGGCTGTCTTTCAGGCTGAGGATTTGGACTTTCTGCGTCAGTACAGTGTGAAACATCAGTAACCTGTAAAAAGTCACCTGTAAATTTTCGTTGAGGTTTAAATATTTGTTTATGATATGTGTTTTGAGGTGTTGATACAGTTAGGTCATTTGTTCTTAAAATATGTTCAGGTCTGTAAAGAGCTTTTGTCTTGGATTGTCTATTGGGCTGTTTTCTATATCCGGTGGTTCCTGGTTGTATATCTGGAGGGTCGTTACGTTTTTCATTTGCTTTTTCAATGACTTTGGCTTTTTCGGTTCTTAATGTGTCATGTATTGATTTGAAAAGATCGGTCATAATTTCTTTATGTTCACTCACTTTGAAATTGATCGGTTGGGCTTCCTCGTTAATCTCAATAGGCTCTTTTAGTTTATGATGTCCTAATATGAGATCAATAGGTTTATGCTTTGTAGCAGAATGAATTGAATTATTGTAACCAATTACAGCGTATAGTAACTTTTCATGAGGGCTCAATTTAGGTTTAGTAATGTTCAAAACTCGAAGATGTTCAATCAAGGTAGAATGAAATCTTTCTACGATTGAATTGCTATTTGGATTGAGAGGTAATATATAATGCCAATTTATATTATAAAGTTCAGCGAAATCTGTCAAAAGACTCTGTTTAAATTCTGTTCCATTATCAGATACAATATTTTCTGGAATTTTGTAGGCGGAAATAAATTGTAATAGATTCTGATAAACATGCAAGGCTGATAAACTAGGTAGAATGTAGGCTTGCGCGAATTTGGAAAAACTATCACAAATCGTTAAAGCTGTTGTATTCTCAAATTTGAAAGTATCAATGAAAATTGTCTCGAATGGTTTTTTAGGGGTAGGTGTTAATTGTAATTTAATAAGAGGTGGGTGACGTTCATATTTTGACTGCTGGCAAATTGCACAGTTATTAACAAAATTTTTAACGTCATCTGATAATTTGGGCCAATAATATTTTTGTCTTAACGCTTGAATCGTTTCTATAATGCCTCTATGATTAGTAATGCCTTCGTGTTGTTTCTTTAAAAGTTCTTGCTGTCGATTTTCTTGGATTACATCAAGCAGCAAAGTATTAGACTTAAGTAACTTGAAAGCTGAATTTTTGAAAATACGTGAAACAAATACAGACATATTTTTATATAAATTCTGATCGTCATCATTCTGAAAATAGAAAGCATACTGTTTATTAGGAACGCCATATTCTTTTAAAAATGTAATAATTTGATTTTCGAAAGTTTCGTTGGTGGTATAGATTATCCAACGCGTACGAACTACGGGGTTTCTAAATAGTCTTTTTATTTCTGTTCGAGGGTTGTTGTCAGCTTTAATTATTACAATTTGGTTTTTAAAGGTATTCAAAGCTTTTTCTGTAATATTTATGGTTAAAATAGGATTTTCTGAGCTAGTGTGAACGGTTTCGTCTTCGTCATGTTCGTCGGGATCAGCTTGTGCTAATACAGACATGAAATCGGGTTGTGATTCTGATGCGCTAGATCTAGGGGGTTCATTCCTATCAGCTTGACTTGTCGAGGGTCGGTCATTTTCATCTAGTATAGGATTTCTATTAAATTCGTCCATATATTGTAAAATGGGGGGAACGTCGGATTGGGTTTCATTAGGATGAAGCTCAATTCGAGAGAGTGCGTCAGCATTAGTATTTTTCTTGCCTTTTTTATAAATAATTTCATAATCAAAATCTTCTAACTTTAATCTCCATCTAACTAATCTGGAATTTGGTTCTTTAATATTCCAAAGGTATTGAAGGGGTTTGTGATCACACACAATTTTGAACTTGCGACCAAATAGATAAGGTCTAAATACTTTTGTAGCCCACACTATGGCGAGACATTCTTTTTCGATGGTTGAATAATTTTGTTCTGAAGCACTAAGGGTTCTAGATGCATAAGATATTGGTTTATCTTGTCCTATTGGACCTTGAGATAATATGGAACCAATAGCGACGTTACTGGCATCTGTTGTCAATATGAACTCTTTGGAAAAATCGGGATAAGCAAGAATAGGTTCATTTGTTAACAAAGCTTTACAATCTTCAAATGTTTTGATATATAAAGGGTCATTGATGTTAATTGTAGCACCTTTCCTTAAACAATTAGTAAAAGGTTTTGTTATATGTGCGAAATTTTTTATAAATTTTCGGTAATAACCCAGTAAGCCTAAAAATGCTTTAATTTCCTTAGTAGTTTCTGGGATAGGATAATTAATAATAGCTTTAATTTTGTCGGGATTTGGTTTAATACCGTCGGGGGTAACTAAATGACCAAGGAAAGCTACTTCCTTTTTTAAAAATTCTGACTTATCTAATTGGATTTTCAAATTACTTTCTCTCAATTTTTGGAAAACTTTTTTCAAGTTAGTGAGGTGTTCTTGCAAACTAGATCCTATTACGACAATATCGTCCATATAGACAAGACACGTCTTATTTAATAGATCTCTAAGCACGTTGTCCATGACTCTTTGAAATGTCGCAGGGGCATTTTTCAAGCCAAAGGGCATTCTAAGGTACTCATACCTACCGTGCTCAACAGTGAAAGCGGTTTTCGGTATGTCATCAGGATGCATTTCGATCTGATGGAAACCACTGGCTAAATCCAGGGTAGAAAAATACATACTTCTGCCAAGATTGTCTAAAATATCTGTTATGTTCGGAATAGGGTATTTTTAGGGTAAAAGATTTCAAATTTATTTCGGCACATAAATCTTTTAGAGTTTCATATCCAATAAGACCATCAAAGAAGTGATGAAATTTGAATAAGTAAAACTTTATTGGTTTAGATGAGTTGAATTCAGGAAAAGCTGGGATATCTGCACAAAGATCACGAGTTGCTGTTTGAAAAATTGAAGAAATGGTGAATGGTTCCTTTCGTATATATTCGGAATACATATTTTCGGCAATTTCAGGATTTAAGAATGATTTTGTAGCGCCGGTATCAATTAAAAGTTTTAAGGGAGGATTACTAATTTGAATGTAAGGAAGGTCTTTACGTTCGTAAATATGATGGATTTCTAGGTGGGTTTGGTTTGAGGGACTACCTGCTGAAAATTTTCAGTAATAGGCTCAGAAATGTGACTTGGTTGATTCAATGTCTGGTCAATGGCGGAATTAGGTTCTTCTTGCTCGTATGAGATTGATGGTATTTCCTGTATTTCAGGATAGTAATCGGAGTAGTCTGGATAGTTTTCATCATAAGAAGGAAAATATTCTTCTGATGGATAGTGTTCTTGGACATTGTATAGCTCTTCGGCTATAAAGTTAGAAGGACCTGCTCTTTGGAAGTAGTTCTGATTTTGACGTTGGAAGTTATGAGAAGGATTTGGTCTAGCAGCGGTACCATGAGAAATTCCACTCATTGGAGTAGGTCGTGGTTGCTGTTGAAATCGAGATGGATCTGGTTTCCAAACATTTTTGGGAGGACCAAATACTTGCCTATTTGTTGGAAATTTTTGTGGGGGTACAGGCCTAGGTTGAATCGGAATTGGGCCGCGTGGAAATGGTGGATTTTGATTAGATTGAGAAAAGTTGGGTCTTTGAAAATGATTAAAATTTTGAGGATTTTGGAAGCTGCGATGATTTTGGAAATTTGGGTTTGAAAAAGGTCTTGGGTGGTGATTTTGTGGATTTGGTCGATGTTTGTGACTATCAAATTGTGGTTTTCTTAAATGTAATATATTATTTTCAGTGATAATAAATTGTCTAGCTTCTGCGAGTGAATGCGGTCTCATAGCTCGAATGGTAGAGCCCATAGGCTCGCGTAAGCCAGCCAAAAATATTCTGAGAGCATGTGTATTATAGAAATTTTTCTTGACAGACTTTGTAGTCGGGTCAATTTCATGGGTGTCTATAAAATTATGAAGAGCACTTAAGTTCGACATAATTTTCGTATAGAACTGTAAGGCACTTTCATTGTTTTGTCTCAATTGGTCTAAATCAAATAATAATCCATTTTCGTCCCTTTGGTCACCGAAATGAGCAACCAAAGCGCTTTTCACACTTTGCCAGTCTTTGGAAATGCATGTAGTATACACTTCCCTTGCGTTACCAACTAATTTTGAATATATGCCATAGATTATTGTTATGTTCTGCACACAATTTGCGTTATTTGGGTTTGTGTCCCAATAAGTGTTGATTAATGTATTGGCGGTTTCCAAATATGCGGCTAACTCTAAAGGGTTTCCGTCATATTTTGGTACTATATCTAATAATTTGGATTCGAAGTGCGGTACTTGAGGTGCTTGCGAAACAGACATATTGCTACTGTTATTTCTATCGCTTAAAGATAATTGAGAAAATCTAGCTTCTAAAAGTGAATCAAAATTTCCCTTTGTAATGTTATAATTAGACTCGTCTTCGCTACTTTCCAAAATGGAATTAGGAGTCGAGGAGATTGACATAGACACGCAACAAATAAAAATAAAAATATATAGTGCAGTAAGGAGTTGGAAAAAAGGAAAGCAACTTACACCACGCTGGTGAAGAACTTCATTTTTCGGAACGTTGGACCGAGAGATACAACGAGTACAGCGGACTCTTTCGCTCTGGAAAGACCGTATCCTGCCTGTACTTTCTCTCTAGCGGTACTTCCTCTTCGGATTGCCTCTTGCCCTACGGGTTGTCCTCGATGGATGGCACGTTTGGGTGAAGTAGGTTCTAATCCGCGATGACTGCGCCACTTAAATTTCGGGTTTCGAAATTTGGTTTTTTAAAAAATTTATTTTTTACAACTTTAAACTGCACAATTCAAAATTATAAAAAATTACAATATAATGATGTTACGTGTATGAAGTGTATGTCGAATCTGGCTGTTCGCTGCAATTAACTTATCCAAGTAACTTCTGCCTGGCTCAGCATTTCCCTATCATGCATTGTGGAACTCGTGGAAGGTTATCGGCGAGACTGCGATTATCTGCTTACAGGATGATTCTGGCGTACATAACTATCCTCTGTCTCTGAAACTGTTTAAAAGTCTTGCTAATTACTGATCGGGTGATGGGTTCTTAATTTGGATCACACTGATGGAAAATTTCACATGCTTCTGTTTGTGTCCGTTTCTCAGCCCATAACCGACTATAGTCAAAACTTCTATGCTTTCTGATTCTGTTAAATGAACCACTTCAAACTTTTAAAGACCAACTTATTGAAAAAAGTTAGATGTACTGACATATGACAATAATTTTTTGTCACATCTACTGGCCTGCTCACAGATCTCAGGTATATATGTATGTTAATGTAATGAAAGATAAAAAATACCTATCAAATGAGCCTAATGAATGGGTATATTGCTATTTAAAAAATGTAGTCAAGTTGGCTGACTCAGTACTTGCCACACACTACGATGATAGGTACCAGTTTTATTATTTTCCCATAGCATGAATCTATATATTCTCGACCATATATAACTAGATAAATTATACAGAGGATAGTTCTGAATCCAAGATAGAGATAGATACATATTGGATACATACAAGCGTCAACTCGCGTATACATTTTAAATTTGGCTCGCTTTGTTTGTCAACGAAGGAAGAGACAGGGGTTAACCGTCCAGCATTCAGGCGTCATTTCACGATTTAATCTTTGTCTACGTTGGTGGCTGAGTGTGTTTTGAGTATATTATTTTGCAAATTTTGATTAAAAACAATGGCTATAACCTATTCTGTGTGCAAAAGGAGGGTGAGCAACACAGTGAATTAATAGACCGTAACTTAGATTTAGTAAATATAAATACAAACACAAACGAATCCTTAATAGAAAAAAATAATTCAGTGGTGAATATGTTTAGTATCAACATCCAGTGTTTGTCAAATAAACTTGATATTATTGAACATTTCATCGAACAGGGCGAATTTAAATTCCTTCTGTTCAGTGAACACTGGCTAACTAAGGACGCAATCGAGTTTGTGCATATAAAAGCGTTTAGATTAGTGTCAAAGTTTTGTCGCTCAACCCATATTCATGGGGGGTCAGCCGTTTTTGTTCATGAAAGTGTGTATAATTTTTGTAAACCAGTGAAGTTTTTAAATGTTATGTCCATTGAAAAAATTTTAGAATGTGCTGCAGTTTCCTATAAAGTTCACTTGTGCATAATAAATATTTATAGACCTCCGTCGCGGGATAATAATGACACAGACCAATTCTTCCATCAATTGTCTTCTGTTTTATCGAAGGCAATAGTTAACTTTAAATATATTATTCTCTGCGGTGATTTGAACATAAATCAATCTGACGATTCATTGGAAACCAAAAATTTATTTGACATATTAAGGTCGCATAACCTAGTATCGTTAGTTAAAGAGTATACTCGCATATTCCGGACTGTATCTTACACAAGTTATTCATCCATAGATTATGTTATAACCAACATTCCTGAGTTAGTAGCTACAAATAATATAGACCCTGGTTTATCTGACCACTTTGGACAGATAACCACATGTCTCCTACCTCTTTCTGGCGAGAAAAATTTAAACCATCGAAAAATCACCTATCGCAAAATAGATGAATCTTCAATACAAAAATTCAGGGCCGAACTTTGTATGTCTATTAAAGACTGTCCTGCTTCCGAAAATGTGAATGTGTACTTTGACAATTTTGTTCAGACTTTTCTTTGGTGTTTTAATACCAATTTTGAAAAAAAATCAATAACTGTCTGTGATACTTCATACAATAAGAAAATTAAACTATCAAAAGCATTAAACACAAAACTCAGTGAATTAAGGGAAATGAACTGGCTACGTAAGCGTATCTATGACCCCAACTTAGAAAACAAGTACAAAATACTGAAAAAAATAGTAAACAAGGATGTAAAACTCGAGAAAAGAAATTATTACAGAAAACTAATCAATAACTCCTCGAATAGCAGTAAGACTTTGTGGAAATTAGTAAATTCATTGAACAATAGAAATTCTAAAAGCAATTTAATTAATGAGATTGAATATGAAGGCTCATCATACAAGGAGCCGCTAGAAATAGCAAATATTTTTGGAAAGTATTTATCTACTGTTATAAAAGAGAAGATGGATTTGCATTTCACTACATTATCAGACTCGTGTACCACTAGTAGTCGAAGCTCGTCTTCGTCCATGTTTTTCAGCCCAGTTGTTCAGGAGGATGTTGTAAACGTTATCAATAGTTTGCCTAACAAAAAGTGCACAGGTCCAGATGATATACCTTTATCGATTATTAAAGAAAATGTGGACGTCATAGCACCAGTACTAACTGACATAATAAATTTATCGGTTATTCAAGGAGTATTTCCTTCAACCCTCAAATTGGCCTCAGTTATATTAATACATAAAAAAGGAGATCCCTGTAATGTTGAAAATTATAGATCAATAGCTCTGCTGAGCATTTTTTCTAAGATTATTGAAAAGACTATCTCCATAAAAATCGAATGCTTCTTGCAAGTTAATAACATTTTGGCTGATTGTCAGTATGGTTTTCGTGCAGGACTGTCCACTGAAGCCAATACTATTGATTGTATACAGCATATTTATGATATGATTGATGTTGGTGACTACACTGTTGCTATATTCTTTGATTTGAGAAGGGCCTTCGATACGATTACTAGCAAATTTGTTTCAGATAAGCTCCAAGCTATGGGCATACGTGACCCTATAAACTCTTGGTTAACATCTTATTTAGACAACAGAAAGTTTTACGTAAAAATTTGCGATGCGAAGTCAGAGGAGTTTGAGCTAAGTTCAGGGACCCCACAGGGTAGTGTACTTGGTCCTCTAATCTTTTTGCTTTTCATAAATGACCTGCCTGATCACCTAACTGTGGGAAAACCTTTTTTGTATGCTGATGATACCTGCATCATTGTTTCAGCTTCTTCTAAGGATGAGCTCACTTCAAAAATTGATATCACAATCAAAGAGTTCCAGTCCTGGTGTCAGAAAAACCGGCTGTTAATTAATTCTGGTAAAACTATAATAATCGAGTTCCATAATAAAATGAAGAAACCGTTAGAACTTTCATTTGATACAAGTGATGTATCTATTAAGCCTTCTAAATGCACAAAATTTCTTGGTATTGAACTAGACTCATTTTTAGTCTGGGATGAACAAATACATTGTGTTTGCTCCAAACTTAGCAAAAGCCATTACCTTCTAAATAATCTTAATACTGGATATAGAATCTCTTTTAAATATTTATTATGCAACAGTGTACTCCGCTATTTCTTATTGTATTGTTATTTGGGGTCAAGCTAGAGATATTCAGCGTGTTTTTATATTACAAAAAAGAATTATCCGTTTAATGTTCAAATTACCTTATCGACAATCCTGTCGCGAAACATTCAGGCATTATAAAATACTAACGGTAACTAGTATTTATATACTTAAGGTTTTAACTTATATTTTTTGTAACAGGAGTAAATTAAAAAGGCACAGTGACAATCATAAATATAATACTAGGAAGAAAGATGACCTGGTTATCAACAAATTTTATCATTCGTATTACAAAAAATCACCTCTTCATGTAGGTTGTTTCCTCTTTAATTTACTACCACTACAAATTAAGGAAGCTGCATGTGTTAATTATTTTAAAAGAAAAGTTAAAGAAATTTTAATTAATGAATGTTTTTACACTATTGACGAGTTTGTGAGTTTTCTAACAAACTGCGTTTAGGCATGCTATATTTTTTAGTATTGTAAACTTATCGTATTATTCTTCATATGATTCATAAATTATATGATGATATATCTGCTCTTGACGTGTTCAATATCATTTTTGTGATGATCCTATGAATAAAGATTATTGTATTGTATTGTATTGTATATACCGGGTGAGGATAGATCTTTATGTTCATCTCCTATTTACAGTGACGTAACTTTACGGTATGTGCTCTTTTAGAGTTCCTGTGGCAACCGGCTGTGCAGCCATGAAGTAGGCGCGAATTGTGAGGTTGTCATTATTGACAGTAATTGACAAGATTGGTCATTATTGATTCAAAAGAGAATAAAACTGCATTTAGGAAGATCAGCCTCTTTATTTGTGCAGCGCTAGGGCAGCACATTTCCTAAATGCGAGTCTTTTTGGTATATTATGCAATGAGGAATCTACCTCATACAGTATTTGACACATTTGGCAATCATTTTTCTTTTCAGGGGCACTGTGTTGATCTAATAAGACTTGTTGTGGAAAAATATTTCAGTTGAAAGGATATGAAATATATTCACCAAAACCGTATAGCTTGGAGTTGAATAATTTTGGAATAGGCAAAGGCATGAGCATATGTAAGTTCTAACTTAGGAAATACAGACCTAGTTCAAAAATAATGAATTTTGCTGAAGGCAGCTTACAATGTCCACTCATCGGAAAATTAAAGTAGCTCATTATGCGATGAACTTTCAACTTAGTGCTAGAATGGCCAAATACTCAATTGAATTGTCTGTATTATTCCACTGAATATGTTAAAATTCAGAATCAGAAATATTCTGTTAGGTAAGGCATACTATGAATTGCAAGGATTCTTGAATGATCAACTATAGTACTATGATAACTGCTTAGTTTATTTACTTTTGTCTTTTACGTTCATGTATAGTATGTCATGACCCATTTCATATGAAGTACTGTTGAACTTTTAATATGAACATAAATCAATTTGACGAATATGTGGATGAGTACACATTTTTGTGGGTTTGTATGTTTTCATTAATTTCATTTTATGTATGTAATTTGTCTTCTTCTTTTGACATGTTCTATACCTTAAAATAAAGACTATCTGTCTATATCCTTTTGGTTGTATATACAGTGTTCTGCTGTCTCTGTTTTAACACAAATTATATCTGTTATTGTTGAGTGATATACTATGATGATTTTTTGGTTCTTGTTGTCCTCAACTGTAAGCTACAAAATACAACAAATTTTTGAGTTTTACCAATTGCCGTTCCATATGCCCGAGACCTCGAAGAGGATTTCTCCAGCAAGATAATGCACGTCCTCATATTACAAGGGTATTGATGACGTTCCTACAGGAAGCTGAGGTCATGGTCACCCGATTTATCTCCAGTTGGAAAAGTATGGGATTAGATGGGTCGTACATGGGCAATTTACCCAATCTTCCGACCACGCTGTGAGGTCAGCTTGGGAAGCTGTACCTCTAGAGTTTATCAACAATCAGATTACGAGCATGGCGGGTAGGCTAGAAGAGTGCATTCGTCAACATGGGGAGCCCGCTGGTTATTGATCTATTGTATTTTTTTATAAAGTTATCATGGCAAATGAGTTCGTTTATCATTGAGTTTAGTTCTACCGCATTCTACTGCAACCATTTTTTCTCAATGTTCGAATTTCACTTGGCGAGTAGTATAGGTACAAAGTCCGTGACAAGGCAACCCTTGGCATCTTGATCATGACGATAAATTGATTATCATAGATACATACTTCTATAAAGCTACTTGAATCTTCCGGATACATGCTTGTTTAGTACCCTTATTTAAAAACATTCCAAAGGTGCTGATGTTCTCTATACTATATTTTCATTTCATATCAAATTCTGTCTTCCAGGAACATATTCCAGGTGTAGGTATATCAACAGATTACGTTCATATAAAACTATGAACGGTTTTTGGCTTTATTCACAGTTGTCTCTAGAAAAACTAATAATGAAGATTAAGAACGCACATAAATTTTAGCTAAATGAACACTGTTATTGCTTTTATCTAGCATGTCATGTTATCATGTCATAGATACGTCAATAGCCCTCGATAGCCAATAGAAACCGTCAAAATGAGCATGTTGATAAAATCGGCCTCAAAACAGTATTGCTTCTCCATTCCGTTTGATGCTATTCGGTCGTAATGATCACATAAGGGACTATACAGACTATACATATACAGACTGCTTGCATTGCGTACATATGAGGATTCACGACGTCGAAGTGGAAGGATTTCGATCAAATAAGTGCCATCTTCGACTAATACATGGGAGTACAGATCAAAGATAGTTTCATATTCGCCAGTGCCGGTTCGACATCGGTCCATTACGAAGTCAGAAGAGCCAACCTTCTAATTAACTTTCTTATTTTGATCTTCAACCGAGCGTCGAGGCCTGAAAGTAATTTTTCATATTATCCAACATGAGATTAACCACTATCTCAACATAATGCGATCTTTAAGGCCAAAATATTTCAACGAGGTGAAAATACCTGAAAGTGTAAAAAATTCCATCGGGTTTCCTGACTTATTTCCCATACATTATCAGTACTAACAAAAGAATTGGAATTCTTCTATCGTTACACCATCCACATCAAAAAAGTAGATCAGGGAACTTTGAAACATCTAAAAACGAAGTTTAAGTGATTTTTAAATGTTTGGTTTTTTATCGATTTGTCCTCCGCCACAGGCAAGAATTCCAACAACTATACACCATGTCCCAGGACGAATCCCGAAAACTTTAAGAGATGATTTCTGGCACCGACTTATGATATAATATGAATAAATTATGTGTTTATTCTTGATAGCAAAAAAGTATAAATTCCCTTAATAAGATCGCGAATTGGTTAATGTGCGGACCTCTTTATCATCTTTATATACCGTACAAGCAATAGATCATATGATATTTGCCATAAAAAATCAACAAAAGCATTCAAAATACCCGTTTGCGTAATCCGACCTTCTCCGTTTTTGCAAGGAATTTCCAAAAGTGAAAGTGGGCCACACACATTTCAGTTATCTTTACAACTAAGCTTCAAACGTTGAATTATCTAAGGCAAATGCAAATTTCAGAATAATTCCTTCTGATACCGGCTTCACATTCCGAAACCTAAGTGCGATTTACACTGTTGAAAGTAAAAAATGCAAATGCATTCAATTCTTTAATTATTCTGGAACAAGTTGAAACAACTTCTCCAACTCTTAGGCATAAGTTGGTTCCCTGTTGCTTATATATCATTGAGACTTTCATCTTCTAGTGGGAAGTTTAGTTTATTTTTGTATCCACATTATCATCCTCCTGTGTGGTATCGTCTCCAGTTACATTGGTATAAAATGCATGATCAACAGTCAGATATATGGTTTTCATTCGGCCACATTAATAGCTCCGAAAGTGTGTTAGGACTTCCTTGTCCTTTCTATTTTGAAGATTTATCTCCATGTATTCCTCATTAGGCTATAACAGCTTTTTATTAAGATACTGTTGCAATAATGTGTAACTAGATACTTTTTTTTTATTATGAGTAAATCGTTTTTTCTATTAACAATTCTTCTCTCTATTTTATTTGTGAGAAGGACGTCACTTTTTCCATTTTAGTTCCCACACCGATAGGTGAGAGGAGTATTGTGATCGCGAAAATTTTCGATTTTGGGATAATACGCTTTTTGTGCGTTTTATGATGTATATGTTGTACTCAATAACTGAATTCGGCCACTGACCTAAATTTATACCCAGAACGCGTTGTGGGTAAACTACAAAGACCCACAGCGAAACTCCGAATGCCATCGGAAGCGCACGACCATTCCGCCTAATACAAACAGCCACAAGGCGGAAATATATTAACCTTACATAACCGCAACAAGTGTTTATCATCTTTATTCAGAATAGTGTTTAGTAAAATCACTGATTCGACAGCAACATTTCGAGAAGGAGTCGAGAATGGTTTGAATAAACTCTATATAAACTCATCTCTAGGTCTACACTTTGGATTAAGAAAAAATCATAGGCGAGCTTAAGAAGCACAAGAACTGTGCAAATTAGGCAAGAGCCTTTCATCTAAACAGTAGTATCGGAATATCAATCGATACAAATTATTAAAAATTGGAAAAATGAATAATTGATATCTAACAGGTATAGGAATGAAGAGGAAATTAAATTCGTAAATCATGAGCAGATATTTGATATTGTGCATACAGCCCACATAACACATCGTTCTACCTTTTTATTATAGAACTTCCAAGTTTCGCTTTGTGGCTATATTTTTATTTCCCGTAATGCGAAAATGGTCGTGTGCTTCCGACAGCGTTCGAAGTTTCGTATTGTGGGTTCTCGTAATTTACCCACGACGCGTTCTGGGAATACAAAAATTACCCGGAACGCGGTGTGAGAAATTTGCGAAATCCACGAGGCGTTCTGGTCAGTGGCCGAATTCGGTTAATGAGTGCAACATATACATAGCGAAAATCCACATCACCACGTCATTCATTTCCGTCGGTCTGTCTGTCTGTCGGTCTGTCGGTCTGTCTATTCGCGTCTTTCTACCCTTGTAATCTCAGCAACCGCTGCATGGATTGCGATGAAATTTAGGTACCGATATGCTGTGAGGTCCTAGTAGGTAATGCTGCTATAATTTTGAAAATCGGGGTAGGGGTGGCGGAGTAATTAGCAAAAAAAAAAATTATCCCTCAAACTCCGTTTATAGGCGTGTTAGGTGTTCCTGATCGTTTTTTGCGTTTTTTTGGGTGGAGGTGAAATTGGGGTGCTAGAGGGGTGGAGGGTTGTAAAGCACAAAAGTTTGTTCTATTCATAATAAGGTCTCCATTGAGCTATGAAAGAAAGACCTAGCGGCATAATGCCCTTTTTAGGTACATCCGAACGTTGCCTTGGCTATTACAGAAATCAAGGGACTTCTGAATTTAGTAACATGGAAATTATGGAATAGATTTTAATGAAATTCAGACACCGTATTATTATTGTGACAAGGATGAAAAATGCGTACGGTTTTCAAAAATCATGTCAGTGGCGGCGCAGCAATAATTAAAATACTAAAAATATAAAAATAGCTTAAATTTCGTTTTTAAGCAATTTGGGTGTTCCTGATTGTTTCGTTTCGTCCAGTTGAAGCTCGCAGAATAGAAATTGTGCCGTTTTAGTTTATACGGAGAGATTTAGGCAACTATTTACCAGTTTTTGCGTTGGATGTTTTTTGAGGACAGGCGGGCGATGATTTGGTTGCCAGGGATCTCAGACTACAGCTTCATACAAAGGGAAAATAACAAAATGATATCACTGTAATGTGTGGGAAGCACTGAGTCAATCAACTTGACATCTTTAACCATATTGATGTGTCTGTCTTTTCCTGCAATTTTTTGTGATGTTGTGGGATCTAGCCATATCTGCTTCTTCCAAAAGTTAATCATGCTCCTTTAAGCTTGGTTCTTTTCAGTTCTGTGTGGTAGATCTTCATTTAAACAATATAAGAATCACATTCTTGCAAGTATCTTTTTGGGCTTTTTTTTTGTTTAAACTGAATTCGAAAACTACTTTCATAAATGACAACCGCATATTCTGTGTGTCCCTTAAACTCCTTCAAAATCACACCCGGATGGCGTCGGTTCAGGTTCACAACATTCGTTTGTCTCATTTTTGTCTCTATGTGGCTTAGTTCTTTGTTGCATAACGGAGTCCATATTGTAATGTTTTTTCTTACAAAAATGACTTTTATCTTGATAACTAAACTTCTTAAAATCAAAAATCCTCAATATAGGAGTTCAACATTTTACAATAGTATTCTTGTCTAACGACAGCTAATCCATTCACATAGCATTAAACAGTTTGGGAATTAAGCATTACTAAAATAACCCTCTCTGCCGCCCTGAAATTGGCTGTATCTTCTGAAAAAAATGAAGTCAAGTTGATTCACTCAGTACATCCCACACATCATTTTGATACCATTTTATTATTTTTCCATTGCATGAAGCTGTAGTCTGAGATCCTCTTGCAAACAAAAAACATCCAACACAAAAACTCTCGTAAATAGTTTTTTGCGTCCCTCTCCGTAGGAACTAGGACGGCACAGTTGCAAGCTTCAAAAGCTGCTTTTACATTTCCAGTTTCTTTATTGTTGCTGTGCCGCAATTGACACGATTTTTAAAAATCACATGCATTTCCATTCTTGCCACGGTAGTACTGCTGTATCGAAAGTCCATTAGCTCTAGATTACAGAATACAGAACGATCTAAAGCAATACTCCTGTGTATACATCAGAAAATTCTGAGTCGCTTGGTTTCTGTCATAAGCAAGGCAACGTTCGGGTGGACTTAAAAAGGTATATTATGCCGCTACGTTTTTCTTCCATAGGTCAATGGACAGCCTACTATAAATACAAACAATATTTCAGATTTCCACCCTCCCCCACCCCCCAAAAAAAAAACACCCCAAATTCACCTCCGCAACCACCCCAAAACGCCTAAAAACAAAGCTTGAGCTGATTTAGTAATTTCAGTTTTTTTACTGTTGCTGCGTCGTCACTGACACGATTTCTAAAAGCCATACGCGTTTTCTATCTTCACAGTAGTAATGCTGTATCAAAAGTTCATTGGAATCAATTAAATAATTTCCAAAATATACAATACAGAACAATCTAAATCAATACACACCACCATGGCTTCATGGTTTCAAGGCAAGGTAATGCTGGGACGAACCTAAAAAAGTGTATCATGTCGCTAGGTCTTACAATCCCCCGGCCACCACAATTTCACTAGCACTCCAAAAAAAAATTGAAAATGATCGGGAACCCCTAAAACGCCTAAGATGAAGTTTGGGGAATATCTGCAATTTTTTGTTTTTTGCTAATTACTCCGCCGCCTATGCACCAATTTCCAAGATTATAGAAATGTTACCTACTGCGATCCCACAGCGTATTGCTGCGCAAATTTCATCACAATCTATGCAGCGCTTACTGAGATTAGGAGGCTGAAAAATACCAACAGACAGACACACAGACTGATAGCCAGACCGACGGAAATGAGTGACGTAGATTTTTGTTATGTAGATGTCATAAGGCGCCCAAAAAGCGTGTTAGCTCAAAATCGAAAATTTTTGCGATCACAGTACTCCGCTCACCTATCGGTGTGGGAAGTGTCTTATTAGAATCCTGTATACAGGGTGTTTACGATCTTAATGCCGTTATGTAAAGTACGAATATTACACATCATTGTAATGCTTGTACCACAAATTTAATACGAATATCCCAAATTTGAAGTTTCAAAAAAATCGCAACATTTTCTGATAACACAGAATATGCGGCAACAAGTCTAGAGATAATAGCATTTGTTTACGTGAATATCTCCAAAAACACCGGACAGAAACTAGGGCGAATACTGGGCAACGTTGTCGGATTGTGATTTTGCAGTTTAATTTTTTTCTGTTTAACTATGTGTTAACTAGTGAAATGGTACTGGGGTTTCAGGTTCGAAATATCATGGTCTATCATTCCTCCAAATTAATGCACTAAGATCGTAAACACCCTGTATATACTATTTTGTTCTCTCCATAATTCATTTTACACTTTTTTCGATAGCACTTACCACAACGACGATATTTTCCGAAAATCGTCGTGCACCAGTTTTCAACTCCCCCCCCCCCCCCTCGGGCGGTAACCCCTAGAGGTCACAAATTGAATCTTATCTTAATTAAACAATGCCAAGGTAATATCAGCTTCACTGAAATCATCTACAAATAAGATTTTTCGCAACAGCACATATCGGAGTATGTAGTGTCGCGCTTTTAAAGGCCCACTTTGTTATAAGACCAAATGGGTTGAATTTAGACAGCTGCAGATAACATAGTAATGAGTAAATATCTAACTTTTCAATAATACTTTTCGTCTTCATCCGCGATAAAATGCTGATTTAAGTGAAAAACGCAAATCAAGACCCAACTTTAGAGGATTGTAGAGCGGAAACTATTGGTCGCAAGCGAAAAAGACCAGAATTGTGCAGAATTTGGTTCTCTTCATAAATCATTAGAACCTTTTTTTCGATAGTACTTACCAAAACGGCGCTATTTTCGAAAATCTTTGCGAAGCAAATTTCCACCCGCCTCACCTCTCGAGCGGCAACTCCCCGACCACATTAAAACCACCACTGTTGTCATTTTTAAAACGTCTTTTCATGACAAATCGATTTCGTGATTTCTAAAGTGTGGTTCAGGGTTGAAAAAGTTTGCGGGCGCTCGAGTATTACATTTTATTAAACGGAGAACACGCTGCATCAGGAATTGTCTACCAGATTGCCTATCTACCTACATTTTTGTGATTTTTTTGTAAGGAGAGTATCATTGCACTTTTTATATAATATACATACATGCTACTTTGTACTTCAATGAAGGATACAGAGATGGACGAAATGTCAGCAAAAGTTTGTCTTTCAGCATATATGATTCTGTTTATGAGCTTGGAAAGCGCGATGGATTGAATAGACAACAACTTAATAAGTTTCAGAAATAGTTTTTGACCTTCTGTCTTATGGAAGATTTGCTGTCCAACAATACGGTTTACCGACATCAGTATTGTTTTTATTTAAATACTATACAAATATTTTCATTTATTTAACACGAAAATATTTTGTATGTATTTTATGTAAGATGAATATTTGGTAAATTCACTACTTAAAGTAACGCCGTCTCTGTAGTTTAGGCATAAACTACTTAGATTCTCTCTCTCACTCATTAAATACAGAATCCTATTACTACGATGAACACGGCAAACTGTTCAATATTGTTCCTGTTTGGGTAAACTGTTTATCATAATCCTTAGGTACAGGCGTACTCAGACTTGCAAAAGCTTATTATCGTCATGTGTGATTTGGGAAAGTTGGTCGATATATGTCACATTCGACGCAAAATAACTTTAACGCTGCCCAAATTCCTGCTAATTCGTTACATGTATGTCAACAAAAAATTACATGAGTAATAATTTTTATCAACTCCCATTAAGTTAAATAGCCATTACCAAACTACTTCTGAACAGGTTATACGAATTCTCGGTAAATCTGTGGGTAGGAATCATTGATGATATTTCAATTGGTCCACTCATATTGCCAGTCACGATGAATGGCCCTAGATTTCTAGAGTTCATGGAAACCGACTTCCTGGATGCCAATATGGAAATACCACTGCCTTGTAAGTCAAGGATGATTCTCCATCTAGATGGAATGATATGATAAATGAACGATATACGACGTGGATTGGATGCAGTGGAACAATCGCTTGGCCACCGCGTTCACCGGACTTGGCCCACTTGATTTTTTTCTTGAAGGGTACAATAAAACAGAAATTTATGCTGACGATGACGTGCCAAATACACGCGAGGAGCTTATTAGCGAAATTATTCAAGTCGGACATGAATTAAGGAATGACAAAGCGATGAACAGTCGCTGCAGCACGCAACATGGGTCAGTAAGAAAAACAGCATGTCAGCAACACCAAGGAGAACATTTTGAACAATGGTTGTAACATTTGTTTCCTTGTTTCCCAAAATAAATTTCGTGACCACTATCTTATTTTGTTGCCTTTCCAACTGCCGGATTAGACAATCAAGGCTCATATTCAAACCATCCTAGCTTCTAAACTACTTCACTTGAGGCTGAGGTGTATAGCTATTTTTTTAGGAAACATAATAATAATAATAATAATAATAAACGTCTTTATTGACCTCAAAAAAAATAAAGGATCATTCTGTGGGGCGAGATTTAGCACATGCTAATCTTACATCTAACCCCGTTTTGGTATAAAAGAAGCAATAAAATTATTAGAAATACAAAATTCCAAAGTACTGCTAAATTTTGGCGAAGGTTAACTGTATATCACAAAAAATATGCCTAAAATTAAGTAACATTATATCTACAACCTACGAGCCACAAGAGAGTGCTCCGCCCAAAAAGAAACAAATAAATAAGTATAAGATATACATATTAAATTTAATTAGCCTGGCGATCCCAAGTAGCTAACAAGAATAACTTTAATCTTTTTTTGAAATTTGACATAGACTGTAAAGCTTTTAGTTCATGGCTCAAGCTGTTGTATAGAGTGATAGCATTGTACGTATATGATCTTCTAAACAAAGTTGTGCGGTGTATTGGCATTGTTAATGTAGACGGAAATCGGATCTGGCGATCATGCACAGCCAACCTACTAACAAATTTGTCTCTGAGATATGGTGGAGATGAAGTAAGCATAATTCTGTAAGTAAAATTGATCAGACAGTATTTGAAAAGGTTCTGCACATTTAACCATTTGAGATGATAGTATGCATAAGACACATGATCATACTTCCTCAAATTTTCTATAAATCTAACGCAAGTATTCTGCATTATTTGCAGACGTTTTGCATCTACAGCTGTTAGACACGGATAGTAAATAGAGATGCCGTACAGTATATTAGAAATAACAAGGCTTTGACAGAGATCAATTTTGATTTTTTTATTTAAAATGTGCTTGTTTGCAAACAACAGCCTAAGTGATAGATAACAATTTTTTAAAATATAGTTCAGGTGAGATTCAAAGCGCAAATCCGAATCAAAGTAGACCCCTAAATTTTTTGCAACACAAGAAAAATTGATTACTTTATCATTGATTTTTATATGCAATTTAGACTTAATTTTCTCGCGTAACTTCTTGTTGCCAAAAAGCAAAGCAGAACATTTGGATGGATTTAATTTCAAATTATGCGAGCTACAGTATCTGCTGATATTGTCGAGATCTTCATTGACGGATTTTTCGGTGTCCTGTAGATTGTCAGCATGAAAATCGTACTTCATTTGCGTATCGTCAGCAAAAAACTGGGAGTGACTGTGTATGAAGCTATCTTGTAGATCTGCAGTATAAAGTATAAATAATAAAGGTCCCAACACTGAACCCTGCGGTACTCCCGATTGTATTATATTTTCTGTTATTTATACTTACTTTTTGCCTCCTTCCCCTCAGATATGACCGAATGAAGTTGCAAGAAACTTCATCAAAGCCATAGTAGTGGCATTTGGCAACCAGTAACCTGTGGTTGAGCGTATCAAACGCTTTAGAGAAGTCTAAGAGCACCAGCAAGCTCATGCATTTTTTGTCCAGAGAAGATATAATGCCATCGCTGAGATATGTCAATGCTGTAGTTGTACTTCGATTTTTTGAAAGCCTGATTGATGGGTTGGAATTATATTAAACTTTGAGAGATGGTCAAGAATTTGCGTATATACTAAGCGCTCTAGAACTTTAGACAATAGTGGCAATAAGCTAATTGGCCTGAGTTCATTGACAGATGTAGGATTAGATGTTTTCGGTAGTGGTGTCACTAGGGCTGTCTTCCACTGGTCCGGAAAATATCCATTTTCTAAACAAATATTAATTATATGTTGTAAATAGATGCCGACTGCTGGAAAGCATAACTTTAGCATTTGCAAAGTTATACCATCTATTCCAGAAACATTCGATTTGATATTACTAATTGTTGATCGTATATCATCTAAATTAGCTAATTTCAATCTAAATAGATTTTTCCGCAAATAGGTGTTTGTTCTATAGAAAAATATTTTTTCGGTGCATTTTTCATCGCTGTTTTGGAAAACTGAAGTAAAGTAATCGTTGACCATGTAGGGATCTGACAGATCATGAGGAATGTCGTTAGACTTATTTGCTTGAATGTGCATATTTTTTAGTGATTTATATAACAAGGACGAGTTTCTTTGATGGCGTAGATGCTTTAAATATGCTGATTTTTCATTTCGGAGTGACGTCAACGCAAAATTTCTTAGGGACTTGTAATGGTTCCAATTATCAAGTGACGGATTCCTTTTAAATTTAGACAATGCTTTATTTCTTTCCTTGAAAATTAATTTAAGGTTTGACGTTAGCCAAGGGACTTTCGGTTTGGTAGCACGGACCGTCTTAATTGGGCAATGCAAATCAAAGAGCATATTTACATTATCTGTTAAAACTCTTAATTTGCTTTCAACATCTCTAAGATATAGTATATGCTCCCATGGTACCTGATACAAATCGTTGTTAAAAGAATCGATATTAAAGTTTTTAAAGTCTCTAAATGTTACAAATTTTTGTTGTTTTTGAATGGTACAAGATAGGCTACAAAATACCATTTGATGATCACTTAACATATCAGCATTTATTGTACCTTTTTCACAACATATCGCACTGTCAGATAAAAATATGGGATCCAAAAGCGTACTACTTGATTCGGTTATGCGTGTGGGCTCCATGATTACTTGCGTCAGACCATAGGACTCGAAACATTTACTGACTTTATTGTCTTGAATTAGAAAGTTAACATTTAGATCTCCTAAGACGATTAATTTATCATATTCAGTTACAACACCAGGTAGTAAATTATCAAAACATTCAATTGCATCCAGTACATTACCATTTGGTGGTCTATACATCACAGCCAAGCAGTAACTACAGTGTCCTATTTTAAATTTAATAAAAATATGCTCCAACGTAGTGTCAGAGGAGCATGTCAATATTTCGTATTTTATGGTTGATCTAACGTAAATACCCACTCCACCCCCACGAGACAGTCTATCTTTTCTACAAAAATTAAAGCTAGGAATCTCAACAACTACTGAGTCAATACTTTCTGACAACCAAGTTTCTGAAACTGCAATTATGTCTAACTTATTCGCATGAACTAAATTTACGAAATCGTCAAAGTCAGAAAGCAATGATCTCACATTTAGATGGGCTATTCTAATGTTTTTCTTACGTTCCATAGTCTATTTTAGATCTTATGCTCCTAATATGATGCTGTAATACAGAGCAAGCATTTGCATCATTCGAAGAATGATTAACACCTAACTTTGATCTAAATTTCTCGTTATTTCTAACACAATTAGTGCACTTTAGAACTTGGGACGAACACTGACTGTATCTATGATCACCGCTACAATGGGGACACACAACGGACAACTTACAATCTTTCTCGAGATGACCTATCGCACTACACTTGGAACACCGTATCACCCTGATGTGATCGGAAACGTAGCATCTGCCAAACCCAGCGTAAACGTAGCCTCGCGCCAGAAAGAATCGCCTCACTTCTGGTGAAACCTCAACAACCAAATCAGTATAGTTACGATATCGTAATTTTGTTATTATCTTCATATCTTGATTTTTCAAGTCTTGCATGTTATTTACAGATCTTATGTTTTCGATAATATCAGCATCACTGGAATCTTCAGAAGTTTTTATGTTTTTGATCAAAATACGGGGGTTGTATAGCCTTGTATTATTAATATTATATTTTGATCCTAATTTATGTGTAGCATGATCTCTTAACTTTGCCAAGGACTTATCATCGTCGCAGTAAATGATTATACCATTACGAATTTTTTTAATTCCATCTAACCGAATTTGCAGATCCTTTGGATTGATGTTTTTCTGAATATCGCTGAGAACGTCACTGGTGGATGTAGAATTATCGTTCGCCTTCACAACAATTCCAGCTGATCGTTGAATATTGTTATTTTGATTTTTTGTGTCTGTACTATAAGAAACGGTACTAGTGGAAGTCTGGCCTTGACCTAGTCCACGGGTTTTCTCAGCGTATGATAAAGAAGATATACTGTTAGCCGATGTTAATTTTTCTGTTAGCAGTTCATTAACGGATTTTAGTTCATTATTTAGGCTAACGAGCAACTCCAACATCATGTACTTATATCAATTAGGGGCTGGTTTGTGATTTTCACTAAAATCGGAATTTAAGGGTGGATCAAGGCGAAGAACTTTATCAAAAAGTCGTGTAACATTTTTGTTTCCCTATATGAATGATATCTTCTCAATTTTTTATTATCTGCAGCTTGGTTTAAAAGAAAGCTACGGCATTTACAAACGTTCCTCTACCTACTACCGATATGTGCTGTTGTGAAAAATACCTTTATTGTGCTTACTTTTAGTGGAAATGATACTTCCCCGGCATTGCATAATTAAGATAAGATCCAATTTTCGAAATTTGGGGTTGCCGCTCGAGGGTGGGGGGAGGGGGTGAAAACTGTTTTGTGACGCTTTTTGACAAATAGCGCCGTTGCTGTAGGCGCTATCGAGAAAACGTTCAAATGACAACTAAATTCTTCACAATTATTTATTATTACCAGTAGTTTCCATTCTGCAGTGCCCCAAGGTTAGGGGGTAGTTTGTGATTGTTACTAAAATCAGAACTTTATCTCATGTTAAGTTGAAAAAGTTCTGTAACACTTTTTCTCCTGAGAGAATAACATTTCTCATATCACTATTATCTCAATTTTTTAAACAACACAAAAATTACGATATTTAGGGCGACATCGCTACCTACTACCGATATTGGTCAATCGTTGTCCTAAAAAAGGCTTTTGAGTGCAAAAGTTCGGAAAATGAAATTCGACGTGACGGTAGGCATTGGTCCCCTGAATGTTCACTTAAGTTTGCGACCTCGGGAGGTTGCCGCTCCAGGGATGGGAGGGTGAAAACTATGCTCCGCAATCGGTAGTACGCAGTGATATCGTCCTAAATGTCGTATTATTTTTAAGCCTAAATGTGTTATAAAAAAAGATAATAGTGACATGACGAGTTAATCTCTTAGGAGAAAAATTGTTACAGATTTTTTTGAAAACGTCCTTCGACTTAATACGCGATAAAATCCATATTTTAGTAACAATCACAAACCACCCCCCAACTCTGGAGCACTGTAGAATGGAAACTATTGGTCGCACACGAAAAATGTAAAGACCAAAATTGTGAATAATTTTGTTCTCTCCATATATCATTTGAGCTTTTTTCTGGCTTAATAGTGAAAAGCCAGAAAAAAAGGAATAGAGAGGTTTGATGTCACGTTGATATTTTTTTTTCCAGGGTGCACAAACAATGGCGTGGTCCGGCGATCATATAATCATTATCATGATTATCTTCTCGCTCATTCTAGCGGGGATGTGCATCACGTTCCTTTATAACTGCGTCACTAAATTAATCAGGGACCACCAAACAATTCAGGTAAGTTTCATGTATGCTAGCCGTCTCTTAAATACAATTATGTATAGCCACATTTTTCGTAGGGTGCGGTTGCTCATGTTGAGCTGTATCCCAAATTGAACCTTTGCCGTTTTTTTTTCACTTTCCGTAAAACTTGGCAATGTTGCGATTGGGTATTCGATACCACACCTTAACCTTCCTGTGGCTCAGTTGATGTTTGGTTCAATATAGCGTAACACATATCTGTGATGTGTTGAAGATTTTGACCACGTGCGAAGTAATATCTCATGAACTTGGCGAGAAACTTAAAATCTAACTAAATCGATGCAGTTTCATTCTTTCAATTGTATAATTTGTCTATTAGATAGCAGTATTTTATGGCGCTACCGAACAATAGCGTTTTTAAAAGCTCATTTAGTCATGATCTTGATATTGGAGCTATATTGCTCATATTAAACCACTTAAGAAACCTCTAATTGAACACCGGTTCAGCTCCTGCTGGTTCAATTGAGTGAATTTTAAATTTCTAACGCTCCTGAACTTTCCCGGGTCTGTACTGAACGCAAGGCTGAAGACCACGTTGAAGTAGTTCAGGGCATGCACTGCCGTACCTGGTTTCATTTCAAGTGTGCGGTTGGTGATCCGCTGATGGACCAAAAAAGTTAAATAATATTCAAGTTTTGATCTCTTGTAGAAAACATAGAAACAGAAAAATAGAATTGTGGCTCATTTTTTACATATCTTATTAGCCATTGACTTTTCTTAAATAGAAATTAGTTTAATTTACTTTCCTGGAAGTACCTACTTTATCAACACCTGAGGGCAGGTTCAATTTAACAGTCCATGACTTCAATTTGAACATTTCGTTGTCTAAAATGAACCATTTGCACCTCCATCTTAATTTTGTTTTTTTTTTCTTCTTGTTTAGAAACATAGAAATAACTTATGTTACTGAAAATATTCCTCAAAGTTGAGAGACTTGTTGTACGTTAACAATTTATTTTAATTTTTTTAATGCCACACACGTACGGACAATTTTTTAATGTTTGGTTCAATATGGGCGACCTCACCCTATATTATAACTATCGAAGAGTAAACTTTATATCAGATTTTCTGGCTGGATGTTTCTAAAAATAATAAATAACTTTGACAAGCATCTGGTTCAACGCTTTTCGTGGTAACATTTGGAAGAGATACAAGAACAACGGTTCATTCTGGGCGATACTCTTACAAATACTGAATAACTAATAATAAACAAATGAAGCAAGAACACAGTGCAATATTTAATCATTACCTTACTAGTGCTAATTTAATATCAAGAAAAGGTTGGGCTTTGTGTCAGGAAAAACACTGGAGGTGGCACATCTAGAAGGTGAATAAAAAGATACCTAAGTAACCAATTCATCAAAGAGGAATTTGGATATTATGTTTAATCAAAGAACATGACGTTAATTTATACTGATCTGAGCGACATACCAGGTTAGTTATAATCGTAATAATTAAACACAAAATAAATAGAGCACTCAGCTAATGAATCTTCAAACACCGAGCAAATAGATGAAGTAATACTCTGTGAAATTATACAAAGTAACATATGTATAACATAACTTCATCTCTGGGGTCATCGGTATTAAGGGCCAACTCACAAAACAACTATAACTATCTACCCCTGTAACAACCAGTCCCAGTCTCCCCTAGACGTGTCTATGTTCTGCAGAATATTCGTTATTTCTAGAAAATTTAGCACGTATCGAATGCAACTGTTCTGGTTTTTAATTTGCCTGGTACGGTAATCCCAGAAAAGGTTCGGAAGCAGCTAGGAGTTTAGGATAAAGCAGCAATTAATTTCACATGAACAATGCCTGCGTATCGACGAATCGTTGATTTGCAATGGAAAAACCCTGGAATTCCGAAGAGGAAATGCCCTGACGTATTAGCGGTGAAAATTCCGGGAATGATTAACTGAATTATTCTCTCTAATTAGTTGATCCGTTGTGATGATGGTGATTTCCCGGCTGGTGGTGACCTCTCCAACAGGTCCTGATATCCGGGCTGTCGATAATACTGCACACTACAGCGTTCAACAGTAATGAATTTGCTCACTCTATAGTTGCGTAATATATTTCAGCTCTGCACCTTTTCCAGTTGTAGATTATAAACCGTCAGTTACAATTTTGAAAGTGTCTTATGTAAATCAGAACAATTAAGTAAAAATCAGACCGTATCAGATATAAATCAGAACAATCAATTGAAAGTCAGAAAAAAATCATATTAATTTTAGAAGGGATCAATTGTATTAGAAACCGTCAATTGCAATTCAGAAGGGACAAATGTAAATCAGAAAGAAAACTACATAATGTACTGAGTTTTGATTCGGGTGCAGGTGTCCTGCATCTCGTATGTAAAAACAAATTTAGTAGTCTAGCAAGTACCATAAACAGTGGTATCAGGTGTTGCTGAACAAAGATTAATATATTTGTAATCAGTAATCGATGAAAGCAGAATCCTACTGGTTGGTGGTGACTGTGCTTGCACAATGGAACATTCCACAACTTTCCATTATACAGCCATTTCATTTATAAATTTTATTCTCCATTCACACATTACATTTTTCATAGCACATTATGCACCAGTTTCATGTTTGCTTTTTTTGGATCGTATTCTATTTCCTTTTCATGTTTGACAAAACAGGAATTGCACAAAACAAAAAAATGGTGTTCTACCATTTATTTTCAGCAGTGTGTGATCCACTAAAGCTTACAGATTGTACCATTGTAATTGGTGCTGGTTTCCTTTTATATCTAGCAGCTGGCAATCCAAGGAAAATGTTCTAACCATTCTCTTCATTTATGCGGACTACGTTACGAAATACTACAGTCCTGCTATAATTTATTTGATAGAAAAACCAATCATTTAAGTATCTCTTACGTATATTATCACTCAGTACATCTAAGCAGTCTTTTTCTGATTTACATTGATCCCTTCTGAATTACAATTGATAGTTACTCATATACAATTGATACCGTCTGAAATTACTATGATCCTTTCTGATCTTAATTGACTGCTCTGATTTCCATTTGATGCATTCTGATATTTAATTGATTATTCTGATTTGCATTTGATGATTTACAACAGACCGGAAAATGTGTAGACTTGATATTATATACATATATTATATACACTGGCTTCTCGAAGAACTGCATCTTTATGCGGTACGTCAATCCGTAGTATAAACAATTTTAGCTGTTTGACTAATAGTTCTGAAATTTCTATCACGTATTTTGTACCAAAAAGCCTGACTTTTAGTGTAGTATCATAATCCTAGGTTCCTTGTTGTCAATATTATTGTAAAATTACATATTATCAATTTTTGTAGGTTTTTACAATTTTCTAAGCATTAAATACATTTTTTCAAAATCTAGTAATGGTCATTTTACAGCTTACGATAGCTTTTCAGAGATAGTTTGTCTTAAAAACACTCAAAATTCAATACTTTTTACTGGCTATTTTACTGGCCATCACCTCAAGGTCTGCAATTTTTATTCCTTTTCTTATAAATTTTATTTGCCCATAAATCTCATGCAGCAAACAGTAGTTTTTGTTCCTGTGAGTAAATATGATCCAAAAAACTTGTCAGATTGCTGGCTGGATGAGTGTTCCCAACCTTGTCTTTTTACTTCCAACACCGATAGCTGAGGAGAGTATTATAACCGCAAAAAATTTCTATTTTGAGATAATACGATTTTTGGGCATTTGATGATGTCTACATAACGAATATCCGTCGGTCTGTCTGTCTGCCTGCCTGTCGATCTGTTGGTCTCTGTCTGCCTGCTTGATGGCGTTTTTCTAGCCTCATAATCTCAGTAACCACTGCATGGATTGTAATGAAATTTGGGTAGCAGTATGCTGTGGGGTCGTAGTAGGTAATGCTGCTATAATTTTAAAAATTATCAGAAAACAAAAAAAATCACATATCCATCAAAGTTTGCTTTTAGGTGTTTTAAGGGTGATCATTTTCTACTTTTTCGGTTGTGTTAAAATTGGGGTGGTTAGGAGGTGGGGGGTTGCAAAGGTTAAAAATTTTATTGTATTCATGATAGGCTCTCGATTTACCTATTAAAGAAAGACCTAGCAGCATAATACACTTTTTTAGGTCCAATCAGATCGTTCTGTAGTGTGTAACCTTGTATTGATTTTAATAAAATTTAGACATAGTATATTATTACCGTTGCGAGGATGGAAAACACGTATGGTTTTTAGAAATCATGTTAGTAGTCGCACAGCATTATTAGAAACACTGAGAGCATAAAAACAGACAAAGTTCGTTCTTAACGTGCGTCGCCCACTCAGGCGACGCGAAGCGAAGAGGCGCGTCGTTTGACGCGCGAATGCTCTTCGGATCAACTAGGCGTCGTTTCTCTTGCCTCTCGCATATTTTCAGTGTTTAGCAGTATTGTGTAGGATGTGGTGCTAAATTGCAGTCTCTGGTCGTGATACAAAGACATTCATTACAAAGGTAATTTAATTACCCAGCATTTTATTTTGTTTGTGTTTCTTTTCTTCTTCTTCCATAGTGGCAATTAAACTCAATATAAAGAGTTCCTCTTCTGACGAACTGCTCATCGTACCTCACTAGACAACGTATCTCGTTCAACTGCTTAAAAACAAATAAAATTCGCGTCGCGCCCTTGAAAGCCGCGCGTCGCGTCGCGCCACTTCGCCCCAGTGCTCGCCCACTTAGGCGAAGCGGCGCGAGGCGAAGCGTCATTTAACCGATGTCCGCCCACTGCGAAGCGTCGCGTCGCGTCATTTACGGCGCGACGCGAATTTTATTTGTTTTTAAGCAGTTGAACGGGATACGTTGTCTAGTGAGGTACGATGAGCAGTTCATCAGAAGAGACACTCTTTGTATTGAGTTTAATTGCCACTATGGAGGAAGAAGAAAAGAGAAAAAACAAAAGAAAATGCTGGGTAATTAAATTACCTTTGTAATTGATGTCTTTGTATCACGACCAGAGACTGCAATTTAGCACCACCTTCTACAAAATACTGCTAAACAATGGAAATATGCGAGAGGCATCAAGATCTTATCGCCGCGGTGCGCCGCCTGGTACCGCCCATTCAGGCGAAGCGAAGCGAAGTGTCAAGAGAAACGACGCCTAGTTGGTCCGAGGAGAAGCCGCGCGTCAAACGACGCGCCTCTTCGCTTCGCGTCGCCTGAGTGGGCGGGCTGCCATATAAACTAATGTAAACTTCTCTGGCGTCAAATCCACAATTTTCTTCGCGCCGCTTCCGTTCGCGACGCTTCGCCTAAGTGGGCGAGCACGTTTGGGCGATTTGGGGTTCCTGATCGTTTCGTTTTGTCCAGTTGAAACTTGCAGAATAAAAACTATACCGTTCTAGTTCCTATGGAGAGAGATGCAAGAAACTATTTACGGGAGTTTTTGTATTGGATGTTTTTTTGCAGGAGGGCGGGCGCTGATTTGGTTGCAAGGTTATCTTAGACTATAGCTTCATGCATGTGAAAATAATAAAATGGTATCATTATTATGTGATGGATATAATGAGTCAATCAGCTCGTCTCCATTTTTTTTCTTATTTCCTTAGCCTAATGCAGCTCCGATTTTAAGCTGTTGTTATTTTTGGTCTTAAACATGTAAAATGAAAATAATGGAAGAAAACACATTCCGATTTGAAAGCAATGCCAATGCATCAAAACATATTTGACAACTGACCGATAAATCATGTATCTTTCCATGCCTATGCATACCAAGAAGGAAAATGAATAAAGAATCAAGACTGAGTTTACATTAAATTCCACAAATTGGAGGCTATCGGTGCCGTGCTAATGAAAATTCTCCAAATAATCACCTAGCAGCCTGTATAAAAGCATCGATGTCCGGTCTATATTATGCGGCAAGCAAAAAACGCAAAGTAAACAGTTTTCGCACGGCACTCATCCTTTGGCAAATACCCAGCGGTTAGGGACGTTTTTCATTTGCCCGTTTCAACGAAATGAAAATTAATTACTCGTGAATAATAATAATTACGAGCGGTGCGGTTTTCCTCTGACTCCCCAAAAAAACCTTCAAAGCTGATTTATTCGCTGAAGAGAACAAAGGTTTACTTACTGCCCTTATATAATAATTCCAACATAATAGGAATTAATGAACGTTTTTGTTGAAGGAGCCAAAAATATGAATTCTTTATAGGTATATTTATTTAGCACCTTCGACCTTTCTCAAGGATCTAAAGGATTTATAGGTAGAACCTTTATTAATGGTGTCCTAATGATCGTTTCACACATAAAAATATGTTAGTTATTGGAATAAGTGAAAACAAAAGATTTCTAATGTATCAGATAAGCAATCTAAATTGATTATGCAATGTTAGTTTGTCATAGAAGTGTGGTTCAAAGAAGCCGTTTACTTCGCACACCGATAGCTGAGGGGAGTGTTGTAGTCGCGAAAATTTTCGATTTTCATATATTACGGTTTTTGGGCGTTTTATGATGTCTACATAATTAAAATCAACGTCACTGATTTCCGCCGGTCTGTCTGTCTGTCGGTTGGCGTGCTTCTAGCCTCGTAATCTCAGTAACTGCTGCATGGATTGTGATGAAATTTGGGTAGCGACGTGCTGTTGTTTAGTAGTAGGTAATGTTCCTATAATTTTGAAAATCGGTGCATCGGCGGCGGAGTAATAAGCAAAAAACAAAGAATTTCAAATATTCTTCAAACATCGTTTTTAGGCGTTCCAGGCGTTCCTGATCATTTTCTGCTTTTTTAGAGTGGGGTCGAAATTGGGCTGGTTGCGGGGTGGGTGCTTGTAAAACTGAAAAGAATGTTGTATTCTCAGTGGGCTGTTCACCGACCTGCGAAAGAAAGACCTAGCAATATAAAACTCTTTTTGTGGTCCATTCGTACATTGCCTTGCCTATTATAGAATTCAAGAGACAGAACTTTCTGATGCATACATGCGAGTATTGGTTTATATCGTTCTGTATAGCGTATCGTAGAAGCTATTTTGATCGATAATTGATTTCAGTGAAATTCTTACACAGTGTTATTATCGTAGTGAGGATGGAAAACGCGTATGGTTTTTAGAAATCGTATCAGTGGCGGTGCAACAACAATAAAAAACGAAAATATAAAAATTGCTCAAACTTGGTTTTTAGGTACTTTGGCCGTTCCTCATTATTACATTTCATCTAGTTGAAGCTTGCAGAATAAAACCTGTGTCATCTTAGTTCCTGCAGAGATACAAGAAACTATTTACGAGAGTGTTTCTGTTGCATGTTCATTTTTTTTGAGGGCGTGCGCAAAATAAATGGATAGTGACATAAATTAGTAGAGTGAAGTACAAACATATATCAGTCTATAGTGACTGTAAATAAATTAGACTGATAAATAATAGGTTAGACATACCAGTGTACAAAGTTAGTGTGAATAAATAGTTGAATCCGTGGTTTACCTGCCCAACCAAACTAAGGACTTGTAACAGCGGTATCAGAAGTGGGATGGACTGATTGATTGGGCAATGTGGTATGGACAGTAAAGTGAATAAACTATCAAAATGGTGAAATTAAATGAACTGAAGGTTGCAGACGCAAGGAAAGAGCTCGACGAACGCGGTGCCGATAGGAGCGGGCTGAAGGACGTTCTCCAGGATCGACTCCAACGAATAACAAATGAAGAGGGCGAGGATCCAGATGCCTTCGAATTCGAATCACCTCAGTTCGAGTGGGCCAAGAAGCTTGAATCCAAAATCGAAGCAAGCTCCAAAGCGTGTCTTCAAAGTTGTATTTTTTAATGAAAGACCCTGTATATTATATAATATCAGATTCCTTGGTCAATCTTATTGTGACTTTATGTAGCACAAATGGGACTTAAAATGAACCGTTTAGGTTCAAAAATCCATTGTTGATATAAGTAGATATCAGATAAAATTGAATATCGCAGCTATTATAAAGCTTGACAATGACTGCTATATGAGTAAGCATGAAACGCGTCAGGTTTAGGTAGACTTGTAGGATTGAATTATTTGTGTACTTGGAGAAATCGGTTGATTAATCAAGAAAACTATCAATATCTGATAGTTTCCATTTAATTCAAAATTTTCAATCATATCGGCATTATTCAATTGTTTAGGAACCTATGATCAATGTAGCAGGCCATGAAATATAACAAAAATCTATTCAGATGGAAGAACTTAGCAGAAAAATACAGACGAACTAAAGTAAAGAAACAAGATTATAAATATTACTCACAACAAATATATCTACTCTAACCATAAACAACAGCGGTAACATTTCTAAGGTCAAAGAGAAGCTAGAGTATGATAAAAATGGATATTTTTCAGGGCCTATTAGCTACTGCAACATCCTAGAGATTGACAGTTTCCAGAACCATTAAAAATTTTTAATGTCACATTTAATAAGCAAGTCAAAAGTAACGATACCTGTGACGGGAGTTCTACAGATTTTTCAGTACCTATAAGTAAAATCGCAAAAAATGGACAGTAATCTAAAATGTGTTCAAATTGTAAAACATAATCATTCTGGCCGAAACTTAAAATTTGACTTATTCTTTTTGCGATCTTGCTAGTAGATACTGAAAAATGTCAGCCAGAGGTGTTGTTACTTTGGACTTTAACGAAAATTATTACTTTTGTATATGATCAAATGTGCAACTATGTGCTGAAGATATCAAACCGCCAGCAATAATCGCTACTATGTAATTTTCCTTCTATTTTAAGGGTGTTAATGGTTTTGTACATTGCAGTAGCTAGTAGGCTGTCCTACTTCAACTCCTCTTTGACCTTGGATATGTTACCGTTATTACAGTTGATTTGTTATAATTCATTTTCATAATCTTGTCCCTTTACTCTAGTTAATTAAAGCTCAAGTTCGTCTGTATATTTCTGTTAAGTTAGTGGTTTTATTCTATTTGAACAGATTTTTGTTTATATTGTCACGACGGCCTCTTTTTCTTCACCCCAAAAATCAAACAGGACGTAGCTTTCACCGTTTTACTTTACAACTCAGTACAATATCTCTTAACCTTATCTCAACTAGAACTGAACTCAACTGAACTGAACTACCACGCTACACGTGGCGCCTTATATACACTTCATCGAACCATCTAGAGATTTCGATGACACTCGAGAATGTCAATCCGTCATTCTAGAAAACTCTAGACGATTCGATGACGTTTACATTTCAAAGATCTAACCTAACACTTTGACCCTTTACATCATGCATGACAACTAATACACAATACACGAATACCATAAATACAATATGCTACAATATTTATGGCCGGTTAGACTGCTTATAGGTAGAGAAATAGAAAACATAGATGTGATTAGAGATTTAAAATTAAATTAAAGAAGACTACCAGAGATTTCCAATTAATAAAATCAAGTCGTTTATGTTTGGAGTTTCCTTAATCAATTTACGATTTCTCCAAGTACAAAAGCAATTCAAATTTGATCGTCTTAACCAAAATTGATGTATTTCATGCCTAGCGATAAGACAAAGTTTTACTGCCACAGCGATATTCAATTTTTTTTTCTGATATCTACTTATACAAGTGTTTTTCACCTAAGCACATCGTTTTAAGTCCCATCTGTACAGTCACACTAAAATTGACCCAGGAGTCTGAATACGCAATAATATTCACGGTATTCTATTTAAAAAAAACATTATTTTAATATTACACGCTTTTATTATGAAAGTCATTATTTTTATAATGAAGTCTAGTTTAACCTACATATACACTCCCATAGTTATTTTTTTTCCTAAAAATTGATATCGTTTGGTCACAAGAGCCCGAGGCGTTGAGATTGACTCAGCCTGTATGTAATATAATGTACTCTAAAACCTTCTTGTCGATCGTGTCCACTAAATGTCACTGGACAAACAAACACCGGCAATGATAATAATTTTTTGTAGCTTGGCAATCTGCGGAAAAAAATAAGCTAGTCATGTATCATAAATAACATGTCTAATACTGGTAGCTGAGATCTTTGTTTAGAGGTAAACTCGTTGTCTTTCAAAAACCGTAGTGAAAGCTCCTACGTCCTAGTCAGTATATAAATCCTGCTAATGACAAATTATCTTTCTCGTATAATTCGATTACCGATAATTGATTTTAAAAGTAACCAGCTCATAGCATTAACCCGGGCATATGCATCAGCAGCTGCTTCCCGGCTTCCTCATTTCCGCTTTCCCACATCATGTCAGGCAGACGTGCTGTGAGTAGCAAGCAAACCTTACTTTGATAACCCTTTCATGGATCTGCCTATCATGGGCGTAGCTCAAATACCCCCATTTTAGCAACAGGTAACTATAAACAAACAGCGCTATTATCTGCACGCTTTCTGCTGTTTTGAGCCAGTTATGAATTTATTTGATTGTATTTGGTCGTTTTCTACCGTTTACAGTTGTTATCTGCTTGCTTCCTGTTGTTTTCAGCTGTTTTCTGTTCTTTTCTGTTGTATTCGGCTGTGTTTAGTCGTTTTCTGGTGTTTCCCGCTGTTATCTGCACGCCTACTGTTGTTTTAAGCTCGTTATGAATCTGTTTGGTTATATTTGGTCATTTTCTATCGTTTACAATTGTTACCTGCTTGCTTTCTGTTGTTTTGAGCTGTTTTGTGTTCTTTTCTGTTGCATTCGGCTGTGTTTTGTCGTTTTCTATCGTTTAGCGCTGTTATCTGATTGCTTTCTGTTGCGGTGGGTTGTTTTCTGTTCGGTTGTATTTGGTTGTTTTCTATCGTTTACAGTTGCTATCTGCTTGATTTTAGTAGTTTTGAGCTATAAACAGCGTAAATTATTTCTTATAACTCATGCTCCAGCCGTGGCTTATAAATAACGCCCACTAGAACTTACTGGAAATGCATATAATTAAATACACGCTATAATAACCACAATGGTAGGCATACCATGAGACGTCAAACGCTAATTCAACGATGTGCCGTATTTATTTTACAGAGGTGAGGTTAAGTTGTCAATAATTCGTAATTATTATATTGTATTTAAAACGTACTGTTAACTGCTTCGGTCGTAGATAGAGTTTAGTATTCAACTCGCGGTAATGGTAATAACTCACTGCGGCTCGAGCTCAAACTTCAGCTGTGTGAGTTATTACTGTCATTACCGTATCGTTGTCATGCCAATTACACATGTATGCGCACGTGCCATGTTCTCATGGGACAACGCTATGCTGACAATTCTGCTTCAATGGCAAATCGGCCAATCAGCTATGTTCAAACTTCGCCAGTAATTGTTCTACCCTTTGCAGTGTAATCGTTGCGAATGACCTTCGCGAATTACAGAAAATTATGGGCATGAATTTATTGGTCTACAGTCTTAGGCCCGATTTTATTAACACAGGCTTTGACCAATCAGAGCAGCCTATTCAAGAACATGCATCTGTCAAAGTTGTCTGAAAATTATTGATTTCTCTTGAAATTTGCTTCAAAAATGTGAAAAACGACATGCTTTATATATAATCGACCATTATGAACCCTCTAGAATCTTTTCAACTCTGATTTTCCATCCTAAATGGTGAAAACTTGCATTTTCCTGTTTAACAAAGAGTTTAGTAATTGCTTATCTCAACCAATCAGATTCTACAAAACCGATACACTTAGTCACTGGATCAAATGTACTGTTAATGTAATGATAATAATGACAAGAAATTCAAATTACTGCATTATTTTGATAAAACAGTAATTTACAATGGATAATAATTATAAATACCTGAAATATACCTTTGTATTATAGTAAAAAGGGGTAAAAATAACATATTATTGCATCTTACAAAGCTAGACACACACGATTTAACAAGTGTGCATTACTGGTCGCCTATCCTTCTTAACAGCAAAGCTTGCAATCTGGCTAAAGTATAACGTATAACCTGATTTTTCCTAAACTAGAAACCTTTCATATAGTCAGAAGGTGAATAAGGTGCTTTATATAATTTTTAAACAAAGGAGGGAACCAGCAGGGGGGATTTCTATTCATATGCATGCCTTACAATGGTGCCTTTTACGCAGTGCCTTTACAATCTTTATATACTGTGAATATTTCTATAAGAAGGTCTATAACAAACATGCATCCAGATTGATTATAATCTGAGAGCAATTGCAATTGGTAATTACAATAATTATAAGGCAGACATTAAAAATCTAGCATTGATTTGCAAATGAATCGCTTTGTTCTGATTTTCTACTATGATTTTGATCAATGAATTCTAAAATATTTTTGATAAAAGTGTCATCCAGCTTTGACGTTTTGTTTCCAATATTGATAAAATACTATTGGATGATACTTGTTAACTAGTCCTCAATATCCAATAGAAAGCTTTTGCTAAACAACATCCAATAGAAAAGCTTTGTCGAAGTCTTTGTTCAATATGTATGTTGATAAAATCGGGCCTAAGTATTATTCCGTGCACATTCACCAGTAGAATCCTGCTGTTATATACGATGGGTACATGATATCTTGTATATTGTGTTGAATCTACATCTTCAAACACTCATTCGAAGTATTTACACAGTTGTGTTTATGGTTGACCGTGAGTACTCGCAGTACCTATCGCGCAGACAGCTTTCCTATGTCCAAATATTCAAACAAAATGTGATGCTCGTGGTTAGATTTTATTGAACGTTGAGCGGCGTTTGTACTATTGCGGTCACAACGGAACTCAGTAAGCCACTTTTTAACCATTGTTAACTGTTGGACTTGGCCCTTCAAGTATTCACAACTCATTGCTTCGTTTTAGTAATAGTTTTTAGCGCAAGAAGAAATGCCTAGTCAGCATAAAATATCAATTATCTCTATTCTTGTGCAACTTGGTCAGAAGAGTTATTTGTAATGACTGTCATAACACATAAACTAAATGACGCAGCTTGCTATTAATGTTACTAGTCCAACGTCAGATGGCAGTAAACGGAAGCACTATTGCCATAAAAGTTGCTACCCGAGAAATTCGAAAATACACGGACCTTAAGCCTCCTCCGTATTAAATTAAAATATGGGTTACTTAGCAATCATGTTGTCAATTAATGTATGTCTTTTATTTTTATGTATTACGTCTACCTAATTCGTAATTCATAACCATGACGACATAATATGCATAACCATAACCAATAGTAGGGGCGTATAAAAATCGAACAAGGCTCCCAAAAATGCTCATTCGTATACTAAATGGCAGTAACATACCAACGTTGCCATTTGATCATCGAAAATTACGATCATCACAAAACAGGTACAATACGTCCATATATCCATGCCGTTGTTATATTTAAGGTCATTATATTGTCCTTTACCTCATCCGAGGACAGAAGTATAAAATTTCGAATTGACAAGCTGACAAAACCATTTTTTCCTCCAATGATAACCTACATTGCTCAAGTGCTTATTTGTGGAAAAGAACTACAAACGGTTCATTTTAAGAAAAGGGCAGTAACGTCATTTGAAATTATGATTCTGATACAACTAAAACAAAAAAAATGTTTAGGTTCAAGATACAAATTGTCAGTGTTTCTTAGCATGCTTCACGTACGTTCCCGTAGGACACCAAACGCAATTTATGCCACTTTTTTTTATGATCAGCTTCCCGCAAAGGTTGAAAGCCTATGGCGCTGCAGTAGTGCTGCGAGAGAATAAGTGTCGCGCTTTTATTCCTTTATCATTCTTTTTTTTTCGATTTTCTGTTTTAAGCAACGCTATTAGTTGTACCTAATCGGAATAATCTTCAATCTATAAGTTATAAATAATATGACGTATGTAACCTTTGCACCTCCATCGATTTTTCGTACTTCCATTTCTGTTATTGTGTTTTATTTATGAAACATTTCAAGCATTCCTTGACTGATTAGTTTGTCCTAATCTGCCCCTTTTTTAATAAATCCAATAAGTAATAAATATTCAAAATGAGACGTTGGCGCCGAGCATGCAGGTCTTTGTTTTTAAATTCCAAACTAGTTACGCTAGACGTCGGTCCTAGATTTTTTTGTTCTTATGTAGCACATAGTCTCTCTCTCTCTGTGTCTCTCTCTCATAGTATCATTTTCCTTGCACCATCCTAAACAGTGCAAAGAGCGCCCTGCACTGACAAGACTGCATATGTGCGAACCAGTGTTGATGTCGTCGACTAAACAAAAACACTAATAATACTCGTTATTAGTGGAAACAAGTTTGACATGCAATGTTTGCTCCAGGTGAAATCCTGCACCACCTAATGCCAAATATATGCAAAACACTGTTCTTTTGTTCCTTTCTGCTTAAGCGGTATTAGAATCAGTGTCCTTAATTACCTGACACCTCTTCCATATATCGTTGCAGATATCTATAACTAAACAAATTTATAAAGTAATACCGCGTGAAAGCTTAGATGCTTATCTACATTTCCAGCATTCCGCTTCTTTACCATTGCGCTCCCAAATGTATACAGGTCTACAGAGCCGGTACTCTGTAACTTAGAAACGTGTTTCTATGCACTATGTGCTATGGGATCGGGTGGTCTCGTAAATATGACAGCGTGCCGTGACAGCTTAATAGACACGTGATAGGCACCCGAAACTGCCCGACCGTCATGGTGAAAGAAACATGTTTCTATCTCTTAAGTTAGAGAGTACCGACGCAAGGTTTTCATTTGGAAACTTCCCACCCAAGATTTCTCGAAAACCGCCGACTAAATGAAAAAACGAGAAGACACGTCAAAATACTTGTCAAGGGTGACAACTTCTTAACCAAAAGCTACTTCATCCCCTTGTACCTTCTTCCTCTTACGATCATCCCCTCACAGGCGTATACAAGGGGGGGGGGTAACAGAGGTAATTACCACTCTCAAGATTTTAGAAAAAAAAGCTCAATTCAACTTTGACTTATTTTATTTGACTTATTGATTTGAGCAATTGTCGCACTGAAAAAAATATTTTTTGCAGTAACTAAATTACAAAAGGGTTTGTTTTTCATTATTGCAGTGATGCATATCTGATATATTCCCATTGTTACATAATCAGTTGAATGTCCTATACAATGTGGTAGCTTGTCACAAAAATTTACTCATTAATTACCTGTTTTGAAAATTGCACGGATTAGAAAAGTTGAAATACTAATTAAAACAAAATGGAGTACGTGTTGTGGCTACTAGGGTGCCTGACTGTTGAGTGTTCATGATCATTTAATTTTGTATGCTGTGCCAATAAAATGTTCACGGATGATACGTATTACATATTATTTGTATTCCGTAAAATTAAAATTGATTAATGCATCAATAGATTTTTTATTTCATCTCCCTAAAATACCTGATACTCTGTTTCACTTGCTATTTATGTCTTCTTTTTTATTTTAATACTATTAACATTTTCCTTTTCTCTTGCATCAACGTCCTTCACTTACACAACTCATGCCCCGCTACCCCCCCCCCAAGACTGAGGTCTGGATACGCCTCTGCATCCCCTTAAAAATTTTTAATGACAAGCGGCATCTAGTTTACCTTGTTCTGAAGGTATGTCGAAGTACTTTATTTTGAGGTTTGATTTTTTAAATTGGTCGATTCGTTTTCGCGAAAATTAGAATCTTTATGTATCTTAACTTGTTCAAAAAACGCATGAAAATATCACTTGTTATTGCAATAAATGTTCAAATGTTGCCCGTTATTGGTCAAACAACGATATAGGCGATTTTCAAATTCCTGACAGGCAGCAAAAATATGATGTGGGATATCGTGGCAGCTTTCTATGATGCGTTGACGAAGGTCATTCAAACTGCCCGTAAGGAATTTGAAAATTGCATATATCATTGCTTGGTCAACAACGGGTAACCGTTAAACACTTATTGCGATAAAAAGTGATATTTTCGTATATTTTTGTGTTGTATTTAAATAGGTTAAGGTGCATAATGGTTCTAATTTTCTCGAAAATGAGTCGACCGATTTTAAAGAATCAAACATCAAAATAAAGGACTTCGACATACCTTTGAAACAAGATATCACTCGATACCCCTTGTCATTCAAAATGTTTAAGGGGATGATCCTGGAGGGCAGAGGTTGACCCCGTTGACAAATCTTTTTACGTGTATCACCACTTTTTCTTTTATTCTGCGGTTTTCGAGAAATCCGGGGCAGAAGTTTTCAAATGAACACCCTATATATAACTTCGAAAAATAAATTTCAGTGACGATCTGTGGATTAAGAAGTCGCTTCTTATATCATTGTCTCTTTTGCAGATTGGTCGAATACAATTTAATTGTTAAATAACAATACTGAATCAAGCTTCTTGGTGTCATTCCTTATTCTTCGTTCGTTTAAGGACGTTTGTTCACGAGAGTTGTTGGTAGATGAAAACATTTTATTTCAGTTTTTACCTGTTTATTCACACACTACGCTAAAAATTCAAAACTTCTTACCGATCATTTCAGAAAGTTATTAACGACTGTAAATCAGAATTTTAACATAGGCCCTCATGACATATTAGCTTTTTTTAATTTGAAAGTAGAATAAACGTATTTTTAGAGTAGATACAAAAATAAATAATAATAATAAAATACTTTTTGAAATATGCAGTTTATATTACTGCGTTAAAAAATAATTTCAACTAGTTATTAATTATTTTAGTCATGATAGTTAAAACGGTTTTGGCAATTATTGCAAACTAGCAACAGCACGCTGTTTTACACAGCCTTCTCCCTCCCTCTCTCTTTCTCTCTCTCTCTCTCTCTCTCTCTCTCTCTCTCTCTCTTCACAAAAAGCTATATTGACAGTACCGTAAGCGCGCAGTATTCGTCGATTTGGTTAGATTGTTTTGTTGATTATCCTGGGTATGATATTTATCTTTTAAATCTGAGAACAATTGACGTCAATGCTGAGAAACGCTCTGTTGACAAGTTGATTAACGCTGCTCCTACAACCTGGAATACTTTCTCCGGAATAGTCCGGAAGATGCGGGGAGCTGAAAGGAAACCGACAATGGGCGTGATAAATAAACAGGTGCGCACTACATTAGAAAGAAATGGAAACAGTCATGTTAGCGCGTCGCCCGAAATTTGTAAAATTCAAGAGGAAGGCGAATTGCAGATGTTTTTTATCCCAATTCCTGACGCTTCATTTTCCAATATTTTTACATGAAATTTTCACATGATGTTTAGAAGGAAATTGCCCAGAGTGATATCGAAGCACTTTTTCATTTTTGCTTCTGGACTTTTCTTAAAAAAATTACAAAGTTGACGAAGAAAATAGGCAACTTCAAGCGATCATATTTAATGTTCAATTAATTTTTTTCAAAAAATGCTTCAATAGGCCCCTGTGTAATTTCCTTTTAAACTTCATGTGAAAATTTCATGCAAAAGTATTGAAAACTAGAGCGTCCGGAATTGGGACGAAGTCACTTGAAAATGACCGTTTATGCTCTCCGTAGGAGCCGCCTTAAGTAATTACAATATAGTCAAAATAGTAACTAATTTAGAATAACTGATGTTTTAAAATACAGAGCTTATAAATATCTAGTTTACATGAAAACAGTTCATAGCCTTTCAGCTTTTCCTATTTCTATTTGAAAGAATTTATGTGAGCTCTATTCGTGTGCTCCTGTTTACATATAAACATTTTTATGGACGAACTTCCACAGGATATCGGTTGACGGTAGCTCCGGTGCAAACTGTAAATGCGTGTTGCTTTGTCACGCACTGTCGCATGCTGTTACTTTGATCAATGTCATGGATCACCTAACGTGATGACATAGCATGATGACATTCAGTAGTTCAGATAGTATGTTTTGCACTGTCTCTTCGCGATAATTTGGGGCTATGTATATATAGCACTGGTTGAACATTTTTGCGCTACTGTGATGCAGCTATGTGAAGTGACGTACCAGTGGTGGCTTGTCCTTTTTTTATACGAGGGGAATAATGATCAGCATCATCTCACTCCACGGCTGTCGTCGATGGCGTAAGGCTTATCCTGTAATTAGTTGACTGATAGATAGATTATAGTTTTATACTCCAACATTCAATGTATTAACAGGACACTATCATACACCGTGTCCCATGATAAATCTAGAAAAAAGAAATCGCACTTAGGTTGCGGAATATATAAAAAAGATTTTGAAATTCTGAAATTCGCATTTGTTACAGAGAAATCAAGGTTTGACCTTTGGTTGTAAAGATAACTGTGTGGCCCACCTTATTCCACTTTCGCTTTCGAGAATTCCTTGGAAAACAGGGAGAAGGTCATTTAGAAGGATATTGCTAACGTGTATTTTTAATGTTTTTGTCGGTTGTTTACGTCAACTATTATGTCGCCGTATTTTTTGTACCGTACGGATATGATAAAGAGGGACACACATTAACCATTTCGCTATCTATTTAGGGGCATTTCAACTTTTTGGTTATTAAGAATAAATATATAATTTAAACATAACGTAAGTCGGTGCCAGAAATTATTACGTACACACAGAAAAATCTGTCGTTCTGTCAAAAGCTTACGCTTGGATTCAATGGGACGCTACACTCAGCATTCCTCAAATACAGCGATGTTTTATCCAATGGGAAGTATATAGTTGGTAACGAATTATATCGTATTGTCGATTCAACTACAAGATGTCATTCTATTCCAATGAATAATTCAATCGCAGCCTGTCGTTGAATCGAATCTGTGTTTGATAATTGATTCTAAACTACTTTCTTTTTCTTAGACCAACAGATTTTATTGCGAGGACAGCTGACCGATTCGTTTGGATGTTTAATTGTGTGATTTTCTATGAAGTTATAAGAAGCATGATATAAGAATTAGACATAAGCCTGCACCAGTTGTTGCATTTTTACCTGAAATATAACAGTCTGACTAATCTAAATACCTACATTCAAATGTCGGTGTTAGCTCTTCTAAGCCCCAATTTCTCAGTAGGTCCTCCATTTAATATATAACTGGACACATTTGAATCACACAATTGCTGATGTAATACGCAAAACCACGAGATGACACAACGCGGCTAACACCGAAACAACACAACGAAACAACCCGTTACCAAACAACCTCGTCCATGTTGGCGCAGATAACGGATAACACTGAGATAATCCTCCTCGTCTTTCTTTTTACGTTCATCAAATCGGGACATCAGTCCCGCCGAATACTGATTATAGAGTTAGCGAACAACAAGGGCCATTGAAACAAAATTAATTTTTATCAGATGAATTATCACGCACTGCTGTTGCAGTAATAATTTTTGTACATTGAATAGATTGTATGCTTTGCTTAAATGAAACATAGGGTAAATTTCGAAAACAAATGGATGTTTTGATTACATTATATGTCAGTACTGGTATTAGAAGGATTATACATATCGTTAGAACAAATATAAAATTATTTTGAATTTATTGGCGTACTTCGAATATAAAGGATTGAATTCTTTCAATGACATGGATTTGAAACAACTGTAAATATATTTAGAGCAATGGAAAAACATCCAAGTACTAACAATTAATTGGAAACGCAACAGTATTTTTTTCTGTGTAGAGTTTTCGGGATTTGCCCTAGGAAACGGTGTATATAACTCCCAAAAGGGACACGCTATCACAAGAAAGAAAAAGTATAATCATCACAGAAATCAAATACCTCGATGCGAATCCTAATTCGGCATTGCACAAGTGTAAAAAGGTCAACCCGAATGCATAGCTCAGTGTTGAGAGCATCCCTCTCAGGGAAAGCTCAATCAATTATATAAATTATACAGGATGTCCCTGAGTTTCGCTGACACGTGATATTCTCGTAACAAATAAAAGTTCAAACAAAAAATGAGTGGAATTTTTGAAAGTACTATATGGTCTATCATATCATGTTTTCAAAACATTTTTTTTGCACTTCAGCCCTTAAAACTCACTCTAAACTTTCTTCAAATAGCACCCCATAGGTTTTCATGAACAAATGATATCCCTATTTTATTTAAAACTTTGTGGTACCCTTGATATCGTACGCAAACTTTTTTTCGTTAAATCAGAAGCATAATGTAAATAAAATAAGAATTTGTTTGACACAAAAAATTGATGAAAACAGGAACTAAGTGGGTTTTTATGTAAATTTCATACATGCATTTCTTTTATCCTTTTTTATTACGATAATATTGCGATCCTTACTTTATTTATCTTATGCTTACGAAATTACGAAAGAAATTGGTTTGTGTATGAAACCCAAGGCAATGCAAGATTTTAAATAAAGTAATGACCTCGTTTATGTAGGAAAAGCTGTGGGGTGCTATTTGAAAAAAATGTTGGGTTGACTTTTAGGAGTTGAAATACACAAAAAAATGTTTCGAAAGCATGGTATGATAGGCCAGTATCCTTGGAAAGCCCTCTTCGTTCTCTTGCCTCGAACAAATCTGTATTGTTACCTTATACTTATGACTTTACGAAAAAAATGGAGTCAAGTTGATTGACTCAGTACTTCCCACACATTACGCTGATGACCAGTATATTATTTTCCCATAGCATGAAGCTTTAGTCTAGGATCCCTTGCAACCAAATAATCGCCAGCCCCCCCCCCCCCCCCCTAAAATTGTCTTATCCCGCTAGGCCTTTCCTTCACTGGTCAATGGACAGCCTATTATCGATACTACAAACTTCTCAGTTTTACAACCCCCCACCCCCCCAACCACCTCACTTTCAGCCCCATCCAAAAAACTGCTAGGAAATGATCAGGAACCCTGTAGTGTTTGTGAGAGTACCGCATCAGTAAATACGGGTTGCCTATACGTGTAAGGGTATTATGGAATACCGTCTCGTGTCCACGGTGCGACGGCTACGGCAGCGTCAACACAGTATGGCGACAGCGAGGAGTATCTGTAGACGTGCCGCCTGTACGCATGGTGAACTGCCGAGCCGGTACCACGCGTAAGGAACAAACACAACACACCCCAATTTCACCCCCACCCAAAAAACGCAGAAAATGATCAGGAACCTCTAAAACGCTTAAAAACGAAGTTTGAGCTGTTTTTATATTTTTAGTTTTTTTATTATTTCTGCGCCGCCACTGGCACGATTTATCAAAACCATACGCGTTTTCCATCTTCGCCATGGTAGTAATGCCGTTTCAAAATTTCATTAAAATCAATTCAACAGTTTCCTCGTTACAACGCTCTGACGCAATACTCTCGTATGTTTACATCAAAAAAAAATCTGTCTTTTGCTTTCTGTAATAGGCAAAGGCGATGTTCGGATGGACCTAAAAAAGTTATTTATGTCGCCAGGTCTTCCTTCACAGGTCAGTGGACAGTCTATTATGAAAGCAACAAATTTTGCAATTTTACAACCCCCCACCCCCCAACCACCCCAATTTCACCCCCACCCAAAAAAAGTAGAAAATGATCAGGGACCCTTAAAACGCCTAAAAACGAAGTTTCAGCAATATTTATTTTTTTTTGTTCTTTGCTAATTACTCCGCCGCCTATGCACCGATTTTCAAAATTATAGGAACATTACCTACTACGACCCCACAGCATATCGCTGCCCAAATTTCATCACAATCCATGCAGCGGTTACTGAGATTACGAAGGTTGAAAAACGCGACAGACAGACAGACCGACAGACCGACAGACAGACAGACCGACGGAAATGAGTGACGTTGATTTTCGTTATGTAGACATCATGAAACGCCCAAAAAGTGGATTATCTCAAAATCGAAAATTTTCGCGACTACAATACTCCCCTCACCTATCGGTGTGGGAAGTAGAAAAGTAAAACGACCTTTAAGTTGCCGGAATTTAAAATTCTGCCAAAAACACCCTGTAGATACAAATTGCTGGTAGCATCCAGAATAATATCCGCTTAATATTCAAGTAACCCGCTGTATAATATTATTGAGAAAAGTTAAAGGAACATATCAATTTGGTCGTATTACTTGCGACCTTGCAAATGCGGAAATTAATAGAAAATAAATTATAACTTGGCAGCGTCGCAACCGATTCCAAAAATATTTTAGGGTTGAGTAGAGATCAATGATAGACACTAGAAGAACTTGAGAAAAACTTATAGTTCCATATAAAAAAATCAAGCTGATCTCTATCCTATTTTCCAGTAACACCCTGTATATTTCAAAATATTTTTAGAATATGCGTCTCAAGTAACCAAATAACTTTTGTATTTGAGATTTTCTTCTATCAGCTATACCTTGCGAGATATCGAAGAATTACACACTAAATGGATAGCCTGTATACATCGGATAAAATTCTAAGTCCTTTAGTTTCCGTAATAGGCATAAGGCAATGTTCGGATAGACCTAAAAAAGTTATTTATGTCGCTAGGTCTTCCTTCACAGGTGAGTGGGTAGTCTATTACGAATACAACAAATTTTTCAATTTTACAACCCCCCATCCCCCAACCACCCCAATTTCACCCCCACCCAAAAAAAAGTAGAAAATGATCAGGGACCCCTAAAACGCCTAAAAACGAAGTTTCAGCAATATTTAATTTTTTTTGTTTTTTGCTAATTACTCCGCCGCCTATGCACCGATTTTCAAAATTATAGGAACATTACCTACTACGACCCCACAGCATACCGCTGCCCAAATTTCATCACAATCCATGCAGCGGTTGCTGAGATTACGAGGCTAGAAAAACGCGACAGACAGACAGACAGACCGACAGACAGACAGACAGACAGACAGACAGACAGACAGACAGACAGACAGACAGACAGACAGACAGACAGACAGACCGACGGAAATGAGTGTCGTGGTTTTTCGTTATGTAGACATCATAAAACGCCCAAAAAACGTATTATCTCAAAATCGAAAATTTTGGCGATCACAATACTCCCCTCACCTATCGGTGTGGGAAGTAAAAACAGGTTTGTATTTGAAATCAAAGGTACTGCAATATTTTAAATGAAATAAGGATTTCTGTGAAAAATTATTAAGTGCTATTTGAAAAAAAAGTTGAGGGGTGAGTTAAGGGTTGAAGTACAAAAAAGTGTTTTGTAAGGCCTCTGCCTCTTACCATCAAGGATGAAAAGATACCCCAAATGGACATGGTCACCACGTTCAAGTACTTTGGACAATACCTATGGCGCAACCGGCACCAATGAGCCAAACATTCCTAATCTTCAGGTGTGGCTAAGGAAGATAAGTGACCTCTCCTCTTAAACCCGACCAGAACCTAAGGCTTACGCGGGTTACAGTCAACACGCTTGTCAGGGGGGATGCTGACATAGATCGCCTCGCGAGGGGAGCCGTAAAACGTTTCCTTCACTTGGCAACTCACACCTCCGATGCGGCCATCCACGCTAAAATCAAGGATGGAGACACGAGCATCCCGAACCTTAGGAGAGAGGTGCCTCAGACCCTCCTTAAGCTTCTTTTGGAGATTGGGAATGAGGTGGTCTCTTGTGTTTTACAGTCTGACCGGGGGCTGGCAATATTACGCCTATTTCATAATCTTGCTGGAGAGGTCCCGACAGAGCAGCTCTGGCAAGAAGCCTTGGCCTCGCAACCGTCCACTGCTGGCACTACTTACAGTTACTTAACAAAGAGATAACGTATTTTTTCATTTTTCTAATATTGCAAACACTGCACAGTTTTATATTCTGTGCAGCATAAAGCGTTTTGTGCTACCACATCTTGATTCTACATAACCTAATGATTTTTGTTTGTTTTTATGTTCAACTTTATAATCGTATTACATATTGTTCATGAGCATTTCCACCATTGCTGGTCATTCTCTTCGCATAAGAAACGTACTAATTATTAACATGAAAAGGGGAGAACGTAAAAGATCTGCCAACGACTGTCCGTGGTAGCTAAATATATGCATGTAAAAACTAGAAAACTAACCGAAAGGTGATCAGTGGGAACAAATCGCTGATGAATAGAATGTCAACCACACCATTTTTATCGATGAGTGACAAGTAATTTCGATATTATTTTGTGTTTTATGATTCCTGTATTCGATTAACTGGCGGAAATCAGGTTGTTAAAATCAACAGAGCAGTTATTAGCGAATTAGCGTTACCCTTAATTGATGAATACCAAAAATATGGTTAACAAGCTGATAGCTAGTTTAACAGTCAGATAACTATGTTTGATGTATACGATCCTAAGCATAGCTTTATAGACCCTGTAGTACTTACAAGAATTCCATCATTTTTCGTTTGACCTTTTTCTAAGGAAAGTCAGGGACCCTGTATGTCGTAATTTTTTATAAGACCAAATGGGTTGAGTTTAGGCAGCTGCAGATACTCGTAATATAGAAATGAAACAATAGCATTCTTTGACTGATAAAAAATATTACAGAACTTTTAGATAATGTTCTTCGTCACAATCCGCGATAAAGTTTGGATTTTAGTGAATACCACAAATCAACCCCTTACTATGGGAGATTATAGAATAGAAACTAATGGCCGCACACAAAAAATTTAAGGACTAAAATTATGCAGAATTTTCTTCTCTCTAAAAGTCATTTGAACATTTTTTGATGACACTTACCAAAACGACGTTATTTTCCGAAATAATTTTCACCCCTTCAACCCTCGAGCGGCAACCCCCCGACAACATTGAAACTGGCACTGTTGTCATTTTGAAAACGTCTTTCCGTGACAAATCGATTACGTGATTTCAAAAGTGTCGGTCGCTTCAAGGAAGCAGAACTTGGCGGGCTCTTAGAGTATTAAACAGTGAACGCCAATATGTTTTGAGTAATTAGTACCCCTTATAATATACTCGTAATATAACCTGCAACTGTACTGTAAATGTACGTTGCCTTTTTGTCCTGGCGTAGATGATGCTGCTATGTTTTTGAAAATTGGAAATCTTTGAAACTACGTTTTCTAATCATAATTCTTTTCTGGAAAGAGCTTAAATAGGATGAAGCGATTACATTTTTTAATCAGTATCCTATTTTTTGAAGGAGGTTACATTGGGGTAGATAGTCTTCAGTAAATGCTTTTATACATATGTTAGATCTGCTTAAGCGGCATAGCAAGCGCTTTCCTTAGTATCTGGTACCCCTACCATACACTTTTACTACACTCCAAATCTTATGTGATAACAACATTTGAACTGAAAAACTTGGGTTATTTAAAAAACGTGTAAGAAGTAACTTGCTAAACCGTGGCCTCTATGACCTAAATGAGTTTGTGGTTTACTATAATGCTTCTGACAAATCTTCTGTATCTATATGATGTCGGTGGTGTGATGCCTTGTTTTATGCCTTTCTTACTGCACTAGCTACTTCAGGTTATTGCTTTGTTTTTAGCTATTCCCCTTGCGTAGCTATTCAAATGGATTTAATTTTGTCTTCTTAACTCTATATAATATTGTAACATACTGTATATCATGGTATTCGTGTATTGTGTATTAGTTGTCATGCATGATGTAAAGACAAAGTGTTAGGTTAGATCTTTGAAATGTGAACGTCATCGAATCGTCTAGTGTTTTCTAGAATGACGGATTGACATTCTCGAATGAATTCTCTAGATGCTTCGATGAAGTATATATAAGGCGCCGCGGGTAGCGTAGTAAGTCAGTTCAGTTCAGTCGAGTTGAGATAAGGTTAAGAGATATTTTACTGAGTTGTGAAGTAAAACAGTGAAAGTTACGTCCCGTTTGATTCTTTGGTGAAGAAAAAGAGGCCGTCGTGACAATAGGGTACTTGCAGAGGTCGTGAAATCGCCTCGTGAGTATCCATAGCGTAAAGAAAACCATATCAAGAAGCAGTAGGAAACAAAAAACATGATTTTACTGACGGCCAAAAGAAGATATTTGCAAAATAAAATAAGGATATATTCAAATTTTTCCACGTGACTTAAAACAAGGGCTGACGACACAGGTATCTTATCGATATCGACAATCGATACTGCTACAGCGCAGGTCAGTGAGATTCAACTGCAAACTAGAGATGATCTGAATTCTTTAACAATGCGACTCAATTTATTGATACTTAAACATATTTGAAACATGCAATTAACCCACTAGCATTTTCGTTGCAATACATATTTATATCTGCTAGGTATCACAGTTCATCCTGTTTGTGACCGAGATTCGCAACTAATCGAAGTCATCATTTTATTTCGGCGCATCCCATTATGAATGAATCCAAAGATAGAATCTAATTCAAGCCCATCCCTACAAAGTGAATTAGTAATCTAGCCTAACTTTTATTCTTCTGACTTTTGTACTTTTGTGTGTGACTGTGTTTTGTGGTTATAATGATCAATGTCAAAATGTTAGGTTAGCACTGGCTATCGATACCGAATATCATAACTTTACATCCCATCACTATACGATATCACTGACGTCAGAGGTTGTTTGCGCGGCACTTTCCGGCATTTGAAATAATTTTTGGAATATCTCTCACAGCCGATTCCAAAAAACCAAACAAGTGATTTTGTCATGTTTACTAGGCTCTAAGGAACGCGTAAATGACATAATATTTTTTTCTGCAAGTACCCTATTGGTGTCAGAAGTGGGATCATCCTTCGAATCAAACCAGGAAAGTGGAACAAGAAGTGAGTACAGAGCCAGTCTATGCCAGTAACCAGAGCTATGGCGTCCGAAATGAGTGCAATGATGAATATGCTACAAGAAATGAAAACCAGCTTCGAACAAAGTTTAAAAAAACTACAGCCAGTCTTCAGAATAGTCAAGAACAAGCCGTATCAAGTCTTCGAAGTAGTCAAGAGCAAATAGTTGTGAACCTTGAAGAAAAACTAAAGCACCACCAAGAGAACCTTGAGCAAAAGTTGAAGCGACATCAAGACGAGGTAGTCGCAGATTTGAAGAGTGGGCAGGAACTTATGATGGCTAGGCTCGAGGAGTATCTTTTTAAATGTGTTGAATCCAATGTTTTAGCTTCTAGATTTTACTTGACCAATATACCATCTATCTATCCATTTACCATGTATCATTGCAGATAATTGTCACATGAAAACCTATACATCTGTAAGTTTATGTAAGTTTCCGGCATCCAGAATCAAGAAATGTCTTTATACCTATATCAAGGTATCAAAGTGTGCTAGCTTAATAAGATTTTACTATTTGAAAATAATTTCCGGTATATGGGGTGATATTGAAGTGGTGGACAGTAGGGAAAATTATTAATGATTACTAAGCATATGCAGGAAGTACTGTGTTAAGCCACTTGACGCCATTTGCTTTGAAGGGTTGATGTATTCAACTAGGCCACTTTTAGTAGAAAATAGACAGGGTATTGAGCCTTTCACCATTTGTCCCCTGCGACGCCCAGGTCATCGATTAATTTACCGTGTTATTGCTTCCTTATACCCTGCTTGGAATGCCGTCAATGAAGTCGAACGAAGTTTTGGTTGCCCTCCGTCCTCTGTCAATAACGACCCTCTGGGATGTCGAATGACCATTTATTGCCGAAGATACGGAGATGAAATCCATCATCTCTTGTAAGGGACTGTGTGCTAACCTAATACCCAAAAAATATCTGTGTTTTGCAGGAGATCGATTTATAACGTACTTATCTAAATTCTGCATATTGTTAATATTGGTCTATGAATAGTTTTTGAGATATTGTATTTTTATTGTAACAAAAAATTGTGAGTATGATACAAACACTAGAAATAGAACATATGGTTGTAGAACCAACAAGAGTCTGTAACGATTCTAGCACCTTAATTGACTATACCAATAATGAAAATTTTGCACATAATATCTTCAAAACGTCAAAAAATGCTCAGTATTTTATAACAGCAGTCAGACTAATGAACGTTAATAATACAGGTGATACAAACATAACAATAATGGCAAGATGTTTAAGCGATCAGGCATATTTACCTGTTAACATGTGATTGAGATGTACTGCTCAATATTCGATTGAGAAAAATAACTGTAAGACCGATAATGTTCCTTGATATGATAATAAAATTAGGAAATTAGCTTTGGAGCGCGATAGGGCATATAGATATTTTATTAATTATAGTAATGGTGGTAACAGTACATTGTTATGGAATAAGTATAAAATCAAGCGAAACTTAGTTGTAAATTTGTTAAACTAAAGATTTTGAAATACTAACGAATTAAAGCTGAATACTACCAAAACAAAAGCAATGTTAATTTCTACTCCTTAAAAAATAAAAGCTTTGAAATGTTAAGAATATTAAACTAAAATTGTATAATGAAGATATATAGTGGGGAACTCAAATGAAATATCTTGGACTTGTTATGGATCATACTCTTTCTCTAAAGCCTCATTTTGAATATATTCATAATTCCAAAAAAGTTATTTTTTTTAAATATATTAGTAAGCATATTTCATTATTTTCAAGAATCGCTGTATGCGCATTCACCAATTTTAGAGTCAGATAACGCCTGCAGAAAAACGGGTCCCATATAAATATAGGGATCGGAAGACTCAAATGCTTCCCAATATCTATATGTTGCTTCCACTATGCAGTAATAAGTTCATTGGATTGGTCCAGAATTGTTAAGAAGCATGTTCAAATGGTCTGTGGATAGTTTTTAAAATATTGGGGCGCAAAGTAAGGCTAAGTGGTATATGGAGAGAATTCTTTTCAAAGTGTAAATATGACGATTACGTATGTACATCCACCATTGTTCTAACTCTTGTAACCGTAGCATGAAGAAGAAATGTCTGATGGATTGCCCCAGAATCGTTAAGAAACATGTTTAAATTGTCTAGTGATAGTTTTTAAAATATTAGGTCTCCGAGTAAGGCTTGTGGTTGGCATTCGATGAGAAATTCCTCTGAAAGTGTAAAATATGGTGATTACGCCTAACATTAATCCACCGTACTTTTAAGTCACGTAACCCTAGCTTGAAAAAGAAAAGTCTGATGGCTTGGTCCAGAATCATTAAGAAACATTTTCAAATGGTCTAAGGATAGTGGTTTTCAAAAAATTTGGGCTCAAAGTGAGGCTTGTGGATGGTTTACGAAGAAAATTCTTTTCGAAGTGTAAAATATGGCGAATGCACCCAACAAGATACACATCCACCATTTGTTCAAGTCACATAACCGTAACCTGAAAAAGAAAGGTCTGATGGATTGGCCCAGAATCGTTTTGAAACGTATTCAAATGGTGTAAGGATAGTTTTTAAAATATTGGTGCTTAAAGTGTGACTTGTGAGTAGTATCCGAAGGGAATTCTTTTTAAAGTGTAAAATATGTCGATTACACTTAACAGTACGCGTATACACCATTTTCAAAGTCAGATAACTTGCCTTATTTAACATTTACCCTGAATGTGTGATGAGACAGGTATTGGACAACTGGAATGGCGGTATAACTATTGGCGGAAGCAAAATATCTAGCTTAATATTTGATACAACCCTTATTGCTGCTTCTCAGGAAGAACTAGTAGCTCTATTGAACGTTTTAGAACAACACAGTGCAGCACATGGCCTTGGTATTAACTACAATAAGACCAAGGTTATTATCTTAGATAGAAAGCATGACAATCATCGAGAAATAAAGTCAATAGGCCGTTGTGAGGTAGTTCAAAGTTTTGTGTACCTCGGCTCTTTGATCGGCAATTCAGGAAGCTGTGAGAATGAGATTCGATGGCGCATTCAACAGGCACGGGTGGCCATGACAAAGCTTACTAAAATATGGCGTGACCATAACATCACTAAAGCTACCAAAATGTAACTGGTTCAGTCTCTTGTGTTCTCCATATTTTTGTATGCCTCGGAAACTTGGACTGTTAAAAAGGCAGATCGAGCTCGCATATATGCTTTTGAAATGTGGACGTAGAGAAGAATGCTGAGAATTCCTTATACCGCCCATCGAACTAATGTTTCCATATTGGATGAGCTCGGTAATCCAAAGAGACTATCCTCCATTGTGTCGATGAGAATGCTTGCATTCTTCGGACATATTCACAGAAGCGATAATATGGAGAAACTTGTAGTTCAGGGTCACGCCCCGAGAGGGCGGCGCCGTAGCCGTTTCTCTACACGCTGGGTGGATACGACGAAACAGTTGCTAGATATGAGTATCAAGAGCGCCACTGAACTGACAGTAAATTGCGAACAATGGCGAGCTACAGTTCTCAAAACTATTGATAATATTCGTGTCGGCAATACTCTAGCTCCGACTTAATGCATTTTACGAGTTCACAACATGTCTGTTAAGACATTGTGACTATGATGATGATGAACTTGCCTGCAGAAATATAACAACATTCGAGATATATCCGGCTGTAAATTTTATGACAATTTACTCTCAAAAAATTACTCTCCCAAAACTTCAGATATACGTAGTTATACATTAAACAACGCTTATTGCAGACCGTTCCCTGACCAGTGATGGTCTCTACAGCGTTATTCACGTTATTCGACACGGAGCATTATGGCTAAAGTATTTGATAAAAAAGAAAATAATAACTTTGGATGAATAGAGCCCCATAAAGGCTACATTTTAAAAATATTTTCATGTTATACAGGGTGTCCCAAAAGCACGAAATGTATCAAAGTTATGTTTTTTTAAATGGAACACCCCGTATATTATTGCATATTCAGATTCCTTGATGAATTCTATTGTGACTTTATGTATCATACATGGGACTTAAAGCGAATCGTTGAGGTGTAAATCACCATTTTCGCTATAAGTAGATATCAGGAAAAAATTGAATATCGCAGAGATTATAAAATTCGGAAGGCTGTGACTTTGCCGTATTACTAAGCATAGAATGCGTCACCTTTGGTGAGACTGTCAAATTTAAATTACGTTTATGCTTGGAGAAATCGGTCGATGAATTAAGGAAACTTCGATCAGCGATAACTTGATTTTTTCAAATGGGAATGCCTAATTTTTTTATACGGTTAAAAGTAGAATTTGATAGCTTTTCTAATGATATAGGTTGTGTATATCAATCTCCAGTAGTTTTCATTTAATTTTAAATTTTCCTTCGCTTGTCCTCGATATAATTATACGTTGTAGTTTCCGTGAAATCTACTTGTCAGCACGATGTTCCAAAAAATAACAAGAAATGAAGAACCCCATCTCTATCCAATCTGCCTACCCTAGACGGTACTGCTACCAACCATTCCGTTATTTCGTGCTTGTCGGACTAGTCGTTCCACAAAGTGATCGGTGTTTTACGTAGAAAGATGCCGAAAAGGGCACATTCGGGCAGTGGCAGTGTGCGTGCTCCAGACAACGAGATCAAGAGGCTTAGGAGGAAGCTACAACAATTTCAAGAGCATTTGGACAGAATCCAGTGTGAAAAGGATTCGGTTTCACCATCAGACAGTTCATCCGAATCATCAGGTAGGCCTTAATTTTGTGGACAAATTTAATATATTCTTTTTATTAATGGACGAGTTACTGTCGAATTACTGGAGCACCATCCCGTAAACATTTATGCATCGCTGCAGTCGCAGGTGGTGCATATCCAACCCCGCTTAAGATAACGTTCGTTGTCTTTTTGCAATAATAGAATCGTTCGATTCTATTTACATGTGGGATACCTAGTAAAAGTTAATATGCATTAACATAATATCTCCAGAAACTCATCAAATAAGTAAAGTCGTTCGATTTTATTTATTTACGACCTTGTATTGGCTCGGCATTTTTTGCTGCACAGAAACAGAATTAACGTTCGTTATTCTGAGCACAAGGTAGAGATGGGAGATATAAAGGATGAAATCATATCTTTGTTCATTTGTTGATCCTGTTTTTTCTGGATCAATGTGCGTTGGTCCAAAGAAACAGTAGCTGAAGGAACATGTCTTGGGAAAAATAAGATTAGCATGCGTTAATCTTTTCTCCCTCTTTAAAAGCAGAAGGCCTCTATTCTTCGAATAATTTCGAAACTAGTGTGTTCCTTTTTCTTAACTTTCAGACTCATCCGTAGATTACAGGGAAATACAAGAAAATATCCCACGGCTAGAGGCACCGCCTCCTTTAGATCAACCTGCATTGACGCGTCAGGCGTCAGAGCCGGAGCAGCAGGAGCTGATTTTTGACTACCTAGGTTTCAAACCAAACTCTGAGGATAATGTAGGCAAGCCAGTACATGAAGAAATAGCAGTTCGTTGGACTAGTTACTTGCAAAAAGGGCTGACGAAGGATCAAAGAGAGGGATTATTGGGGAAATATAAAGTGCCTAGTAACTGTAAGGCATTACTTCCTCCCCAAATAAATGGAGAAATTCTTCACTGTATACCAAAAGCTGCCAATGATCACGATAAATTCATGTCTGCCTTACAACAACAAATAGCTGTTGGGTTAGGCGCAATTGCAAATGTTATAGAGGCATTAATGCCTCTGCAGGAACAGTCAACAATCTCATACCTCTAGCTGATGCTTGCCAACTGTTTGCGAACGTGCACTATTCGATTTCGCTACATCGTCGATTCAAGATCATTCCTCACCTCAATTCAGATTGCAAAAAAGTTGCTAAAACTTCTGATATTGATGAATATCTGTTCTCCAAAGATTTTACCGAAGCTGTTAAAAATGAACAAGCAATCAAAAAAGCTAGCAGTGGACTGAGAAAGAAATCTTGGCAGCCCCCTGCTAACTTACCTGGTACCTCATCGGGCATACAGAATTCTCGTTATTTAAACTACAAGCAGCCTCAATTCAAATTCAAGATGAAGGAAAAGAAGAGGGGGGAGCGGACGTCGGACCATCTACCATCAGCTTTTCGGAAGAAAGAAGCCAGGAAATACTACAAGCAGAGATAATACAAGAGGCAAATACTGCTTATGCTGGTAACCTATCGAAATACTTGCAAAAGTGGCAAATGATAACTGACAACCAGACAGTCTTAAAATGGATTGAAGGGATATCCATACCTTTTAAATCTAAGCCTATCCAAAATTCCGAACCTTCTGTAAAAATTTCGGATAACCTATTTCCTGAATACCAAAAGTCGATTAATGAGCTATTGAAGATTGGAGCTATCAGAAGATGCTATCCTTCGAAAACTCAATTTATTTCATCCTATTTTCTTATTCCAAAATCAAATGGAACATATAGATTTATTTTAAACTTAAAAAGACTTAATAGATTCATTTATACTTCTCACTTCAAGTTCGAAGATCATAGAACAGTCCTGAAGTTATTAAATAAAAATGCATATCTTTCAAAAATAGATTTAAAGGATGCATATTTTTTGTTATCCATTAAAAAGAATCATAGGAAATTTTTAAGGTTCAGATTGCGCAATAAAATGTATCAATTTACTTGTCTTCCCTTTGGCTTAAATGTAGCTCCCCATATTTTTACCAAACTTCTCAAACCAGTGGCAAGAAGACTTAGACTCCAAGGTATATTAACAGTTTTTTATTTAGACGATATCCTAATAATTGGAAAGGATAAATTGGAGTGTACGAAGAATACTGAAATAACTCTAACCTTGTTGAAAAGTTTAGGTTTTCTGATAAATTTAGAAGAAAGTTCCTTAAATCCACAGCAGACTATCAAATTTTTGGGTTTTAAGTATGACACAGTAAATATGCAAATTTCACTGCCAATATAAAAGGTACAAGCTATTAAAAAATTGATCTGTGCATTTAAAAATAAGCATAAAACTTTTACAGTAAGAGAATATTCCAAATTAATTGGCAAATTTGTTTCTTCCTCTCCAGCTACCAAATATGGCTTTGTTCATATAAAACCATTCGAAAGGATTAAATATATTTCGTTAAAACTTAACAATCAATGTTATAATAGAAAACTGGTTAGTCCAGAAGAATTGTTGGTAGAATTAGAATGGTGGTATAAAAATATCGGTATAGGGCAGGATATTAAACCTACACCTTTTTCTGTCGAAATTTTTTCGGATGCATCTCCAACAGGTTGGGGTGCCTCTTGTGGAGGAATTAGTTGCCATGGATTTTGGGATGTTCAGGAACGGTGCAAGCATATTAATTATTTAGAAATTAAAGCTGCATATTACGCCGTAAGATCGTTTACGAAAAATAAAACTAATACTCGCATACTACTAAGGGTTGATAACCAGACTGCCATTTCTTGTATAAACAAAGCAGGTAGTATTAAATATCCACATTTAAATGAGGCCGTGAAAGAGCTTTGGCAATGGTGTGAGGAGAAAAGTATATTGGTATATGCTAGCTATATTTCTTCTTCGGCAAACAAAGAAGCCGATAAAGAATCGAGATCGCTTTCTGTAGATACAGAGTATGAAATCAACAGTTACATATTCTAGCAAATTGTAAAAAAATTTGGTAATCCCGAAATAGACTTATTTGCAACGAGAATGAATAAAAAATGTCAAAAATTTGTGTCCTGGTTTCCGGACCCAGAATCATTTTCGACTGATGCATTTACAATAAATTGGGCTAGATACTACTTTTATGCTTTTCCCCCATTTGCAATAGTTAACAGAGTTCTGGAAAAGATTATACAAGAAAGGGCTTCAGGAATCGTCGTTGTTCCATATTGGCCAACGCAACCCTGGTACCCAGTTTTTTGTAAGCTGTTAACAGAAAAACCATTAATTTTTAAACCTAATAAGTATTTACTCACTTCTCCTTTTAGGGAAAGTCATCCTCTGCACAAGCAGATTTCCCTAGTGGCAGGGAGATTATACGGCGCTCTTTTCTGAAAAGACAGGTACCAGAGAATGCTGTAGAAATAATGATAGCCTCTTTAACAGAGGGAACCTTAAAACAGTACTCAGCTTGTTTCAAAAAGTACTGGAAATTCTGTAATCTCAAACAACAAGACCCTTTTGTATATAACTTAGAAACATATTTAGGTTTTCTCACGGAGATGTTGTCAGAAGGAAACTCCTATTCAGTTTTAAATTCCTATAGAGCAGCACTGAACCTTATCTATAGTCCTATAAGTCCAACCGAGGAGAAGATAATACGTAGGTTTTTTAGAGGAATTTTTAATAGACATCCACCAAGACCCAAATACGACATAACCTGGAATCCAGACCCTCTGTTAGATTTCCTAGGGAAATGGTATCCATTACATAACTTATCCCTGGAGAATCTAACCTATAAACTCGTTACACTTATGGCTCTGGTTACTGCTAGTAGAGTTCAAACATTAACATTAATAGAAATCGAAAACATACGGAAGTTAACTGACAATATAGAAATAAAAATACCTCATAGGATAAAAACATCTGGACCGGGCAGATATCAACCAAATCTAAGATTTCCTTATTTTAGAAATAAACCGGAATTATGTGTGGCGTCTACTATAGATTTTTACATGGAAAAGACAGCACCATATCGCCGGGAAAACAAAAAACTCATACTCACTCATAAAAAACCGTTCCACGCAGCTTCGTCACAGACCATTAGTAGGTGGATTAAAAAAACATTAGATGTAGCCGGGATAGATACGTCAATTTTTTCTGCACACAGTGTTCGCCATGCATCAACTTCGGCTGCATTTAGAGCGGGGGTAAGCGTAGAGAAGATTAAAAACACTGCGGGATGGACGCCAAACTCTAATGTTTTCTTTGCATTTTATAGTAGGTCCTTAAAAGATCCGGATAATTTTGCCGAAGCAATAATTGTTCAACCCTCTGATTAATTATATAGATGTGTGTACTCTTTGTTGTTGGATATATAATGTGAATATTAAATGTATCTATATATACTCTTTCTTGTTGTGTGATTAGGTTTGTTGGTGTCATTAAGATATTGTAGGGTGTGTATGTTATTTACATCCAGTGAATTGTATTTAGTACATCTAATTATGTACATATTGATGTGGTTTGTGTGTGTTGTTTTTCGTTAGAGATTTATACTATAAAATTATGATATGTATTGCCCATACTGATCTCAGATGATTTTCTATATACCATTATATTGAATTAATATAGTTGTTGTTCAAAGAAAAAATCGCCCCTTTTTTACTCTGAACCGCTACAACGTATAATTATATCGAGGACAAGCGAAGGAAAATTAATAGATTAATCGACTTACCTTAAGGAAGATTAATCCTAATTTTCCGAGCTTGTCCGAAGATATAATTACCCACCCACCCTGTAGGTCCCGTAGGCGATTTTTTCTCAACAGCACTTCAACGGAATGGTTGGTAGCAGTACCGTCTAGGGTAGGCAGATTGGATAGAGATGGGGTTCTTCATTTCTTGTTATTTTTTGGAACATCGTGCTGACAAGTAGATTTCACGGAAACTACAACGTATAATTATATCTTCGGACAAGCTCGGAAAATTAGGATTAATCTTCCTTAAGGTAAGTCGATTAATCTATTAATTTTCAAACAAATTGGCGTTTTTTAATTTGCCTACCTGTAACCAACATAGCAGGCCATGAAATATAAACAAAAACCTGTTCAGGTAGAAGAAAACAACTAACTTAGCTGAAAAATACACACGAACTAGACTAAAGGGACAAGATTATAAAAATTACTCGCAACAAACAAAGTCTAACCAGAAACAACGGCGGTAACATATCTTTGGTCAAAGAGAAGCTGGAGTATGGCAGAAATGAATTTTTTCACGGCCTACTAGCTACTGCAATGTACTAGAGATTGGCAATTTCCAAAACCATTAAAAATTTTGAAATAAAGTAAAAACTACTAGAGAATGTTGTAAGCAGTTTATTATTTTCATAAGAAAATTTCACATTTAATGATATAAAAAAGTATGCAATTCTGTCAAAACTCAAGTCAAAAGTACCTCTGACTGGAGCTCTGAAAATTCTTCAGTACCCATTAGCAAGGTCGCAGAAAATGAAGAATGAATTAAAATTTGTTCAAATTATAAAACATAACTTAAATGGCAGAAAATTTAAATCTGATTTGTCAGTTTTCCTTTTTTGCAATATTGCTAATAGATATTGAAAAATAGAAGGGCTCCAGTCAGAGGTATCGACTTCGACGCAAATTAGTACTTTTTTACACCGTTACATATGATTGATAGTTGCGTGCTGGAGCAACAGTCGCTGGTTGTTTCTGTTTCATATCAGGGTTTTTGGTTGCCTTGGAAATTTTTAACCTCTAGTAAATTGCGGTAGCCAGTAGACAGTGAAAATATCTATTTCTGCCATACTTCAGCTTCTCTTTGACCTTAGAGATGTTATCGCAGTTGTTTCTGGGAGAGTTGATTTGTTGTAAGGAATTTTTATAATCTTGTCCCTTTAGTCTAGTTAGTGTGTATTTTTCAGCTAAGTTAGTTGTTTTCTTCTAGCTGGACAGATTTTTGTTTATATTTCATGGCCTGCTACGTTGCTTATAGGTAGGAAAATTGAAAATCGCCGATTTGTTTGAAAATTTAAAATTAAATGAAAACTACGAGAGATTGATATTCACAACCTTACATCGTTAGAAAGCTTATTAAATTCTACGTTTAACCGTATAAAAAAAATTAGGCATTCCCATTTGAAAAAATCAAGTTATCGCTGATCGAAGTTTCCTTAATTCATCGACCGATTTCTCCAAGCATAAACGTAATTTAAATTTGACAGTCTCATCAAAGCTGATGCATTTTATGCTTAGTAATACGGCAACTTCACAGCCTTCCATATTTTGTAATCTCTGCGATATTCAATTTTTTCCTGATATCTACTTATACCGAAAATGGTGATTTACACCTTAACGGTTCGCTTTAGGTACCATGTATGATACATAAAGTCACACTAGAATTCACCAAGGAATCGGAATATGCAATAATATATGGGGTATTCAATTTAAAAAAACATAACTTCGATACATTTCGTGTTTTTGGGACACCCTGTATAACATGAACATATTTTTAAAATGTAGCCTTTATGGGTCTCTATCCATCCCAAATTATTATTTTCTTTTTTATCAAATACTTTAGCCACAATGCTCCGTGTCGAATAACGTGAATAACCCTGTAGAGACCATCATCTCCGTACAATGACGAATGATCTAAATGTTTACATTTTTACTTATATTGTTGTCGGACTGTACGGAATATACTTTTCGTTAACCAGAAGCAGAAAATTATCATGGTTAATCCGGAAGTATATGTGCTCTTGTATTAGTGACCTTTCTTCTAACAGGACTTCCTAAACATATAACGTATTTGACGCTGGTTGTTGGTAGAAGTTATTCTGGAGTGTTTTATGATAAGGAGATTAAAATGGCAGTCTGGAGACCGGTTGACTTTCCCAACATTTGGGTTCTTGAGGACGATCAACAGGAGCGAAGTAGTCGGTGTGAAGTTTAAATATTTGCACCCTATTTTTATATTTTTTATCCGTTTGAATTGATATAGGGCGATTTATAAAGAAATACCAGAAAGTATAACAATCTACGTGCAGAGCGTTAGCAGCTATGAATCTCATCAGAGATCATGTATACATTCAATAGCTCAAAAAAAATGAAGAAACTGCATTAAACATGTAATAAAAGTCGAGTCATCATTTTTAAAAACACAACCGAATGAAATTACTACTAACCTGAATGTTAGCGACTCGTCTGAATCTAGTTTTAGCTAATTTCGTTTTATTTTCTCATTTTTCATTTGTACTACTAATAATAATTATGTTAGAATGTAAGTTTGAACGGTATTTTATAATGTTAATATCTATTGAAAATCTAGTAGGCAACAACGCACTGGTTATACTATATTACTATAAGATCATTGGATTGGCACAGAATCGTTAAGACACATTTTCAAATGGTCTATGGTTTTTAAAATATTGGGTCTCAGAGTGAGGCTTGTGATTGGTGTTCGAAGAGAATTCCTTTCACTGTAAAATATGGCGATTACACCTACACATCCACTAATTTTTTGAAGTCAGGTAACTTGCCGGCAGACATAAGTTCGTTGGATTTGCCGAAAATCGTTAAGAAACATGTTCAAATGGTCTGTGTATAGTTTTACAGTATTAGGTCCTAGGGTGAGGCTTGTGAATGATGTCCGAAGAGAATTCCTTTCAAAGTGCAAAATATGGCGATTACAGCTAACAGTATCCTCATCCACCATTTTTTTGTAGTCACATAACCGTGTAATATGTTCACTTACCGTTACGCACTGTAATATACTTGATGTTTAGCGGAACCCTTAGTAAACCAGTGCATGCTCAAAACTTGGCGTGTATTGATCTCCCCTTGTTACAAACTACTGATGTATCTTATATCTAACACACATACTATTGACATACTTAACACAGTCACTCTGTTTATAAACAATCTTACCTAAACATATACATAATTATTTTCCAATATCTCACGCACCGGACTGGTAACCTCCTTACGAATCGGAGCAATACAATATACTGGGTGTTACCAGCTCCCTTCGCTTTACTAATTTACATCACAACCCTTAATATACTATAAATATACATGTATTAAAACTAGAACAGATACATATCAATTATGAGGAAATATGTAACGTAATGATCTTCCACAATCGTCGCCCGAAGAAGAAAGGTCTGATGAATTAGCCCAGAGTCCTTGAAGAGCAATTTCAAATGGCTTACAGTACACAAATTGGAGACACTAGTAATACTATAGGCTATTCTAGAAAGAAAAGAATTGGACGAACTGGTATCAAAAACCCGAATCGTATATAACGTCTGCTGTGCCACAAAATACAAACTTGGGCCCACTACCTTTCTTAATCTTTGTTAACGAAATCAATAATATAACTGTTGAAAAGCAATATGTTTGCTGATGATCTGAGGATGTATTCACTAATTAGACCTCAAAAGAGTTCAGAACAGTTGCAATAAAATCTACAATGAATAGTTGATTAGTGTAAAAAAATGATTTAAAGTTAAAACCTTGTAAATGCAAAATAACTACTTCCTCCCTGCACTTACAATAGGGAAGCAATCATTGTGTTTGTGAATATAACATTCAAAATCAAAGACTTTCTAAAGTTCTGAAAGTTAAGGATTTGGAAGTTACATCCACCTCAGGCCTATAATTCTATAAACTGTCACTTATTCTCAAAAACTGATGCAGCAAAAACACTGTATTATACTTTAAGTAGAATTATTCTTGAATATGATTGTATTGTCTGGTGTCTCACATATACTTCATACATAATACCTAAACTCGAAAGGATTCAAGTTAAATTTCTTATATATCTGTATCTAAAGACTAGGGGTCATTACGCCCCATTCAACTAAAAAAAACTTTTAGGGCAGTTTGATAAGTCTCGAACACCGTATATTTTTGATTAGGCAGCTGTTTCATGCTTACAACAATAAGACTGATTGTAGTGAAATTCTAACTAGTTTAGATTTTAATGTACCCAGGCGCAATAGTAGGTGCAGTTTCGTCAAAAGCTTTTACATATCTAATGCATCTCCCTTATATCATATATCTAAAAGATTTGACGATGTTAGCTATTTATTCTTTTGCAATGTGAGTGAATATATTTCTAAAACAGGAGTGTCATCCAATAATGTATAAATAAATTTATTTATATCAATCATATGTCTGCTCGTAATTAATATTAGTAATTTGCAATAAATAGTATTCACATTGGCATGTGGTACTACACTGATGGGATTAGATGTTGGGTTCTTGATATACGCACATGGTGTATTTTTTGATCATCATCAGCATTAAGTAATACTGATTTTCTTTTAGCATGTTTGCTTATCTTTTACTTATCATATATGTATAGGAGTCCTCTATAATTGGATCTTGTTTGTATTGGAAGGTGATTTAATATATAGTAATAGTGATGGGGAGGCGAAACTGCCTTCAGCCATTTTTGCCAACCCCACTGAACCAACACAGAAAACACTAAAAGCCGTAGGAAAGAAGTAAGGACGTTGCTACAACTCTTAATAATTATATCCTATTACCATCTTTTACGACTTGTTTTATTTGATATACAGAGTTCTTAGTACCGGATCGGTCGATAACTCCACTACTGCAGAAAATAGCTAAAAAAGTTGTAGACAAAAGTTATAGCCAAAGATATGCTCTTTGCTCAGAAAATATTTTTATTTATACAGGGCAATCCATAACTACTTACTAGGTGTAAGATTTTGTAATATTATACAGGGTATTTCAAAAGTTATGACCACTTTTATATCCAAATCGATGTCAAATGAACGTACTATAGAGACTTAAATACTCAAAAATTATTTTTTTTTTACATGAATAGATGAAAAATACCATGTAGTTTTAACTCGAGCTGTAAAAAAGGTATATATACCAATGCTCTTTTGTTTTCCATCGACAGCGGCAAATGGTTAGGTGTAAGAGTAGCTTTTTAGCTAAATCTCGCCATTCTGCTGCCAGACATTTAGACACCTGACATATACAAGGTGTACCATCTGTTATTACTTAACAATAAAGACGATTATTATTATTATTATCCTGATTTTTCAAGTTTCTCTCGCATGACTGCGGTAGCAACAGATATTGACGGGCTATGCCAAGTCAACACCTGATCTATTGTGGATCGGAATTTAGGAAGGATCGTACAATATTGCAGGTCTTCAGGATTACAGACTTTTGAAATATTTTGTGTAACCTTTCCAGGCCCAACTGTTTTAGGTGTGGTGTAAATGTGTTTGGTGTGAGGCCTGAGACAGACATAATTAGGGGGACAATAGTAACTTTGTTTTGCTTCCAAAGCCGTTTTATCTCTATCGCAAGGTCAGTGTATTTAGATATGTTCTCAGCGTAGGCATTTTGGACATTCGTATCGTTGGGAATAGCAATATCTATCAAATAGGTAACTCTGTCTGCCTTCGACTGGAAAACTATATCTGGCCGATTTGCCGGGATAGTCTTATCTGTATGTATTTCAACGTCACAGTATAGTTTGTATTCATTGTTTTCCAGTACTGATGTCGGTGTGTAATTGTAATACGGATCTGTGTTTTCTATTAGCTTGTTTGTTGTAGCTAGTGCTTGGTGTATGACTTTGGCTGCAGAGTTACGTCTAGCTGTGTACTCGGTTCCAGCGAGAGTTTTGCATGAGCTGGTTATATGGTCTATCGTTTCTTTCTGTTGGTGGCACTTTCTGCAATTGTCGTCGGTTATGGATGTATCTTTCATAATGTGTTTCATGTAATTCCTTGTCGCAATTACTTGGTCCTGGATAGCAAGCATAAAACCCTCAGTTTCTGGAAATAGTTGGCCATCCTACAGCCAGGTGTATGATTGCTTTTCATTAATGTGCTCTTGTGTAACGCGGTATCTGTGCTTGCCATGGAGTGCTTTTTGTGACCAGGTGTTTATTTTTTGTTTTTGTGATTCCATGTGATTGTGTGTGTCTGCTGAGTGATCTGGGGAGGATAGGGTGAGTGGAGTATAGTTTTTATCTGCTTTTACTATTGACCTATGTAAGTTTGTCTGTTTGCTTTGGAAAAAGTCTCTGAGCGTTTTTATTTGTTTCAGGTGAAGTGAGTGTATGTCTATAATTCCTCTACCCCCTTGTTTTCTGTCTATGGTAAGCCTTTCCTTGCACGCTGTCGGATGTGCCATTCGGTGCTTTGTCAGTTCCGTTCGTATGAGGATGTTAATGTTTTCAATATCAGTGTGCGACCACTTGACGATACCAAAGGAGTATGTGAGGACCGGTATTGCAAATGTGTTGATTGCTTTTGTAAGATTTTTTTAATTCAATCTTGTTTTTAGTAGTCTAACGAGGCGGTCTCTAAACTCTTGTGTTAGTTGAGCCTTGACTTCTGAGTGATCGATCTTAATGTTCTGATTAAAGCCCAGGTACTTGTACGTTTCGTCCTTGTCCATGTTGTCCAGCGTTTGGCCAGTTAATGTTTCCTGTTCGGAATGGTTCTTCCATTGGCCTTTTTGGATGTGGAGCACCTTGCACTTGCTCATTCCGAATTCCATCCGGACGTCCGACGTACAGACTTCTGTTATTCTGAGTAATTCCTTCAGTTGCACTTCAGTGGCTGCATATAGTTTTATATCATCCATGTAGAGAAGATGATTTATTCTGTGTTGGTTAACTTTCTGGTATCTGATGTTGAAACCATAATTTGTGTTGTTAAGTGCATTAGAGAGCGGATTTAAACAAAGACAGAACCACAGTGAACTGAGTGAATCACCCTGGAAGATACCGCGTCTTATGTGTAGCTCCTCCGTTTGGATATGGCCGTTCTGAGTTTTAAGATGTATGTTGGTTCGCCATGTCTCCATGGTTCTTGAAAGGAACTGACGAAGGGCTGGGTTAATTTTGTATATTTGAAGAGTCTTCATTAGCCAACTATGGGGTACAGAGTCAAAAGCTTTTTTATAATCGATGAAACAGGTATGAAGATTTCTGTGTTCTTTTCTAGCTTGCTCCATTATCACACTATCAATTATAAGTTGCTCTTTGCAACCTTGGCTTTGTTTTCTGCATCCTTTCTGCTCTTCAGTCAGGATGTTGTTTTGATTGAGGTGTTGTTCAATCCTTTTGCCTATTGTTGCAGTAATGATCTTGTACAAGGTTGGGAGACAAGTGATCGGGCGGTAATTGGCAGGGTTCTTGGTATCTGCGTTTTTTGGTTTTATATACGTTATTCCTTGTGTGAGGAATTTGGGCAGCCTATCAGGTTGAAGTATGGCCTTATTGATTTGATCTGTGAGCATTTCATATTTTGCACTAAATTGCTTATACCAGAAATTTTGCACGTTGCCTACGCCTGGGCACTTCCAATTATGGGTGTATCTTATTGTCTCGGGTATTTCCTGTGATGTAAGGATAACGTCTCCCTGTTCCGGTATGTGTTGTTGTTTTTCCTCTTCTTGTCTGATCCATGGAGCGTTTTCATTATGGGTTTTCTGTTCTGACCCTAGACTTCCCCAGAACTCGGTTAATTCTTGTCTACTTGGAGGTTCTGTTGCTGTTATTTGATTATTGGATGTCATCTTTACCAAAAGAGTGAAAAGCAGTTTTACCAAAAACTGCTTTTCACTCTTTTGAAAAAGATTGTTAGCATCCTTCCTGTCGTTGGATTCGTTGTATCTGCGAAGTCTAGCTGCATAAACTGCGAGTTTCTGTTTGAGTGTGTCGGATATTTCGGGTATTGTTTGTTGCGGTGATTTAGATTTGAGTCTGTTTATTGTTGCCTGTATGCGTTTTGAGAGGTTGTTATTGTTAGTATATTGCGTGAGGTGTGCGAGATCCTTTCTGATTGTGCTAATTTTATTTTCTATCCTGATTTGCCTTTTAGGTTTAGATCTTTTGTTTATGTGGTCTTTAGATCGTTTTGGAAGTTTTTGTCCATTAACTATGATTGTGGTTGCTGCGGCAGCATATATAACGGTATGGATGTCCTCTAGGTTACTGTCGCTTGTTAAGAAGTGTGGTATTATATTGGAATTTATTGTGTTTAATATTTGTCGAGTGTTGTTCTTGTCAATTAGTCTGGGCAGGGGATCTCGCAGTGCAGGATTGGTGCCACACCATTTGTTGTATTGTATGTTCATCATTTGTTCAGCAGATTCTGTGATGGAAGGTGGTATTATTAAAACAAAAAAGTGCAGCCCGGGCTCCGACACACCGAGCTGCTGTTCCATTACCCAATGACTACTCCTCACACCGTGAGGTGAGCAATCACTGGGTCCGCGAATCGTGCGCCCTAAGTAGACGAAGGGACCCAAGGATGACTGCCTTCTGCATTCTGGCGGCTAAGATGTGCGCCGCCGCACAGCACATCGGTATTTTGCGCAGTGCAGAGAGCAGCGTATTCCTCATTCCACCTAGGGATCCAATGACCATAACCAGCAGACTTACAGTGTAGTCTGGCCAGAGCCTGCGAAGTTGTCCGAGCAACTCCTGATACTTGGTCCGCTTTTCCTCCTCCTTAGAGACGATGTTCACCTCGGCAGGCGCCGAAAACTCTATAACGAACATCGTCTTCTGTTGGTGGTCGAGAAGGACTATGTCGGGCTTGTTTGCCTGTACAAGCTCGAGCGTGGGGAACGAGTAGTTCCAGTAAATCCGGCATCTCTCGTTCTCCACAACGGACTCTATATCCCCTGGAGCGTAAGGCAGCACCGGCGTCTCATCGATACCGTATGAGTGCCTTAAATGATAGTAGAGCACTCGTAGAGCCGCGTTGTGCCGATGGACGTAAGCCGTCCCAGCGTACGCCTTACACGCCGACAAGAGATGCATAAGCGTCTCTGGCGCCTGTCGGCAAGCTCTACAATGGGTGTCGGGTACATCTACACCCATAACCCTTTTACGGTACACCAAGGTGTTGAAGACACCGTCTTGGCAAGCCATTATAAAGCCCTCAGTCTCCGACTTCAACCCACTAGACCTTAGGAAAGAGAAGGTCAACTGCTCAGACAAGCCATGCTCTTCCAGATGTTTGTAGAAGATTCCATGCATTGGCTTATCTTTATGAAGTCTTAAAAGGAAGTCGACTTCGGCAGTTTTAATGCGGGATTTTAATTCTGCGGGAGCAAGTTCCGTAATGGACTGCTGACACCTCCGCTTGAAGTCGAGTGTGAGGCTGAGCTCCTCCGCTGCTCGTTTCGCTGCGCTAAAAAGAAAGGCTCCTTTTCCCGCATTCTCGTGCTCTCGCACAAAGCGGATCAGGGGATCGGTGCTGTTCGTTACATAGCAGGCAGTGGCCAGTACTACTCTGTTGTGCAGACGCTCCAAACTCAATAGTCCACGCCCTCCCAGGTGTCGCGGGAGGTATATTCGCGGGACAGAGGACTTAGGATGCAGGCTTCTCTCCATATTCATCCTTTTGCGGGTCTTCGTGTCGATTTCCTTCAGCTCGTTCATTTTTCAGTGTATAGCACCAAGGGTGTATAATAACAATGGGACCGCAAGCACATGCTTGCTGCTTGTGGCAGCGACTTTGTTCTTGCCGGACAGTTCTGACGACCTGATCTGCCGGAGTCGGTGCAAATACTTGCGGCGAAGACACTCTTTAACCAATGCTGCCTCTTGGACATGACGCTGCGCCACTCCAAGGTAGGTATAAGTATCTCCGGCATGCAGTTGTCGCAAGATGCTCCCATCAACGATCTGTTCCTCATCTCCACTATCTCCGCTTCGTCCTTTCTTGAGATGAACCAATGCACATTTGTCTGTCCCGAACTCCATTCCGATAGCATGACTGTACTCCTGCACCACCCTCAGCGATTGTTGTAGTTCGCGTTGGCCGGAGGCATAAAGTTTTAGGTCATCCATATAAAACAGATGGGTGACCTTGTGCCTCCGGTTATTGGGCGTGCCACAGCTGTATCCTTTAGTATTTCTCAGCGCTATGGACAGAGGCAAAAGTGAGATGCAAAAGAGCAAGGGACTCAAGGAGTCTCCTTGGAAGACACCTCTTTTCAATGACACCAACTCTGTCTGAACCCGAGTTTCACCTGATGTTATGGTAAACCGGGTCTTCCAGAGTGGCATCAGTTGTTTGATGCATCCCACTATCTGATTATCCACCGAAGGACATTCCAACAGCCGCACAATGAGGTCATGAGACGTGCTGTCGAATGCCTTGCGATAGTCAATCCAGGCCATAGAAATGTTTCGCTTGTACTGCACAGAGTCCTGCGTGACACATCGGTCAATCAACAGGTTCTCCCTGCAGCCAGCTACTCCTTTCTTTGACCCTCTCTGTTCATACACGTCGAGAAATACAGGATTCACAGCTTGAAGGATACGCGTGTACAAGATTCTGGTGAAGAGCTTGTAACACGCGTTCAGACATGTTATTGGCCTGTAGTTTTTGGGATCAGACAAATCTCCGGTCTTCGGGAGAAGCACGGTTCGACCCTCGACAAACCAAGCCGGAATTGGCTGCTCCTGATTTAGCCACGAGTTAAAAACTCTAGCTAAATGCCGGTGGCAACTGGGGAATTTTTTCCACCAGTAGGTGTTTATGCCATCCGGGCCAGGAGCTGCGAAATTCTTTGCGCCTCGTAAGGCGTCAAGAATTTCTTCCGTGTTTATCGGGTGACGCAGTACATTCAAGTTAGGAGTCCTCCTACAAACGGACTCAAACTGCGCCAAGGCCGGAGTGTCTGCTGAGAGAGGTTTGGGTTGTTCGTAAACGTCCCTCCAAAAGGCCTCCACGCGATCAGCAGTTGGCGGCTGCTCTATGGCTGGAGGCGGCTGTTGGAAAAGGCGAGAAGGTCTTTCGTAGAACATTCTGTTCTGCTCCAGACCTCTCGCCCGCGCCACCAACGATCGCTTAGCAGCGATTAGCATCCGTATCCTGTCAAGACAGTGTTGCTTGACAACAACCAGTACCGCTTGACTGAGTGTATGATGGTCGCGCCTCAACCCGTAGGCTATCTGGCGCACTCGGCGCGTAAATGGCTTCCCAGCCGCTCTATATTCCATCACACACTGGATACGGGATGCTTCCTGGCGAGCCAACTGGATTTTCGCTTCCATTTGGCGCACCCGTCTCTGTGCTCTCTCAACAGGAGAGTCTCTCACTCTCCCCTGTCTAGCTAGCCTCAGAGCCGCAGCGTAAATTTCGCAATTGATGCTCCAAATGTCAGAGGCCTCCGATAGACGTTCACCAACAACCTCATCCTCTCTCTTTAAATCTGCCAGCTTCAAGGACCCTCCGTTGTTATGCAAGGCCCTTCAGTCTCTGAAATCCCCAGGTGAGACGACTTGGTCGATTTCCCTCTCAGCGGGCCTTACCGGCGAACTTTCAGCCTGGTTAACAGGCCTTCCGTCCGCCGAAGGGGCAGGCTGAGCTGGAGCACGAACATATCCCTGCCTCCGGAGGTACGATGCATAATCTCGCAAATTCTGAGAGGTAAGCGTGCTATGCTCTGGGTGCATTTCACACCACCTCTCATACATGCGGGACATGTATCCCCTACGGCGCGGGCTACTGCTCTCGTAGCAGCTCAGCAGGTCATCCTTGAGCTCCGTCGTCCACCTAAAACGGTCCATGTTATTGCGGGGGTCGTCATCAGGGCAAATCGAAGCACCGCCACCTTGCCCAACGCCGGCTCCCGAAACCGGCTCGGTGTGGGTGCTTTTCCTTCGAGGTGGTCGAACCCGAAGATAGGGCCCGTCAGGTGGTTAGCCTTAGGGCCCGCAGCCGACATTTCCGGAGGCAGCCGTCCAAATTGCCTCCAGAGGATGGACCTGTGAAGGTTGCCGACCGACTTAATCCTTTGGCTTCGGTATACCCCTCGGTGTCGCCACGCACCGAATAGCCTGTTGATGTTGGGCGGCTTCCTGGGGGTTTATGAAAACAGCCGCTTCTAACATGAAGAACAGACGCTGTCGGAGTACCGCTCCTCACATGGAGATCCGTCGTGTCCTATTAATTGTGGAATAGCCGATCCTCTGGATGCAGACGCTATTCCACTGTGCTAGTTTTGGTCCGCCCCGGGTATTTCATTTCCCCGGTACCACCCATATCTGGGAGGCATTCCCCTATCCGCCACCTTGGGGAGGCGCCACTGAGAGGATCTAGCAGCCCCTCGCGGGAAGGTGGTATTATTATTATTATTACTTTTAAAACAAAAAAGTGCAGCCCGGGCTCCGACACACCGAGCTGCTGTTCCATTACCGTGAGGTGAGCAATCACTGGGTCCGCGAATCGTGCGCCCTAAGTAGACGAAGGGACCCAAGGATGACTGCCTTCTGCATTCTGGCGGCTAAGATGTGCGCCGCCGCACGGCACATCGGTATTTTGCGCAGTGCAGAGAGCAGCGTATTCCTCATTCCACCTAGGGATCCAATGACCATAACCAGCAGACTTACAGTGTAGTCTGGCCAGAGCCTGCGAAGTTGTACGAGCAACTCCTGATATTTGGTCCGCTTTTCCTCCTCCTTAGAGACGATGTTCACCTCGGCAGGCGCCGAAAACTCTATAACGAACATCGTCTTCTGTTGGTGGTCGAGAAGGACTATGTCGGGCTTGTTTGCCTGTACAAGCTCGAGCGTGGGGAACGAGTAGTTCCAGTAAATCCGGCATCTCTCGTTCTCCACAACGGACTCTATATCCCCTGGAGCGTAAGGCAGCACCGGTGTCTCATCGATACCGTATGAGTGCCTTAAATGATAGTAGAGCACTCGTAGAGCCGCGTTGTGCCGATGGACGTAAGCCGTCCCAGCGTACGCCTTACACGCCGACAAGAGATGCATAAGCGTCTCTGGCGCCTGTCGGCAAGCTCTACAATGGGTGTCGGGTACATCTACACGCATAACCCTTTTACGGTACACCAAGGTGTTGAAGACACCATCTTGGCAAGCCATTATAAAGCCCTCAGTCTCCGACTTCAACCCACTAGACCTTAGGAAAGAGAAGGTCAACTGCTCAGACAAGCCATGCTCTTCCAGGTGTTTGTAGAAGATTCCATGCATTGGCTTATCTTTATGAAGTCTTAAAAGGAAGTCGACTTCGGCAGCTTTAATGTGGGATCTTAATTCTGCGGGAGCAAGTTCCGTAATGGACTGCTGACACCTCCGCTTGAAGTCGAGTGTGAGGCTGAGCTCCTCGGCTGCTCGTTTCGCTGCGCTAAAAAGAAAGGCTCCTTTTCCCGCATTCTCGTGCTCTCGCACAAAGCGGATCAGGGGATCGGTGCTGCTCGTTACATAGCAGGCAGTGGCCAGTACTACTCTGTTGTGCAGACGCTCCAAACTCAATAGTCCACGCCCTCCCAGGTGTCGCGGGAGGTATATTCGCGGGACAGAGGACTTAGGATGCAGGCTTCTCTCCATCTTATTATTATTATTATTTATGTTAAAACAAAAGAGTGCAGCCCGGGCTCCGACACACCGGGCTGCTGTTCCATTACCCAGTGACTACTCCTCACACCGTGAGGTGAGCAATTACTGGGTCCGCGAATCGTGCGCCCTAAGTAGACGAAGGGACCCAAGGATGACTGCCTTCTGCATTCTGGCGGCTAAGATGTGCGCCGCCGCACGGCACACCGGTATTTTGCGCAGTGCAGAGAGCAGCATATTCCTCATTCCACCTAGGGATCCAATGACCATAACCAGCAGACTTACAGTGTAGTCTGGCCAGAGCCTGCGATTTTTATTATTATTATTATCTGACTTTCTAAGTTCCACTCGCATAATTGCGGTAGCAACAAGTGTTGACGGGCTGTGCCAAGTCAACACCCTGACTATTATTGATCGGAATTTAGGAAGGATCGCACAATATTACAGGTCTTCGGGATTACAGACTTTTGGAATACTTTGTGTAACTTTTCATCCAGGCCCAGCTGTTGAAGGTGTTGTGTAAACGTGTTTGGTGTAAGGCCTGAGACAGACATGATGAGGGGGACAATTGTGACTTTGTTTTGTTTCCAAAGTCGTTTTATTTCCATGGCAAGGTCCGTGTATTTGGATATCTTCCCAGCGTAGGTGTTTTGGACATTCACATCGTTGGGAATGGCAATATCTATCAAATAGGTAATTTTGTCGGCCTTTGACTGGAAAACTATATCTGGTCTATTGGCTGGGATGGTCTTGTCTGTATGTATTTCAACGTCCCAGTATAGTTTGTACCGATCGTTTTCGAGTACTGATGTCGGAGTGTAATTGTAGTATGGATCTGTGTTTTCTATTAGTTTGTTTGCTGTGGCTAGTGCTTGGTGTATGACCTTGGCCGCAGAGTTATGTCTGGCTGTGTATTCGGTACCGGCAAGAACTTTACATCCGCTTGTAATGTGATCTATTGTTTCCTTTTGCTGGTGACATTTTCTGCAGCTATCTTCTGTTATGGATGGATCTTTAATTATGTATTTCTTGTAGTTTCTTGTCGCAATAACTTGGTCCTGGATAGCAAGCATAAATCCTTCAGTTTCTGGAAAGAGCTGGCCATCATGCAGCCAGGTGTATGACTGTTTTTCGTTTATGTGGTCGTGTGTAATACGGTATCTATGCTTGCCATGGAGTGGTTTCTGCGACCAGGTGTTTATTTTTTCTTGTTGCGATTGTGGGGGATTGTGTGTGTCTGCGGCGTGGTCTGGACATGATAGGTTGAGTGGTGTATAGTTTTTGTCTGCTTTTACTATGGCTCGATGTAAATTTGTTTGTTTGTTTTGGAAGAAATCTCTGAGTGTCTTTATCTGTCTTGTGCGAAGCGACTGTATATCTGCAATCCCTCTGCCTCCTTGATTCCTGTCTATGGTGAGTCTTTCTTTGCATGCGTTTGGATGTGACATTCGGTGTTTCGTGAGTTCTGTCCGTATGAGGATGTGGATGTTTTCTATATCAGTGTGTGACCACTTGATGATGCCGAAGGAGTATGTGAGAACTGGTATCGCAAATGTGTTAATGGCTTTTGTAAGGTTTCTAGAATTCAATTTGGTTTTTAGTAGCTTTATAAGGCGATCTCTGAACTCTTGGGTTAGTTGTGCCTTGACTTTTGTGTGGTTTATTTTAACGTTCTGATTGAAGCCCAGGTACTTGTATGTTTCGTCCTTGTTCATGTTGTTTAGTGTTTGGCCAGTTACTGTTTCCTGTTCGGGGTGGTCCTTCCATTGGCCTTTGTTGATGTGGAGGACCTTGCATTTACTCATTCCGAATTCCATTTTGACGTCTGACGAGCAAACTTCTGTTATTCTGATTAATTCTCTCAGTTGTACTTCATTGGCGGCATATAGTTTTATATCATCCATGTAGAGGAGATGATTGATTTTGTGTTGATTTAATCTCTCGTGTCTAATGTTGAAACCGCAGTTTGTGTTGTTAAGTGCGTTGGAGAGTGGGTTCAAACAGAGACAGAACCACAGTGAACTGAGAGAGTCACCCTGGAAGATGCCGCGTCTTATGTGTAGCTCATCTGTCTTGATATGGCCGTCCTGGATTTTGAGATGTATGTTGGTTCGCCATGTCTCCATGGTACTTGTAAGAAACTGACGTAGCCCCGGGTTGATTTTATATATTTGAAGAGTTTTCGCTAGCCAGCTATGGGGTACAGAGTCGAAGGCTTTTTTGTAGTCGATGAAACAGGTATGAAGGTTCCTATGTTCTTTTCTGGTTTGCTCCATGATCACACTATCAATTATAAGTTGTTCCTTGCAACCTCGGCTTTGCTTTCGACATCCTTTTTTATTATTCATCTTTCTAAGTTCCTCTCGCATAATTGCGGTAGCAACAAGTGTTGACGGGCTGAGCCAAGTCAACACCCGGACTATTATTGATCGGAATTTAGGAAGGATCGTACGATGTTACAGGTCTTCAGAATTACAGACTTTTGGAATGTTTTGTGTAACTTTTCGTCCAGGCCTAACTGTTGTAGGTGTGGTGTAAATGTGTTTGGTGTAAGGCCTGAGACTGACATAATGAGGGGAACAATAGTAACTTTGTCCTGCTTCCAAAGGCGTTTTATTTCCATAGCAAGGTCCGTGTACTTAGATATTTTCCCAGCGTAGGTGTTTTGTATATTCACATCATTGGGAATAGCAATGTCTATCAGGTATGTAACTTTGTCGAGCTTTGACTGGAAAACTATATCTGGTCTATTGGCTGGGATAGTCTTGTCTGTATGTATTTGAACGTCCCAGTATAGTTTGTATTGATCGTTTTCGAGTACTGATGTCGGAGTGTAATTGTAATACGGATCTGTGTTTTCTATTAGTTTGTTTGTTGTGGCTAATGCTTGGTGGATGACTTTGGCCGCAGAGTTATGTCTGGCTGTGTATTCGGTACCGGCAAGAGTTTTGCACCCGCTTGTTATGTGATCTATTGTTTCTTTTTGTTGTTGGCATTTTCTGCAATTATCGTCAGTTATGGATGGATCTTTAATTATATATTTTTTGTAGTTTCGTGTTGCAATCACTTGGTCCTGGATAGCAAGCATGAAACCCTCCGTTTCTGGGAACAGCTGGCCATCCTGCAACCAGGTGTATGACTGTTTTTTGTTAATGTGGTCTTGGGTGACACGGTATCTATGTTTGCCATGGAGTGGTTTCTGCGACCAGGTGCTTATTTTTTCTTGTTGTGATTGGGTGGGATTGTGTGTGTCTGCGACGTGGTCTGGGCATGATAGGTTCAGTGGTGTATAGTTTTTGTCTGCCTTTACTATCGCTCGGTGTAAATTTGTTTGTTTGTTTTGGAAGAAATGTCTGAGTGTCTTTATCTGTCTTGTGCGAAGCGACTGTATATCTGTAATCCCTCGGCCTCCTTGTGTCCTGTCTATGGTGAGCCTTTCTTTGCATGCGTTTGGATGTGACATTCGGTGTTTCGTGAGTTCTGTCCGTATGAGGATGTGGATGTTTTCTATATCAGTGTGTGACCACTTGATGATGCCAAATGAATACGTGAGGATTGGTATTGCAAATGTATTAATAGCTTTTGTAAGGTTTCTAGAATTCAGTTTTGTTTTCAGAAGCTTAATGAGGCGGTCTCTAAACACTTGTCTAAGTTCTGCTTTGATTTGTGTGTGGTCGATCTTAACACTCTGATTGAAACCCAGGTACTTGTATGTTTCTTCCTTGTCCATGTTATCCAACGTCTGGCCTGTTACTATTTCCTGTTCGGGATGGTTCTTCCATTGGCCTTTGTTTATGTGTAGCACCTTGCATTTGTTCATCCCGAACTCCATCCTGACATCTGACGTATAAACCTCTGTTATTCTGAGTAATTCTCTCAGTTGCACGTCAGTGGCAGCATATAGTTTTATATCGTCCATGTAGAGGAGATGATTGATTCTGTGTTGATTTACTTTCTGATGTCTGATGTTGAAACCATAGTTTGTGTTGTTCAGTGTGTTGGAGAGTGGATTTAGACAGAGGCAGAACCAAAGTGAACTGAGGGAATCACCCTGGAAGATACCACGTCGTATGTGTAGTTCCTCGGTTTGGATATGGCCGTCCTGAGTTGTAAGGTGTATGTTGGTTCGCCATGTCTTCATGGTTTTTGCAAGAAACTGACGAAGTCCTGGGTTAATTTTATATATTTGCAGAATTTTCGTTAGCCAGCTATGTGGTACAGAATCGAATGCTTTTTTATAATCTATGAAACAGGTATGAAGGTTTCTATGTTCTTTTCTAGTTTGCTCCATGATCACACTATCAATTATAAGTTGTTCCTTGCAACCTTGGCTTTGTTTTCTACATCCTTTCTGTTCTTCAGTGAGGATGTTGTTTTGCGTGATGTGTTGTTCAATCCTCCTGCATAATGTTGCGGTGATGATCTTATACAAGGTAGGAAGGCAAGTGATTGGGCGGTAATTCGCAGGGTTCTTGGTATCTGCATTTTTGGGTTTTATATACGTTATTCCTTGAGTGAGGAATTTGGGAAGCCTATCAGGTTGACGTATGGCTTTATTGATTTGGTTTGTGAGCACTTGGTATGTTGAGCTGAAATGTTTGTACCAAAAATTTTGCACGTTGTCCACGCCTGGGCACTTCCAGTCGTGGGTGTGTTTTATTGTTTCGACTATTTCCTCTTTTGAAAGAATAACGTCTCCCTGTTCTGCCATATGTTGATGTTTTTCCTCTTCCTCTCTGATCCATGGAGCGTCTTCATTATGTGTTTTGGGTTCAGACCACAGGCTTCCCCAAAACTCGGTTAACTCTTGTTTACTGGGAGGTTCTATTGTTGTGATCTGGTTGTCGGCTGTTATCTTTTGATAGAACTGTTTTTCACTTTTCTGAAAAAGGCTGTTAGCATCCTTTCTGGCATTGGACTCGTTGTATCTGCGGAGTCTAGCTGCATAAACTGCAAGTTTCTGTTTAAGTGTATCAGTAATTTCTGGTATTGTTTGTTGTGGTGACTTGGATTTCAGTATATTTATTGTTCTCTGTATGTGCCTTGAAGGATGGTTGTTATTGATGGTGTATTGTGCGAGATGTGCCAGATCCTTTCTGATTGTGCTAATTTTGTTTTCGATTCTTATTTGCCATTTAGGCTTAGTCCTATTGCGTGTCTGGTGTTTAGACCGCTTTGAGAGTTTTTGGCCATTAACTATGAGAGTGGTTGCTGCGGCAGCATATATAACTGTGTGGATGTCCTCCAGGTTACTGTCGTCCCTTATGAATTGTGGTATTACGTTAGCATTTACTGTATGTAATATTTGTTGAGTGTTATTTTTAAAAATTAGTCTGGGCAGGGGATCTCGTAGTGCAGGATTGGTGCCGCACCATTTGTTATACTGCGTCCTCATCACTTGCTCGACAGATTGTGTCACGGCAAATGGTCGAGTGATGTTTTGGATTTGTATGATTGTGGAAGGTACATAGTGGTTGTTGTGTCTGGTGTATCTAGTGCCTGGTCATGTTCTGGACCTAGTTCTGAGTGTATGCTGGTGTTGTTAGTTTTTGCTATGTTTGAAGTCTGGCCAGTTTGGGTATCACTGTTTTGGGTTTCCACAATCTGTTCAGTGGTTAGGGAGTCATTTGGTTGGACGATATTCATTTCGTTGGATACAAGATTTTTTATATCTTGCAGTTCTTGGGGTGTAAGACGGTTGTTCTTTGTGATGACGCGTTTTTGGTCGATGAGTCTTTGTTCTGTTACACGTGTTGAGAGATGGAGAGATGTGGGTATTGTGTCGTAAATAGTCTGTGCAGCTCGTGCCTGTAGCCTGTAGAGATGGTTTCTAGTTTTGTGGCAGTATAGTAACAGCGCATTACAGATTTGTTCATTTCTGTGGTCCATTGTAATCGCTGCCTTGGTTTACCAGTTTTGGTGGTTGCCGGCTGCGTCGGCAAAACATCCGCAGCTGGGTTGTGTTCTATGGGTTGTTCTGTTTGGGGTTCGGGTGAGTTTAATCGACGTACCCTAGGCCGTCGTTGGTTATTCATAAAATTAACTCTATCCATCGTGTTCCCACGAGTAGGGACGATCTAAATGTCGCTCTCCCGGGTGACGCCCATTCCAGGAGAGAAGGGACTTATATTTACTCCGAAGTTGGCCCAAGGTGCTCCGGAGGATTTACGACTTTACTGTCGGGTTTTGTTGAGGCTTTCTCCTCGCAGGCCGGCCAGTTAAGGCGAGCCCCCCGGTTGCGTACCCCTCACAACGTTCCCCAGCCACGCCCTGTTGAGGTCGTTGAAGTGTGGGGCGCAATAACGGTATGTGACAGAAGGACCGGCGCTCAGCCTTCTGTGGCATTTCTCCCCGGATTTGCCAAATCCCTATCTGACCGAGGTCAGAATAGCTTGGGGAAAGGAGCTTTGTGCTCGGTAGGGTATGTAAAGTCTACCTAGCACCCAGCTTCCTGGGTGTGCTAGCCTTGGTTGAAGTGACCCTTTGATCACAAGCCCTGTCGGCATAATTCCGCGGTGGTATCAAAGCCTCCGATGAACCATCAACCGACATAGCTTGCCCATCAAAAAGTCACTTTCTAAGCCCCCAAGAGCGTCAACGTTCTAGCACCTATTATATTCATATACAGGGTGAGGTAGAATGCAAGAACAAGGTTTTCTCTTTTTTTTAAATGTAACTCCCCATATTTTATTATACCACAAAAATTGTTTTCAATAAGATCGTCCATGTTTGTATAGCATTTCATATACCGACATTCATCAGTTTCCGATAATTCCGTTTTTTTTGAAAATTCCAAATATACTTTGATTCTAAATATATGTTTCCATCACCACGTAGTTATGGATTGCCCTGTATAAATCAAAATGTTTTCTGAGCAAGGAGTATATCTGTGGATACAACTTTTATATACAACTTTTTTCACTATCTTCTGTAGTAGTGATGTTATCGACCGATCCGGTACTAAAAACTCGCCCTGTACTAAGGAAGCAGCAAATAATTATTTATATTCACTTAATAGTCTATTCATCTACCTCATCAAACTCATATCTACACCCGGCAACAGCAGATTTTATTGCCCACGGTGAAGACAGCATTGGGATTGGATAAGCAGACGATATTTAATGTCCCTTTCATACTTACGTTTTCCATCCCTTTTCAAACTCGACATAATAATGGCGATCGCTACCTGAGAGGGAAGCTCTTAATGCCGCGCTGGTCAATTTACGATGGTAACACAGTACTAGAAAGCTCCTTATCGAACCTAAGAGACCTCTTGGTTTATTTCCGACCATCTCTCTAATAAATGAATAAATAAACTCTCTACCTTTCTCAACTAACATTGCGTTCCTCTTCCAGGAGTATAGAAGTCGCAGCTTAGAGCAGCAACTGAATGAGCTGGACAAGCAGCAAGAACTGGCCGTAGTGGAAGGGAAAGCTTCCTCCAAATTGTCAAGGAGGACCCGATCGCATGATAGTTCTCACTCAATGGACTCAAATCGTTTTGACAGCATCAATGCGATAAACAGCACCTCATGCTACGCCGGTGAAGGAGATGTTCTCTCCATACTGGTCAGAAATGAGAGAAGTTCCAGTCCCTCCAGTGGAGATGCTTTCAATACTAACCTCTATACGGTAAGTTTTCTACTCTTCTTACCTCGAATAATAATATCTGTAAGTTAATTCAGACCATAAAAATGATTCGCTTTAATCCATAAAATTGTTATCAGATTATACTGCTTTTAATGATCAGTCTAAATCACATAATACTATTTTGAACGTCAAGAAAGTAAGTAACATCACATTTTTCCTTTTCGCTTTTACTTCACACACTTATAGGGTGAAGGAAGTATTGTGATTGCAAACATTTTCAATTTCGAGGTAATACGCTTTTTGGATGTTTTGTGGTATCTCAATATTGAAAATCTGCGGGCTGTCTGTCTATCTCTCTGTTGGCCTTGTTCTACCTTCGTAATCTCAGTAAATGCTGCATGGATTGTGATGAAATTTGAATAGCGATATGCCGTGGTGTCGTAGTTAAATTCTATTTATTTTATATATTTGTGGTTCTTGGGTTTTACGGGCGAGCGTCGCCGTCGTTTAGCGTTAAGGTTTGACTTTTTTCCATTACACCCTCTTGGGCGACTTAGGAAATACTCGCCGAAGGAAAATAGCTGCTGAATATGTCATCCACTCGTGGTGGCGACACTTCAGCCCTCAAAGCTAAACGACGCCGGCACCGGCCTAAAAACCCAAGAACCACCAATTCATTGGATGATGGCCGCGAAAGCCGTTCACATTATATTCAATTTATTTGTTTTAATGAGCCAGAAATAATTGCACCTCAAAGGGAATACCTTGTGTAATTTTGAAAATGGGTGCAAGGGCAGCAGAGTAATCAGCAAAAAACACAATATTCCTCAAATCTCGTTTTTAGACATTTTAGGGGTTTCTAGTCTAATCTAGCACCTCTTTGGGTGGGGGTGAAATTGTTGTCGTTGGGGGTGGACGGGTGTAAACTGAGAAATCTGTTGTATTCATAATAGCTGTCCATTTTCCTATGGTAGGAACTTTGCCATTCCCAGTATAGAAATCAAAAGACAATTATTTTCTGATGTATGCATACAACTGTTGCTTTAAAGTGTTGTGTATTTTGCAAGGTGGAAGTTATTGGACCGATTTTAACGGAATTTAGGTAGCCTATTTGCCAGGCTTCGCATCACTACACCCAAAGCAACCAACTAAGATAGTGCAAAGTCAACGACCGAAGGGATTTTCCTAAAACAACGTTATCACGTATATATAGCAACATCAACAATAGAGCACAAACAAGAAAAAGCACGATGAGTTTGCATGCACTTGCAAGTAAGATAGGAGTTAATGATCCTGGTATTATTTGACGATGATGGTCGTGCGCGCGTATGATTTGAGTTTCCATAAAACATATTACTTGTACATAAAAAATGGTTTAAATATCGGAAATGATTAATAATAATCATCACAACAATTTTATCGCCTAGTCCGAAGGTATGACGCTAATGTAAGTGCACCTGGTTATTAATTTGCGAGTAAAAGTCGAAATAATATAATAGGTATTTCGCGATATGTACAAGAAAAAGCATGTTAGTAGACTTGTCAAAATCAAAAAGTTTATTCGTCGGTATCTTCGAAGTTACACAATCGTTACTATTCGGCATATCGAACTTTGTTATAATTTCAGTTATTACATTTGAATAATATAAAAGTACCGGTCCAGCAAGAAATTGAAAATTTATTGGTGAACACTAGAACTGATGGCTTCCGACAGTATAAAAATGATGGCTATATCAGGCTCAATGATAAAGTACATTATAGCATTTTCTTCTGCCGTGCCTTTTTTTTGATGGGGATTCATGTTTAACGACGTATAACGACTGACGACGCGATGGTCAGAATATTTTGTCCTGACCGAAAGCTTCCTATATTTTGTACCCTATTCTGGTGTGCTGATTTTGACGAACTGTAAGTGCATTCGAGAATAAAAATATTTTACTAGCGTTTTTACTAGTAGGCAACCTCTGTCAGACCTGATCCCCCTGACAAGTGGCCTAGTTATCGGTATTCTTCTAAAAGATGCATGCACTACGCGAGCAATGAATTCGAATGGGTTACAAGGAGTAAACAAGGATTTTGTTTGTCCCCACAATCGTAGAGCGGCAGCTTGATGATGGTGGCACACTGACCGCTGAATCGCTGATAAACCCGTATACCCTTTGTATACCCGCGACGATATACCAGGCAAAGAACCCTAAAAATAACATCAATGATTAGTGGCATAATATAAATAGCAACTTTGTTTTGGTTCATCGTTTCGAGTTTATTGTTACAGTTTTGAGTAAATTTTGGGCTTCAACAGTTCATAAGACAGTGTTTAAAGACTACTTTAAATAACCCCACAAGAATTAAATCCTGCGGATTTCTGTATAAAATAACATCGTGTTTGTGAATACAGTAAATAATAACAACGGGATCTTGCAAACACACTCATGCCTGTTAGAGCATTGGCGTTGCTTTTTCTAACCTATTCGATGTCGTTGCACGCGAGCGATTTTCTACATCTAAACATAATTAACAGCTGTTCTGTTGTAGTGGCAATTCTTCTTTTTTCCGTACCATCTCCTCAGCGGAGGTTGGCGACCATCATTTGGAATTCTTCTCTGTCTTGGGCTAAACGAATGATTGTACAGGCCTCTCTGATATTAAACCACTGGCACTGGGTTCCGAAGCCAGGAGAACTGTTTTCGTCCGATCTCTCGTCGTCCTTCGATTTTTCCCTCAACGATCAGTTGTAACAACTCGTACTTACTATTTCTAAAAATATGGCCAAAGTATGCTGCTTTTCTTCGTTTTATTGTGGTTAAAAGTTCCTGTTCTTTATTCATTCTCCCTAGTACCCGAGTGTTTGTTACCCGCTCGGTCCATGATATCCGTAATATGCGTCTGTATAGCCACATCTCAAAAGAGTCCAAACGTGACATGGTGCGAGCTTTTAATGTCCATCCCTCAACTCCGTATAATAATGTGGACAGTACATAGAATTTTGTTGCTCGCCATCGAGTAGTCAAACTTAAATCTCGGTTGCAGAGTGTCGTTTTCATTTTGAAAAAAGCATTTCTGGCTATTTCGATTCTGCTTCTTATCTCTTCATCAGGATCCCATTTATCATTTAGCCAGCATCCCAAATATTTGAATCTGTTTACTCTTTCGACGTCCTGATTGTCTATTTCAATTCTTATATTATTAATATTTAATCTAGTGATGACCATAAATTTTGTTTTCTTTATGTTTATTTTGAGACCATAAGATTGACTAACATTGTTGACTCTGTTCACTATGTACTGTAATTCTTTCTCATCGCTAGCTAGGAGTACCGTATCGTCAGCATACGGGATGTTGTTAATGTACTTGCCATTCACTTTTATTCCCATTTCCACATCTTCCAAAGATTCTTGGAATATGGACTCAGAGTATAAGTTGAATAGCAAAGGCGACAATATCCATCCTTGTCTGACACCTTTGAGAATTTGTATATTCATAATATAAACATAATTAACAGCTGTTCTGTTGTAGTGGCAATAAATCGCCAAAAAAATAAGAAATTGAAGAGGGTTAATGATGGTATTATCTATCAAGACTATTATGCATTCAGACACACAGTTAAACTTCAATTCCATCGCAGCACGCACATGCTTGTATGCTAATATAGTTTATAATCCTTCCGGTTTGGAGGTCTTTATACTGTCTATCTTGGTTGGTTTTAGTATAGTACTATTAGTAGTACTAATGATATAATAATTTCTTCCTTAGGTGGACGTCGACAATCCTCCACAAATGTGCGACAGCGCATGTCAGACGCGTGAGAGTCTGTTCACAACTCAGGGCTACAATAGTTCCGATAATAGCACACCTAATCATAGTGCACATACGAATTCCCCACCAGCACCTTTTAGCACCTTCGGATATAAAAAGGAAATCAAATTTAAGGTAGGTCTTTTTATCAAGCTTGTGTTAGTCAACCTATGATTGTTATCGATCTTATATTGATTTGTCAAATTCGACTGGAAAGCACCTCATTACGAATACAGTCACAAAATACTGTGTGACCATCGTAAATTGACGGCCGCGGCATGAGGAAGGTTTCCTCAGGTAGCGTTCGTCATTATCTTGTCCAGTTTAAAAAGGGACAGAAAACTTGAGTATATAAAATGGACATTAAATATCGTCTGCTGCGAGTATCCAATCCCGAAGCTGGACCGTCTTTAAGGTGGGAAATAACATCTACTTTTGCCGGTTGTAGATATTAGTTTTATCAAGTAGATAAATAGGATATCAAGTGAATATAAATTATTTGCCGTTTCCTTTATATTCGTAAAAGAAATCAACGGGATAGAACTCCTATGAGTTATGACAACGTCCGTACCCACGTAACAAAAGTATATACAATTTACATACAATGAATATCGAATCAATGGATACGTATATCCACAGATGGAGCAAAAATGTCCAATGTCTGTAAAATAAACATCAAAAAATATACATGGCATATCCATTAAATGTACATATGAACGTCTAATGTACATGCATAGTATATGTAACATAGACCAGGTATGAACATGTACATATATTCATAACATATACCACATGTATATACTTACATACCAAATTATGGATAATTATGTATATCTGTTACGCTCAATACCCGAATTCGGGCAATGCCCGAAAAAAATGCGCTGAACTAGTATTGAGTAGTAGTAGTAGTTCTGTATATTTTGTGAATGACCAGCACAAATTCTGCTTCTTCCATTTAATCAGCGCAAGCGACGGACTCAAAATAAATATAAAGTTGGAGAAATTAAATATATTTTATTGAATACCTACAAATAATAAATCGCCAACTGAGGCTGGTTAAACTTTTTATTTGATTGTGTGAGCATCAAATTGGCTTGTGCTTCCAAACCTCTTTTTGCGTTTTCACGATTCGTACCTATATTGCAGAAACGTTGGCAAAGAAACCTAACCTAACCTTACCTAACCTAAAAGATAGGTTTTCGCAGGTTTTTGACAAAAAATGCACAACGAATGTTCACTTTGGTTGTCATTCCGTACCATAGAACCAGTTCTGTGCATTTCAAGTTGCGCAAAACTAGTTCTGTGCATTTCAAGATGCACAAAACTAGTTCTGCCTATTTGGTAATACTCAATAGCCGTATAAAATTCATATTTCGGGTTTGGGAAATATTCCTTGCTCAAAACTAGTTCTGCGCATTTTTTTCGGGCATTGCCCGAATTCGGCTATTGAGTGTAACATATCCACAAATGGAGCATGAACGTCTAAGGGATGTAAAATAGACATCAAAAATATACATTTCATGTACATTTGTCGCGAATTTCCACATCCATGGTATATCCATTAAACGTACATTTATGTACTTTGAATTCACATGCATAGTGTATGAAAGTTCAATATAGAGGCAGAAAGATAAACGAACTTCATACTTTCATTATGTATTGTTATTAATTCAATTTCTAGTTACAATACTAATACTTGGTGAAATCGATTACCTACTGTGATTGTCATCTCTTTCCTGTTGAATAACATGTCTAAAATCACAAAGAAATCAAGGTTATACAATTTTATAGGTGGTTTGTTCCGCTTACGACTTACCGTCAAACGCTGGATGCAAGTGTCATCAGTAACCAGAAGATAAGTAATATTGCACAATATTTCACCCAATCAGGTAATCACGTACGACCAGCACCAGCACACACACGCTAACGCCGACTAAGGACGCGAACGGCGGAACACTAGTTGTCCTTCGCGCAGGCGTAAACTACTAGATGTATACAGGGTGAGTTTTTAGTAGCGGCTCAGTCGATAAGACCACTACTGTAGAAGATAGCGAAAAAAGTTGTATATAAAAGTTGTAGCCACGGGTATGATCCTTGCTCAGAAAATATTTTGATTTATACATGGTGATCCATAACTACGTGGTGATGCAAACATTCATTTTTTTGAATTGGACACCCTATATATTATTCCATATTCAAATTCTAGGGTATTTTAAAAGTTATAACCATTTTTATGTCCAAATCGCGGTCAAATGAACATACTGTATATCAAAAAGTGATGGATCAAAAATCATTTTTTTACACGGATGATTAAAAAATATCCTCTAGTGTTAAAATCGGCTACAAGAAAGGCCCGCGACGCATATTCGTATACAGGGTGATGTAGAATGCAAGCCCTAGATTTCCTCTCTCTTTTTAAATGTAACCCCCAATATTTTATTATACCAAAAAAAATTGCTTTTAATAAGCTCTTTCATATTTGTATAGCACTTGTTATGGCTGCATTCATTAGTTTCTGAGATATTTCGATTTTTCTACAAATTTTAAATATACCTTCTATTTGTTTACTAAAGTTTATTTATTTTGAGAAGATACTACCAAATTTCAAAACACTGAATTAACGAGATAATAAAGTCAAGTTTGCTGGGGAAACAATTGTATAGACGTCATGCATATGAAATATTAAACGACACAGTCCAAATAAAGCGATTCTTCAATCTTTCAAACGCATTAGTTTTAGAGTGCCTCCGTTCTGAATATTGCTGTTCATATAGTTGATATATTCTAGAGGCAAGTAGGAAATTTCTCAAAGATTCTCCTAAATACCCTCAGTGGTAAAATAAATTTTTAAAGCCCATTTTTCACACAGTACGGAATTATTGAGCAGGTTATGAAAACTGTCAATTTTTCAAAGCCTACCATAAATCCACTTGATAATTATGCATCGCGCCTACAAAATTGTTTCCTCAGCATACATGACTTTATTATCTCGATGATTCAGGGTTTTGACTTCACCAAATACCATTATGATCTTACAATTTAGCTGTTCGTTAAACCATAATCAAATTCGATAGTCCTTTCTCAAAATAAATAAGTTTCAGTACACAAATAGGAGCTATATTTTAAATTTACCGAAAAATCGAAATATCTCGGAAACTGATGGATGTAGCTACAACAAGTGCTATACAAAGATGACAATTTGAAACTAGAGTATATTTTTAATCTTTCCATGTAAAAAAATTATTTTTGATTCATTACTATTTGATATACCGTACGTTCGTTTGACAGCGATTTGGATATAAAAATGGTCATAACTTTTGAAATACCCGGTATAATGTTATATTACCTTATATTATAGAGAAATGATTAGTAGAATCTAAAAATGGGATAATATAATATAGGGTATCCCATTTAAAAAAATATATGTTTGTATCACCACGTAGTTATGGATCACCCTGTATAAATCAAAATATTTTCTGAGCAAGGAGCATATCCGTGGCTACAACATTTATGTACAACTTTTTTCGCTATCTTCTATAGTAGTGGAGTTATCGACCGAGCCGGTACTAAAAACTCACCCTGTATATGACACCTAGACTAACATGTTATGTATATTCACGTATGAATATATTATATAATGATACCTAGACCAACATCTTATGTAGATTCACATATGAATATACCTACGTGAATATACATACTATTTTACACTACTTTTACTTAAACACTAGTGTATATCATGTTTCATATGTACATTTAGCGTCCTATGAATATTCAAAATATACATGTTCAAACTGGAATATCTAATGTACGTTCTATGGATATACATATCCATATAGTGTTATGTGGGTACTTCTTTCACCGAATTCTTTTCGCTGATCAATTTACGTTGGTCACACAGTACCACTAATACGCTATACTGGTACAAACTTGCTATGGCATGTAATCATATCAAATTAAAAATAAATTAACTTCTTTGTAGTCAGTTTTCACATCTATAATCCCTAATCAGTCATTAAGATATGTAAAAGTATTTGTTACTGTTACTTGTTGCAAAGCTATGCTTTAAAATTTGATACTTAAACTTAAAGAAAGTAAAATGAAGTAGCTTAGTTTTAAGAGGGACCAATAGTTGCTGCCTTGATAGTATGAATACAAAATTATCAAAGCAGTATTATATAATATACAGGCAACTGCTAAATAAATTATTATTTTACTGTCAAGCTTTCCCTACCCTAGTTCACTGTCAGAAGTAGATTTTCTATTCATTTTACTTTACCTAGTTTTTTAAATGCGTTCCTTATGAGTAAACTTCTTCAGTCAATTAGCATCGATGTTTGTATATATTCAACATAGAACAAGTAAACTGATTCATGACGCTTCACTGGTCCATAATTCTTTATTCTAACCTTTAAAACCGAAACCGATTCCAGCCTCCTCCGTAGCGCTTATTGAAGTACAAAATATTTGACAAATATGAATCTGTAATTAATTATTAATTGGTAGCAGCCCCAGGTAATACTTTATATTTTTCTTAAAACTAGCTCCTACAGAATTCGGTGATCATAAGAAATATATAGTGTTGATGTTCTTTCTTTTTCCGTTGCCCGAGGATTTGTATATTAACTTTTTGTATCAAGATTGGCTAGTTTTGCGTATCAAAAAATATATCTTGTAGGGTATTAAACAAGCTATAAATCCTGTATTTCACAAGCTGTGTGAACAAAGTTGGTCAAAGAAAGGAGTAGCTGGCTACAAGAAGAACCTGTTGACCGACCGATGTTTTATTCAGGACTCCGTGCAGTACAAGTAAAGCGTTTCTATGACCTGACTTGACTGTCGGAAGGCATTCGACACCACGTCTCATCAGCTGATTGTGCGACTGTTAGAATATTTTTCGGTCGATAATCAAATAGTGGGATGTATAAAACAACAAATGTCAGATCCGGTTCACTATAACTCGGCTTCAGACAGAGTGTGTGTCATTCACAAGAGGCAGTCTTCCAAGGAGACTCTCGAATCCCTTGCTCTTTTGCATCTCACTGTTGTCTTTGTCCATAGCGCTGAGAAATACTAAAGGATACAGCTGTGGCAGGCCCAATCGCCGGAAGTACAATGTCACACATCTGTTTTATATGGGTGACCTAAAACTTCACAGTCATGCGACTATGGAATGGAGTTCGGAACAGAAAGATGCGCATTGGTTCATATCAAGGACGAAGCAGATATAGCAAAGAGGAGGAACAGCTCGTGGTAGGGAGCATCCTGCGACAACTGCATGTCGGAGACACTTATATCTACCCTAGAGTTGCGCAGCGTCATGTCCAGGAGGCAAATATGGTCAAAAAGTGTCTGCGCCGCAAGTACTTGCACCGATTCAAGCAGATCTTGTCACCAGAATTATTAAGTAAGAAGAAAGTCGCTGCTACAAAATATGCTTGCGGTCCCATTGTTATTATACACAAAACGAGCTACGACAAATCGACACAAAGACCCGCAAAGGGATGAATATAAAAAGAAGTCTACAGTCTAACACCTCTGTCCGCGAATATACCTTCCAGGCACCTAGAAGGATGTGAACTATTGAGTTTGGTGCGTCTGCATAACATGGTAGCTTCGGCCACTGCCTGCTATGTGACGGGGAGCACCGATACCCTGATCTGCTTTGCGCGAGAGCACGAGAATGCGGATAAAGGAGCCTTTCTTTTCAGCGCAGCGAAACCAACAGCCGAGGAGCTCAGCCTCACACTCGACTTCAAGCGGAGGTGTCAGCAGTCCATTACGAACCTTGCTCCCGCACAATTAAAAGCCCACATCAAAGGCTGAAATCCCCTTTCTTCTAATACCTCATAAGGGTAAACCGATGCATGGTATCTTCTACAAATATCTAGAGGAGCATGGCTTGTCTGAGCAGTTGATGTTCTCTTTCCTAAGGTCTAGTGGATTGAAGTCAGACACTCAGGGCTTTATAATGGTTTGCTAAGACGGTTTTCGTTGCATCTTGGTCTACCGTAGTAGGGTTATGAGTGTATGGGGTGGATCCGACCCCCGTTGCAGCACCTGCCGGCAGGCTTCAGAGACGCTTGTGCATCTCTTGTCAGCTTGTCAGACGTTCGCTGGGACCGCGTACGTCCATCACCACAACGCGGCTCTACAACTGCTTTGCTATCATTTAAGACACTCATACTCCTGGGCAGATAGGGTCCGTTGTATAGAACGAGATCTACTGGAACTACTCGTCCCCACGCTCGAGCTTCTACAGGCAAACAAGCCCAACATAGTCCTACTGGACTATGTTCGTTATCGAGTTTTTGGCTCGACCGAGGTGAACACCGTCTCTAAGGAGGAGGAAAATCGGACCAAATATCAGGGGCTCCTCGGGCAGCCTCGAAGGCTATGGTCAAACTACGCTGTTAGTCTGCTGTTAACGGTGTATCGTGTCATCCTTGGTTTCCTTTGTCTACATAGGGCGCACGATTAGCGGACCCAGTGATTGCTCATCTTACGGTGAGATGAGTAGTTACTGGGTAATGCAACAGCAGCTCGGTGTGTCGGTATTATTGTTGAAACAATAATAATAACGACTTAATTGTACTATAATTGTTAGACATACATATATGACGATCGTAGAACGCTTCTATATAAATAACTTAAATAACTACAGTATTTAAAACGTTCATTTTGTTCAATCAAATCTTATTTATTTATTGTTAACAATTTTTGTACTTCGAGCAAAGCAGCAGAGGTGGCCAAAAAATTAGTTAATAGATTACGTTTCAACACATGTGTTTTTAGTTATGGTCTATTGAATCGGTATGAATCAGAAAGGCAACCACAAAATGAGTTTCAGGAATTACAGTAATATTCGCCATTATTTGTAGGCGGAGGCCAAAATAGAGGTGGCTCCTGTTAATACCAAGCAACAGCAGCATAGTCACACGCATAAAAAAGACGAGAAACACCGGCCGTACAGCGTACAGACGACCAAGTCAGCCCCGGACGTGATAGTGACGCACTGACGCTGCCAGTTGGCGGGATGCCACAACGATTGGGAGCCGTACAAGCGCCGCCTACCCAGGCGATGCCCGCCTCCCGTTGTGGTGCGCCACGCCTCTTTGGGGGAGGAGGACGCGCCGCCCACGCCACCCCCTCCGCCTCTACCCTTCCAGTCGCGCAACGGGGCAGCGCAGGCTGACGAGGGGGCGGAAACGGCGATACGGCGGACTTGCACGTGCAGAGAGCGACACACGGCCACGCAGACGTACGACGATGAATTTGACGAGTCAGGGCGGGAAACGTAGGAGGAATGGGGGGTGGACGTTCCACCACCCCCTCAAACAAATAGCAGTTTCTGATTCGCACATAAGCGGGCCTTATCTTATTCTCTAATACACTGCCTTTAAGTATGGGACTGGCCAAATACCATACTAAAATGACCCTGCTTTCTAACTGGTTGGGTAGACAGCAGCAGCTAAAGTCAAAAAAGTATAAACCGAATATTTCATTCGACATTAAATATGATTTGTGCTAAAAATCGAAGAAATTGGAAAACTATTTTAATTTGTAAGCTTCTATGGATGGGTATTAGGTTTATGTTCAGTCATCTCAAATTATTTAGAGCGGATTATCCACTTTGGCATCAGGGCGATGTGATTCAGAAAGCGTTTATCTTAAACCTATAATTTTAGATTATAGCAAAATATAATTTTAATTGGTGCGGCAAACAAATAATAAAAGAGACGCCTTCTTATACAATATTTTGTTTAGCTGATTGATAGAGCTAGTTCCATATTTGTCCATAAGCCAGAAACAAGCAAAAATAACTAAATATAAGAGTTCGTATTTTGAATAGGCTCGCATATTTAGCTATCAGTTGGTCTTTGGTCGTAAAAATGAGTATAGTTGTAAAGAAATGAATTAATCGACAGCTTTTAAAACAGCCTTGCGAATCGGCACTTAATCAATTACAGGCATTATGCATATCATTATCAAAGATTAACTAAAAATCTCCTGGCGTAAGTCAAATGCATATGGAGCAAACTCGTCAATTTGCCAGATAAGCTTGCGCTGTGGTTCTCCATATTTCGAAAGCACTAAACCAGCTATTCTAAATAAGCTTCTATCCCACGGCACTCCCGTTAATCTTTGCTGCTGTAAAAAACATATTTCGTCTCCGGTTGTAGTCATTGTTTTGATAAAAGTTCCCTTATTTTTTGCCGTAACGTCAACGCCTTGACCCCAGAATTGTATCTGTTTTATATCAATCTGTGATCCCAATCAACAGTTTCACGGATGACAATACTTTCAATCAATCAATCATCGTTTAGTTACAAATGACTATGGTACATGTTATAGGAAAAAGTCATCACAGTGTTTAGTTAAAAAAAAACAAAGCAATACAAATAAGTAAAAATTCAACTTACAAACTGATTAATACGCCTTTTTAAGTAAAACATTTTCAAGACTCCTTTTGAAGTAGTACATATTAGATGAACTTTTCATAGCATTAAACGATTTCATAGTAAAATTATACCGGGCGAATGGAATATGTAATACATATTTTTGTCGAGTATTGGTATTTGTACATTATCCAGGTCTCGCAAACATCCGTTTGTTCCTGCGTATATACATAGACACTTCATGAATGTACAGACAAGGTATTATCATATTATATCCAGTTTTAGAATGATCTCGCGCCATGAGATGATTTGAGATAGATACACCAGCAGTGACTCGTACAATTTGTTTTTGAGCGATAAATACAGAGGGGAGCTGCTGCAATTTGACTAATCGGTGCACCGTCATAATGCACCACTTTCAGCCGTTTTCCTTTCCTTTTTTTCCACTATTCGAGCTAAACCTGGACCTGCGAGCTGTTTTTCACAATTCTGCCGCTATCTGAGATTGTTAGATGCAATCGCGGGACTAATTATGTCATTCCAAAGCTACCGTTCTTCACACATCCAGAGCCAAGCAGAACAGCTGAACTTTTGTTTCAAGGGTGTCCAGACTTGTAACGCTTCAGCAGCTGATATTGTTCAACCTAATCATAGCTGTTGCGCCTACTTAACTATAATAAAAAAGAAAGCTGTTTGTTATCTTTCCACGTTATTCAAATCCGAGAGCTTGACTTGGCGTGACCCATTGTGCAATTCGAACTCCAGCTGTATAAATAATCAAGATACTGATTTCGACGACGCGACGTAACCGCATCCCCCAGGCGTCCTCGGGATACCTTGCTTAACCGGAGGGTTTATCTCGCTTATTTCTCAGAATCGGGAAACATGGCAAGGATTAAGAAAAGTTCGTGATGTTTCCAGTCCGCGTTATGTGATAGCACATCGTCTGGAAGTACAAATACAAACACAATACAAAGAATGCAAATACAAACAACATATCTTTCTGGTAGGAGTCCAGCAAATTAAATTTCACGGACAAGTATCCGCGTTGCATTAGTTTTTTGTATGCGTTAACCCTACCATGTTATGATGATAGCTTACTAAATTTAAAGCATAATTTGCCATAAATTAATGTCTGCAACAAAAAGAATGCGTTGCTAGTAAGTTTATCAGTTAATATTTAAGGTGTAATAGTCACTGGTGTAATAATTGAAAAAAATCATGACACTGATTAACCACGTCGGGTTATGTATATGAGGAGCTGAGAATAATACTCGGATTTTTTGCACAAAATGCTCACCGTATAGCCTCATACGTCACATTAGGGTTTTGATATACTGTAGGCTATGTGCAAGAAAAATTACTATTTTGGGAGTTTTGCCACAAATAAATTGATTGGATTTTAAAAGATACCGGATTCAATATACCGGTAGAGGTAGAAGATAACTGAAAAACGAATCCATCCCAACCAGTTATGGGTATTGAGAAAAAAAAGCTTTTTGCGAGGATTTCGGAAAATAAAAGACGACTTTCTAGTCTAATCTCCTTATATCCAGAACCCTGAAACTACATTGGTACAATTCTGATGTTATATGCCATCAAAATAAAGTCTTCTTACATCACCATTTATAATATTCAGAAACTTATGTAAGTAACTATTTCCTCGAAAACGGATATTCTCAGTTAAAATTTGTTCTGTTAAATTATAAGAACTCAAAGGCCATCTTCATGACTTGTCATTAACTCTAAATTTCGTGGATTGCCACATGTTTTGGAGTGATTTTTCCGAATCATAAATATTATGAAGTCACTGAATTACAGGAAATGGCATATACACAATCGAAAGTAAGAACTAAAATCTAAAGTCTTGCCTATTCTATAAAATAATTTCATTAATTAGCCTTGAGAAATTATCATCAACGTAATATTCACTTCAATGTTCAACGTGCATACTTCGGCCTAATATCACTTAAAAGACGACTTAGGAGGAACTGAAATGAACTATTATAAAAAGATAATCTTTTAGACCGAAAGCAAAATGCAAAACACAGTTCAGAGCACATAATGTACTGAATTGTATACTGGGAAGTTGAATTCTTTATTTTTAGTCTCGAATGAATGTTATAGGTAAAGTTAAGCTCCACATTTTAAAATTATCTTGTTATATAAATGGACCTTCGTAAAACTACATCATACTAAAGTAATTAATTCAACGTGTATTTGTTCATTTTTGCTATTCTAGTAATATAGGGTTGTATCTAAGCTTCTACGTGACATATTTAAATACAGGGTGTCCCACAACGATTAAGAAAAGCAATATATCGGAACTGGGCAGTAGTAGAGGATTGTAATTTTGGGGGTGTAAATTAGAGCAAATGCTGTATCTTTTCTTGTCATTACGTAACCCAATAAGGTATTTGTTTTTGGTCACGTGACGTTCGATTCAAAATTATTAATGGGATACCCTGTATGTTTGTGAATTTTTGTGTCCCTCCCGATAAAACAATTCCAATAAACTGCACACTTGGGGTCTAAAGTGATTAGTTCAAGAGTACAGGTACTTAAAGGATTGTACCAATACCATTGATTATAACATGTACCCCTACAGTTAAATTATTTTGCTAGTGTTTCAGTCCTTTAAGTACCTGTAGCTCTCCAATTAATCACTTTAGACCCCAAGTATGCTAGTTTTTTGAAATTGTTTTATCGGGAGGAACTCAGAAAGGCACAAATATACAGGGTGTTCCATTAATAACTTAGAATCGGACGTCACGTGGCCAAAAACAAATACCTCATTGGGTTGCGCAATAATAAGATAAGATACATTTGCTCTAATTTACACTCCTAAAATTATAATTCTCTATTACTGCCCAGTTCCGATATACTGCTTGTCTTAATCGTCGTGGGAGACCCTGTATATGGTCTCTACTTGATAATCATAAAATCATGAAGAGGTCGACATTATTGTATTCTTTAAAGTCAAAACCGAAGGTTACCTTCACAAGCCTCAATGATTTCGTAATAGTCTAGTTATGCTACAGCTCAGCATGTTTTTGATATTTCTCAACTTCTGTACAAGGTTACCCAAAACACGCGAACGTGATTCTATTGGAACTCAAATTTTATACTCAAGAATGCACTTACAAGACACTTTCACTTTTGTTAGGCATTTCCTGTATTTAGTTGTTACAGTTATGAAGTCGATTTTCAAAATAAAACGATATTTTTGGCAAATACGTCTATTGTATTTTACAAAGGTTAATATAAGTACTATGTCTGTCTGCTAAAAAAGTTATTCTAGTCTGAAGAAGTTAACCTTCAGTTTTCATTTTTACATAAAAGTGGCCACATCTAAAAATATTACAAAGATCCTGATAAAATCCTATCTTGTAGAAATAGATAAAATGACCGTAATTAAAGTTCGAGATAATTTATGTTCCATATAAGTATACACACCGTATACAATGAAATAGTTTTCAAGTAGAGCTTGGCTTCATCTGCCACATTTTAGTAAACACTTTTATCCCTATCCCTCAAAACGACGGAGGTATCAAACTCCGTTGATGACCCTGGATAATCATGTGTGTAGATTTTTTGAAAATCAGAGCTGTGTTGTACTTTACCTTACTGATTTCATGTATGCTGAGGTTTTTTGGGTTATTAACTTATTTATTTATCTCAATAAGCGACTCAGAAACTGCTAAGCGAAGTCACCTGACAATCGTGGATCGCTCTTGACCTATCGCCGTTAACCATTTAACTGGTTCAACTAAATATATTATACAGGGTTATTCACGTTATACGACACGGAGCATTATGGCTAAAGTATTTGATAAAAAAGAAAACAATAATTTGGGATGGATAGAGACCCATAAAGGCTACATTTTAAAAATATTTTCATGTTATACAGGGTGCCCCAAAAGCACGAAATGTATCAAAGTTATGTTTTTTTAAATGGAATACCCCATATATTATTGCACATTCAGATTCCTTGGTGAATTCTAGTGTGACTTTATGTATCATACATGGTACCTACAGCGAACCGTTAGGGTGTAAATCACCATTTTCGGTATAAGTAGATATCAGGAAAAAATTGAATATCGCAGAGATTACAAAATATGGAAGACTGTGACTTTACCGTATTACTAAGCATAAAATGCATCAGCTTTGATGAGTCTGTCAAATTTAAATTACGTTTATGCTTGGAGAAATCGGTCGATGAATTAAGGAAACTTCGATCAGCGATAACTTGATTTTTTCAAATGGGAATGCCTAATTTTTTTTATACGGTTAAACGTAGAATTTGATAAGCTTTCTAACGATATAAGGTTGTAAATACCAATCTCTCGTAGTTTTCATTTAATTTTAAATTTTCAAACAAATCGGCGATTTTCAACTTTCCTACCTATAAACAACGTAGCAGGCCATGAAATATAAACAAAAATCTGTTCAGCTAGAAGAAAACAACTAACTTAGCTGAAAAATACGCACTAACTAGACTAAAGGGACAAGATTATAAAAATTCCTTACAACAAATCAACTCTCCCAGAAACAACTGCGATAACATCTCTAAGCTCAAAAAGAAGCTGGAGTATGGCAGTAATAAATATTTTTACTGTCTACTGGCTACCGCAATTTACTAGAGGTTAAAAATTTCCAAGGCAATCAAAAACCCTCGTATGAAACAGAAACAACCAGCGACTGTTGCTCCAGCACGCAACTATCAATCATATGTAATGGTGTAAAAAAGTACTTAATTTGCGTCAAAGTCGATACCTCTGACTGGAGCCCTTCTATTTTTCAATATCTATTAGCAATATTGCAAAAAAGGAATACTGACAAATCAGATTTAAATTTTCTGCCATTTAAGTTATGTTTTATAATTTGAACAAATTTTAATTCATTCTTCATTTTCTGCGACCTTGCTAATAGGTACTGCAGAATTTTCAGAACTCCAGTCAGTGGTACTTTTGACTTGAGTTTTGACAGAATTGCATACTTTTTTATATCATTAAATGTGAAATTTTATTATGAAAATAATAAACTGCTTACAACGTTCTCTAGTAGTTTTTACTTTATTTCAAAATTTTTAATGGTTCTGGAAATTGCCAATCTCTGGTACATTGCAGTAGCTAGTAGGCCATGAAAAAATCCATTTCTGCCATACTCCAGCTTCTCTTTGACCAAAGATATGTCACCGCCGTTGTTTCTGGTTGGACTTTGTTTGTTGTGAGTAATTTTTATAATCTTGTCCCTTTAGTCTAGTTCGTGTGTATTTGTCAGCTAAGTTAGTTGTTTTCTTCTACCTGAACAGGTTTTTGTTTATATTTCATGGCCTGCTACGTTGGTTATAGGTAGGCAAATTGAAAAATGCCGATTTGTTTGAAAATTTAAAATTAAATGAAAACTACCAGAGATTGGTATGCACAACCTTATATCATTAGAAACGTTATCAAATTCTACTTTTAACCGTATAAAAAAAATTGGGCATTCCCATTTGAAAAAATCAAGTTATGGCTGATCGAAGTTTCCTTAATTCATCGACCGATTTCTCCAAGCATACACGTAATTTAAATTTGACAGTCTAATCAAAGCTGGCGCATTTTATGCTTAGAAATACGGCAAAGTCACAGCCTTCCAAATTTTATAATCTCTGCGATATTCAACTTTTTCCTGATATCTGCTTATACCGAAAATGGTGATTTACACCTAAACGGTTCGCTTTAAGTCCCATATATGATACATAAAGTCACAATAGAATTCATCAAGGAATCTGAATATGCAATAGTATACGGGGTGTTCCATTTAAAAAAACATAACTTTGATACATTTTGTGCTTTTGGGACACCCTGTATAACATGAAAATATTTTTAAAATGTAGCCTTTATGGGTCTCTATTTATCCCAAATTATTGTTTTATTCTTTATTAAATACTTTAGCCATAATGCTCCGTGTCGAATAACGTGAATAACCCTGTATACGAACAATAAGATCACGTCACGTGCCATGTATTTTAGATATCCAGTTATTCAGTATTGTTAGCATTGCTGGTATGAAGATATCTCCGAATTCTAATATTTTCAGATTAATTGCAATCTAATTGTTTAACCATTATACAGGGTATTCTCACATTTGTAACTTTTTTCTCAGAAGTGATATGATTTTTTCAAATCCGAAACGCATTTCGCTAACTACTCGTATATTAATATCTTCAGGGGAAGATTTAGCCTAAATTATTATTTCTTTATAACTGAGCACTCCATCTTAAATTTTGATCTGTTATAATACTTGAGCATTGAAACACTTATCGTCATTCTAATGATTACTCTGCGTATGCGTATCTTCAACCTAACCAGCTGATCAACTATAATATTTGCAGTAAAGGCCCAGTATGCGCAGGGCGTCGACAATAAGTGAGGTAATGAGGGAATACGTAATATTTAACTTGTTCATTTCCAATAGGTATATTTAATTCATTTATTTGGTTATCGATGGCTGGTTTATTTGTAATAGACGTTATGTAACAATTTGATCTGCGTAACCAAAGTCTAATTTTTTTGTTTCATTCCAAGTGTACAGGGTGTCCCATTTTGGGCACTTTTACGGGGTATCTCGGTTATTTTTAAAGATAGAGAGTTGCGGTTTTCGCGACTCCGCTACTTTTTTGTGAAAGATGCCGTTAACGAAAATATTATGGCCCTCTTGGTTCTTGAGATACAGGGTGAAATCGAAAACAGTCGATTTTCGGATCACCCTCGTATCTTAGTTGTCTTTTATCTTATTGAAAAGTTTAGAATTTTTCTGTAGAATCCAGTGGTGTAGTTTGATTTTTTCTTGCTCTAACCGTTTTTCAGTTATGAAGCAAACATATTTTTTTTTTAATGGAACACCCTATATATTATTTTTGAAGTCAATCGGAAATAATTCAATCTTTTCAAAAATATATATTAGTATTAAGTTATTTTGAAAATTACGCGCAAAATATTATTTTTCCAATTTTTACTTTATTTGTAACAGTAGGCCATGGTTAATCAACTATAAATAATAAGCATCTAAGCAGTTATTACTCTACCAGAGACTTCCTACTCAAATTCGAAAAAACAGAATCAAAATCCGCCTTTTTGAATAATAATCTCTCATTAAATTGATGAATATTGTGTTATTATAATATTGAGTAGATGGGCTATGACTCAGCTATTAAAAACAAAAAAGCAAGTCTGTAGAAAAGTAGCGAGACTGTCAGCTTTTAATTATATTTTCATTAAATATGGCTTTGTTCTTTCTCTGTTTTCATTTTAATTATTGTCAATTTTCTATAATAATGGCAGCTTAGGTACCCAGAGAGACAGCAACCGCTTTCAGATATATTTGCTCGTTTAAAAATAAATATAACTATATTTGGTACGGGTCCTTTATTCAACCACGTCCTAAAACTCATTTCAAGGAGAATAGGGAGCAAAGGGAAACAAACGTATTAAGTTACATAGAAGCAACGCATTCATCATCTTGTAAGCACAAAGAAGAAGCTGTAGGGGTACAAAAATCAACTGCAGAAATAATTCTAAAAAAATACAATTACCATCCATACAAGTTTAAGGTACTTCAACATTTGCATTTAAACGCCATAACACGAAGGAGACCAATAATTCTTTTAAAAGCCATTAAAAGAATAAGAAATTGAACCAGATTTGCATCCGAGAAAATAGTCTCCAAGTTGAACCAACATCTCTAAAAGCTCCTCGATTTTTTTTTAGTTTTTATTTTGATCCAAATCCAAATTTAATAGTGTGTTGATATTCTTCAGATATAATGTTGTTTGGTTTTAAGTAATGTAATTCAATAAGTAATATTTACTGAATACTATCACAAATAGTAGTTCATAGCGCATAAAATACAATTAAATAATTGAGTTTAAAAGTATTGAGTATCTAGTATCTTAATAATTGTTTACCTGGATATTGTTTTTAATAGATTAGTTATGGCCTACTGCTACAAATAATGTAAAAAATGAAATTTTGAGCTTAGTTTTCACAATAACTTAATACTAATATATACTTTTGAAAATCTTGAATTATTTCCGATTGACTTGAAAAATAATATACAGTGTGTTCCGTTTAAAAAATATATGTTTGCTTCATAACTGCAAAATGGTTAGTGCAAGAAAAAATCAAACTACACCACTGGATTCTACAGAAAAAATTCTATGAAACCAAGAGGGCCATGTTAACTTTGTTAACGGCATCTTTACTTTCACAAAAAAGTAGCACAGTGTCGCGAAAACTGCAACTCTCTATCTTCAAAAATAACCGAGATACCCCGCAAAAGTGCTCAAAATTGGACACCCTGTGCAAGTGTATACTTAGGGTCATATATTATTGAATGAATGTTTGTTATTATCTTTTTCATTAACAAAGATAAAAAATTAGCTACCCAAAAAACCTTTACGTCCCCAACAAACGTTTACGCCCCCTCCCCCGACGCCCCTGAGTATTTGCAACCACACGTTATGCAACCTAAAGGTGCATCCACACCAACCGCGCATCTCCATGCCTAGCAGCGCAGTGCGGTTCGATCTGAGAAAAGTTTGAAAATTGCGCTAGAAATGTAAAATAGGCTGCATCACTTTACAACAAACATTTACTTCGCAGTGTTGCATTACGCGCGTAGATTTATTTGTTGTGTGATTGAGAAGAATGATCATTATCAATATGACGATACCTATATTGCTATTGCCGCCACTGCATTTATTTAAATATGTAAAGCAGTGGAGAAATGAAAAAAGAAAATACGCTGCTGGCCAGATATTTGCAAACTCTTTCATTGGTGGTGAGGAGATTAGAGTTCAGTTGCTATAAAAGTTACCACTCAGCCTTAAGGCTTATTGTACAGCCCCAGTTAAAAGTATCATCAGAGTCCCATCCTAAGTTCTTTGGGAACTTTGAGATGCATTGGACTCTGCTCCCCTGTCTTCCCTTATGGCCGACATTCAGATAGAAATTTCTGCTTTCACCCAGGGCATCACAGTCGAAAATAACATGTTTAGCTGTTTCCTCTGCCTCACCGCACTCTGCAAGTGTGCACTCGTCCAATGGCCAGTTATAAATCCAACCACCTTTCGTAGTTCCTTCCTGCTCAGTCTGAGAGCTTCTGCGGTATTAGAACATAAGAGTCCCCTCAGCATCCTCTTAGACTGAACATTCCCCACCTCACTACTCTGTCCCAGCGCTTCTGGCGCACGTATATAGTGACAGCTGTCTGTACCATGTTGTATGATATACCACATGCTGGATCTGGTGCGATGAGAGGGAATTCTGCGCCTTCCTTGGCACACCTGTCGACCCAATCATTACTACCCACTCCTGTGTGACTAGGCACCCAAGATAATGTTACCTTGTAGATCTTCGCCAGTGTCTTTAGGGTATTGAGGCAATGGCAATCTCACACTAAATTCGAAGTATAGTGCTTACTTGCCAAGGTCATCAGAGCCACCCGGCTGGTTGTGTTTGCATAGATAGTCTTTTGACTGTACCCTTTATCTATGCATATTTTGCCGCGTTCCATGATTGAGGCCATTTCTGTCTGGAAAACGATAGCCGGTCTACCTAGGCGGATACTTACGTTCCGACCAGGCTACTATCGTACGTGCCTTTTCCTTAGGAGCGGTTTCAGGGCTGGATTTCGGAGGGGGGGGGCATGGTGAAGAAGCAATAGGGCAGTAATAAAGATTTTGAGCCATCTTTCGAACAACCAAAACTGACTATATCATCACATTTATACGTCAATCCTTCGTAAATAGAATTTTGTGTAAGGGGGGCTCTCCTAGATCCCATTCTGATCTAACACTTAGCTTGACCTTGGATGGGATCTCAGTGTCCACGATTCTGGGCATTCTGTCGCACCGCAGGCTATCAAGTATTGTAATGTGTTTCATGGCAGGGCGGTAAAACCAATTGCCATTTTTGCCTCTCCCTCTATGCGAATGTCAAGCAGCGGCGTAGCGTCCATTGATGCGGGTGATGCGTCGCATGCCTTCAAAATATTGTAACACGTTTTTATTTGAAGGAGTCACTGAGCTCTAATATAGTAAATTATAATTATAGAAAAAATAAATTCAATTTCAATTATTGAGTGTGTGTTGATCGAGCCTTATGGATAAAGCTAACGGCTACGCTAACGCTTAAAATATAAATACCTCGATAGCGCGATGATGTGACTGTTCTGGCCACATCTCGAACGCCGCCGAACGCGAGCGGAGGTCGGAGGCTGTGATTACGTCTCGACCGTCTCCAGTTCGCTGCTTTATGTCGATAGGTGATGCGGTCTCCAAAACACATATCGAAGACTTGGAGGCGCTTTTTAAGACAATTGTGCAAAATGAAACTGCGGAATGGGATCGATATACAACAGTTTGTGCAAGAGGACTTTTAAGTTTATTACGTGATTTTGATTTCAATTGATTTCAACTTCTTGTCTGTGTTTTTTCCTATTTTCCCGCATTCTGTTAATTTATTTAAAATTCCGCAAACAAAGGCTTCAGATATTAATTACTGCCATAAAAGGATTGAGGATTTTAAAACTTATATGAAAACATGAGGAGAGAATTTGTTTTTGTTTTGGAAGAATAAGGAATGGAACAGTTAGTTGCCGAAAATGAACCATCTAGAAAACGAATGCGGTTGGATTCAATTCAGGGTCAAGATAAAAAATAGTTATGCCCGCTTATTTTATGAAATTTTAAATGTTATCATCTTAAACATCACGCACCGATTTAGCGACATATCAAAGTTGAAGTTTTTCAATCTTCTTGACGCAACGCAGTTCACTAGGTACTTTCGCAAAAGTGTTTCCCCAAGAGTTATTTTGTATTTTGTTAAATTCGTATGGACAATTTTTTTACCCTGATAGACTTAAACGTGAATTTTCAGTAATTTATGTTGACCCTGATATGGTGTTCCATATCAAGTGTTTTCAAACTATATGAATATATTGTTTCATCGGTTGCATACAGTGTTTCCGGAATTAAGTGAACTATTACGTTTGATTTTAACTATTTCCACAACAGGTTGTTCCGCGGAGAGATCTTTTTCTTGCCTGAAAAGAATAAAAACATATTTTCGGAATTCACAAAAACAAGAGAGACTGTCAACATTAGCATTGATGAACATTGAAAGTCAATGCCGGATTTATCTTTTATGGGGCCCGAGGCTATTATAATTTTAAGGGGCCCTTTATACTTAAATAAAATGCAAATACTATTATTTATGAAACTATATCCCCGATATAACAAAAGAAACTACTATACTCTTTTTTTAAAAGTACGTCATGATTAGAACTATTTTCAGTACAATCCTTTTCAAGCGGAGCGTTAGGTTTGCTTAAAAAGCTTGTTATTTTGGGCAGATTTTTCACTGCTTCTTATTTATCCTGGGCGGTCTTAAAATAGTTATTTAGAGTTATCTTGGTAAATTATAGCCATGTAGCACATAGAGATATCACTAAGAAACTAAAATTTGCTATCAATCTCTGGTAGTTTTCATTTAATTTCAAATTTTCAATCAAACCGGTGTGTTTCAATTTTCCTACCTATAAGCCACTTAGCAGGCCATGAAATACAAACAAAAAATTATTCAGATGAAAGAAAATGACTAACTTAGTACAGCAAATCAAGTGTAATCAGAAATAGCAGAGGTAACACATCTAAAGTGAAAAAGCAGCTGGAGTACGACAGAAATGGATATTTTTCACTCCATGCTCAAGATTGACAATGGTCGCTCGTGTATCATTATTAAGGTACTCTGAGTTCGGCTACGTTGCTGTTCCAAGTTAGATTAGCTTGTCATGCGTCGTGTTTTTTGTTTTTCAAATGATGACTTTTTGTCAGTAGGATCCCCTAAAAACCGCTACGATTCCCATAGATTTGATAAACGAATCATAATAGTTGTGACTACAGTTTTCTCTCATTTTAATACTTTTAAAATACTAAAAAAATATTTAAGAAATATTTATCGTAAACGGCAGTAACCGACGAACGTACCGTCTCCTAGGCATTGATAAGTACTACATCTAAACTGGTCGCGGCAAAACGCGAACCTTGATGTACCGACAGTTAGTGGGACAACAGCGAACATGCGCTGCGTCTTTCATGCGCATTCGTACGCGTTTCCACGTCTACATTGGATGCACTGAATGCAGCCACACGCGCATGAACATTTTGTGCCGCTTTTTCGGAGATGGTTGGTGTAGATGCGCCTTTAGAGCATCCATGGTAATGGAATTACAGATATGTCGGAGGTAAGAAACGTCAGATAACCCACTTTATCGTTAAAAAGTTAAAAAGAATAACAAGAAATCAGGTCCCTATCTCTATGCATTACATTCCTGACTTATTTTTTCATTTTCAAGCTTTTATATTTTATATTATATCTTCCCAACTATCTTAACTCTCGAACATGTGTTTAGCTACGCTAGACTTATCTGTTCTCTCTCATCTTGTCAGACGTTCTTTAAACCTAATCCTAATAGATCTCCCAGTTTGTCCAATGCAGGCCAGCTAATTACATATATTCAACGCCTGTTGTGTCTATCAATATTGTCCTTTGGGTTGCCTAGAAACTCTTTAAGCTTGATATATACTTTTCAATCCATAACTTCTAAAAACCTTTTCAATATGCTTTTTATATTTTGAATCGAAGGATACTGAAATTGTTTTAGGTCATTATCTTTCAACTTAAAATGTTTGCTAACTTCTCGACAATGCCTGTGGCATACCCTTCAACTGACAACTTTTTTATATTGCCCTTTTGCTTTTGGAAGCATTTTGTGACTTAATCGCAAATTGACAAGCCAATGTATGAAACCGGCCATTTCTTTTTCTTTGGCTCAAGAAATGCTTCTCAATAGTCAAAAACGTAGCTTTAAGCTCCGTTCGCGACGCTTCGTCTAAGTGGGCGAGCACGTTTACGCGCGCTATTCGCTCCAATAGAAAATAACCACTGCAAATGTGGATAAAATAATTAATTTTATCTACCACTGAAGATACGACCATAATTAGCGAAACACACGTCATATCATAAAAAATCTGTTTGGCGAGGTATTAGTCTGTATAGTTTTTGTTAGTGCGATGCCAAAGGAGCCAACAATGTATATGATTTTTCTATTGTAAAGACATTAATTTCGATACTTGAGATGTGTTTATACACCTAGAGACAAAAAACTAATTCCATAGTTAGATAGGCTTCGCTCTTAGTAAGGCGCATTTAGACTATGCAACGAGTTGTAATACAAGGTGGTTTGAAGCAGCATGTTTTAAAACCTTTAAAATAGATTGATATTTTATTGCACTTCCAGACTATGTAACAAGCTTCATAAACCTTTGTTTCAAAACAAGTTTCTTGAAACATATTGTTTTAAAGCATGTTGCTTATCAATAATTGTTTCAAAACATTAAGACGACAATGAAAACATGGTTGTAACGCGTTTGCTGGCACCAAGAGAAGCGTTAGTCTTTCAATATGTCATGTGTCCGTGGAGGCATGTGTGATTTTGTGCTGTTCAAAAAAAAAATAATGAAAAAACGCTTTTGTGCCCGCCTATCGTTGCAGGAAAAATATAACGGTAATGACTTCATGCAGGACCTTCGTCGCGATGATTACGATTTACTTACAGAAAAACTCCGGAGGGACGGTAGTTTCAAAAACTTTTTAAGAATGACCGGTCATAACTTCCGATGCTTAATTACTTTGATTGGTGGGCATATCGAGAAAAATACATCAATTCGAGATGTCATTCCAGCTAGAGAAAGACTTGCTGTGACAGGGTCCCACAGATACTCTCCTTCGCGGTAAGAATCAATTGATCTGCTTGTCTCCACTTTGCCCCAGTTTAGCCGTTCACGAATCAACTAGATGCAGACAAGCTAGGATATCAATTAACTACGCACACCGATGTTTACCTCATGCTCGTGACGATCATAACCCCACTAAATGCAGTAGAGTAAATGGTCATGTACCACGATTGGCACCGCCCTGTGATTTCGCAACAAGTTACACTTCCAGAAAATATAATGTTAGTCTGTTTACTGGTTTTAATACATGTTGGACATTTTCTTTGATGTTTACCGACTCAGAGCGGGAATACGACAACTTGTTATAAAACACAAAAATTTTTTTTAAAGACATTTCTGAAACGTTTTTCATTAGGATTCACAATTTGTCTAATAACACTGTTTTGAGATCCATCTTACATTTTGTTGCATAGTCTGAATGCGGCTTTAATGATTCAAAACAATTATTGTTTTGCATTGCATGTTTCAAAGCGATATATTTTAATAAACTTATTTTGAAATATAGTTTACGAAACTTGTTACATAGTCTAGATGCGCCTTTACGGACTAAAACTAGACTCACAACAGTTTGAACTCATGTTTACCTTCGTTCACTCCCCAAATACAGCAATACTGAATAGTTCCGATGATTCGCTTATTTTCGCGACATGTTTGGAATATTTTGAAATCGAACTATTTGGTGAGTAACCAACCGTAAATATGTTACTTGAATTTATTCTTTTTTGGAGCTGGTAACAAATAATTTTCATGCAGCGATGTTAATAACCCTGTTTCTGTACGGACTATGCAAAAATCTGCACGTTCATGATTTTTGTGTAATGCCGCTAAATAATATATCTTCAGAATTTAATTTTTAAATTCATTAGGATGATGAATTAGTTGTTGAAAATGATTTATTTGAATTGTTATTATTTATTATCTCAGAAGTTGTAAGCTTAATTTTCCAATTCAGTTTTTCAATTACACTTGCACGGAATCAATACTGATGTTACCGTGTGGATCGAGAATATGTTGGTTAGAGCCTTGGATATATCCTATATACATGAACATACAAAAATTAGTGAAATTCTTTGAAATTAACAAGTAATTTTCATGCAGCGATGTTAATAACCCTGTTTCTGTACGGACTATGCAAAAATCTGCACGTTCATGATTTTTGTGTAATGCCGCTAAATAATATATCTTCAGAATTTAATTGTTAAATTCATTAGGATGATGAATTAGTTGTTGAAAATGATTTATTTGAATTTTTATTATTTATTATCTCAGAAGTTGTAAGCTTAATTTTCCAACTCAGTTTTTCAATTACACTTGCACGGAATCAGTACTGATGTTACCATGTGGATCGAGAATATGTTGGTTAGAGCCTTGGATATATCCTATATACATGAACATACAAAAATTAGTGAAATTCTTTGAAATTAAAAAAACTGATACATTATCCAAACCTGAATTTTTTTCTTCATTATATTGGTATAGTAACTATAAATATTCACTGCGTTTCAACAAAAACTATCTACTCTAAATAACTGTTAACAAAGACAAAAATGTAAAAATAGGTCAAAAATTATTTGGAGAAGGTTTGGCAACGCATGTATACTCATTGTAACTTTCACTCCCTCGCCATCATAGCCACATTTCGATATTTTTTCAAATGAACGACCTGTATATTTTTTCAAAATTGGATTTGCCTTTGATACCACTTTTCAAAAAATGTATTACTCCGTAGTTACAGTTAGTTCCAATTTAATAATTTACAAATAGTTATCATAGTCCCGTTTAAATTACCAGATTTAATCCGTTAAACGTAACTTCAGCGAATTGTTTACAAATAGAAAGTAATTTGTCCAGAAATATGACGTAATGGCAAGCAATAGAAGGTAGTTTGAATGAGCTGATTTGTTATTCACTCTTATATAATTCCGTTAATTTTTATGCTTATAAACTGTTATTAAACTGAAATTAATCATAACTCCAGAAAGATTCGTTTTGTACCTTGAGTTCTCAAAACTCAAAATTCTCTCTCTCTCTCTCTCAAAACTCTCAAAATTGGTCCATCTAATTATCAGAATATGTGCAGGGAGGATATGTGGGGACTGAGGGAGTTAAAAGTTACGACGAGCTAGTTTCGTATTTTTTTGTACTCGCTTACAATGATTAGGAGTAGATGGTTTTCGATGTAATGCATTGTATAGTATCTTTTAATGGATGTTGTGACCGCTGGTCTCTAAAAGCTCCAAAAAATACCTCGAAATATGTCACCAGCAGTATTGGTTTGATGAGCACAAATTTTATCTGCAGATGGCAACTAATCTATATCACTAGCGGAGCAGTCTGTAATGTTCTTGTCAGAGAAGGCTCTGAACATCTATCTAGGCGTGATTTTTAAATCCTACCTCTTTTATATGTTGTACCCTTTTGATTAGATTAGCGTCTTGCTGACGCCGATGCAAAACCGCTCTGGAGAGCATAGCTTGTCTGGAACCAATCATGGTATAAGTTTGCTGTGATCTGCAAAGTTGCTAATTGTATTAGATGTTATGACATCTTGTTAATGTACATAAAGAGGAGCATTGGAAAAAGACAAATAACATCGAAAGGTGCTGGAGCATATATTTCTAATTACGACGAAACCATTAAGGAAGAGCTTTTGAAAAATCTGACCAGTAACTGAAAATATGTCGAAAGATTATAGCATGACAAGAATGTGTTCGTAGGCATTATAAAAATTATGCAGCCAAATAAAATACTGATTTGAAGATTAAGCTTATAATAATCTTAAAATGACGTAACTATTTTATTGAGATGACAATTACTTTTGTTTGACTGGTTGCTTAACAGAATAGATAGAGAATCAATCAAATATATTTTATCAAAGCTATAACTGCGGTTATCCAAATAAAATAGAAGTGTTGTGGTTAATTTGTTATACTGCAAGCAGTTAAAAATGTAATTATATGGGATTTGCTCGTGTTGCACCAGAGCCTGTATTTCATAGAATGGAATCTCTCTACCGGGTTATTCACGTTATTCGACACGGAGTATTATGCTAAAGCGTTTGATGAAAAAGAAGGTAATAATTTCGTATGGAAAGGGTCCCATTAAGGCTACATTTTAAAAATATTTTCATGTTATACAGAAATGTATCAAAGTTATGTTTTTTTAAATAGAACACTCTGTATATTATTACATATTCAGATTCCTTGGTGAATTCTATTGTGACTTTATGTATCACACATGGAATTTGAAGCGAACCGTTTAGGTGTAAACCACCATTTTCGGAATAAATAGAGGTCAGAGAAAAATTGAATTTCACAGAGATTATAAAATTTAGAAGGCTGTGACCTTGCCATATTACTAAGAATGAAATGCGTCACCTTAGGTTAGACGGTAAAATTTGAATTACGTATGTGCTTGGAGCAATAGGTCGATCAATTAAAGAAACTTTAATCAGAGATAACTTGACTTTTTCAAATGGGAATACCTATTTTCTTTTATACGATTGAATGTAAACTTTGTTAGCATTTCTAACGATATAAAGTTGTAAGTATCAATCTCTGGTAGTTTTCCTTTAATTTTAAATTTTCAATCAAATAGGTGACCCTCAATTTTCCTACCTATAAGCAACCTAGCAGGCCGTGAAATATAAACAAAAACGTTCAGATGGGAGAGAACAAGTAAGTTAGAATAAAGGATACAGACGAATTAAATTAAAGAGACAAGATTATAAAAATTTCTTACAACAAATCAACTCTAACCAAAAACAACGGCGGTAACGTATCTATGATCAAAAAGAAGCTGAAGTATGACAGAAATTGATAGTTTTCACAGCTACTGGCTACAGCAATGTACTAGACTAAAAATTTCCAAAACAATAAAAAACACTGAAATGAAAGAAAAACTATCAGTGATTGTTGCCCCAGCACGCAATTATCAATCACATGTAACGGTATAAAATATTAGTAATTTGCGTGAAAGTAACGGTACCTCTGACTGGAGCTCTTCTATTTTTTTCACTATTAGTAAGATTGCAAAAAAAGAATACTTACAAATCAGATTTAAATTATGCTTGATAATTTGAACAAATTTCAATTTATCATTCATTTTTTGCGATCTAGGTACTGAAGAATTTCCAGAACTCCAGTCAGAGAAATCGTAACTTCCGACTTGTCAGGATTGAATATTTTTTTATACTATTAAATGTGAAATTTTATTTTGAGGATAATAATAAACTGCCTAGAAGTTAGTAGTTCTCTTTTGATTTCAAACTTTTTAATTTTGGAAATTGGTAATCTCTAGTACATTGCCGTAACTAGTAGGCCGTGAAATATATCCATTTCTGTCGTACTCCAGCTTCTCTTTAACCTTAGATATGTTACCGTCGTTTTTTTTTTGCTCAGAGGTGATTTGTTGTAAGTAATTTTTATAATCAAGTGTCTTTAGTCCAGTTCTTCCGTATTTTTCTGCTAAATTAGTAGGTTTCTTCTACCTGACCGGTTTTTTGTTTATAATTCACGGTCTGTTGCTTGGTCGATTGCTTATAGGTAGGAAAATTGAAAAACACTCATTTGATTGAAAATTTGAAATTAAATGAAAACTACCAGAGATTGATATTCACAACTTTATATTTTTAGAAAGGCTATCAAATTTCACATTTAATCGTATAAAAAATATATAGATATAATATAAATTTGAAAAGATCAAGTTACCTCTGATTAAAGTTTCTTTAATTGATCGACCGATTGCTCTAAGCACAAACGTAATTCAAATTTGATCGTCTAATCTAAGGTGACGCATTTCATGCTTAGTAATACGGCAAAGTCACAGCCTTTTGAATTTTAAAACCTCTGTGAAATTCAGTTTTTTCTGACATCTACTTATGCCCAAAATGGTGATTTACACCTAAACGGTTCTATGTCACACTAAAATTCACCAAAGAATCTGAATATGCCATAATATACAGGGTGTGCTATTTAAAAAAACAGCTTTGATACATTCTGTGTTTTGGGGACACCCTGTATAACATGAAAATATTTTTAAAATATAGCCTTAATAGGCCCCCACCCATCCGAAATTATGAGTTTCTCTTTCATCAGACACTTCAGCCATAATGCTCCGTGTCTAATAACGTGAATAACCCGATATATTATTGCATAATTCGATTTTTCTTTGAATTCATTGCAGAAACTGTATGTGAATCAATAAATCCAAGATCAACTGTTTCCAATGTATCGAGTTTCTAAGATGATACATGGTTGTCATAATAATAGGGAACAGAATTATTGTGCTACTAACTAGTAATGTTAAAAAGTTAGAGGTATCAATTTGCGATTTACGCCAAATTTTCTAGTTTTTTTATACTATCTTTAACGATGTATCACTCGTTAGTATTAGTAGTAAGGTAGTTGGTCCTTTGTGAATCCTGGCAGCGGGCATTCTGTCATGCTTTCAGAACTGCAAAAGTATAAAGAGCTTGAATGTCAGTTGATACCTTCTCCCTCTGTTCGTTTTTCTATTTGCAATAGTACCAGAAACTCCTGTTACATATAATTATCCAAAAACATGTGAGTTCTGTTTTGAAAAATGTAACGAAGTTTAATGTTTTTACTAAATATTTACCTGCTAATTTTTAAGGATATGAGAATACTCCAGATCAAGCTGCCAACTTTTAACAATTTAACATTTTAGAAATCCGATACAGAAATTGAAGGTTTTCTGTCCATATTTATGTGATGTTTCAAAAAAAACAATAACAAAAAGTCACCGAACTATATTTCGTGCTGGTCTTTTGTAGGATCTTTTATACGTACTTGCTGTAAGCACAATATTTTCCACCAATTAATTGATTCTCTATCTGCTCTTTGAATTATCATTTATGGTTGTCTTGAACACAGCAAGGCAAGGTGGTCGAAGATTTGAAAATGTTATGAATGCACATAAAATATCTCACCAATCGGAAAATGTATTCGTATTAATTGCTATACGGCACAACAGGTACCACAATATTGTAAAAAAGGTGGTTTAGTTAATTGAATTTCGGATAGTTACCTATGTTGAGTACAATCTTATCGCATTATTGACTGAAGATATAGGGATTTCAAAATATTTCGAGTTCAATTTCTCGTAAAATGGTTCTTAGATAAAAATTGTCATTAGTTTCAAAGTCCTATAATTTTTGTTCGTTAAAATATTTTTACACTTGTCAATTTTATAAAAAGTTGAAGATTTGCATCTTTTAAGGTCTGGTGCCACCTGAAGTTATTACGGCCTGTCAACTGACCCCACCATCAGTCTCATTTGTAGTTTTAAATCAATTGTTTAGTAAATCTTCTAATCCAGTTCACAAATATCCCAAAAACTAGTTCAGTGCATAAAAAATTCTTAAAACAGCTCCCCAGCGTACCCAAGCATGTGTAAGTTGTAGTGGTTTCAGTGAAGTTGCGATGCCATAAGACGATAGTGTAGGAAGGGAGACAGTATCGGTCAGTCTGACAGATGCTGACAAGAAGTCAGTCGCCTTTATCAGCGGACGGCGAGGTTGCGTTTACGTTCGGGCTATTATTCAATGGTCGCGGTCGGGCACTTTTCTGCTGTAATAGTTTTAAGGTATTTGTACCTTCATCGCAAGTAAATAAATTGTATCCTGTCACATCCGCGCTTACTTTCGAACCACGATCCCTGATCCGAAAACCAGGAATTATTCGGAACCATCACAAAGTCCCTACCAAGACCAGTGAGCCCTGGTGCTTTGCTGTTTTGGTAACATATCATTGACCACGAAAGTTCTCAGTGATATCTCCATCTATCTGTTTGTTTCCAAGCAATTATCTTCTGGCTGTCAGTGCAGATAGTTATCAACCTCCTGTGTCATTAATTTGCCCTGACTACAAGATCTCAAGTCAAAACTATGATAATGTCTAGATAGATGGAATATCTCGGTGTATCGTCTATAGAGGGATGAAAACCTTCAGATCAAAAACTTGTCCTACTCCTTGGATGGACCTCTAACTTATTTTCTTTCACTCTCCTCTTATTGGTTACATCTTTACATGCGAAGCGATACTTAAATTACACCTCGCAATTACATTGGGTTCTTCTACAGGGTGTCCATTTAGTCTGTAATTCTTCAATATCTCTCAAGTTCTACCAGATAGGAGAAAATGTCAAATACAAAAGGTATTTGGTTGGTCAACACGCATATCCTAAAAATGTTGGAAAGCAGGATAGTGATCAACTTGATTTTTAATATGGAACTATAACCTTTTTTAACCTCGTTTAGCTTCCATTATTTATCTCCATTTATCCTAAGATATTCCAGGCATCGATGGCGACGTTGCCAAGTTATAGCTTATTTTCAATTGATTTCTGGATTTGCAATGTCGGAAGTAATACGTCCAAATTGATACATTCCTTTATTTTTTTTCAATAGTATTATATGGGTAGTTACTTGAATGCTAAGTGAATATTATTTTGGATGTTACTAACTATGTGCGTCTACAGGGTTCTTTCGGTAGAATTTTAAATTATGGTAATTTGAAAGTAATTTTACTTTGCGTTTTTAAATGTAACCCCCTGTAAGTTTTATTTAAAATGGAAGTATCTACTATTCTACTAATACCCTATATCGACTCGTAATATTTTTTTCGAGTCTACGGTGTGGCCAGGTTATTCTTCCAAAATATCGAATAAACATATCCCTGATTTTTATCAATATCACTGTATATTTTATTAACATAGAAGTACTTCCTAGTAATGTTTACAGCGTGAACAAGTGTTAACTAACGTTCTAAAGCCATTTTCCATGCTCATATGCTATCTATTTCTTATACCGGATTAGTGAAAAATACCAAGACGCTCAAATATCTCGAAAACCGTCACAGCTGGAGTGAAGAAATTCGATACCTGAGAGTTTTTGAATATGCAGTAATCAGAAATGCCAACAGCAATGGTGCCAAATTTACTACTTTTACGTTACACTTTATAATTTTGTTATAGTAAATAGAATGCAGTATTTATTTTTGTTGCAATGAATTGCGCATGTCCTATTTTCTGCATGTTGAAGGACCTTCCGGTATTGAATGTTTTCATTTTGACTATGGCAGTTTTAAAGGTATTTAAGTGTACCGGTAATTTTACTGAAAAAGCGGTGTTGGAGTAGGTACCTATGAAATTAATAGGAACAAAAATTTTGAAATTGCGAGACCTTACTAAGTTCGACATGCACACTTCATTGCAACAAATTTTTATTGTAATTCCATTTAAAATAACAACGTAACGTAAAACGTGTAACGTAAAAGTGGTAAATCTAGCTAATAGAATTTTTTTACTCTGCATTTGAAAAACCACCTGGTATTGAATTTTATCGCTATAGCTCTGCAAGTTTTGGACATATTTAAGCGTTCTTGTTCGTTTAACTGGTAAGTTAAAACTAGTTCACGCCGTAAACCATTACTAGGGAATACTTCCGTGGTAAATAAAATATACATTGCTTTCTATTGCTTTGCTTTGTTTGGTATTTTGAAAAAATAATTTATAACTTGGCAACGCAGCAAACTCAAAAAAATATTACAAGACGAGGTAGGGTATTAGTAGATACTTCGATTTCAAATAAAACATACAAGATATTACGTTTAAAAAACAAAGTAAAATTACCATAATTTAAAATTATCTCGAAATGACCCTGTAGATGCACATAGTTAGTTACACCCAAAATTATATTCACTTAGCGTTCAAATAACTACTTGTGTAGTATTATTGAGTTAAAGAAATATATCAATTTGGATGTATTACTTGCGACCTTGCAGAAATTAATTGAAAATGAATTATAACTTGGCAACGTCGCAATCGATTCCATTTATGATATTTATATCAGTGACGGAAACTAAACAAGGTTAAAAAATATTAATGGTTACATTTAAAAAAATCAAGTTGATCATTCTGTATATTTCAAAACATTTTAAGAACAGAATAACTTTTGTATTTGTTGTTGCCTTCTATCAGGTATACCTTTAGAGGTATTGAAGAATTACACATTAAATGGACACCCTATGTAAGCAATTCTGAGAAAATTGTAGAGCATCCCTTACCTGACTCCACAATCGGAGCGCAGAAAACTAAAAATGTGCTGCAGGTATTTGAATTTGGTCGATTCTTGTTTTGCACTCATAAATCATTGTGTCATAGGTTATGTAATAACGGTTTGGGAAGGTTCTTCTTGTGCAAAATATATTTTACTGTGAAGCTTAAACTATCTGTTTCCTAAAACGATACAGTTTGCCTGACGTCAGTCATGCACCGCAATCGGCATCTCTATATTGATCATTCTACTTAGCGTTCAGCGTTTCTGTTTGCAAGAACGCGCTTTACTACAATTTAACTTTTGAAGGTTCAGAAATCTATAAGGTATTGAGGTATTTTGCACGTTTGATTCAGATTTCTTGTTCTTTGACCGCCCTGTATGTTTTTATATCATATATTATACTTTTATTTAACATGTCGAATGGGATACAATGACGTCCAGATAAACTATTTTTATAGCCCAATTAATCAATCAAACGTACGTGTGTACACTCGTTGAAATGAAAATGCAGTTTGCCCATATTATATGTATTTTATTCGACATGATGTATTAGGTGATCGAATTCACGGGCTAATAATAAAAAAAAATGTTAGTTTTGTTACAGAAGCGTGTAGACCAATTTTTTAAACTTTTGTAGAGAATTTACCATTATCCAAAATAACAGTATTATAATAATACTGAGTATATTCTAAGTTAAAAATGTAAATATCACTATCGAAATTGAATAAAGATATTGTTTTTTTACTTCGTTGTTTTCTTTCTGACCGCATGTCGACATGGTGGTCCAATAAGCTCGCGGTGCTGTCATACCGTTTAAATTAGAGAAAATGTTTCATTTCTTTTCACCATTAACCATAGTTTATGTCTATGAAACTTCGTAGACATAAACTATATATACATATACATGCAGTCTTTATAAAATTTGGCGTTTCACTTCACTTCACAAAAAATGTTAGTATCTCAGATGCTAAGCAATACATGGAGATACGGTTTTGGGTTATGAAAAGAGCAAGAAACGTGCTTGTTGACAATAAGGTAATTGTTTCGAAGGTGCATTGAATCAATAGATTAGCAATTTTCAAATGTGAATTTTCAAATGTGAAACGTGGAACACTTTTTTCGGATCAGATGGTGAGATGATAAGTTTCACATCGGTGGCGCGAAATTATATTCTCTTTCACTTTTTCACTTTGATCAACATGTGGCATAATTTCATTTTTTCTGTCTTATACCAAATTATTTGTCAGATTTCTTGAGACTTAGCGCATGTGGTTACAATGGTTCTTAGTCTAAGTGTTATGCAACTCAACATCCAAGAAATGGTTGACATGATTTGTACAAAAAGAGAGAAGGCATCCAGATCCAAGGTCTTTTGAAAGAGTGATATACAGATTTGACAGAACCGGAACAGTCAAGTACGGAAAAAAATTATATTCTCTTTCACTTTTTCACTTTGATCAAGGCACATGTGGCATATTTTCATTTTTTCTGTCTTAAACCAAATTATTTGTCAAATTTCTTGAGACTTAGCGCATGTGGTTACAATGGTTCTTAGTCTAAGTAACAATGCAACTCAACATCCAAGAAATGGTTGACATGATTTGTACAAAAAGAGATTTCCTAAGAGAGGGCATCCAGATCCAAGGTCTTTTGAAAGAGTCATATGCAGATTTGACAGAACCGTAACAGTCAACTACGGAAAACATGAGAAAAGGAAACGCGTAGTTAATGAATGTAATGAGTTTGATGCTCTCGCAACTGAGTTGAAGATCCACATAGCAGTACAGCAGAAATTAATCGTGATTTGGGCAATAACGACCGTTGAAACCGGCATAACATTTTCACTCCGACGTTAATTCAAATGTTGTGAGGTTTGTTGGCAACCAGCATAGATGGAGTCTAACGTTTAAGGTGGTATTATTGCAAATCACATAATATTGCCCAATTTTTTTGATGAACGCCTTACTGAAAATGAAAATTTGGGCAACCTGCTGGAAAATTTACTACTGGAGCTTTTAAGAAAAATGTGGTTCTAGTTGTGTTAGCGTCTGGACATTTTAGTATTAGAATCCGAAACACTTTGGATGAAAGGTTTCCAGGCCGCTAAATTGAAAGAAAGGCGTGGAACTATTGCCTGACCTTCTAGGTCTCCAGACCTGACAAAACTGGATTTTTGTCTTTGGGAATACGTTAAAGATCTGGTTTACGAAGTACCACCAACTATCACCTACCAGTCATGCCATCTACAATTTTTCCAATTCCTATGCTCCAATACGGAATAATTAAAAAATCGTGAATATCTTGTACATCATCCACATATGGACATAAGCGAAGGAGAATTTAATTTCGCTTATCATAATTACACCATCCCATTAGAAAAAAAAGTTTTTCATGTTTTAAGCTTTTCAGATTTGAAAATTGCTGGTTTGTCGATTTAATGTGCCTTTGGAATTATCTCACTGTCAATAAGTACGTTTCTTGCTCTTTTCATAATCGCATCTTTCTGTATTTGCTTAGCTTCCGAGATATTCACATTTTGTACGAAATGCTACAAACGTCAAATTTGGTAAAGATTGCAGAATAACTCCAAAAATGGACTCCGTAGACATAAACTATGGTTAATAAGCTGAACTTACGCTGGATTCAAAAAGAAACAATATACATCAAGGTGTTCTAGTTCAAATGAGGGAGTTGGTGGCAACTTCCGGTATATCCGGATGTCCGCCCATCTTTGAAATTATTTCCTCCAAGTAGACCGAGTAAGCACCGCGCGCTTATTGGACCACCCTGTTTTAAGATTAATTCTTGAAAACAGTATATTGGAGAAAGGAAATGAATGATAAAGCTTTTGTAAAAAGTGTATATGAATCGGAATATAGAATAGGGAAAAAATGCAATTTTTCGATTGCCCGAAGCAGTAAAGTAATAAATAGGATTTATAGCTTTGTATGAATGAGCTCCTCAGAGAGTGTTTTGAATCGGAATATCCTCTCTCGCGAGAGTCCTTTTCTTTGAAGCCGATTGAATTTTTCTCATATGCTTTCACGCTTCATAAGGGAGTTGTATTGTGTTTTTTTACAGTTAAAAGTTCAAGGTGACCCATTTGATAATGTAAAGGATGAGTTTTTAATACCGAATCGGTCCAAAACTCTACTGCTGTAGAAGATAGCGAAAAAAGTTGTATACAAAAGTTCTAGGCAAAAACATGCTATTGTTCAACGATGCGGTAATGATGATAATAACTCACGCGTTGGAATTTGCACAGATAGGGTTGCCAGGGGTCCTGGATTTCGCAGGAATGGATTTAAGGCTCCAACATAAGCGTCTCGCGAAGAACTCCGGAAGGACGTCTAATGTCCTGGGTTTCATAAATGCTCAGAATAAAAATCGATGTTAAGCTATTTAACTTAGCACTACCTGTAAATCCGTAATACAAATCAATAGAGCAATTACAGATCGCTTGCCAAGATTTAGTGATCACCTTGGGCGTTGTTCAGCGTTGTCTTAGTGTCGGTTTCTCAATATCGAGTAGTCTCAGGGTTAGCTTCAAGTTGATTCAGGATTCATATATCTTTGCTTCAACTCGACAACTATCTCTATGTCTATCATCTACACGATGTCAGGAAGAAATAGTTGTCATTTAACTCAGGGTCAATGTTTAAGTCTGTATAGACCGAGAACCGAGACCGGAGCGATAGCCGCAATAAGCTACTGGTTGACCATGTGAAAGCAGAGATTCAGATAAAAACAATTTTTAATTTCACCTGTACCTGAAGAATTTTACAACATGGTAATTAAAAACAAAAAACTTTTGGAGGCTGCCAAATCTGATAGAAAGTATTCTTTTTCGTTCAAATAATTCATTTTTTTATGCATTTTAAAGTTATTCTTCATTTGTTACGTTACACAATACACAATAATATGTTACAAGTACTAAGTTTTGTTTACTTTGAATTAATTTTTATATAATATAAATTCAGTTTAGTCTAACAATAAAATGTCCTTCTTTATCTACATATGTCCTTCCCTTTTCAAATTTATGTCCTGTGATTTTCGAATTACAACCTGGCAACCCTATGCACAGAGCCGGAGGCGACTGCTATACATCAACAAGTGAGTCATTACCATTAAGGCGGGTTGCATACTGTACTTTATCTACGACCCAAGCAATTAATAGTACGGTTTGAATACATAATACTTACCAATTGTTGACAACTTAACCTCACTTCTGTAAAATAAATACTGTACACGTTTGTCGTCTGATGTCATGGCCACCTTTGCAGTTATCATAGCGTGTATTTAATCATATGGGTTTCCAAGAGATCGGTACTTGTATCCAGTAGGCGTTGTTCATAACCCACGGCTGGAGCGTTAGTTATGAAAAAATGATAACACACGCTGTTGGTTTATAGGTAGTATAACCTGTTCCAAAGTAAAGTGTATTCAAATCCGCCATGCACTGGGTGTAAACAATAACACGCGCTCGGCGGCTGGGCTGTGGATGTCGGTCGCCAGAGCCGTATTCAAAATAGCAGTCGTAAAGTCCATAGTATCGGACGTAGAGTAGCATTTATGAATCATATTTTTCCATTACAGCGGTATTGATGTATTTTAGATTTTATATATTGTTCTCAATTTAGGAACCTTCATTTTTGGGGGTAAAGTTGTAAAGTTACTTCAGTCAAATATCCTCCCTATCGATGAGAATACTTTTCCTTCCTCGTTTCCCAAATACGAAGTTAGGCTTCTTTAATAGCTTATAAAACGTAGTCCGCTTAAAATTGGACAAGTCATTATCGTCATTCACGTCTTTCAGGACTTTGTCAATAGTCGGAAGTTCATTTCGGAAAAATAACTGATGCACCTTTCTCCTAATTGCACTTTTGTCACCATGGTCCTCAAGGTCAATGCAACGTTAAAGGTGCAGCAAAAGAGTGTATTCTGTCACTACTCTATAGAGACTCCGTTTGCAGATACTTATTTTGAGTGCAACCTCTTCCACAATATCGTCAGCAGCAGTTGTTAATGATTTTTTCTGGGTTTCGTATTTATATACGTTTAATATTACCTCCTCAAGCCTCACGTCAAAATGGCTCTTTTTTGACCTCTTCCTTAGTGGACTCAAATCCTGACTTGTAGCCACACCCATGGGTTCATCTGCAGTGTCTGTGCCACTAAGCCTCTTCCTTGGTAGACTTAAATCCTGTCTTGTAGCCACATCCATGGATTCATGTGTAGTGTCTGTACGACTAGACGTCCTTCAATATCTCCTTCAAGTTATCGGGGAACAGCACAAACACCACTAATAGCTATTAAAACCACAGTAACAACAGATAACACTAAAATTCGCACAAGAACACGGCAGGTATGCGATGATAAAAACACGATGTACGCTAACATTAACACGACGCGTCATATACAATGAAAAACACACGGAACAACTGAACGAAATACAACCCTGGACTCTGTTGAACGAGCCAGACGGGCGGCAAAGCGGCAAGCCTCCAAGGTGTTTATTGCCTTTCGGCCAATCGCAATGAATGCCGCCGCACTCGGGCAGCGTGCGTGGTATCCTGTTTGTTTACAATCTTCTGCACCTTGGATTTGAATACGGTATAGTTTGGTGATCGCTGTATAACTTAATGGGGCTAGATAAATATCTTTAAAGGAATTTAAAACAATCAATGCGTATGTTTATTATATTCTATTTGTGCATCTTTCCGCACAAGTAATTACGCCTATGCTATTAGACTTCTAGCTTTCGATAGGACAGTGCTAATTAAAATTATAGGCTTTCATTGTTCAATTATCTCATTATCCCGATTACACCCCTTCTTGTGCCTGTCGGTATTCAAAGACGCTGCCTCGTTCCAAAAATACTCCTCGTCGGTCCGTTGGGGGCTGTTCCGGGGTCTGTTCTCCAGGAACACCATAACCGCCGCCACCTGGAGTATGTAGGCTGAACATATCCTAAAATAACAGATATCAGTTACTAAAGTGATCAAATGAACCATACGTAACCAAGGAGCAAAAGGTCAGCAGTAGTGTTATTCTACAGGGTGTTCGTTTGAAAACTTCCCAACACGGATGTATTGAAAACCACTGATTAATACCCGTTTTACATCGACGATTTCTGCGCGAATTTATTCCTGATTAATCCATGATCTTCTTGGCCGTCAAACTGATTGTTTTACATCTGTGAATAGAACCATGGATGTTGTGAGAGTACGCAGTGCTGCTAACACTGTTGTTGTGATATGATTAACGGTTTTCTAAGTTCTTTTCAGTTCACATTTTTCAGTGTCCTTCTGACAGTAAAACTCCTGATTTGATTGCGAATTTTTATTTAGAAAATGTTTAATAGTATACAGAGACGGGTATGCAACTTGCATGATATGCATCATATGATTCCATGGTTGGCACTACAGAATTTGATGTCAAACTTGACCACGAATTAGACCAGGTTCTAAATCCTTGAAGAAATCCACGAAGAAATCCATGGACTTATTTGACGTCAAATTCCTGTTTTACACTTGTCAAACTTAAACACGAACTGAATCCACGAATAAAACCATGGATTTGTTGTTGTTGCAAAACGGGTATAAAAGAAAGAAAGCTAAGATACGTCAAAGGAGTTGTCCATGGGGACAACTTTTAACCAAAAACTTCTTCACCCCTTTATACCCTCTGCCCCCAGGGTCATCCCCTTAAAAAACTCAAATGACAAGGTGTATCAAGCCACAGCTTGTTTTAAAGGTATGTCGAAGTCCTTTATTTTGACGTTTAATTTTTTTAAATCGGTCGTTTCGTTTTCGAAAGAATTAGAAAAATCTTTAAGTATTCCCGTTTGTTCATCTATAACACAAAAACACACAAAAATATCACTTTATATTGCTGTAAGTATTCAAATGTTATTGGATAGACATTGGTGATGCTAGAATTTCTGACGGACAGTTGCAAAAACATGTTGTGGGATATCATGGAAGCTTTCGATGATGCGTTGATGGAGGTCATTCAAACATTAGGTTGGGGGTAAACACAATCGATTTTAAATGACCCCACATAAAATAGGTCTGATGGTATCAAATCAGGAGCTCTAGTACTTCAGGCCACGGCAGGGCATTCTATAGGTCCTCCTCGCCTTATCCCTTTATCTGGTAACCCGTCGTCCAGCCATTGCCAAACCGGGACCATAGTGATCAAGAGCGTCGTCTTGCTGGGAATAAATTTCAGCCTCATCACGTATAGAAATTCCAATCTGTTCTATTTACATTACACTTAAATTTACATAAATAAACAATGGCTCAATCACTTTGTTTACAAAATCCAGCCTTTCATGCGAAACTAACGTCATTGGTGACGTGACGTGAAATAAGACACAAGAGTTTTTCCGAAAGTGTGACTTCATATTATAGATTAGGTTTTACAGTTGGTACCTCAAAATACTGGTGCATGCATTTCCAAACTGCGTAATTTAGGATCAATAACCATCAGTTGATTTTCACTAAACATCTAAGGCATTTTTGCCAGTATTCGGCAGCTCTGGAGGTGAACAATGCCATATTATCTAAGAAACATCTATGTTAATAAATCTAGAACCTGAGCAAATGAAATATATTATTATTACACGCATACATGTCGTTTTGGTGGGCAAAAATATGGCGGGTTTAATTAGTAATTGAGCTCCGAGCTACTGGTTACTTACGATGCCATGAAATTCGAAAGAATGACGCTGCAAAATATGTCAGACAATTAAAACGAAATATCAACGATGCTATGTTAGTCCATATTTCCAAACTATCACTACTACCTTTTACTGCAATTATCCGTATCACTATTGTATGTTTGGTCAAACAGGGTTAACTATATTAGATTCGTCTAGTGCAACGAATTCGAATAGGTTAGAAAAAGCTAAGCCCATGATCTAACGGGCTTGTACCTTAGGGTTAGGGTTAGGGGGGTCAAACGTACAGGCCGAGTTAGGTAGCCCCAACGCTGCAGCCATTGGCTTATTGTATTGTCCTGTGCGCTTGTTAATCCGTAAAGAGTTTTGTGACCTTGATAAGATCCAAGAGTCTGTTCACGATATCTCGATTGGGGAGTGATTTGGGGTTGTTTGGCCCTATCAGTCTGAATCTCCACCAGCGTAGGGCCTCACATTCAAAGATTATGTGAGAGGCTGTTTCGTCGTCCTTGTCACATAGTCTGCATGTTGGGTTTTCTTTGAAGATCCCTAATGTGTGTAGATGTTTTCTTAGGCCGCAGTGTCCGGTTAGGAGGCCGGTTATTAGCCTAGTTTCTTTCCTATTTAGTTTTAGGATCTCTTCAGCTAGTTTTGGTGTGGGTTGTTTCACCATCAGCTTGCTGTGTCTGAGCTTTGGATGTGACTGCCAGTATTTTAGGTGCTGTGAATGCACCCACTGGTTTATCGTAGTTCTTACCAAAGACCGTTCCGTGCTAAGGTATCTGCTTTTTCGTTCCCTTCAATTCCCTTGTGACCTGGCACCCATTTCAGAGTTACCTTGTTCGTGGCACTAAGTTGTTTGAGGTTTTCTGAGCATTCCCAGACGAGTTTGGTTTTGATTTGGCAGCCGTTAGGCTTGTACCTAATTGTTTGCAAGGTCATGTTGTTATTATCTACCATGTATTTTTACACTTTTATCGATTATCACATTTGCACTAATCACGTTCAAATCATCTCTTGTAATCTTACAATACATTACCATCTTGTGGAATTGTCTAAAATAGTGTATTTTTCACTTATGCGCTGATAGAATCCAAAACTCACTCGAAAATCGCCCAATAAACGAGAAATAATCAAACCAAAACAAAGCGCTGCCACTATCTGTTGTTTACACCTGTTCGTCCAAGATCGGCGGTCAGTCGATACGACGATGCCACGTTTTGTGAAAAATAATTGTTTATACGAGATATTACTTGACCACCGCGCCAATTATTAGTCTTTAATTTTTTAAATGACACAGTCTATGGTGGCATTGTTTTGTTTGGATGAAGATTAGTTTTTTTCATTTTCCTATATAATAACAAATACATTGTATCAGTACCTTTCCTTTTAAGGGCATAGGCTATTTTGGGATCTTCTTCGCATGTTTCTTTAGCCATTATTACTGCAATATATCGTCAAACCAGCTTTCATATTCACGTTATGGACTAGTATATGAAAAAAATAAATTTCTTCACCTAGAGGAGTCCTGGCAACATCCTGTGCCACCATCCACCATCATCATCAATCAGGGTGGTTGACACAAAAAAAATTTTGTTTGCTTCTTCTAACCTATTCAAATTCGGGCTAATGCCCTTCTCTGTAACGTCGCTTTTTCACACCATACATTGAAGTTACAACTTATTCTACCCTATTTATTCAGAAAATATTAAACAACTTATGTTTAGTCTTAAATTATGTTGTCAGTTTGTCAAAGTAAAGCCTTTGAGCACTTCAGCGTATAAAATGTTCAATGTGTTTCCTAACTTTATATACTTAGTACCTAAGTATTGTGTTTATGTTCTCAGATACATAAGTAGCCAAATTATTTCGTCCTACATAAATGAAGTTCAGCCATGTAGCTGTAAAAGCAAGGATGTCTGGTATAGATGGAGGTGAGGTTTAAATTATTCTGTTACTGTTAACTTTTCCATGAAACTTAAACAGAGTTAGCAGAAGATTTAGAAAGTGCCTAGAAGGGTGCCATACAACTTCACATAAAACCCTCGAGGAAACTAGTACAGGGTGGATGTTATTCACACTACACAGAAAAACATGGTTTATATCCGCTGTTATAGAAAACTGTCGACTATTAGGTATGATATTCGAGGCATCGAAAGAAGTTTTAAACAAGCATTTTAGGTTTTTTCAACATCTACTAAGCAGTGACAGCTTCAGATACACAGAGCTAAAATATTGTCCATCGCCAAACATATCTTTCTTTATATGAAGTTTTGCACACTATTAGATACTAGGTGACCCGACATACGCTGTTCTGTCTTAGCTAAGATTATTCAAATAAAATCGAACTGGACAAAATCAAAAAAAATATTTCAAAGACATTAGTTTTGCTTCAGTCTCAGAGAAAATAGTAATAGAACGCCAAAGGAACGCCTATTACAATGAACTTATACCGCCGTTTCTCCTAAATGCGGGCGCGTCGGCGTTATGTTACGGGTTTGTTACGGTTCTCTGAAAGGTTGGAACACAACTACAGTATATTAGTATGTGTCAAAAGCCCGTCAAATATTTGGTATCATTACCAGCTCGTTAAGTTTTTTGTGCCAAAAATGCAGAAAAGAAGTTCTGGAATCATCAACGTTCGTTTAGTAAATATTAAACACCCCAGTCAAACACCCTTCACCTTTTTCAGGTTCCATCCCTATTCTGGAAGTTAGTAATAATAAAGACAATTCGAACTTCTTTAAATGAAAAATTTGCACACTATTAGATACTAAGTGACCCGACATACGCTGTTCTGTCTTAGCTATGATTATTCAAATAAAATCGAACTGGACAAAATCAAAAAAATATTTCAAAGACATTAGTTTTGCTTCAGTCTCGGAGAAAATAGTAATAGAACGCCAAAGGAACGCCCATTACATTGAACTTATACCGCCGTTTCTCCTAAATGCGGGCGCGTAGGCGTTATGTTACGGGTTTGTTACGGTTCTCTGAAAGGTTGGAACGCAACTATAGTATATATGTCAAAAATCCGGTAAATATTTGGTATCATTGCCAGCTCGTAAAGTTTTTTGTGCCAAAAATGCAGAAAAGAAGCTCTGGAATCATCAACGTTCATTTCGTAAACACCAAACACCCCAGTCAAACACCCTTCACCTTTTTTAGGTGCCATCCCCATTCTGGAAGTTAGCAATAATAAAGGCAATTCGAACTTTGGAAACCGCCACTCTAAGTAGCCGATTATTGGATCAATTATTACAAACCCTCAAATTTTTCAGCTACAAATGTCTTCTTTTTCCTATCGCTCTTTTTCCTTCGATTTTTCCTTCTATTATTACTTGAAGTAGATGATATTTCTCCCCTCTCATAACGTGTCCCAGGTACTGTCATTTTCTTTCCTTTATAGTCGACAGTACTTCTCTTTGGTTTTTTACTAATACTGTATCGTATGTAACTTCCTCCGTCCATGATATTCTCAGTATTCGACGATATATCCACCTTTCAAAACTTTCGAGATGTTGGGTATCAATTTTTTTTATTGTCCACGTTTCCATCCCATAGTACAGTACAGAAAATACGTAGCATTTCGCAAGCCGCATTTTCAATTCTAGACTTATATTCCGACTATTTAGCAGTTTTTTCATTGTCATGAATGGCTTGTCTATGAGTATTCTTACTTTAACAGAGCTATCGTTGTTCCCATCTATACAAATGTTCCAAGATAAGTATATCGCTTCACACATTCAACCGCTAGGTCGTCAATGTACAGATTTCCAATATTTTGTGTTATTTTTGATATTGTCATATGCTTTATTTAATAGAGTCTGTAGGTCTTCTGGGGGTGTGTGCCAACAAAACCGTGTCAAACATCTAGAAAAGCAATATCTATGGATAAGTACTCGAGAATAACAAAACTGGAGAGAAGCGAAAGAATAATTTCGAACCGCATGCGCCCTAGAACAAGAAATTCAAATGTAAGAAAGTTACAAATAAATGAGATTGTAATGCTTTTTGTTACACAACGATTTCAGTTTTGTTTCCTGGCACGCACATAAATAATGATGATGATTTTCTGACACGGGAACAGGCGACATACAATTGGCCATGTAAGCAGCATGGATTTTTAAGATTAATGCCACAAACATTCAACGATTTATTTATCGTCATTATAAAAGCAAGCCGCACTACAAATTTCAACCGTTCAAAGCCAAATGGCATGTCGTTCGAAGTCATAGGGATGCGTGCAATCAAAACGTCTTCGACTTTGTACTTCCCTTTCAAAATTTTGGCTTCGATGAAGTTCAGTAGTTTTTTTTTTTTTAAAAACAAGCCGAGTGACATTCCGCCGGTTCCGCAAAATAATGCGGTGAATTGTAAAACTTCGTTGCTTAGTTCGTTGACATTTTATTAATTAAGTTTCAAAAATATTGTCTAAAACCCTGTACAGGGTGGCCTATTACGAATGGATGCCGGCAGTAGCTCGGCCGCTAGGGGCGTAACTGTTACGATCAATCGGAAAAACGACTTTTTGTAAAAAAAATGCAAATAAAGGTATATTATAAATATTACCATCATGTAGACTGGAGAATTTTCGATTTTTTTTGTCAATCGCTTCTTGCTCTATCTTGTGAGATGCAGTGGTGGAGGAACGTCATAGAAGTTTCTATTTGACTGGCAATAACTTTGGTATAAGTCAACGGAATTGAACAAGCATTATTACGAAAATTTTAAATGCTGTGTTTGTTATACCTCTTTTAACACAAAGGGATAGAGGACAAAATTCTTAGAATGTCAGCGCCAGGTTCAACTTCCTATCTGGTTTCAAACAGAAGAAATCAATAAAATAAGTATTATGACAAGTTAGTGTGCTGTGAGTTTAAGAAACAATTGGTGTTTTTCAGGGGTATAGCCTTCGCCACAACGTTTAAGTAATAATTCTAGAGATAATACTCATGTAAAACCACTAGAAATCATAATAATTATGTTGACTTTCTAAAATAACTACAAAGTGGCGCAGTAGGCGCCAATAAATAAATTGCAGTATAAAATGGATTATTATTTATATTATTATTAAACGTCAATTTGAGATGATCATATATTGCTGTAATATACAGAGTCGGCTGCCTTTTACTCCCTATGGACGTCTACTGTGAGTAAGAGAAGGACCGTCTGAAGACCGTATACGAGACCGTGTGTAAGAGAAAGACAACAAAGTCAGCTGGTGATAAACGAGAGAGTACGCGAATATTCGCGCAGAGCGGCAACGGCAACGGCGGCGGCGGCGGCCGATAGACTAAGATACAACCTGTGATACAACGTTGTCGCGCGTTGAGCATTTTCTTTGAACTAGGATTTTCCGTTTTGGATCGGTATTTTAAAAAACTAAAAACAGAACGGAATGCGTGAATGTGAACTCATCATTGTAAAAATCATTATTTCGTATAGGAGATGACACTGTTCGATCGATCCTACAAATACGCATTTACTAGCATTATGTAGCCGTTTACTCCCCATGAACGAGGCTGTAGTAAGAGAAAGATCGTCTGAAGGCCGTATACGAAACGTGTGTAAGAGAAAGACAACAAAGTCAGCTGGTGATACACGAAAATATAGAAAGAGTACGCGAAATTCAACTGTTAGAATTTTCGTCAACACCAAAACAAGGAAATTTGGCAAAACTGCAAATTGGTACAACTAGCTTGTCGCCGATGTATCAGTTATAGTAGTACTACTAGAAATAATGTTTAATATAGTTTATTTGTCAATAATTTTATGAGCAACACTTAGAACTCAGATAGTGGATACCTAGAAACCATAAAATGTTTGATTAAATTTGTTTCGATCCCTTGATTATTTTACCCATTTCCAAAATATATTGTCGGTTTCTCCTAAGCTCGCAGTCTAGTAATAGTAGCATAAAAGTAAGTTTAGAATTAAATAAATGACTAAGATATTTTGTAACCCGACCCTGGCTACATGCCTGAGATACCTAATTACGATAAAACCTTGATCGATCAATTAAACTTCCAAGTCCAGAAAAGTCAACAAGAAATTTCTGCTCGACCAGGTTTGGCAACAGTGCAAATCGTCTGTGAAACAGATTATTTAGACATTTTCTTCCTCATTCTAATTGTAAGATTGAGATTGTGACTGTGACTGGATGCCGACGGTGAAGTATAGTCCAGTCAAATTAGCACTTTGAGAAATTGAGTAATCAGATTGATTTTACAGTTTACGGAAAATCGTTTCAACTTTTGATAGCCAAATTATATTTTATGGTTTAGTAAAGGTAATGACGCGTAATTTTAGTGTCGAGAAAGAAACTGGATGATGCTTGATATTTGAATTCTAGAGGCACATTGGAAACTTTTTTGTCATTGCACCATAACTCCAAAATGGGAGAGATTGGAGATTGAGAGGGATGTTAAAACGTGGAAAAAAATCGTTAAACAACTGAATGAAAATGCGCTACCATTTTAGTACACTTACCAACTAATGTTACAGAAAATCTTTATCCGAAATCTACGGGCGGTTTGGGCGTACCAATTTTTTTAAAATGAAAAAAAGAATCGTGACTAAACCAGTCGAAACTTGCTGGAAAATTCTTTGTTTTGCAGATAACACAAAAATACTGTCATCCGTTTCTGTTAGGCACTTTTATGACACATTTGATTCAAAGTTAGATCTTTCACGACATTTTCGTTTAGAAACCCAAATATTTTTTAATAGCGATTAATTTAGATGACTTTTTTTTATACATGTTCTTGGGAGGTTCAACTATGACGTGCATCAATGTCATCTGTTTTTATTATGTTTATTTCCAATTTTCAACTGCTATAGGGGTTGACATTATTGAGCGCCTCCCTTATCCTTTCAGAACCGTTTCTAACCTGGTTTTTAAGCTTAATATCACACGAAAATAGCTAAGTTAGAATAGAACTATCAGATTGCATGTTGCAATTGGCCTCAAATATCAACCAAAGCATGGAAACACTAACATACCTATTTTCGTGTGATATTAAGCGTATAAGCGATGTTAGAAGCGGTTCTGAAAGGGAACGGAAGGTGTTCAATAATGTTACGTCCTATAGTGGTTGAAAAATGGGGTTAAACGTAATAAAAATGGATAACATTGATACATATAGTAAAACCACCCAAGAACACGTATAAAAAAATGTCATACGGTTTAAACGATATTAAACAATTTTTAACGATTTTTAACGAAAATGGCATGAAAAAACGAACTCTAAGCTAAAATTTCCCATAAACTGCCCAGCAGAGATGGATGACAGTATTTTTTTGTCATCTGCAAAAAACATTTGGTACGCGCAAACCGCCCGTTGATTTCGGATGACGATTTTTGGAATATTAGTTGGTAAGTGTACTGAAATGCTACCGCATTTACATTCGGTTGCTTAACGGTTTTTTCCACGTTTTAACACCCCCCTCTATCTCCAATCCCTCCCATTTTGGGGTTATAATGTAATGACAAAAAAGTTTCCAAAGTGACTGTAGAACTCAAGTACCTAGCGTTTCGATACTAAAATTACGCGTTATTGCTCTGAATACTAGTTTCTTGCGTCAGTTAACTACGACCGCGTAGCGACCACGTAGAGCTGATTTAGTTTACTGTTTGCGTGTAGAACAGAAAATTTTGTTCTAAGCAACAATCAAGGTGAAGCTAAGAGCATATTTGAGGCTTTTACGCTAGTGAGAAATTTGCCTGATCATTGTGGTATTTTCTATTTGTACATAGGCACGTATGTATGTAAAGGTCTTTATTTTAGCTTTTATAGCTATTCTACCACTCAGATCCGGATTTCGAGGATGTTGCTCACCCGCGTCCCACGCCGCGCCGACGGCAAACGTGCGGTGTGATTATGAATATCACTTATTTCTTATCTACTTATATCATGTTACAAACAAAGATGGCAATATCAAGTTATCAAGTAAATATTTGCCAGCTCGTCTCAATGTTTATTTTGGAAGTAGTGGTTCACAAAAGTACTAATTGCACTGTACTATAATGAAACATTTCTTTGGGCATTTAGGTAGATATTCCCAAATGATTATAATTTTCCGTAATGGTCAAACGGAAAACATAATAATAACTACAAATAATGTGGAATTTTATAACCGTTGGCGAAGAACAAGATACTTCAAAACAAAAACTCAAATTCTAACAGAATTAAACTTTGTAAAAATAAAAAACAATTCTAAAGAAATTCAAAAACAAAAAATTATTCTAATAGATGTTCGAACACACTTCCTCCTTGGAGTTGGCAATATCCCAACCTATTGTAGAAGCCTGTTCGAACATGCTCAAGCATTTCCGGAGTTATGGCATTACATGCTCCGATTATTTTTTGTCGTAGCTCCTCCAATGTAATGGCCCTTTCATGAGCATGGCCGTAAATGCGTGTTTTTACGTACCCCCACAAAAAGTAATCATTCGGCGCCAAGTCAGGTGACCTCGCGGGCCATTTTATGGTGGCATGTGTACCAATTACTCGTCCAGGAAAAATTGTTTCCAAAAATTCCTGAACATGCCTTCCATTATGCGCAGGGCAACCATCTTGTTGAAACCAAATTTCGTCAAAATTGACGTTCAGATTTCGTACAGCCGGGATAATTTCTTCCTGGAGCAGTTGCAAATAACGCACGGAATTTAAGGTACCATTGATGAAAAAGGGTCCAACAATGTGGTCCCCTAATATACCCACCCAAACATTAAGTTTTTTGGGGTATTGGGTTCTCAATGGTAGACTTAAATGTTTGTTCTCCTTAGACCAGTACCGGACGACTTGAGAATTATGACGGCCATTGAGAAAAAAAGTAGATTCATCAGTGAACAAGATGTTTTTTAGAAACTGCTCGTCACTGTCAATATTTTCTCTCATGACTTCACAAAACTCCATTCGCCTGGTAGGATCGTCGGCAACAATTTCTTGCGTCGTTCGCAACTTAAATGACTTATAGTCATACTCCCTCAAAACAGCCCTGACTGTACGATCCGGAACACCAACTGCTTCAGAAATCTTGGTACTAGAGACGGGTTCCTTTGCTGCCAGTGCAGCGTCAGCATAGCCACACACATTTACATCCCTGGCAACCTTTGCCTCAGGCACCGGCTTTTCTTCATCATCATTTTGGCATGATCTGTGGTTACAGCCATTATTGATGCAGCCGCGGTTTATGAAGTTGCGAAAAATAGACCTGACGGTCTTCGCAGTTGGCACAGGTTGATCAGGGTATGTGAATAAAAATCGCGAAATGACGGCATCTGCACCTGACTCCTTGCTGTACCATAGCACAATGTTTACTTTTTGTTCACGCGTGTACGTAAAACCACCCATTATCTCTACGACGCGATGGAAGGGAATAAAATAAAACATAAAATAAAGGATTGACCAATTGAGCATGAGCAACGCAACCAGCCAGTGGACACATTGAGACAGTGTTGCCAGATGAAGTGAAGAGAAATTCGTGCAATTCGACTTTCAAAAGTCGTATAAAATCGTGTAGTCATAAAAAATATTAGATAAATAATTTAAAAGGTACCAAACCAAAATAAGTAAAATAAAAAGCTAACATAATTGCATACACTGGTACTTTTCTGCTTGCCTTCCACTTCCATTCTTTTTCCCCACTCTCTTTTACATTTCTGCTTATACTGCACACTTTTGTGCTTTTTTGGAAGCGTGCAAAGCAAAGTGTAAGCGATTGTAAAAGTGGTGTAGAACGGGTTGCCGGGATTGCACTGTAAGCGATTGTAAAAGTGGTGTAGAACGGGTTGCCTGCCAGGTGGACGAGGCGATTCGCGTTGGCAGTACCTACCTACCGCACGTATTTGATGCGCGGCACTGCGGCAGCATGCGGCAGTCTGATTCGCCGTGTGGTAGGGAGATGTTGTGTCAGACTTTGGTGGCGGTGCATATTTTACGTCAGAATAGAGTTTAAATGTATTTTGGGAGATAATAAACGATTGATACTTCGGAGAGTCTTTCAGTGCAGCGGTGGGATCAAAGCGCTCAATCCGAAGTGACTCGTGGAAAAAAAAAACCTTATTGTTCTTTGTTGTTTTGACTGAGCTGTGTTCTTTTTTTTGTGTTTGAAATTGTGTGAATGAGTTGAGTGTTTTTCTAATCGTTGAGTCGACTGTTAAGGCATATTGATAGAAATAGAATTAGATGAGGTAAGCCTAGAGACTAAGTTAAAATGAGGAAAAGAGCTCGCCGGCACAGTAGTTCTTCGTCTTCTTCGAGTAGTTCTTCTAGTGACTCGTCTTCGTCGAGCAGCCATACGAATTATGGTCGTTATAAAAGAAAATCTAATTCTAAGCGGAAACATAGAAAGCAGTCTACTCATACTCATACTCATACTTCGACTCCCTCGCCTGAGAGGTCGGCTCCAATCGTCAATGTTGTAGATTCATCCCCTCGCACGTCCAGAAAAACAAGCAAAAATACTTCCAAGGAACTGGAAAGTGCGAATAAAAAAATAGAACATCTCGAACAACTTGTTAACGACATACTGGATAAAAATAGTGCTCAAAATACCCGCATTTCCATTAAGTCAGACTGTATTCCAGAGTTTAGTCCGGGTTTACCTAATTTAAGCTGTAAAATTTGGGTTGACAAAATTGACCAGCTAGCTCAGATAAATGGCTGGAATGAAAAAAACCAAAATTTATCATATGCAATCAAGACTTTCGGGCTTAGCAAAATCATGGTATAATAGTTTAGATTCATATAAGCACTCATGGGAAGAGTGGAAGCAAATGTTGACGAATGCTTTTCCGGAACATAGAGATTTTCCCTCCACCCTCAAGAAAATGGTTGCTAGGAAAAAGTTGCCAGAAGAAAGTTGGACCGAATATTATTTCGGAAAAATGGAGCTGCTCAGATCTTGCGAAATCACAGGTAAAAACGCAGTAGCTATGCTGATTGATGGCATTTACGATACATCAGTACAGAATGGAGCCAAGGCGGGAAGATACAACGAACCTGAAGATCTATATCGGGAATTTTTATCAAGTTTGGGGCCTGTGGAACGTCCGCGGGTACCAAATAAAGAATATGGTGGCAAAACGTTTGCTACCATGGACAAGTTTAAAAACTATAAATTTTCAGCAAGTAATTATGGGATCTCAGGGAAAAACAAAAAACAGCGGATCAAGTGTTTTAACTGTGGGCAACTGGGGCATATTTCCAAATCATGTTCTAAGCCGAAACTGGAGTGTAAGAAGTGTGGTAGGATAGGTCATACTGAAACAGGCTGTACTTGGAGCAGCAAAGTGCCTCAGCCAGGGACATCGAGAAATGTTATGCCATTGAACACTAAAGATGAACAACATTTTAAGAAGTGCTATTTCGTTCTCTGCAAGGTAAACAACTTTTTGTGTGAAGGGATGGTTGATACAGGCTGTGCAGTGGTTACATTAAGACAAAGAGATGCTAAACGTTTTGGACTCAAATGGTATAACTGTAATATCCAGATAAATGGTTATGCCGGTGGAAAAGCCAAGGCTATTGGTAAAACCGTGATATCTATGGAAGTCGACTTGGTTAAAGCAAATGTCGAAGCACTTATTGTTCCAGACGAACTACAGGACGTGTCCGTAATAATTGGTCAACCTTTTATTAACCAGGCAAACGTTGCATTGGTTATAAAAGATGACCAAATACGAATTTTCAATTCCGATATTCTTCAGTTACCTGAAATTGACAAACTACCGCCTAGTAAAATAAAAATGATCGTTTCTCATGACGTGACTATACCACCAAATCACATAGGCCATATCCAATTTACTATGGACCAAGAATTTAATGGTAACCTCTTTGTGGATTTTCAAGTCAGATGTGCACCTGCACATGAGTATATACTACCAAGATGTGTCACCTCGAGTAGCAGTGGTCTTCTACCAGTTCTAAACGCGTCGAACAGCATGTTGAAGTTTAAGTCGCAAGAAACGATAGCAAGAGGAACGCCTTGTCAGCCTGAAGACGATCTAGCTAGAAAGTCGGTAAGTGTTTTAAAAATTAATAGTATATGTACTATCAAACCGATTTTATTGTGCAATGCGAATTTTGACGAGAGCTTAGGACAACCTGAACGTCAGTGTCTGGTAAACCTTTTGAATAAATACCGCGACTGTTTTGCTGAAAATCTAAGTGAATTAGGCTTCACCAATAAATGTGAAATGTCAATTGTATTATCAGACACAAAACCTGTAACGTATAGGCCGTATCGTCTGTCCATAAGTGAAAGAAATAAAGTGCGCGAAATAGTTGATGATCTATTAAATAACAAGATTATACAAGAATCACACTCACCATACGCAAGTCCTATCTTGTTAGTCAAAAAGAAAACTGGAGAAATGCGCATGTGCGTAGATTATAGGGCATTGAATGCGAAAACTGTAAAAGACTGTTATCCTTTACCTAGAATTGATGACCATTTAGAACGTCTAAGAGGTTGTCAATATTTTACGTCACTTGATATGGCTTCTGGGTATCATCAGATACCGGTGGCAAAGGATTCGGTCGACAAAACGGCTTTTATTACGCCTGACGGGCACTACGAATATCTCAGGATGCCGTTTGGTTTAGCAAATGCACCAGCAGTGTTTCAGCGCTGTATAAATATGATTCTTGGGTCTTTACGATTTACTACAGCTTTGGCTTACATGGATGATATCCTTATTCCATCACCTACACTGGAAGCTGGGTTTGAAGCGTTAGAAGAAATTTTTAGCGTATTCTCGAGTGCGGGGTTAACTTTGAGATTGAAAAAATGTTACTTTTTCCGACGAAGCATTGAATATTTAGGTCATGAAATATCTTCCGAGGGTGTAAGGCCTGGTAAAGCCAAAATAATTGCAGTGGAAAAGTTCCCTGTTCCGAAAAGTGTGCACGAAGTTAGGCAATTTTTGGGACTAGCTAGCTATTTCCGAAAGTATGTCAAAAACTTTGCCTGTATTGCACGACCTTTAACAATGCTGATGAAGAAGAACCAAGCCTTTCTTTGGGAAGAAGAACAAGTTAAGGCTTTTAAGGAATATACTACAAGATTAAACGTTAAGCTTGTGCAAAATGCAACAGCTACTCCGCGAAGTAATGGCCAAGTAGAAAGGTACAATAGAACATTAATCACAGGTCTTAGTTCTATGACTGACGACGAGAAAAAGTGGGATCTTGGCCTAGCAAGAATAAAATTTAGTATAAATTCTACGGTTAACAAAACTACAGGAAAGAGTCCCCATGAACTTATGTTCGGATATCGTCCGAGAGGGGCGAATGACTCATTCCTAGCAGTGGAAATTGGAAATCCAGAATGCAATGATTCCGTATATGATCGAAGAGAACAAGCAAAAAGGTGCATAGATATATGTCAAGGCAAACAAAAGCAGAGATATGACTCTAAGAGGTTGGGCGATGTGAAGTATAAAGTAGGCCAACAAGTGATGATGAAGAAAAATGTTTCTTCGAACGACGGCCAGAGTCGGAAGCTTTTGCCAAAATATGCGGGGCCATTCATAGTCACAGCCGTGTTAGATAAGGATCGGTATGTCGTGGAAGATCTGCCTGGATCAGAACGAAGTCAAACGAAATATCGCGGCATAGTTGCGATTGATCGACTCAAGCATTTTAGCATTCAGCTTGACTCAGATTCAGACATATCAGAAGAGGAAAAGGTTCCTCAAGAGGAAAGCGTTCCTCGAGAGCAATACGTTGCTCATGAGACAAACGTTGTCCAAGAGGAAAACGTTCCTCGAGAGCAATACGTTGCTCATGAGACAAACGTTGTCCAAGAGGAAAACGTTCCTCGAGAGCAATACGTTGCTCATGAGATAAACGTTATCCAGGAGGAAAGCGGTCCTCGGGAGCAACACGTTGCTCATGAGACAAACGTTGTCCAAGAGGAAAACGTTCCTCGAGACAATACGTTGCTCATGAAACAAACGTTGTCCAAGAGGAAAACGTTCCTCGAGAGCAATACGTTGCTCATGAGATAAACGTTATCCAGGAGGAAAGCGGTCCTCGAGAGCAACACGTTGCTTATGAGACAAATGTTGTCCAAGAGGAAAACGTTCCTCAGAAGCAATATAATGCTCATAGGGTAGACGTTGACCGAGAGGAAAATGATCCTCGAGAGCAATTTGCTACTCAGGTGGCCGGAGTACCGTATTGTAAGAGGGGGATTTCTTCGAACGGCACTCCTGACCTGAGAGAGCTTATAAAACGAAAGAGGGAAGCTGCTGGTTCTCGGATGACGCACTTTTCTGAGGACTAAAGCTCGGTATCAATTTGTTAGATGATATATTTTGTAGGATTGGGTTGAAAATCAGATTTTGAAATTTCAGGTTCACGAGGACGTAGAACCGGGTAGCAGTGGCCGACTGTAAGCGATTGTAAAAGTGGTGTAGAACGGGTTGCCGGGATTGCACTGTAAGCGATTGTAAAAGTGGTGTAGAACGGGTTGCCTGCCAGGTGGACGAGGCGATTCGCGTTGGCAGTACCTACCTACCGCACGTATTTGATGCGCGGCACTGCGGCAGCATGCGGCAGTCTGATTCGCCGTGTGGTAGGGAGATGTTGTGTCAGACTTTGGTGGCGGTGCATATTTTACGTCAGAATAGAGTTTAAGTGTATTTTGGGAGATAATAAACGATTGATACTTCGGAGAGTCTTTCAAAAGGTATCATATTTCTGAGGAATCACTATCAGGTATAATTTATCAGCAGACTCAATGAGAAGGAACAGAATGTTGTTGGTAATCGAACTATGCATGATGAAATTGACTCTAGTATTGACAATTTATTTGATCGCCTGAAAAATTTTTCATAATCGACATCGATATGAACAGGAACGGGGGCGGACTTGAGTTAGGTTAGGTAATTTAAGTAAAATTAATTGACTCTTTTTCGCAGTCTAGCTTATTAGTTTTAAATTTTTATCAAAAATAGCTATTTTTTTAACGAACGCCAAAGATCTTGAGAATTTGCCCTCTATTCGTGTAATCGTTTAATAGGGACCAAAATCGTGTAATTACACGATTAATCGTGTAATCTAGCAACACTGTATCGAGAGGACGCAGCGACGGACGAAACAGGTTTGCACTGTTGCCGAACCTATTCGAACAAGAAATTATTCTTGATTTTTCTGGACCGACGGAGTTTGATTAGTCGATCAAGGTTTTATCGTAATACTGTTTACACACAGTGGCAAACAGTGGGACGAATCGGATTTACATGTAATTTTACAGGATGTCAATTTAATTTTGTTTTCATGCGCAAGTGCGGCAAGCCTCAATTTTAAAATAATCTTATTCGACAAATTCACAAATCTCAATTGTGAATTTCACAGAAACGAATTTCATTACTCTATCTATTTCTAGTTTGTGTCACACTGATGCTCAGTAATTTCAGTATGGAATTTTTTTGATTTTTAGAGTTGAAAAGTATTGTGATTGCAGTTTGTGGCAAGAAACGTATGGTATAAAAGAAATGCGTATTTGAAGTAGGATCGATCGAACAGTGTCATCTCCTATACGAAATAATGATTTTTACAATGATGAGTTCACATTCACGCATTCCGTTCTGTTTTTAGTTTTTTAAAATACCGATCCAAAACGGAAAATCCTAGTTCAAAGAAAATGCTCAACGCGCGACAACGTTGTATCACAGGTTGTATCTTAGTCTATCGGCCGCCGCCGCCGCCGTTGCCGTTGCCGCTGCCGCCGCGCCGCCGCCGCGATGGCCTGGACCAGAGAAGCAGGATGGAATATTCGCGTACTCTCTCGTTTATCACCAGCTGACTTTGTTGTCTTTCTCTTACACACGGTCTCGTATACGGTCTTCAGACGGTCCTTCTCTTACTCACAGTAGACGTCCATAGGGAGTAAAAGGCAGCCGACTCTGTATAAACTAAACAAGCAGATATAGTAAGAAAAAACAATGAGAAGATATCTTAAAAATTAAGTCTAATTAACAGCAGAATAAAGCAAAATAAGGTAGTATAACAAGGACCACGAACAAAAAATACATAAACCTAATTCACATGCACTTATGGCTGTGTGCCGTAAGTCAGTGTTGACTTTAATGATCAATGTCAATGGCGTCCATGGTTTTAGATGCACTTAGGCCCGTTTGCACCGGTTACACTTAGGTGAACCTTAACTTTAAGTAGCACTTAAACTGTCAAATTCGTTTGCACAGTTTACAAGATCTGTTTTAAGCCTTACTTAGAGTGACATTAAACTAAGCCGAAGATTTCTTCGGCTTAAAGTAACACTTAGTGACATAACCTAAAAAGTTGACAGCTTCCAGCTTATTTGCTTTCATTGTTTTCAATATTCGCAAGGCAAAATTCAAAAATGGATTTATTGAGAACTCATTCGTTAATGTATGATGATGATGAGTGGGTGGAAGTTAATTTAATTATTTCAGGGATACCTAAATTAAAGACCGACTAAATCATTTCATCAATATGCTCGATGAGTTAACTTTTTTTCAAAGGTTCAGAGTGACGAAGCTAACTGCCATGTATATTTTGGAGTTGATTGAAAATAAAATTGAGTTTCACTATTTTGTAAGTATTTTTTTAATTTGAATTTGTGAGAAGACAAGATTCAGAGATTGCAGAGTGGACGGATTCATAAAACATGACTGGACCTGCGTCCTGCGTCATATGTCGAATCATAAAAGTCAAATTTCAGAAGTACAAATTAAAATTCCCTATATTTGCAGGGATGCCGAATTGTAAGCTCGCTTAGCTAAGGCTACGTTAAAAGGAACCCCAGCAAACCGCTTTAATCCAAGGTTCAGATTAACTCTAAGGTACACCATAGCTAAACTGCAGATTTAAGAGTGAGCGATGCAAACGGGCCTTATGCATCCATTCGCGCGTAGATAAGTCTGACAGTTTGAACATCTAGAGAAACACTAAAACCAAGTATAGTATACGCGTGTCAGTTAGGTTGATGTATTGTATCTGTTAACTTTGCTGTTATACCACATTATTTTGCTTTATTTTGCTATTACTTGTCCTTAATTTTTAAGATGTATTCACATTGATTTTTTCTTGCCATCTTTGCTTGTTGAGTTTATATAACACTTTGAAACCAGCTCAAATTGACGTTTAATAATAAAAATAATAATCAACTTAATGCTGTGATTTATTTTTATTTCTTACTTTTAAAAGTTCCATTATTATGAAAACTGAATACAGTACTCCTACGTCACCTGGTGGTCATTTCAGAAAGTCAAAATATGATTTCTAGTGGTTTTACTTGAGTCTAAAGGGTGCATTTATAGTGCTGTAACGTAAGAGGTAAGGTAAGAGGTATGAAAATAAACCTGTGGAATCAGATGAGAGTGTTTATAGTCGTAACGTAAGAAGAAACGTTACGACTATAAACACTCTCATCTGATTCCATAGGCTTATTTTCTTACGTCTTACGTTACCTCTTACCTTACCGCACTATGAATGCTACTTTACCTGCGGAATAAATAAAATGTTGTGCACTATAAGGGCACCATCTATATGAAACACAGTACACTTGTCATAATACTTGTTTTATTGATATATCTTTGGTTTGAAAATAGCTAGGAAGTTGAATCAAGCGCTGACATTTCAAGAATTTCGTCCTCTATCTATCTATGTTAAAATAAAAGTAGCATACTATTAAAAATTTTCGTAATAAAGCGTAGTAATTTTTATTATGTCAAATACCGCCCTCTAGCTACTAAGTTAAGGTCAACTTGAATAATGTTTAAGTATCAGATTATTAGGTAAGAACAGCTTTTTCAAACGAGACCTAGCTTGTTTAATTCCGTTAACTTAGGGTGCATTTATAGTGCTGTAACGTAAGAGGTAAGGTAAGAGGTATGAAAATAAACCTGTGGAATCAGATGAGAGTGGTTATAGTCGTAACGTAAGAAATAACGCAAGACGTAAGAAATTCATTTCTAAAATGACGGGACATGAAATTAGAAGCGATTTCGGGTGGAAATCGGCCAGGATCGCTAGACATCGTGCATAAAACACGCGGGAATTTAGAAATATGCTCGTGAAATACTGCTTACCTCGGAAATAAACCAAATTCATTTTTCTTACGGCATCGGGTGAATTCCGGTGAATTCGGCCATGGTCGCCAAAATGAATGCAATCGCCATAGGCTGGAGTTGGACATGTGATCAAAGATTTGAATCACCGACGGGTGATTTGAACCGACTTTTGCAAAAAAACGTTTGCACACCAAGGCGTGCAGGTCAGGACAAGTCGTGCAGGACCGGCCTATACATTTTTATATGAACAAGGAAAGGAATGGTTACACCAGACAGACTATGCACTACAGAGGCTCTTTCACAGCTAGAACATGATTTGCAGTATTAGAAAATATTTTCCCTAAAAAATACATGGAACCAACATAGTCCCACAATATTGTAGTCATGATTTTGCTGAGGTTTTTTATATTCTGTGTACATGAAGAGGATTGTGAGGTGTTCCTCCTTCCCTACATGAAGAGGATTGTGAGGAGTTCCTCCTACCCTAATGATGTAAAGCTATAAGTACTCCATTGATATGAGTATATATTGTAGATATAAAAGCTCATTCCGCCAAACAAAATGCAAAGCCCTTAATACAGTTTTAGTATGATGCTATACTTTTTACTATGCAACCGTTAACTGATTTTGTATAATGGAATCATATACAATTTTCTAAAGTGTGAAAATATTGCAGTCAGCCCAACTTAATAGTGAACTAATAAGCTAGTTGTTGCTGAATAGCACGTATTATCAAAAGTATAAGTATTATGTATCAGAAATCGATTTTTTGTCAATAACTCACCTGCACTGCATGCTTGTTCACATTCAATTTTGCCAGAGCAACTTATATTTGAATCAACCTAACAACTACACAGTTTGCTTTTTGGTTTATGGTGTAGTGAACATATTTTGGGCATATCTCTTACACAATAATATGGTAAAGTGTCAAAACATCATTGCAGTCAAGTAAGTATGTTCAAGATTGTAAGAATATCGTATATATGAACAATGCTATAACTTCATAGGTATGACTTCAAAGTGACTGTTCAGGAAGGTCTGGAAACCTTACTCAGGCCATCGCAAAAGTTTTATAGACACAAACGTTTTTAGGATTCTCCCATATGTTAATGTCTACCTACAAGTTGTAACATATATAACAGGCCACTTGTTTCCAATTCAGCTGTTCAAGAATAACTTGCCAGCTGCACCTCACACTTTAAAGTCTTGACATACTCTATAAAAGTTGTATGCTCTGTTACAATTAATAATGTAATGTAATGTGTATGCTATTATGAACATGGAATATGTGTTCATTTGAGAGCATTATGTGGTTCTAAAGCTGACAAACAGGGATATGTATTTTATTGAATCTCTCATCAGAGATAATCCAGGGTATATCAATAAATCATCAGCTACACTGTACACTTGTTCAGATGCAATATTGCCACAACAAACAACAAAATACTTAAACCAACTCAACAACCACACAATTTTGTTTTGGGTGTTAGTTATCATCTTTGTAATTTGAAAACTTATCATATAGCTAAGCAATATGCTTACTCCAAAGGTATGACTTCAAATCGAGTGTTCTGAATGGGTTGAAAACGTTACTCAGGCCACGGCAAAACTTTTATGGACACAAACATTTTAGGATTCTCCCATATGTTATTTTCACTTGTTTCTGATTCAGCTTTTCAAGAATAGCTTTACAAAATTGCCAGCTGCATCTCACAGTTCAAAATTTTGACATACCTTTTGTATCTGTAAAAGCTGTGTGCTATTACAGTTAAATGAGTGTTTGTTCATTTAAAAGTTGTATGGTGTTATGAATATGGAATATTTGATCATTTGAGAGCATTATGTGGTTTTAAATTTGACAAACAGGGATATGTATGTCATGGCATCTGTTCAAAGATAAATGAATCTCAAAGTTGGCTCTGTAGCGACAGCAACCAACTAGTTATTTTATTGTAAATGTTAAGAAATAGATAAGTAAATTTTAGGCTCTGTAGCAACAGCAACCAAGTGTTTTTGGTCAACATTCATTCATTCACTAGCACATCACAGCCTTTTGAAGGAATTCCAAGCTGCCCCAGGCCAACCTATAACAATACCCAAGTTTGACTAGAACATTTTCAATAGTTTCCTATTGCCTCTGATCTGAGTCACAATATTTTAATATTTTCATGACATGGCAAAAACAGTAGTTTTAGAAATGGTAGTTTTGACCTGTTTATTATAAAACTAAAAAGTTTGTCATATAGAGAAGGATACATACTTGGTTTACAAACAAATACATTTGGGCCAAATACTCTTAAAAAAATCACATCACAATGTGTACAAAGTCCTTTATAAACAGTCACATCTCGAATTGTATATTCTATTTCTATTTGTTTTAAGTCACTGTCCTCACATTTTACACTGATGGACAGCGATAGATATGTAGACTTTCTACTTGAGAAGAAATATATCCACAATTGCCTATTTTGTAATTTTATTGGAAAACTGCCCCACTAATTTCACATATATCTTTGTCACACAACCACAACCTGCTTTAACATTCCAGGTATGTGTATGCGTCAATTTCTTCTATGGAGTACACTTGATTAAACAAAGTACATCACTACATCCTATAAACCGTTGCACTGTCCACTAAATATACAGGGCACGCCTCACAAGGGACAGTCATTCAAAATTGTTGGACTAGATATTGCAGCCCTATGATTCCTATGAGACATGTATAGCTCTTAAATATACACTAGTCAGCACCCATTGCCACCTGTAAAAAGCGGTTTTCTTTAGAATCCAGAAATCCATTGTATTTCAGTCTATAGCGCCTTACCTCTATCCAAAACCCCTATGCACTGGTACCGTATTGATCGTCAGACCTTCAACAAAGTTCCAGTAGTAAACAAGTTACAATAAACAATCAGAGATAACTTTAAACAATTAACAATATTGCCCTAGGGTCATTGACATTCGACATAACCATAAAAATAAAAAAAAAACAAAACAACAATCATAAAACATCCCTCCAAGAAGAAGCTTAAAACATATAGCCCCATCTATTAGTCACATACCAAACTTGGCTACCCTTGTTATCTGTCTGTCACTTAAGCCGCAAGCCGCTTACGGCACTATAGCATACCCACTTTTTTCTTACTCTTACGTCTTACGTTACCTCTTACCTTACCGCACTATAAATGCTACTTAACGGTTACCGAGATATTGCCGGCATCAATTCTTTGTAGGCCACCCTGTACATTGTAGTTCTTTGGTAATTTCGGTGGCATGGGGTTTGTTAGCTCGTTTATCTATTGATAATATACTACATTTCGAATGAATAGATGAACTAGTGTATAATAATCAAAAAGAATTTAGTATTTAATATTAATAAATGAAAAAAATAACTTAAATTATCGCTTTATATGGATGAAATTGAATTCTGCCAGTACATTGGAACAAAAATGTTTCCCAACTAGTTGCTTCTCATCCAACAAAGCAACACACAAGTGTACAATTACTGGTAAAACCATTGATTAACGTGTGATTAGATACGTTAATCAATGGTATAAGTAAAATAAAAAGATTAATGAAAGAAGCGTTTACCGGTCAGAAGCACTAATCGTTTCTCCTAAACTACATTCAGATTAATTTCCAGCTTAACCATGCAACAGTTAAAATATTATAGCGCCTCGGCAGCTTAGAGGTCTTTAGGTTTTAGGGCTTTTGACGAGAAATTAATGACTTTATCAAAAGCCGCTGTTGTACCTTTAATTTATACCCATTCTCTTGTCTTACAGAGGCAGCAAAACGAACACGACGCGTCATAGAAATTGCGAGGCACTTTTTATAGCTGGATCACAACAGGAATTATACAGGGTGTTTTCAAAGTTCGGACTTTCCTTTCCAGAAACGACTTCTTTGAAATAACAAGGCGGTGAATCAGGAGCAGAAGAATAAAAAATGTTAAGAAAATACTGACTAATCGTTCGCTGCGAAGTTTTAAGAGCAGTCCTATCACATGAGTCTTATTGACATAGTTCGAAGTTCGCGACGCGAGACGGAAAAGTCAAGTATTTCTGGACAACTGGACCAATCGAGGTTATCTAGGTCTTCCAGCGCGTCCATTGTGATGTGAATACAAGTATCTATGTGCACGACATACGACAAATCGACGGGGGGCAGGGTGAATACCGGTCAGGGAAACGATCAGCATAGACTCGCGAATTCCGAGAGGCATTTTGTCCACATTCATACCTACACTAAAATCATATCCACCCAGTTCATTATTAGTTCTGTTATGTTTTGTTGTTGGTAAAGTCTGGTAAAGTCTAATATAGCACTTGGCATCTACGCTCCGCTCCGTTGTAAACTGGGTTTTTGTTTTTTGCCTCTGTTTTGATATAATCGCACAGGGACGGAATTAGAAATGCGGATTTCATTATCGGTCAATATATTTATATCCCTAAACATTTTGTTATATTTTACTGGGATAATTCACTTCTTTGGATGAGTGTTATGTGCCTTTTCAAGAAAAGTCCCAACTTAAGAATAAGTATAATATAATAAGTATAATAAATTATAATACAGTGAAACCTGGTTAATTGCGATGTCAAGGGACCAAGACATATGTACCAATTATTTAAGGTTTCCAATTATCCAGTTTTCTAATTAAGCAGGTTTAAAATTATAGTTGTCTCATTTACGGGGGCCCCCGCTTACAGAGGTAAACATCGAAAAAGTCTTAGAATGCAAATCTCATTTAACCAGGTTCAAAAAATCCCATTGGCATAGGTAATTTAATGAAAAAGAACCAGAACCTCATTGGAACTCTCAATAATAGAGGTTTCTCACTTATCCAGGTCCCACTCAAGGTGGTTCGTCAGGTTTTTGTCACGTTTTATAAACGGTTTATATCTCCAGTAATAGCTACTTTTTATTGATGTTATATTGTCATGCCTTCTAAGAGGGTGTATATGTTTTTTTCGAGGATTATGTGTATTTCTTGTACTAGATTTCTTGAATTTTATTCCAATTATATTTCAAAATGTAGTAATACTATAACTTTCTAATTTTGTTCTTATACTTAGTGACACAATGTGTCTCGACCGACGATAAATTTTGAAAAACTAGATTTTTCAAAAAGATACTTTGCTTAGTTTTTTTATTTCTTTCTTTTTACGTCATTTTTGCCAAAGCTCAATGCAATCGTAGGTACTCAATCAAATAAAAAAATAAAAATTATTGATGTGGTGCTACCATATATACATAGCAATGTACGATTGCAGCTATCCGCGTGCCATCACGGTATCTTAGATGAGTAGGTAAAGCAAATGATATATTGGTTTAAAAAAATGATACATAAATTAGTTTTAGAATATTATTGTGGTTTCCAAGCAAGCTGAGCGGTGCCCATGGGTCGAATAATAAGAAGTCATAGTTACGTCCAGGCGAGTTCTTGTTTGAGGGATGTCTCGCATCGCCGCCGCGCGACGTCGACACATATATGGCGCGGAGCGGCACGAGCAGCGAAAGCGCGTAGCGGCCGGCGCGGCGGCTCCCGCAAAGCGTTTCGGTGAAGCCGCTAAAAGAGCGGCCCGCCCGTATGTAACCGTGGTGATTACAAAGCTGCCGTCGCGGACTCCCTTTTTTGTGTGTAGAGTGTGCTTGCAATTTTCACATCCTGAGACATATACAGGGTGGTCCAATAAGCGCGCGGTTCTCCCTAGCGGCCATACCGTTTAAATTAGACGAAAATATTCAAAATAAAAAACGTTTCTTTTCAAACGCTCTACATTTAGAAAATAATTTCAAAGATGGCGGACTTCCGGATATACCGGATATTCCATATTTCAAATAGAACACCCTGTATATTATTGAGTTTTTGAATTCAGCATCGATTTTTAGGTCCAGTTGATCAACTATTGTTTATGTCTATGAAGCCTATTTTCGGAGTTACTTTACAAGAAACGTTAATATCTCAGAAACTAAACGCGATAGAAAGATGCAGTTTTCGGTTTTGAAACAAGCAAGGAACGTGCATGTGCTTCAGTAAGATCGTTGTTTCAAAGAACATTAAATCAATAGACTAGCAATTTTCAAATTTGAAAAGTTAAAAAAGTTAAAAACATTTTTTTTCAAATAGTATCGTATGATAAGTTTCACATCGGTGGATGCGAAATTAAATTCTCTTTCACTTTTATCTGGCACATGTGGTTCTATCTTTGACGGTTTTTAAGATATTTACGGTTTTGCAATGATTGCGTAGGAATTGGAAAAATCGTAGGTGGCGTGGCTCGCAGACGAAACAGTTGGCAGGAAACCTTTCATCCAAATTGTTTCTACCTCTCATACTAAAATGTGCTTTCGCTCCAACTAACTGTAACCACATTTTTCCTAAAAACTCTAGTGGTGAATTTTTCAACAGGTTTTCCAAATTTTTATTTAGAAAATTTTGAAAAACATTAGTTTATTATGCGGTTTTCAATAGTACCACACCACATGCTTAGACTCCATGCTGGTTGTCAACAAACTTCTCAAAATTTGGATTTACGTGGGCGTAAAATATGAGAGAAGGAGACATGTAGTAGTAATATATGAAGATAGTGAGTTTGACATTCTCGCACTTGTAGTTGAAGATCCGCATAGCAGTGCTACAGCAGAAATTAGTCACTATTTGGGCATTGGTCAAACATCTGTGAACATGGTCTTCACGGAGTACATATAGCATCCTTATCACGTGCAGCTAAATCAAGCAATTGAAAGACAAGACTTTGAAAACTGAATGAATTTCTGTAACTGGAGTCGTGCTCGAGTCCAAGAAGATGCACTCCTTTTCAACAGTGTGCTGTTCACGAATGAAGCTACATTTCTTATGAAATTGATTCATTTTCTTTTTTATGAAATGTAGCTACAGCGTTATCATTAACGGCCATGTCAACTGGCATAATTTACATTTTTATACCGACGTAAATCTAAATTTTGAGAGGTTTGTTGATAACCAGCATGGAGTCTAAGAATTTGGGGTGGTATTATTGGAAACCGCATATTAAACTAATGTTTTCTAAAATTTTCTAAATGAAAATTTGGAAAACATGTTAGAAAATTTACCACTGGAGTTTTTAAGAATAATGTGGTTACAGGTAGATGGAGCGAAAGCACATTTTAGTATTAAAGGCCGAAACACTTTGGATGAAAGGTTTCCTGCCAATTGTTTCGTCTGCGAGCCACGCCACCTACGATTTTTCCAATTCCTACGCCATAATTACAAAACCGTAAATATCTTGAAAACCATCAAAGATGGAACCACATGTGCCTAAATAAAAGTGAAAGAGAATTTAATTTCGCACCGACCGATGATACCATCTCATTTGAAAAAAAAGGTTTTTAACGTTTTTAACTTTCCAAATTTGAAAATTGCTAGTCTATTGATTTAATGTTCTTTTGAAACAACGCGTAAGCACGTTCCTTGCTTGTTTCAAAACCGAAAACCGCATCTTTCTGTCGCGTTTAGTTTTCGAGATATTAGAGAGTTTTTGGTCCGCACATATGTCACTGAAATCGTGGTTATCGTTATTTGGAGTCTGCGCAGTAACGATTCGACACACAGTTAACTTTATTAAACATAACGGACGTGGTTAATTACGTCAGATTAGCGGTATCGTTATTTGTGCTTTTATGGTTATTTTTATGTGACATTTGCTACGTCATCGTATATATATACACTAATTCAATAATCTCCTCCATACTTTTCTAAATGATAATTTATCTCGCAATCGACGTCTAGGGCACAATCCGTTCTAATCACGTATTTTGTTTAGAATGTCCAAATTAACCTAAAATTCCTACACTTGTCAACGGTGACAGTACTGACAGTTCGATTTCGCGTCCAAAAACTCTACATTTTGCGACGAAAAGTTATCGTTATTAACGACAAAGTTAACCATAACCGTAACGAAATTGTCGTTTGCCGTGACTGACCAAAAACTCTCTATTAACGTTTCTTGTAAAGTACTACAAAGGTAAAATTTTGTAAAAATTGCTGAATAACTCCGAAAATAGGCTTCGTAGACATAAACAATGGTTAACAAACTGGACCTAAAAATCGATGCTGAATTCAAAAACGTAATAATATACAGGGTATTCCATTCAAAATAATGAAGTTGATGCCTACTTCCGGTATATCCGGAAGTCCGCCATCTGTGAAATTATTTGCTGAATGTAGAGCATTTGAAAATAAATGCTTTTTATCTCAAACATTTTTCTCTAATTTGAACGGTATGGCTGCTACGGAGCACCGCGCGCTTATTGGACCACCCTGTATACATTGTTTTCTATTCTTCTCTGGAATATTTATTTAGTTTTCTGGAGGCTACTTGTGAGTTATAGTATAGTTCTATCAATGTACGTAATGATTTGATACCAATTTACCGATAGGTGACTGTTGTAATCCTGAAGATTTTCGATTTTGTGATATTTCTTGGACGACTCATACTGCTTAAAAATCTGCATCGCGGAAAATTATATCAGTAATTTTTGTTGGTCTGCCTACCTGTTGGCATCTTCTAGCTGGGTGATCTCAGTAACCACTGTAACTATTTTTATGAAATTTGGGAATCGATGGTATGGAAATTTAATAAATGTAATAGGTATAATACTGAATGATTGTACTAGGATTTGGACATTGCATCTTGACCACCAGTTTAGAAATCCTGAGATACCTCTTTCTCTGTAGTTCCGCTGCTTAGATGGATGGGAATGTTGTGACACTAAAATTACGCACATTGCAAACCGCGTAGTGTTTCTGGAGCAAAAGGGTTCAGTGTCACATTTGTAACGAAATTTTTGTTAATTTCGTTACACTCGTCTGTGACTCCTTTTATAGATCAATTCTTCTAGGATAATGTTCGGTTGACAGGTAAATATATGTTCCTCCCTTATGTTTTGCCTTTATGCTATTAAACGAACCTCTTTTCCTTGCCTATAGCTATTCATAATACTTTTGGTATTTGCTTCCTAGTCTAACTGGCCTATAAAATCGCAACTGTCAGTGGTAAGAATATTCAATGCAAGCAACCGGTACTACTATTCCGAGCTGTACGGGTTGCCTACATATGAAGAATAAGTAAGTCTCCATTATTTTTTTATTTATATGATTTAACTTTGCACAGTTGTTAGATTCATTCTTTAGGTGCAGTTTCAGTTCCCTGTTATGAGTTTATTCCATTGACAATAGTAATTTTGTCCCGATCTGTAATTCAGACTATAGTTACTTTGAGAGTTTGGGCTAGCAATGAAAAGTCACTGGTGACGTCACAGTCCCCTGTGTTTCCACTGAAAATTTCCCAATTTTTTGTAAACATCCTGCCGTATGAGATAAATATGCTGGAAGCGACGCCTAGAGTCTCTCTCTTCTCGACTCTTCTCGACCTCTCTTCTCTCTGCAACTTTCAACTTGTTCAGGTCAGTGTGTCGTGTTATCATTCCGCCATTTTTCAGTTTTTCTTTGTAGTGTACTTTCTCATGGAATAAGATTTCCTTTTATTGCCGTGGGGGTTTAACTTTGAAGTTCATTCACTCTCCTTTTGCGAGAGTTCTGTTTGAAGTACCTAACCACTTACCTAACCCTATAACACGGACAATTATTTGTGAGAAAGGGGATATACCATATTCCGCCATTTTGAGTTTTTCGGTCACTGCGTTGTTACAACCAGCGACTGTTTCGTATTTTGCTAGCATTTTGCCGTTGATATCGAACCTTTAGTATCTAGAATCGATATCATTGATTTTAGTTTCATTCTCTAGGTTGGTTGTGAATGCCGTACTTTTTTATATGTGTTTCCTAGCGAACCAGCCATCAAGAGTGTGGATCCGCTTCCCTAAGGAACTCGCTTGGTGCTGATTTGATATATGTGAATACACGTCCGTGTCTACTCAGTTCTAGCCCCTGGAAGGATTCACAGGAATGTGACTGCAAGCTGTTCCTGCTACTTTGGATATAGAAGGTACGTAAAAATTGCTTATTTTCATATTTGAATTTCCATGTTAGGCAACTATTGAGCATTTTACGTACTTTCGCATCTAGAGTTTGTAGTCCCCTCCAAGTGTAACCTTTATTCTGTTTTTGTTCTTTCCACATCTTTGAGAGAGAGAGAGAGAGAGAGAGAGAGAGAGAGAGAGAGAGAGGAGAGGAACTCACTTTTCCTTTTCGGTATAGTTCTATGTAAAAATTGCTTATTTTCTCGTTTGAATTGCCATCTTAGGCAGCTATTGAGCATTTTTACGTACCTTCACGTCTAGAGTTTGTAGTCACCTCCAAGTGTCTAACCTTCATTCAGTTTGTTCATTGTACCTCTTTGAAAGAGGGAGAGAGGAGCACATTTGCCTTTATTTTGGTATAGTTCTGTATAAAAATTTCTTATTTTCTCATTTGAATCGCCATTTTGGGCAGCTATAGAGCATTTTTGCATAGGTGTCTAACTTTATCCAGTTTAGTTCATTGTACATTTTTGAGAGAGAGAGAGAGAGAGAGAGAGAGACAGAGCAACATCTTTCTTTATTTTTGGTGTAGTTTTTTTTATAGTTTTTTGAGTGTGCTCATCACACATTTTGTCTAAATTTTGAGCAGTAATTTCGATATGTTAGTAATTTAAAGTTTTGTTTCTTTTTGAGTTATTTTTTTATTTGAGTTACTTTTTTATATACTGAGTGTGTTTATTGAGATATAGTTGCTAGTACCTTGCAACTACTGCTGGTATAGTTTCAATTTTCTGGATTTTGTGATATTTGATTTTTTAATCATTTTATAAAGATTAGTGGGCTTCATAATTTTCTTTTTGATCGCATTACCTTTCAAGATTCTAAATTTTTGGAGCACTTATAGATCTAGAGCCAGCAGCAACTTAATAGAGTCATAGCGTTAATTTCGGTTTTGAAATCAATTAAACTGCTTTGAACTTAAGTCAACAACAGTCTTACTCACTTCAAGATCTTATTTAAGTTATTTTTTTTTAAGCGTTAAACTTGAAAGGCCTATCAAGTATATAGGTTAGGTGATACATTATTTTAAGATAATATTTTTACATGTGCAGATTTATTTGTGAACCATTGTTGGGGATTATCTGCTACAGTTTTTTCTTGTGTTTAACTTTTAAGGGGAGAAATTTAGCATAGTGTTCATGGACTTGTATCTCTATTGTGAGAGGGTTGGGTTTTTAAATTTTTACTTTTACGAGATATTGTAAATTAACTAAGTTTATTGGGATTTGGACTGTTTACAATTCAAAGACCAAGTTGTACACCTGAGCTAAAGAGGACCTAGGTAGCGGGCTCCGTCCCATAGATCAGGATCTCAGTAAAGGGGAGGGCTTGGAGGCGGCAGTTGAATCCCTGTGTTCACTAGAAGAAGGAAGATGGAAGGCCTCGTGAGGCCTACCTTTTTCAGAACGACACTGTAATTGTCTCAGTCAGTAAAGTATCTAGGAGTCATACTGAATCGCAGGCTGACTTGGAGGCAGCACGTGTATTATGAAGTAAGCAAGGCTCGAAACTCATTATGGGCCTGCATAAAAGTTGTCGGTAGTAGTTGGGGCCTGAGCCCAAAAGTGGTGCACTGGCTCTATACTACAATAGTCAGGCCGTCATTAATATATGGCTCCATAGTGTGGTGGACCTGTATAAAGACGGACGCAATAAGAGCCAAACTTAATAAGGTTCAACGTTTGGCATGTCTTAGTATAACCAGTGCAGTGCGCACAACAGCTTTGAGTGCCATTGAAACACTATTGAATCTTCCTCCTTTGGATCTAGCAATTCAATGAGAAGCTAGAAAAACTGGGTTCCGTCTCTGGAGTCAGGGTAGCTGAACTTTTATGAATCCAGGCAAAGGACATTCGACGATTCTAGCAGAGTTGCATGAGGATTGTCCTATTTTGTTGGCGAGGAGCGATACAGTTTCTCCTACGCATCGCTTCAATCGCAAATTTACGGTGGTGTTTCCGCCATGGGAAGAGTGGGAGTCTAGGGAAAGACAGCTCATCGAAGGAGGAGGACAAGTCTGGTACACAGACGGTTCACTCGCTAGAGAGGGCTCGGGCTCGGGTGTCTACGGACCCCATACAAGACTTTCACTGCCTCTTGGGAGGCACACCACAGTATTCCAGGCTGAGGTCTATGCGATACTTGCTTGTGTAAATCGTATTCGGGAAATTGCCGGGTCTAGGAGGCGGATTACTATCTGCTCTGACAGTCAGGCAGCCATCAAAGCACTGAGTACTTGGAAAATAACGTCGGGACCGGTCCTGGAGTGCAGGAGGGCTCTTGACGACATCTCAGCTAAACACAAGGTATCACTGATGTGGGTACCTGGGCACGCTGGGGTAAAGGGTAATGAAATGGCGGATCATCTGGCCAGGATGGGATCCGGCAACAGTTTTGTGGGCCCGGAACCAGCCTTAGGACTATCTACAAACTTGATTAGGAAAACAACTGGAGAGTGGATCCAGAATCAACACTCTCTGAGATGGAACAACATCTCTGGTCATCTCCGTCAAGCTCGGCAACTATTAGCAGGGCCTACAGAGAGAATAGGACGATTTTGTCTCTCTCTGGATAGGAGTAACTTGAGATTGCTAGTAGGCCTACTAACGGGTCACAACACCTTCAGGCGTCACTTGTTCGTGATGAGGGTGGTCAACGACCCAACGTGCACGTGGTGTGGTGGAGACGGAGAATCCTCGGCACAGATCTTATGTCGCTGTGAAACCCTGGGTTATCACAGGCAGACTATGCTGGGCTCAAGAACCTTGGCACCAATAGATATAAAACGGGTAGGATCTAAGAATGTACTTGCCTTTGCCAAAAGGGCAGGTCTTAGGAACTAGCGCGGATAGAGGCGCAAAAAGGCCCATCGTGTGGCCTATGCACCAGCCACATTCCGTGCTGGATAGCCTCTGGTCCTTATTTATTCATTCACACCTGAGCTTGCTTGTAGAAGGTTCAAGTACTAATCCTTCTTTTTTCCTTTGGTACTTTGCATGACGGCGCGCGGCGGCTTGAAGTGGTGGCCGAGCCAGACTCAAGGATCTTCTAGCCTGACAAAGGAGTACTAGAGCAGGAGTAAGCCAGGTTGTATCACTCTACTGCCCTGGCCAGCAGTCATCCCACTACTATTCACACACATATCGATTCACTATTTATTGATTTATATTTTATTAAGAACAATATACTTAGTTACTGTTTATTCTTTCTATTTTCTACACCTATCCCTTCAGTGTTTCTGGAGAGGTGGGGTAATGTCACTGACTTCCTTGGAATTTGGAGGTGAAAACTCCTAGCACCCCTTTTTCTTTGAGCCTTGAACGTTAGAGTAACTTCGTGTCGAAAAGTTAGTGATTTTACCTGACATCTCTTGGAAGGAGAAAAGAGTAAGTTGCCAAGGATTCACGACCCACCGTAAAAAAACTGAGCAGCCCAAAGGCACCCCAGTCTTTGCCAGCTTGAAGGTCTCAACCCAGTTGGGACTTTTAATCTAGCATTACACATTATTCTCTGACTAAAAATATACTGAAGTCATTTATCTTCCAGTTGTTCTTATACCTTCCAGCGGCGTTTCAGCAGCGGTCAGATTAAATAGCTATTCATTTTATGTGAATGGGTAGTGATGTTGATAGGGCCGTAGACGTTTAGTCATCATTTACCACCGCTACAATTTGCAGACAAACTAAACAGCGATTAGTGAAAAGGCGATAGCAATAGGGTGGACAAATCCATTCCCCTCGGCTGTATTCAAATATTCGTCTTTGAGGTGAATACTGAAGAGGATAGGGAAAAGCAGTATGGCGTCGATTATCTACACTCCATTTGTTGGTTTAGAAGCGACGGCTGGGCTTCTGGAAAATAACTAACGAACTATGAAGGTCTTGCAGTTGCGTGCAGATAAATTGCACGCATCATGCATTACTTATTTTGTAGTAGTGCAAAATTTTATATAATTTTGGCCCAGTTTTTTCGCTATTTCAATTTACATAACAGTATACTTACACCAGCAAATACTTGTACAGCCGTTTTGGGTCCAAGATTGATCACTCTTCCATCCGCCCGAACAAGAAAGTTGTACCCTCGAGCCCCTGGCTCACCACCTGAAATGAGAATAACTTATTTGTACTCATACCATCAGTGATAGTAACAAAAAGAATGCGGATAACTGGCACAGTCATGCAGGGAGAAACATCAATAGCAGCATAATCTAAGTGAAGTACTTAAACATGTCAAAAAACCACCAGGAATGCGTAGTAGGGAGTCGGCGACATAATTGGGTTTTTGAAAAAAAATGTGATAAATGGAGTTTTTAAACGTTAAACGATTTTTTTTCCAATAATTCAAAAGTTATATCACAATAAAAATTAATTTTTGAATCCAGTACTCATACAGATATAACAAGTACAGTGTTTTGATCTATTAAATTCTGTTGTTGAATATTGAAATATATATTGAAACTTTGGAACTTCAAATTTATCGTTATTGTTTTGTGCTATTATGTACGGATACTACAAAGACGGCTTCTGACAAAGTGTTTTTAAATTTTCCGCAAGAAGAAAAACGTCGTTTTTTAATCAGTGAGATAATCTAAATACAAAATCGCTTTGAAGAAACTTGGGGTGTAGATAAATGTATAATTATAATAATTATCAGTTGCGATAGTTTGTAACAAAATCATAAAAAATGAAGTCAAGTTGATTGACTCAGTACTTCCCACACATTACGGTGTTACCAGTTTATTATTTTCCCATAGCATGAAGCTGTAGTCTGAAATCCCCTTGCAACCAAATCATCGCCAGCACCACCCCCCCTGTCACCCAAATTGTGTTAACATGTTAGGACTTTCCTTCACAGGTCAATCGACAGCCTATTATCAGTACAACCATTTTTCCAGTTTTCCTGCAAAAAAAATTCGCAAATGACACCTAAAGCTCCTAAAACGAAGTTTAATCTGTTTTTATATTTTTAGTTTTTTTATTATTGCAGCGCCACCACTGACACGATTTTTAAAACGATACGTGTTTCCCATCATCGCCAAGGTAATAATACTGTGTCGAAATTTTATTGAAATCAAGTCACTTGGTTTCTGTAATGGGCAAGGAAATGTTAGAAAAGGCCTAAAAAGTGTATTGTGCTGCTAGGTCTTTGTTTCACAGGCTTTCATATCGCGCCATCCCCCAACAACCCCAATTTCAACCCAATCCAAAAAAAGGTAGAAAATGCTCAAGAACCCCTAAAACATCTAAACACGAAGTTTGAGCTGTTTTTATAATTTTTAGTTTTTTTATTATTGCTGCGCTGCCACTGACATGATTTCTAACAACCATACGCGTTTTCCATCCTCGTCACGGTAATAATACTATGTCAGAATTTTATTAGAATCAATTTAGTAGTTTCCACGTTACAAAATACAAAACGATCTAAGGCAATAAATATTCGTATGTACAGAAAATTCTAAGGCCCGATTTTATCATCATGCATATTCTGACAAAGCTTTTCTATTTGATGTTATTCAGCAAAAGCTTTCTATTGGGTAGTGATGGCTATATTAATAAGTTATCATCCAATAGTGTTTTATCAATATTGGAAACAAAACGTCAAAGCTGGATGACATATCATATAATAATTATAAGCTTTATAACAAAACTATTTTTCTTTCTTTTTTCGCAATAATTCAAAAGTTATATCAAAATAAAAATGGGTTTTTGAATCCAGTATCGAACACACGCCGACGGCTCCTGAACCCGTGTGAAGTACTACGGCGCAGTCACGATGCTCCTTTGACCAACGACGTGCTACTTCGATAGTAGATTCTAGCTTCCTAGCCAGTCGTAAGAGATGTAACTAATGTATATTTGTTGCAACATAGGCGGTGAATGATGTTTGCAGTTCGAGACGAAGTCTACGATCGAAATAAATATCTTTTTGAATGTTTGAAATTAGATCACAAATTCCAGCAATAAAGTACATACTAATCAAATATATTTCGTTGAAACGATCCTCTCGGTAAGATGCCGGCTGGCCCAGTGGTATAGTGTTAGACAGGTCTTGCAACTTACTTTTTTTTATTTTTCTTTAACCAAAATATTTATTGATATTATGCTTTTTACTCATGTTACTCACATTTTTTTGTACCATCGACATAAATATGTTTTTAAATCAAATTTTATGAGACATTTTATTTGCACTACATAGTGCAAAAACTAAGTACTGGAGGTTTTGGATAATTCAAAGTCTGTGGAAATGAAGTTTGTCCGTCAATGTCAATCGCCAATTGCTCTGATTATGATATCAAAATGAAATTAATTCAAAAAAGCAAATTTATTCGTAATATTTGATGTTCTTGTAAAACATCCAATAAAATTTGATTCAAAAACATATTTAAGTTGTTGGTACAAAAAAATGCATGTAACATGAATAAAAAGCATATCAATGAATATAATGGTTAAAAAAAATAAAAATAACAGTAGTTGCAAGGCCTGGGCTTAGAACCAGCACCCGCTCGAACACAGTGATTCGCTGTCTAACACTATACCACTGGGCCACCCGGCATCTTGCGGAGCGAGTCGTTTCAACAAAATATATTAATTTGATTAGGTACTTTATTACTGGAATTTGTGTTCTGATTTCAAACATTCAAAAAGATATTTATTTCAATCGTAGACTTCGTCTGGAACTTCATTCATCGCCGATGTTGCAACAAATATACACTAGTTACAACAGTTACAAGTATTTTCACGACTGACTGGGAATCTAGAATCTACTATCGGAATAGCACGTCGTTGGTCAAAGGAGCATCATGACTGCGCCGTAGTACTTCATATGGGTTCGGGAGCCGTCGGCGTGTGTTCGGTACTGGATTAACAAACCCATTTTTGTTTTGATACAACTTTTGAGTTATTGCGAGAAAAAAAGGAAACAAAAACAGTTTTGCTATTAAACGTATGTATTATCTTTCCATTTATCACAAAAAAAATTTATTCAAGACCCTAATTTCTTGTCATCATTATCATGTGATAGACCAACAATCCAGTGATCAAATGTACTGCTATTGTGGAAACTGGTTGGTTCAGATTAGCATTTGCTAAATTCTTTGTTAAACAATAAAATGCAATTTTTCACTTTGACAGAAGCATGTTCTTGGATGGGCTGCTCTGATTGGTCAAAGCCTTTGCTAAAATGCGCCTGTTGATAAAATCGGGCCTAAGTCCCTTAGTTTCGGCAGTAAGCAAGGCAATGTTCGGATCGACCTAAAAAGGTGATTTATGTCGATAGGTCTTCTTTTACAGGTCAGTGAACAGCCTATTATGAAAACAACGAATTTTTCAGTGTTTCAACCGCCCACCCCCCAACCACTTCAATTTCACACCCACACAAAAAATGTAGAAAACGACCAGAACCCTCTAAAACGCTTAAAAACAAAGTTTGAGCTGTTTTTATATTTTTAGTTTTTTTATTATTTCTTCTTCGCCACTGTCACGATTTATAAAAACCATACGCATCTTCCATCCTCGCCATGGTAGTAATACTGTGTAAAAATTTCATTAAAACCAATTCAATGGTTTCCTCGTTACACAATGCAGAACGATCTAAAGCAATACTCGTATGTTTACACCAGAAAAAATTCTACGTCCTTTGGTTGTTGTAATAGGCAAGGCAATATTCGGACGGACCTAAAAAAATTATTTATGTCGCTAGGCCTTCCTTCACAGGTCAGTAGACAGCCTATTATGAATACAAGAAATTCTTCAGTTTTTCAACCGCGCACCCCTCAACCACTCCAATTTCACCCCCACCCAAAAAAGTAGAAAATAACCAAGAACCTCTAAAATGCTTAAAAACAAAGTTTGAGCTATTTTTATATTTTTAGTTTTTTTTTTCTCGAGCGCGCGCGGTTTAATTTTTATCTGTTTACAAAAAGGGTGCCTTCATTGGCACCGGTCACTTGCGCGCCGGAAGAAAATTAAGCTTGGATATTCCTAATGACCACATCCCTTTTATTCTTGCGAACTTTCATCTGTCTTTTTACAGCTTGCGGTAGCTTACAGTTACTTATTAGATTATTTAAATGACTATCCGGCTTCTGTAGGTATATAAAACTACCCTTAATGAAAATATTTCAGTAGTTTGAAGAAATAAATTCTTTAATCGATTTAATCAATTCGCTGCGTTCAAAACATCTATGTTTTATTTAAATACATTGGGTTTAATTAAATTTTCAACGTTTCAAGGAATATAGGTTTAAATTAACTTTTCACTTGATTCTAAATGAATATTACCAGTATTCGACAAGTTAGAAAAGAACCACGTGATGCAAATAAAGCTGACAGAAAGTGCTGCTAATCTACATTACGCATTACAATTTATCTCAGTCAACAATATTACGACACAAGTAAACGAGAACCGCCCCGCGCGCTTGTGTCCTATGGACCATCTGGTGATCAAAATATTTTGCGCGCTTCTGACCGGTGGGATTAGGACCAATCTGACCGCGGCGCGCTAGTGTCCTGTGGCCGTTTTAAGGGTTTCTTCAATTTTTTGGGTGGAGTGAAATTAGGTTGGTTGGGAGATGGGGGGGGGGGTTATAAAACTGAAAAAATTGTTGTATTCATAATGGACTGTCCATTTTGACCTGAAAAAGGAATACCTATTTCCTTGAAAACAAAGCTGACTATCTACAGAGCGATTGTAGAACCACTATTGACATATGGATCAGAATGTTGGCAGATGACTGAATCATCAAAGAAAAAAGTAGATGCAGTAAAAATTACAACACACCAAATATTGAAATCAGACAACGAACAAATAGAATATACAGAACAGTGGAAAGGATAGAGACAAGACAGTTAATATGATATGGACACGTGAGACCAATGGAAGAACAGAGGAGGTCAAATAAAGCTTTTGACTACACTCCACTAAATAAGAGAAAACGAGGAAGACCAGCTACCACATGATTAAATGGGGTCATGACGACCAGGCAATCGCCGAAGATGCCTGGAGAGACAGAAGCATGTGGCGATCGAAATGCGGGATGCGGCAGAAGCTGTAGGACCCTCGCTTTTATATGTAAAAGGAATACCTAGCGGCATAATACCCTTTTTAAGTCCATCCGAACATTACCTTGCCTAATACAGAAACCAGATGAATTTTCTGATATACATACGAGTATTGTTTTAGATCATTCTGTATTGTGCAAGCTGTTAATTATTGAAGTGATTTTAATGAAACTTTGACACAGTATTATTACCATAGCGAGGATGTAAAATGCGCATATAGTTTTTAGAAATCGTGTCAGTGGCGGCTCACAAATCATAAAAAACTAAAAATATAGAAAACAGCTGTTTTTAGGCCTAATCGTTTTTCACATTTTTTAGAGGGTGTAATATTCGGGTGGAGGATTTTGAGATTGAATAATTTGTTGTATTGGTAGTGGGTTTTTCGTTTTTCAAATTATATTGTGGCAGATAATTCTTCAATATGTGTAGCTCGTCACTAAGCTGATAGCAATGAAATTTCGAAACCGTACCGTGGGTCGTGGTAGAGATCGACGAAGTCTATGGTTTTTGAAAATATTGTTAGTGGCGGTAAAACTAAATTAGAAAAGAAATAGTACAATATAAAAGCCGTTCAAACCCTGTTTTGAGATACCTACTCTAAGAATCCCTGATGATTTTCTACTTTTTTTTTATTTTTTAAAATGAGCCGAGGTAGGATGGGGTCTCGGATAGGGTGGTTGGGAAATCCCCCCAAGACGCTTCAACGATTGGTACTGGTAATATAATCTGTTTTTAAATATCAGAAAATCAGCAAGCCATGTGATCACGATATCAGTTGAAGATTGCAGGATGAAAACTGTATCGTCCTATTTTCTTAGGAGAGAAATATAAGGTCCTAGTCACGAGAATTTTTGTGTTGGACGCAGGCACGTATCCAGGATCTAGTTTGGGGGGGGGTCCAGATTAGGGTTTGCAGCTTTTCAATTTTTTATCGTCAGGAGGGGAAGCATAATTCTCATATTTGCGGATTAGATTTTTTGGACGGCAAAATGTATGTATATCGAGTCTTTCGGTAGCACAATTATTGATAGTTAAAAAATCGAAATGGCAATTATAAATGGCACGCTCTGTATTTCGGTTATCCAGCTTTTGAATTAAGGTAAGCATTGCTATATCGCAATATTTTTACACAAAGAATTTGTAGGTCTGCTGCTCTAATGGAAAGGCTAGTTTTTAGTAAAAAAAGTTTTGATTCAAGCTAATGACGTTTTTATATTGCCTAAAACATGTTAGTTACGACGAAATTTACAATTTTTGAGTCCGTTTTTAAAATAGACATGTCTTGTTGAAAATTGAAAAGTTTGCAAGAAATATTCATCCTTTAGGTGAAATTATCATCTATATTATGTTATAAATAATCGTCTTTTGTGTCAGCAAATACTTGTTTCTTGAAAATAAATTATATTGCATGTGACTTTAAAGTATGGCCTCTGTTAATAATTGTAAGCATTTTCAAAAATTAAATATATTGAATATGAATAATATTCCATAACTGTGTTTTAGTGCACCAGAATGTGCAGGCGTATAGGCCCCAGGTTGATTGAAAAATCAATAATTATCTGTACTCTGTTAATTATATATCACGAGCATGTCCGGTTTTTATTGGAAGATAAAAAAAAGGAAAGATGTGAAAAGGGAGGCAAACAGTTTTAATTAGTTTTGTTATTCATATATGTCTATTAAAACCACAGCCTCTATCAATTCAAATTTTGTGTTTGGGAATTTTAAAAGTGTATTGACGGACTGATGCGTAGATTTCGGAAAAACGGTTATTTAAAAGATACACCTTTTTTCCGTAAAAACTTTGGAAAATATAAATTTAACGTTTATGCTCATACATTATGACAAATAAACTGTCGTTTCTTAGAGCCCGTCTAGATAAAGCGATATACGCGCGTATGGCGTGTGGACGTATTTGACGACGAACTCGCGAGTTGTACTGGACGGCTGGACGCAACAATGTCGCCCGAGTATATCGACTCGCGCGGCGCTCGCGCGTACAACTGGCGAGTCGAGAGTCCCGCGCGTTACAAGCGTTTTACGCGCGACTAAAACAACGCTCGAGAGCATCTGGACGGGATGTATGTAGCTCTAGTATCTCGGGAACGCGCGAATGACTACGCGCGAGTCCACTCGCGCGTAAATCGCTTTATCTGGACGGGCTCTTAGACCTTGTCCAGGAGGGGCTAAGAGCCCGTCCAGATAAAGCAATTTGGACTCGCGCGTAGTCAATTTATATTGCTTCTAGATGTCGCGTTTCACTTGCGTTTCTACGCTGGGAGGGATTTCCTTCCAGTTAAAAACATGGAGCTGGATACAGCAATTGTCTTGTCGCGTGCATACCAGCGATGGGATCTTCGTAAACAAAGAGAAAGGCGACGATTCAACTTGCATCCAATTCTACATGACAGAATGACGCACAGTATGTTTATAACATTATACCCAAAGCTGAGAGAACACAGTAAAAAGTGTTTCAACTATATCTTCCCAGTTCCTACGTTTTATGAGTCTATTGGAATAATCGGATGATTCCATATCCCATATGGCTACTCTTTTTTCGACTGCGTCAATGAAAAGTTCTGTATCGAAGTTATCACGCTCCATTTTCAAAAACAAATACGTCCACACGCCATGGGCTCGCAAGCTGTACTGGACGCAACAATGTCGCCCAAGTATCTCGACTCGCGCGGCGCTCGCGCGTACGACGGGCGAGTCGAGAGTCCCGCGCGTTACAAGCGTTTTACGCGCGAGTAAAACAACGCGCGAGAGCATCTGGATGGGATGTATGTAACTCTAGTATCTCGGGAACGCGCGAATGACTACGCGCGAGTCCACTCGCGCGTAAATCGCTTTATCTGGACGGACTCTAATCTAATTCGCCGCGATGCTCTCGAGCGTATTACGCGCGATCCTTGCGTCCAGAAGGAGCGTACCAACGCGCGAGCATTTGGGGACGGATTCAGTCAAAAACATGGAGTTGAACGGAGCGGTTACATTGTAGTTAGGAAGCTGGACGAGACGAAAACGGAGGTAAAATAGAATGTATCTAGTACATCCAATTCTTAGTGATAGAATGACCCATAGTATGTTTGTTTCTTTGTATCCAAAGTTAAGACAACATGAGCAGACATTTTTCAACTACTTTCGTATGTCCGTGAAATCGTTTGATGATTTACTTTTATTGATTGAAGAAGATTTATCGCCACGTGCAAATTATGTTCCGCGTGAGAATGTTGTTTCAGCGGAAGAAAAACTACTGATAACTTTAAGGTAAGTAGTGTGTTATTAATACACTCATCTAATAATTAAATAATGTCATCGTTTTGGAACAGTTCAAAACACTCACTATCCTGAGATTCTCTTGATGATGGTGATGGAGAATTCACGTATGTTATCTGTGAAGTTACCGGCACTGTAATAGAATGTCGGCCTTGGTATGCTGATCCTCGATCATATTCTATAAAAGTAAATTCGTCCGGTCTTGAAAGTTGTGCCTGGCATTGAGGTCGAATCGGGATCGAAGTTGAAGCTGAACTGCTAGATGCAAACGAATGTGGATTATTTGAATCACGAGCTGATTGAGAAGGTTGTTGAGCCGCTTGCAAAATTTTCATCAAATCGATTTTAACTGATATACTTCAGGTACCTTAAGTAATTCTTTGTGTAACGATAAACAGAACAGTTTGTCGTCTTCTTCCATTACGCTAGAAACCGGTAGTTTTTGTTGATTCCCAGAGCTTATATTATATTTAATTATGTTCAGGAATTCGGCGTCAGCGGTAGTCATTCTTTTTCTTTTTAAATTTTGATTAGGCGGCCTCATTATGTCTGCTCCTGTATCTGCTGTCGACTGTTCGTTACCTGACTCTGCGTTTTTAGAGGTGTCTTGAATGTTGCTGTCTGTTGCTTCACTACGAACTGACCTTTCGAGAAACATAAGACGTTCAAAATACATATATTTAATCTTAGAAGCTCCAGAGCCTGACGGTGCATTCTTGTTTTTAATCTCACGAACAAATGTGTCGCGTAGACCTTTCCATTTTTTCTGAAGAGTATTACCTAAAAAACAGTTTTAGCAATATTTTTTTAATTTTGTTTCAGGTATTTGGCGACTGGCTGCTATTTTGCCGACTTACATTATGCATACAGATTAGGAAAATCGACTGTAATTGACATCGTTCAAAAAACTGTAGACGTTATTTGGATAAAGCTAAGAGATAGAGTCATGAAAGAACCTTCGACAGAAGAGTGGCTGAAAATTGCAAGAGGATTTGAAAAATACACAAATTTCCCCAATTGCATTGGAGCAGTTGATGGGAAGCATATAAGAATCGTGAAACCTTCAGATTTCGGCTCTATGTTCTACAATTATAAGCATTTCTTTCCCACTGTCGTGCTGGCCGTGTGTGACGCTAATTATTGCTTTATCTGTATAGGTGTTGGAGCATGTGGGAAGAGCAATCACTCAACGATTTTTAAAAATTCAACTTTCTTCAAAAAACTTATGGAAAAGTCTCTAAACATTCCGGGACCAAAACAAATATCAGAAATTCGTACAAAAAGTTTACCTCATGTTATAGTTGGAGATGAGGCATTTAGCTTATCCGAGAACATTATGCGACCATATTGTGGCAAAAATTTGACCAAAGAAAAACGAATCTCTAATTACCGCCTCTCAAGAGCAAGACGTTATGTTGAATGTTGTTTTGGAATCCTGCTAAACAAGTGGCGAATATTTCACAAACCACTCAATGTAAATATTGATTTTGCACAAAACATAATAAAAGCTTGTTGTGTTCTTCACAATTACGTCAGATTAAGAGATGGATACAGATACGAAGACACATTGTTCAAGACAGCTCTAGATAGTCTGAGTACTACCACAATTCGACCAAGTGTGAGGTCTCGAAACACGAGAGATATATTCGCTGATTATTTTGTGAAAGAAGGTCAACTGCCCTGGCAGGACAAAATGATCTAATTTTCTTTGTCATTTGATAATCAATAAAATAAATAATAATTACTAACCTATATATTCTTTTTTTTCCTCATCAGTCATCTTTATCAGAAAATATGGTGACCAATTCTTCCCAAGCCCTGCGTTTTAACATTCTGTGTGCATAATCAGAAGATTCCAAATCTCATATCGCTGGTCTTTTTTCTATTTCGTCGATAAACAACTCAGTATCAAAATTTTGGCGCTCCATCTCTGTAGATACATGCACACGCTACGGAGTTCGCGCGTCTATTGGACGGAACAAGCCTTGTCAAGTATCTGGACTCGCGTGAAATACGCGTGAGTCGAAATTTTGGCGTACTGCACGCGATTTGCGTGCGAATTTTGAATTCGCGCTATGCTTGTGGAAGTGACGTATTGGCGCCTAGTATTTCGCCAACGCGCGAATGGATTCGCGCGAAACGTTTCGCGGCGAATTCGCCCCTTCTGGACAAGGTCTTAAGGGTTTTATGTGTTATTATCATCGACAACAAATTGGTCAGACCCGTCATCCCATTCATGACTATGCATTTGTCTACATTGGAACATTAAAATGTAGGCCAGCGGATAGAGAAAAACGGCGGGGTAATCCAAAATGGCTGCCTCGTAGGTCAAAACATTAAATTTATAACCTTCATTCTAATTGAATCTTACTTTATCTACCTAATAAAGCTTTGTAATTCAAGCCGACGGGTGTATATTTTACAAACGTAACAGTAACGGATCATTATTAGCACAAAAAATTGGCTCCAAATAATAAAAACGCACACGTAAAAGCAAAATGCAGAATGCGTGGGTCAACGACATAACAGAACCACAACTATACCCTGTTCAGCGTTACCAGGTCGAATTTTAAAAAAGCAGTAGGTTGTAGATAAAAAAGCAGTAGATTTCGCAAATAAAACAGTAGATTCTTTTTTGTAAATAAACAGTGTAGAATCGAACCTCAAACAAAAAAACTTAGCACATTTTTTATTAAAAAACCACAGAAAAACGCAATTGCTCGAGTAAAACATAAAACTACAAAAAAAATATAACTTTTTACAGCACGGAAACTCTTAATATGGCTTACCTAATAAAACTAAAAAATAATAAACAACAATACACGCCTTCATTGATCTAGATCTGAATCTGACAAGTCTGCATTTCTTTGGTACATGGTACATATTATATTGTTATGTAGTTTAATACAATTATTTAAATCCACATCAAAGCAACTTTGGGCTTCTCGTTTTCATTTTGTATGCAAAATGCCACATCACATACACCTGACGTGGATAGACGATAGCGTATATGCATTTGTTTTTTGAAGATTAGTATCTGAGAAAATTCTTTCCACGTTTGCGGATGAATGCAGCAAAACTTGCGTATTCAGCATAAATTCGGATAATACAAAAAACATGGTACTATCATCCCCACAAAGAGACGTGTTTTTTACTTTTATCCAAAACTCAGTCACACTTTCGCTTTGGTTCCACGTGAGGTCACTATTTCGTGGAAGTCGCCACTCATTATCGAGCTATTTCAGTTGATTAGGACTGGCTGAATTTGGAAAATTATTAGCAAGTGGCACCACTGAATGATACTGACCGTCCAAAGCTGCTGAGAGCTTAACCAATGGTACAAAAACCGTAGTACTCATTATTTCTTGAAAACCGAAAAAAAATCAGTAGATCCCGCCGTCAAACCAGTATACAGTAGACAAAGACCCAAAAGCAGTAGATCTACTGAAAAATCAGTAGACCTGGCAACGCTGACCCTGTTACCCGATACTTTAGACTGTCAGCCGTGTGAGCCGTGTCAACAGCAAACAGATGTTCGGCTAGTCATAACTAAAAATCCCCCAGAAAGAATCCTGACACATGCTTTGACGGCATACGTACAGGGCTGCACTCCGTGCTCTTACCGCTACTGACTAGTAATTGACGCTTAAAATTATATAAACAAAAGAATGTATTTGTTTTGGTCAAACATTTTTGCTGTGAGCTTTTACACATTGAATCAATTTCTTGTTCACATAAATAGTCATAATTTTTTGACAATGAGATATTCAGTGAAAATATTACTACAACGACTAAAGAGTCTGTTACCTGATACTTAAGGCAGAGTGTATACTGTGTTACCTGATACTTTAGACTGGCTTGACGTCTATTTGATAGGTATCAAATGACGAAGAAATGCAACTCAGATTGAATTTTTTAGTAGTGGTCCTGCAAGTAAGGACCGTCTTAGTAATATTTTTACTGAATATCTCATTGCCGAAAAATAATGACTATTTTTGTGAACATGAAACTAATTCAATATCTAAAAATTCACAGCAAAAATGCTTGACCGAAACAAATACATTTTTTTGTTTATATATTGTTAAGTTCAACTACTCGTCAATAGCGGTACGAGAACCGAGTGCAGCCCTGTACGTATGGCGTCAAAGCATGGGTCAAGATTCATTCTGGAGGATTCTTGGTTATCACTAGCCGAACATCTGTTCGCTGTTGATGTGGCTGGCAGTCCACGGTATGGGGTAACAGGGTATATAGCAAATTACGAATGACAAAATGACGTTAACGTGAATCGAATTGGTATTCTGTCTAGCGTCCTTGCCACGTGCTAAATTAATTACCGACGTATTTACTACAAACTACATTCTTATAATTTTCACGTTAAGTAGGTATAATATATGATTTCCAACTTTTACTCCATGCCCAGTCTTCAACATGTCTAATGATACCTACTCAAATTATGACTTACGAAACTTTTACTCCATGCCCAGTCTTCAACATGTCTAATGATACTCAAATTAATGAACATGCATCCCGTAAATTTGGATTCGGTGCATTCGGGAAACAGTGCTCCAAGATTAAATTAAATCATTTTCTGCTTTTTTTGGGTGGGGTGTAATTGTGATGGATGTAAATCTGAAAAATTTGATGTATTCACAAAGGGCTCTCTATGGACCTGTGAAAGAAAGGTCTAGCGGCATAATACACTTTTACTTCCCACACCGATAGGTGAGGGGAGTATTGTGATCGCGAAAATATATAAGATAATACGCTTTTTGGGCGTTTTATGATTTCTACGTATCAAAAATCCACGTCACTCATTTCTGTCGGTCTGTCTGTTGGCGTTTTTCTAGCCTCCTAATCTCAGTAACCGCTGCATAGATTTTGATGAAATTTGGGTAGCGATATGCTGTGGGGTCGTAGTAGGTAATGCTGCTATAATTTTGAAAATCGGTGCATGGGTGGCGAAGTAATTAGCAAAAAACCAAAAATTTCAAATATTCCTCAAACTTCGTTTTTAGGCATTTTAGGGGTTCCTGATCGTTTTCTACTTTTTTTGGGTGGGGGTGAAATTGGGGTGGTTGGGGGTGGAGGGGTGTAAAGCTGAAAAATTTGTTGTATTCATAATAGGCTGTCAATTGACCTAAGAAAGAAAGATCTAGCGGTATAATACACTTTTTTAGGTCCATCCAAACATCGCCTTGCCTATTACAGAAACCAAGGATGCGTACATACGATTATTGTTTTAGATCGTTGTGTATTTTATAATGTAGAAACTAGTGAATGGATGTTAATGAAATTTCGGCGCAGTATTACTACTTTGGCGGGGATGGAAAACGCGTATGATTCTTAGAAATCGTTTCAGTGGCGGCGCGGCAATAATAAAAGAACTAAAAATATAAAAACACCTCAAACTTCGTTTTTAGACGTTTTAAGGGTTCCTGATGATTTTAATTTTTTTGGGTGCGGGCGAAATTGGGGTGGTTCGGGGGTGGGGGTTGTAAAACTCAAAAATTTGTTGTATTCATGATATATTGTCCATTGACCTGTGAAAGAAGTATCTAATGGAATAACACACTTTTCTTGCGGTCGGGCGAGCGATGATTTGGTTGCAAGGGTATCTCAGACTATAGCTTCATGCTATGGGAAAATATGAAAACTCTATCACCGGAATGTGTGGGAAGTGTTGAGTTAATCAACTTGACTACATTTTTTTAATTTCATCCGAACATTTTCCTGCTCATTACAGAAGCCAAAGGACAGAATATTCTGATGTAAACATACGAGTATTGCTTTACATCATTGTGTATTGTGTAACGTGCGAACTATTGAATTGATTTTCTTGAAATTTTGACACAGTATCATTACGGTGGCGAGGATGGAAAAAAACTAAAAATAGCTAACAGCAATCTATAGGTCCCCCTCAATGGATGTAGGTGATTACATAGAAAAATTAGATGAGTATTTAAACGAGCTCGTAACTCAAGACCAGGAAGTATATTTAGGAGATATAAATGTCGATCTGTTGAAAGATGACTTCACGAAAACAAATGATTATCTGAATATTTTGAATGCTAGGGGTTTTGTATCATATATTAATTCACCAACTTTGACCGAAGACCGAAAACACAGCAACGCTGATTGACCATATATTTGTTAAAAATAAAATAGGCTTGAAGAATGTGAATATAAATTCAGTAATATTTCAGACTAGCATGACTGATCATTATAGCCCATTTATTTCCATCGCTAGTTCTAAGGATAAAAGTGTCAAGAATGAGCACAGGATGGTCACCACCAGAATGAAGTATGATAAGTTGAAAAGATTTTTAAAAGATGAAACGTGGCATGATGTACAAAGCGACAACTTTGTGCAGTCTGCCTACAATAGCTTTATTGAAAAGTTCAACGCATATATTTTAGAATCAACAGAAATAATTAAGTATACAAAACGTATACACAAAATTAAGCCTTGGATAACTTCGGGACTCATTGCTTCCATAAATCGACGAGATGAAATGAAAAAAAAGCTAGTTACAAATTTTTCTGAAAACTCGTAGGAGGAATACAAAAAATACAGGAATAAATTAAATTCATTGATCAGAACTGTAAAGAATGACTACTATCGACAAAAAATTCTAGACGCTGGAAATGATAATAAAAAGATTTGGGAAGTGATAAAAAGTGCATCAGGTAGTAAGAAAAAATTAAACACTATTGAACATGTAACAGTTATTACAGAAAATAATGACCTTATAGCAAATAATATAGATAAAGCTAATGCATTCAATGATTTCTTCACAACTCTAGGTCATAGCATGGCCAAGAAAATACCTAAAGTAGTATTGCCTGAGAACTTTCTAAATAATGTATCTGTACCATCATCTCTGTTTCTAAAACCGATAACAAAAAATGAAATTATATTATACATATCACAGTTAAAAAATCATTGCTCTCCTGGCCCAGATGGGATAACTTCTGTGATTATAAAGGAAGGGCATGCATTTTTAATTGTTCCTTTAGTGCATATTATTAATCTTAGCTTTTTATCTGGAGACATTCCATGGCAATGGAAGGAATCATTTGTTTCTCCAGTTTTCAAGTCTGGTGATCCTAGTTTTTTAAGCAACTATAGGTCTATTTCTCTAATAAATTCATTTGCAAAGATTTTTGAACAGGCTATAAGAAACAGGCTTAATGACTTCATTAGTGACAATAACATATTATCAGATAAGCAATATGGTTTTATTAAAGGCTTAAGCACTGAAGACGCTGTACTCAATTTTGTAGAACACACTGTTGAGGCCTTGGACGAATCATCAAAATGCTTAGCATTTTTTCTTGATCTCGCCAAAGCCTTCGATACAGTTTCGCATAATGTTCTTTTGGAAAAGCTATATAGCATCGGTGTCCGTGGTGTTGCCCTAAATCTCATGAGAAACTATTTAGATAACAGAAGGCAAAGAGTTAAAATAGGTAAGGAGTTCAGCACGCCATCTATAATAAGGACAGGGGTGCCACAAGGAACGGTACTAGGTCCATTACTGTTCCTTATATACATAAATGATGTTACAAAAATTAATAATTTTGATGGGCATACAATGTGCTATGCTGACGATATGGCAATAATATTTGTAGGAAAATCATGGGATGATGTTAAACTACTAGCTGAAGCAGAACTTCAAAAAAATTAACATCTGGCTCCACCATAATTTATTAACCTTGAACTTAAAGAAAACGAAATTTATAGCAATGTCACCAACTATTATGCTTCAACCAAAAAATTATTTCATAAAGTTTCATCTCCCAAACTGCTGACGATTGTAGCTGTACTTCATTAAGTAAAGAGTGTAGTATAAAATATCTTGGTGTGATTATTGACCAACACATGAGATGGACAGAACATATTTTATACGTCACCAAGCGCTTGAGGGTACTTGTACATAAATTCTACGTTCTAAGGTACATACTTTCGAGGAAAAATATTATAATGCTGTATAACTCCTTGGCAGAATCTATATTGCGCTATTGTATGACGGGATGGGGAGGGGCTTTTAGCACCAAAATTCAGATATTACAGAGAATGCAAAACACAGTCATCAAAGTCATAACAAAGAAAAATAGATACTATTCAACAAACATCTGATATAAGGAAGGAAGCAAATGTGTTGAACATAAGATTACTTTACGTATTTCAATGTTTGGTAAAGATATATAATAGTAAATATAAAAAAAGTTATGCAAAAAATGATCATTTAACTAGATCAGTTTCAAATATGAATCTCAATATTCAGCTTTTTAAAAAATCACTTACTCAGAGAGAGTTTTTCTTTCTTGGACCTAAGCTATACAATGAAACCCCTAAAAATATAAAGCAAATATCCACTATGAGGCAGTTTAAGGCTGCAATAAAAAACTATATTATGACTCATTCTATTAAATTTATCGACGTATTAATGATGTAAATAGAAAGTACATTCTCACCTTCCTGCTATCTCTATCTCTATCTGTACCACAAATTTTATCAACTTATCGTGTTTTACTTCCCACACCGATAGGTGAGGGGAGTATTGTGATCGCGAAAATTTTCGATTTTGAGATAATACACTTTTTGAGCATCTTATGATGTCTACATAACGAAAATCCACGTCACTCATTTCCGTCGGTCTGTCTGTCGGTCTGTCTGTCTGTCTGTCTGTCGGTCTGTCTGTTGGCGTTTTTCTAACGTCGTAATCTCAGTAACCGCTGCATGGATTGTGATGAAATTTGGGCAGCGATATTCTGTGGGGTCGTAGTAGGTAATGCTGCTATAATTTTGACAATCGGTGCATTGGCGGCGGAGTAATTAGCAAAAAACGAAAAATTTCAAATATTCCCCAAACTTCGTTTTTAGACGTTTTAGGTGTTCCTGATCATTTGCTACTTTTTTTGGGTGAGGGTGGAAATAGGGGTGGTTGGGGGTTGGGGGATTGTAAAATTGAAAAATTTGTTGTATTCATAATAGACTGCCCACTGACCTGTGAAGGAAGACCTAGCGACATAAATAACTTTTTTAGGTCTATCCGAACATTGCCTTATGCCTATTATTACAGGAACTAAAGGACTTAGAATTTTTCCGATGTATACATACGAGTATTGCTTTAGATTGTTCTATATTATGTAACGAAGAAACTGTTGAATTGCTTTTAATGAAATTTTGACACAGTATTACTACCGTGGCGAGGATGGAAAATGCGTATGGTTTTTATAAATCGTGCCAGTGGCGGCGCAGAAACAATAAAAAAACTAAAAATATAAAAACAGCTCAAACTTCGTTTTTAAGTGTTTTAGAGGTTCCTGATCATTTACTGAGTTTTTTTGGGTAGGGGTGAAATTCGGGTGGTTGGGGGGTAGGGGGTTGAAAAACTGAAAAATTTGCTGTATTAATAATACGCTGTCCGCTGACCTGTGAAGGAAGACCTAGCGACATAAATCACCTTTTTAGGTCCATCTGAACATTGCCTTGCCTATTACCGAAACGAAGGGACTTAGAATTTTCTGTATATTATATACGAGTGTTTATTGCTTTAGATCGTTTTGTATTTTGTAACGTGGAAACTATTAAATTGATTCTAATGAAATTTTGACACATTATTATTATTACTGTGGTGAGGATGGAAAACGCGTATGCTTGTTAGAAATCGTGTCAGTGGCAGCGTAGCAATAATCAAAAAACTAAAAATATGAAAACAGCTCAAACTTCGTTTTTAGATGTTTTAGGGGTTCCTGACCGTTTTGTACCTTTTTTGGGTGGGGGTGAAATTGGGGTGGTTGGGGCGGGGGGGGCGTCAGGTTGTAAAATTGAAAAGTTTGTATTATTGATAATAGGCTGTTCATTGAGCTGTGCATGAAAGACCTAACGGCATATGACAATTTGGGGGGGGGGGGTACTGGCGATGATTTTGTTGCAAGGGGATCTAAGACTAAGGCTTCACGCGATGGGAAAATAATAAACTGGTATCACCGTAATGTGTGGGAAGTACTGAGTCAATCAACTTGACTTCATTTTTTTAGTTTTCAACTAGTATTTTAGGTTTTTTTAATTTAATTAGTACTTTACTCTAAAGAATGTGATTATGTTTGCCAAAACTTATTGTGCAAGTACATTTCATTTGGGGCACCAGGAAAGAGCATTGCAAGACAGCCAACTATGCCTAGGCAGTATGCAATTTCCGAGTGACCTAAAACATAAAATTGATGTGTAATAGTGTATATTATTGTACAACATATGTTTTTGAATAAACTTGAACTTGAAACTTGAACTTGATAAAAACAGCTCAAACTTTGTTTTCCTGATCATTTTTTAATTTTTTTGGATGGAGATGGAATTGGAGTGGTTGGGGGTGGCAGGTTATAAATCTGAGAAATTTGTTGTACTTCTGTTCATTGACCTGTGAAACAAAGACCTAGCGGCATAAATACTATTTTTATAAGGGCGAGCGGGTGACGATTTGGTTGCAAGTGGATCTCAGACTATAGCTTCATGCTATGGGAGATTAATAAACTGGTGTCACCGTAATGTGTGGGAAGTACTGAGGCAACTAACTTGACTTCATTTTTTTCTATAATACTGTAAAAAATCAACTGCGCTGCAACACTAGGAAGCGACCATGTATATGTTTATTTTGTTTGTTTTTTTAAGAACGTAAACCTGATCAGAATAATATAGTGTCTAATCAAACTTGTTTTTTTCAATAAATTCTTCGTTCTCACTATACTTTATTATCTTTGGAAGATTTAGGAAGTAACATTGGAGCACACAATATCAAACAAGATTATATTGTCTTTAATATTTTGGGACCCTCCATAAAAGTGTCCCCCCCCCCCCAAATGAATTTTTTAAATACGCCACAGTTGTCTAATACCACTAATTTACGGATCCCTGTATAGACGATGATTGAGCAACCTGCTTATCAGAATGGTTTACTAAGATCACCTACCTTCCATACCGTACGGTGGCAGAACCCTTCTCTCTGTGAGAACGCTCAAAGTAATCGGTGACCTAAATAGCAGCTCTCGCTTGACTCCATCCCCTCCGCGGTACTTTCCCGTACCACCAGTATTCTCTCTAAGGGTGAACGTGCGAACATGTACTGGGTACCGCCTTTCCACCACCTCAATGTCCGTTATCCGAGTGTTCGTCATATGGGTATGAACACCGCTACACCCATGCCACGTGGGTCCCTAAGTAGAAGCATGACGTCAAATTGCTGGCATAGGCATAACAAGCAGGGTCACTATAGGCTCATTCTCGATCGCTCTCTTAAAGTACGCTTTCTCAGCAAATATTGGCAAATTTTAGCTCCCATGCGGTACATCGGGGTAAACATACAAGCTGACATATCGCGAGAGACCATCGGCGGCCAGATGTATCAGAATTCTTGAAAGGCTGTATTTAAACCATTGCCACATGGACTGCCACGGTAGCCCTCTAGCATGCTGATGTAACAACATTGCAGTGGCCTATTTGACGGATTTATATTCGCTATGGTAAAAGCACAGCATACAAAACATCAGCAGAATATCTCTCAGAATGTTCTATATAAAAATGGTTGCTACAAAGTTGATCTTGACGGCGCCTTTATGAGTTAAAAGACTGGGTAGGGATGCGACGATAACAAAAAGTATCGATATCGATACCAATTTGATATTTTTTGCCAAGTATCGGTACTCCCCAGTACTTGAAGATAAAGTATCGATTCTCTTAAGTACCGGTATCGACAATTTGGATTATCGCAAATTTGCATATTGAAAAAGTTAAACTGCTTAAAATCGTTTTTCATGTTGGATGTATTTCCTCTAGTTTCTATACTCTTATGATATTTTTTAAATAGCTGTATTGGGCGTTGACTTTTTAAAATAGAACCAATAATTACTTTTTATTAGTGGCATATTTAGACGCAATAAACAAGTGTCATTAGGAGTACTGTAACCTAGAAATAGGTCTAATCTCATTAGGCACCGAACCACGGCTTGACCTACCCAAAGAAATAGAACAATGAATGAATGACCTCAAGAGCTAAGGGATTAACTAGAGTGCGGTAAGGTAAGAGGTAACGTAAGACGTAAGGTAATAAACCTGTGGAATCAGATGAGAGTGTTGCGTTACCTCTTACGTTACGACTATAAACACTCTCATCTGATTCCACAGGTTTATTTTCTTACGTCTTACGTTACCTCTTACCTTACCGCACTCTAGTTAATACTTAAATCCTTCTTTATAAATGAAAAATGGGAATAAAACCTTTACCCAATGAATAACAGATGGCGCTAGTAGTATAAATAAAGTTGAAATAACAGTATGTATTCGCTTGATTGAACCGGTTTCAAGGACGATGTAGCGTCAAAAGCTGATTTCTAGTCAGTACTCCAAGTTCATTTTAACCAAAAAGCTATTGACAATGACAAGCATTCAAGTGAACGGTTACACCTCTTACACCCGTATGCACCGTTTGGCGATTCTAATCCTAGTTCCCTAATCGTGTTTTGCTAATCTTTGGCATCTAGCCATGCACCGTCAAGAGATTAACTAATCCAGATTGGAGATACGGCAAGGTTGTGTTCGCAAGATTGTTTTGACAGTGACAGTGTCAAAATTGTCAGTTTGCGGTGCATACTAAACAAATAATATAATCCAGGTTTACGTAACTAATCGCGCAATTGACTTTACGGTGCATACGAGTGTAAGTGAACTCCCAATTTTTGTTGAGTTAATTACTAAAAAAACATAGGCTTGTATAAAACTTAGCTCAAAAACGTGCTGGCTGTTATCTATCAAATCAGTTAAGTCGTCTCAGTCGATCCGTGAAAATGGTTTCCACACATATTTTTTTGTAGGTTATATAGGTACTTACTGGATCATTCGGTAATCTAAAGAAAACTTTTTGTGCAATTATAGTACTTATTTTAGCAATACACACACTTCCAGCACATTGTTAATCCATTTTAAGGATCATATATACTATCAACACCAGGTATACAAAATCTCACAGCGTACGCCTATGCATTTTATGTCAGCAAATACGAGCGTCGACCTTGCGTCAATGGTGTCCACCAAAGGTTTTTAACAGATTCTAATCCAAAATGGCGGAATACGCGTAAGTTTGCCGCCAACCTAAGATATTCTGCCGATTTTTTGGTATGCTGTGGTTAAACTGCCGTTAAACGGTTGTGTTTGCATTATAATTGTGAAAATTTTTACTGGATGCAATATCAAACAAGGTGGGAATCTAGATACTATTGGAATCGATTGTGGTAATTTTTTTAATTAGTTTTAAGCAGCTCAACGGACAGGCATGTTGTTTGAGCAAAGATTGCAGTGGAACATCTCAAAACGCTGTGGATCAATAACGTCGATGTTGCAATAATTGTAAATCTAAACAAGAGTGTCAAAAATCAGAGAGTTTTTTATTGGAAGCAATGATGAAGTTGTATTTTAAAGTGAAAATCAGCTTTCTGTTGATCACTCTGAAAGTATGCGCCATGTAACAAGGCGATTCTGATATATGATACAACAGGAATGCCTTATCCATAAAACAGTCTGAAATTATAGAGGAGGAGGTAAAACCAGATCCAAATGAAGCTTATATCAGTGAATCAGTTCTGAATGACGTCAGCAATTAGTCTTATTCAAAAGTTGGAGTTAATGATATCGCATTGTCGATATTTAGTTACCTTTCCAATAAAAACGAGATCTTGCAGAAGACCTAGCTGTCATTTGGATTATTAAAGAAAAATGGAAGAAGTACTGTAGCATTTATGAAAAGATCCCATAAGGAAGCATGGTTTATTTTTCTGTGTATAGTTTTCAATAAAAGTCTGGAACCAAACACCAAATTTTAGATTTAATCGAAAATAGCAGATCCTTTAACGGCAACGACATACTGATAAAGCTCTATGGGCTCCACTTCAAAGGATCTATACCATGTGACTCTTTTTGTTAGCTCTCTAGTGATGACACCTGGAAAACTACTATCTAATTAAACATAAATACAGCAAAACTAAATACATTGATACAAGGTAGTGTCCTCTATTGTTAGTCACGACCGAATTCAGTAGTTGTGCCACAAAAGTTCTCACAGCAACGCATCAGACTACTTTTTTATTATTGATATTGACGACGTATACACAAGGTTTCCATAGTATTTATCAAGCCTCTTATTGGTTTACACAAAAGGCTGCACCACCCTCAGTTACTGCGCAAAAAATTTACAGTCACGATTTGTCAAACCAGCCTTATTGTAGATTAAACTATATGCTTACCGCTCCACTACCCCCAGCAACTGTCTCATAACATCCCCACTCTTCATTGCCAAAAGTGATGTTGTTCATGCATCCCTGGGAGGCTGCACATACCCTGAACGCCTTTAAAACGACATCTACAACTCTTTGGGATGTCAATACATTACCTCCTACTACTGCTGCCGTCTCACTTGGATCCAGAATGCTTCCTTTCGGGATGTTTATCTGGACGGGCTTCAAACAACCCTGATGAGAAGTATATAAATTGTTATTACGTACTGTACTACCCAGACCGTAGGTGAGGTGGTATTATCAAGATAATTTTCGATTTTGAGATCAAGCCCTTTGTGCGATTCATCATGTCTATATCACGAAAATATGTATGTCAGTCATTTCAATCGGACCCAAAACAGACCCCTGAGGACTCCGCTTGTGACCTGATGGGCAGATGAACGGCTATTTTCAACGTGTACTAAAAACGTATCAAACGTATCAAACGTTTTCAAAAAGTCCACACATATCTTCAATGACATTGTTCTGATAGACCTAGTAGGGTATAATATATCATCAATATCCTTTTAAAGGCCTTTATGTCCTTTACGAATACAGAAACCTTCATAATGTACACTGGCGAGCAAAAAAAAATTTGCCACTTAAGAAATTACAAATAGTTTTGGAAAAAAACTTAATTACTCTAGTAGGCGATGAATCCACCATTTTCCGATAAATGCTAGCAGGCATATTTGTTATTTGTCTGTCTGAAGTCAGTTGTTCGGTGTTTTTTAAATTTTTATGAAATAACTAGAATTTTGTAATTCACTTGACTAAATGAACCAGTAACAATAAATTAACAATAACGACAATAACAAAAAAAACTTATCGAATAATAGCGTGTGTTACCTCCTGTTGTTTTAAGGACTGCTTGTAGTCGACGAGGCATCTTCTTCAGGTGCCATCTCCATTTAATGAAGATTGGCGACAATTTCGACATACTTATTTCAGTCCTGAGTGGTAAGAATTAAAGTTGATGTGTTCATACCAGTCCAATCGCGTATGTTTTTTAGCCAGGAATAATGTCTGCGACCAGGGCCACGTTTTCGTCCTATTATTAGTTTTAGTATATCATACTTGTTGTTACTGTATATGTGGCCCAGATAAGAGGTCTTTCTTCGTTTTATTGCAGTAAGTAACTCTCTTTCCCTTCTCATTTGCCTAAGCACTCCACCGTTAGATGTTGAGTCCATGATATTTTTAAAAGTCTACGGAAGATCCACATTTCAAAAGCCTTGATTCTGATCGATCTTATTCCATTCCTCCATTAGCAACTCTGTCAGTTCTTTAGCACTTTTGGGAGCTGGTATATACCTTCGAATAGATCGTCCCATCTCATGCCACATATGTTCGATAGGATTCATGTGCTGGCCAATCTTCTTCTTTAGGCGCCATACGCTTTACAGCGTATAGGCGATTATCTACTCTCGTGACCGAGTAGCTGACGGAGTGCTTCTTCTTATGTCATCACTATTGTGGGGATGTCGTTGACATGACAACAGTTTCTGACATCTCGGAGCCATGAGTGTTGTTTGCGACCTAGACCTCTCCTTCCCTCAATTTTACCCATTAAAATTTCTTTTAGTAGCCTACATTTGGGGCCTCTAGGCATGTGACCTAAGTAAGCTTCTTTGCGTTTTTTATGGTTTCCGGTAACTCTCTTTGTATGGAGGGTCTATTCAATACATCCTGGTTCGTAATATGGTCTGTCCATGGGATTCTTAAAAGCCGAAAGGTCGACATTTTAAAGTCTTCGTTTTTATTCATCGATTATATTTTGAGGAACCATGTGTCAGCGCTCTACATTTGTATTGGCTATATGTAGCATTTTACCACTCGAGCATTTTACCACGCAAGTGGTGTTTTTCAGCGTACAGGAATGCTGCTAAGCTTTGAAAGGTGTTTCTGGCCATCGCCATATACAGGGTGTCCCAGAAGTCAACGTCAAGCCGCTACGGGGTGATAGGATTGGTTGTAACTGTCATGAGAAAAATCAGAAAAAAAATCTATCCCATACAATTTGAAAATTATGGGCATTTAAAAAAACCTAGGAATTTTCTCAAATTTTAACAATTTTTCGGTTATTGTGGTTGACTTTTATTATTTTTGTTCATTTAAACTTTGGAACCGTAACCCTAAATAACATTTCTAGGAGCACAGTCAAAAATAATGACACAATTGCCCCAAGTTTTCTAGAACGAAGACTATTTATTAAACTATGAATTTAAAATTTTCAAAGCTTGCCGACTTTGAAAGACCCTCCTTTAAAAAAAAATGTACTAAGGTATCTTGGCAAGTGCCATTAAAAGTTGGCGCATTGAACCAGGATTGTAAAATGGTACAATACTTGTTAGTTTCGTACTAAAAAATCAAGTAAAAAAAGGAAAACCTCAAGTAACCCGATTTTTGCTATCCCATTTCACTCGGGTCAGATGTTCTTTATCCGCACAAGCTTCTGGTAGGTTCTTAATTTTACGGCAAAATGATAAGAGAGGTGGATAGTAGACATGTTTGCCATGAGTGAGCAAGACAGATAGTGACGCCACTTTCAGCAAAGTCAACAAAAATAAGTAAAATTAATAAAATAATGAAAAATCTTAACCTAGCTTAGTTTAGGTTTAGGTTTTTATTACAATAAAAGTTCAAATTGTGTACCATCAGCCTCAATACACGTCCTACATTTTCTTAAAAAAGATCTACTTATGAGCCAGGCACATTTAATGCGAGAAGACGGATCTCAGTATCGCTTTAAAGTAAGCCTGTGGACCGGAATTTTAAACGGCGAAATTGTTGGGCCTTTTAGCTGCCTGAAAATTTGAATGGCACGAATTACCTACATTTTTTACGACAAAATTTACCAACCTTGTTAGAGGTACCACTAAAGCGGCCTACAGACGTTGATGTAAGCTGCGATTCCTCAATCGACTTAAGTTGCATCAGTTCCTACTCAAATTTGAACCTGTTGCGATGCCTGAATCGACTTGCTATTTCATGCACGTTTCATGCAACATAAGAATAGTAGGGTGGGCTTATTTCTTTGCATCGACGCAATACTGTACACGTTAAAACCTGCATCACTGCATCAGCGTCACCGGCTCGGTGACATGGCTCACCGTCCATAATAGGATTCCAGAATCTGCATCGCTGCAAGCCGCAACTAATACCAAATTCGTGATTCAGTACCACACACGCTGCTACTAGTGCTACTTGCGTTATGAAACGTAGAATCGCAGCATGCATTAACGTCTGTAGACCGCTTAACAGATCGTCGCCACATGAGGTATCAACAAGATGGCTGCCCAGTGCATTACGCAGTGCAAGTAAGAGGTTTCCTTGACCAAAAATATCCGGGAGGTGGAGGTGGACGTTCAGGCATCATCTCGTGGCCAGCCCGTACCCCAGATTTAAATCCCCTGGAATTTTGTTATCGGGGTGTTCTCAAAGAAAAAGTTTATTCAAAGCCCATTGGGAGCGTAGCCGAGCTGCGTAAACGAATTTCTCAAGCTGCTGAGGACATCAACTCTCGAGGATATGCCTGGCTAATGAGTAGATCTTTTTTAAGAAGATGTAGGGCATGTATTGAGGCTGATGGTAAACAATTTGAATATTTATTGCTTGACCTTTATTCCAATAAACCTAAACTAAACTAGGTCAAAATTTTTCATTATTTCATTAATTTTACTTATTTTTGTTGACTTTGCTAAAAGTGGCGTCACTATCTGTCTCGCTCGCTCATAGCAAACATGTTCATTATCCATCTCTCAAATCATTTTGCCGTAAAATCAAGAACCTACCAGAAGCTTGTGCGAATAAAAAACATCTGACCTGAGTGAAATGGATTAGAAAAAATCGGGTTACTTGAGGTTTTCCTGTTTTTACTCGTCTTTTTTTAGTATGAAACTAACAAGTATTGTACCATTTTACAATCATGGTTAAATGCGCCAACTTTTAATGGTACTTGCCAAGGTACTTTAGTACATTTTTTGTAAAGAAGGGTCTTTCAAAGTTGGCAAACTTTGAAAATCTTAAATTCATAGTTTAATAAATAGTCTTCATTCTAGAAAACTTGGGGCAATTGTGTCATTATTTTTTACTGTGCTTCTAGAAATGTTATTTAGGATTACGGTTCCAAAGTTTAAATGAACAAAAATAATAAAAGTTAACCACAATAACCGAAAAATTGTTATAATTTGAGAAAAATTCTAGTTTTCTTTAAATGCCCATAATTTTCAAACTGCATGGGATAGATTTTTTTTCTGATTTTTCTCATGACAGTTACAACCAATCCTGTCACCCCGTAGCGGCTTGACGTTGACTTCTGGGACACCCTGTATATTTTGATTTCTTGGTTACAGTATGGTCTTGCATTCAGTGTTGAACCTAGATATTTGGATCTATATTAATCAATAAACCGCCTAATTTCCACTTCATCCAGATATTCAGTGATAATTCTGCCGGTGACGGGTCTAGAATTAACGTGCGTAACATGATCATTCACGATTTCTGCTGTGTACCTGTGAGCTGTGAAGGAATCATTCTGTATGGAGACCAACTCTTTTCGTGATTCTGAACTCATTCTCACCCAAACCATAATCTCAACCACGTTTCGTCAATACATCTGAAGCATATATTTGTCCGAGTATCTTTCATACTCTACGACGTCCGTCTTTGTCTGTCTTTGACTGGAAAACTATATCTGATCTATTTGCTGGGATGGTTTTGTCTGTATGTATTTCAATGTCCCAGAATAGTTTGAATTGATTGTTCTCGAGTACTGAGGTCGGTGTGTAGTTATAATATGGATCTGTGTTTTCGATTAGCTTGTTTGTTGTGGGTAGTGTACATAGGCTTGTTATGTTATGACTTGTTATGTGTTCTATTGTTTCCTTCTGTTGGTGGCATTTTCTGCAATGGATGGATCTTTAATTATGTGCTTCTCGTAATTTCGTGTCGCAATCACTTGGATCACTGGATAGCAAGCACAAAACCTTCCGAAAAAGCTGACCATACTGCAATCAGGTGTATGACTGCTTTTCATTAATGTGGTCTTGTTATTATTATTATTCTGATTTTTCAAGTTTCTCTCGCATGACTGCGGTAGCAACTGTGTTGACGGGCTGTGCCAAGTCAACAACTGAACTATTACTGATCGGAATTTAAGAAAGATCATACTATATTACAGGTCTTAAGGATTACAGACTTTTGGAATATTTTGTGTAACTTTTCGTCCAGGCCTGCTAGTGGTGTGAATGTGTTAGGTGTAAGGCCTGAGACCGACATAATTAGGGGGACAATAACATTCCCTTCCCCAGTATTTTCGGTCAAAACCAATCTTTTAATTCAATGCCATCGGTGCAATAGGGGCTCGGTAGCCATTCTCCGGCAAGACATTGGTATTAGGCCTTCTTCTAGCGAACCATTCCATCTCTAATCTCTTAAAGTTGATTTTGCAGACAAACCGTAGAAGCTGTCCTATTCCGCAAACTTGCGTAGTTGCGTACCCCAAAAATCGGTCATCTCTTAGCTTATAATCTTTTTTCAACCATATCCTTGTCTGGTACCAGGCCAGTCTCTTGATAGCGTTAATACACATTTTTTACAGCACATAAAGCTCTTACCAGCAATTCCTGCAGTTCCTCGTTGTCCTCGACGATCTTGCATTAATGCTACAATTCTAGTCCCACCTAAAGGTGGAACTGGTCATAAAAGTTTTATCGAGATAATCAACAACAAACTGGGAAATAGCCACCTTGCAAACTTTTAATTAGGAGAAATTCGCGTTATTTAATAGAAAATCAAAAGTACGCTGACAACAACTTACAAATAACCAGTATGCCCGCTAGCGTTTATACATACAGAAAAATCTGTCGTTCTGTCAATGACTTACGCTTGGATTCAATGGGACGTTACACTCGGCATTCCTCAAATACAGAGATGTTTTATCCAATGGGAAGTGTGTAGTAGGTAACGAATTATATCGTATTGTCGATTCAACTACAAGATGTTGCTGGATTCCAATGAATAATTCAATCGCAACCTGTCGTTGAATCGAATCTGTGTTTGGTAATTGATTCTAAACTACTTTCTTTTCCCTGGACCAACAGATTTTACTGCGAGGACAGTTGATTGATTCGTTTGGATGTTTAATTGTGTGATTTTGTATGAAGTTATAAGGAGCATGATATAACAATTAGACATGAGCCTGCACCAGTTGTTGCATTATTACCTGAAATATAACTGTCTGGCTAATCCAAATACCTACATTCAAATGTGGGTGTTAGCTCTTCTAAGTCCCAATTTCTCAGTAGGTCCTCCATTTAGTATATAACTGAACACAATTAAATCACACAATTGCTGATGCAATACGCAAAACCACGAGATGACACAACACGGCTAACACCGAAACAACACAACGGAACAACCTCGTCCATGTTGGCGGGTTCGCGTCGATAGTAATACTGAGATGATCCCCCTGTTCTTTATTTTTACGTTACATTGAATCGCGACATCAGTCCCGCCGTATACTGATTATAGTTCAGCGAACGACAAGGGCCATTGAAACAAAATTAATTTTTATCAGATGAATTATCACGAACTGCTGTTGCAGTAATAATTTTTGTACATTGGATAGATTGTATGCTTTGCTTAAATGAAACAGGGTAAATTTCGAAAACAAAACGATGTTTTGATTGCATTATTATGTCAATACTGGTATTGGAAGGATTATAAATATCGTTAGAAAGAATATAAAATTATTTTGAACTTATTGGCGTAACTGTGATGACATCGATTATAAGGATTGAATTCTTTCAATGACATGGATTTGAAACAACTGTAAATATATATAAGCGATGGAAAAGCATCCAAATACCAACAATTAATTGGAAACGCAACAGTATTTTTTTCTGTGTACGAAAATGAATGATTCACCGCCTACTAGGCCGATGATTCAGTAATTAACTATTTTTTCAAAATTATTAATGATTTCTTTAGTTATCCAATTTTTTCTCGCCATTGTAGATATATGACATGAAAAGCCCTTTTTTAAATCAAAATTGAACACAGTTGCAGTAAATGTCTTTTCAATGAAAGTCCTCTCGTTCCAATGTTAAATTCTGGTCTGTATTCCATAAATATTTCCAGATTTACGCTTGATGTAAAAATCCTTCGGAATCTCCTATCAGTGGATACCTGACCGTGATAGGAGTCTCTTACCTGGTTGAGGGGTACGTCGTGGCCCACCATGCATCGCAAGCAGTAAATCAAGGCCGACAGGGTGATGGCTTTGGGCGCGTTGCAGTTGCCCCACACCTCTGGGCCAGTGCCGCTGAAAACGAACATAAATTATTAGAGAACGTCTACAGACTGACAGGATGATAACTATAGAAAATTTTATACCCAAAGCCTCCCTCTGTAAATCACTCGATTATTGATTGATGTATTCGTGTATTTTATACATCAAGTAATCTGAACAGTAGCCAACCATTATTTAAATAATTCTAAACCAAACAAGCAACGTTGTCTGCAGGGTACGTTTGGAAACTTCCCACCACGGATTAAGCAAAAACCTCTTATTCACAGAAAAACGCCGAGACACGTCAGATAATTATTTGTCCAAGGGGGCAACCGTTTAACCAAAAACTACTTCCCACCCTTGTAACCTCTGTCCTCCAGGGTCCTCCCTTATAAATTTTAAATAATAAGGGGTATCGAGTAGTTTCTTGTTTCAAAGGAATATTGAAGTTCTTTATTTTGATGTTTGATTTTTTTAAATCGGTCGATTCGTGTTCGACAAAATTAGAAAAATACGTAGGGACATTGACATCAAACTCAGATTTACAAGTCATATCAAAAAACCTTTTAAAGAAGACCTACTTGAGACTGAGATCACTGTACGCAAACAAATCTGTCTTCAATTTCAAATTAAGAAAAAAATTGTGCTCATCTTTGATCTTGTCTATCTTCAGCTACTGTGATATTTTATATTTTCCTTGTCTTGATGTGTATTCAGAAAATCGTATCCAAATTGTGCAAAATAACTGTGTCAGATTTGTTTGTGGACTTAAACGTTTTGACCATGTTTCTAATAGTCTAGCTGGACTCAAGTGGATGAATGTTAAAGATGTCGTCAAATATCATTACCTTGTTTTTATCCATAGGCTAATATCTTCCGGCAAGCCCATATATCTAAGAGAAAAGTTAATTTTTAGGAAAGACGTACACGACAGGCGTATAAGGTTTAGTTATGCTTTAACTATTCCTGTTCATTCTACAGCCTTATTTCAGAGGTCCTTTTCATATAATGCTGCGACTTTGTACAACGCCATTGGGATTAAATATAAAAACATGTCTATGCAGCAATTCAAAAAAGCAGTTAAAATGTTGATTAACCTATTATAACCCTTTATAGCCTTTGTTTATGCACTAGTTTCTTGTAAGAATTTGTTTTTTTTGTCTTGAATGTGTATAATTTCATATCTATTTGAATCTGCTACTGAACAACATAATCTTATGCAGGGGTGGTTAAGTGTAAGAGTAGCATGTTGCTAAACTTCGCCACTTTCTGCTACACTTCCTGTATACCTTAATACAAGTTGAATAAAGACGATTATTATTATTATTATTATTAAACAGGGTAGTCATTGGCCAAACAAGCGAATAGCGTCGCTTGTTTGTGTGACATTTCGGAGGTTTCTTGTCATCTTGATAAATTGCTCTTACTCACGTATCCTAGAATACACCCTCTTCAGATTTTACTCATAATGCGTCAACCAACTGAGCTACATGCTGTTTTTAGGAACCAGTTATAAAAAATAGAATGATTGGCCAGATGACTACAGTCATTAGCACTTATTGGCCACATTTTAGATTCTTGCCTACAAGCATTAGATAAGTATGCAAAATGACTAAAAAGTATAAACAAAATTGAAAAAAATACAATAATGAGTTGTTGATATTATATGTGTGAAAATACGTAAGAATAATGTCCCAAAAATTGATTCAAAGTGTAATACCACATGCTACCTATAAGTATGATATCATGATTAGACCTCCTGTACTTCTATAGGATACTGGCATCTAATGAGTAAATCCACAGTTACTACTATTAGTCTGGAGTACAAAATGAAAAAGTGATTTAAAATTAAATTTTCAAACCACTTAACAAAAACAAAGAAACATTTCTTAAGTTCACGATCATGAGAGTTTCATGTTTCATGTACAAAAAACTCATTCTATAAAAGAAACAAAATGTTAATTTCTTACTATTAAGATGGCTGCCGGTTGTGATGTGTCAGTTTTATCGGCCGAGCTAAATAAACTTAAAAAATGTGAGATAATTGATATAATTTTAACGTTAAAGTTACCAAGTTATGTGTCTAATCAACATCTGATAAAGTACGTTTCACTGCTCCATGATAAGTGCAAGTGTAGCGGTGATAATGACGAATTCCACGACACTTTCGATTCTGCGACACTCCCGGCCGAGGCTCAAGAAATCAGTCGACTTATCAACGAGAAAGAAATGATCTCAAATGAACTTAGTAACGTAAGTAAATTGACTCTTCATCTTGAAAAAAGGGCTCAAGAACAAGAAGACCTTATTTATTACTTGAAAAGGGAAATCCAAAACATTAACCCTAGTACCAACGTTTCTACGGTAGTGCCATCTGCTAATAATTTCTTGAATATTACGACTGGAAATGATGAGAAACAGAAATCTGTGACCAATACTGAGCCGTTGGCTAAGCCACCGGTTCACTCCAACAAAAACATGAGTAAAAACACGAATTCACCGAAAAATAATCACTTACCTGGCATGGCTCAGACTTCTGTAGCAAGACAATCCGAAAAAAAGGGGCGTACGAGTTCATTGACATCGACTCGAAGTAAACAAAATAAACAGATGATTATTGGAAAAAACACGAACAGCTGTGTGAAAACCATACCAAAACTAGGTCATCTACATGTTTTTCGTTTGGACCCGAAGGAGACGGCGGATTCTCTAAATCAATTCTTGAAAGTATCTGCACCTAACATTGATTTCAAATGCGAACAGCTGGTCAAGAAAAATAATTCCAGTTCCTCTTTCAAAGTATCTTTTCCTCTATCGGAAGTCGATAGGGTTTATAATCCTGACATCTGGCTGGCTGGCTGTGCAGTTAAACGTTTCACTTTTCTGAGAAAGGATTTTCCAGGCACAGCCTCCAAGACTCAAGTTCTGGCGACATAAACCTTAGTCATATACAAACTTTTGACGTTAACCTCCACGTTTGCTTCCTCAACGTTAGAAGTCTAACCAACAAAATTGAGCTACTGGAAGAATTTCTGCAATCTTTAAGATCTCCTGATGTTGTGTGCATTAGCGAAACATAGTGCAGTGATCTTGAAGTGAATTCTTTATGCGTGTCTGGCTATATATTAGCTAGTTATTTTTGTCGGAGCTCATTAAAAGGCGGTGGTATAGCTATTTTTGTGAATGTAAATTTATTGTTCCAACAGGTTAACTATTGTATGAAACCGATCGAGTCTATATTTGAATTTGCTCTTGTCCAAATCATCGTTGCAAATAAAAAGTTTGTTATTGGCTGTTTTTACAGAGCTCCGTCTGCAGATCCAAATGTGTTTATTCATAACCTTGATATTCTTTTAGAAGGTATTGGCAAATATCAGACTTACTCAATCTTAGGCGGTGATTTCAATTTTAATTTTGACCCTAATGTACGGAACTTTAATTCCCAATGCTGTACCAACCTATTTAATTGTTATGGATACAAAAAACTTATTAATGATTATATTGATGGCAACTCAAAAACTGTAATCGATAAAATATTCTCTAACATTGATCTGTCAGCACTTAAAGCCAATACAATACCTTTTTGCTATTCCGATCACTTGTTGTTAAGTGTAGAATACTATGTTAGCGCTCAGTGTTCTGAGTTTTCTGAGAAAAGGTATTTTCCTAAAAGATTTTTCAAAGATTTGCAAAATTTAAATCATTTCAAGTATCTATTATCACTGGAAAGTTGGGATTTTTTACAAGAAAGCTTTCCCGGGGATACCAAATTCATTCAGTTTTATACTAGGTTTTTGGATTTGATGGACACAGCTTTTCCACTACAGATGTGTAAAGTTAAAATCAAACCTGATCATAAAAGAAATGCTTGGATAATTGAAAATCTCATAAATGAAGGTATGTTTTTAAGAGAAGTCTTTAATTTGTATAAATCATCTGGAGATGTTTCGGTACATTCGGTTTATATGACTTTTAAGAAACTACATGCCAGAAATGTATCTACCGCTAAAAGATTTCATTACAACAATTTAATGCTGAATTCACGTAATAAGTCTTCAACAGCGTGGATCATAATAAAAGATCGTTATAAGAACAACCCATGTTTACCTGATCCCATGGTTAATGAGGATGGTATTGCTGTTTCCCTTGAGGAACTACCCCATTCATTTAATGAATACCTCTCCAACTCTACTCAGCGTATTATTAGTGACAAGCCGTCAAGTACTTCAGTTGATACTAAAATTCGGTCAGTTTGCCACAGTATGTTTGTATATCTCGTTACTTTAAATGAGGTATTAGATATACTGAAACAAATTTCCTCTAAGGACACCTGTGGTGAGGATGGAATTCCCTGTTCATTGTTGATCAACATTGCTGGCTATATTGCAGAACCTCTAACAATTTGAATAAAATACCTCATTTCAAGAAGGAACATTTCCCTCTGTCCTAAAGAATGCCGTAGTTGTACCGGTTTTTAAAAAAGGGGATAGACACCTCATTACCAACTATAGAGGTATTGCCCTACTCTCTGCCTTTTCTAAGGTGTATGAGCGATGCTATCTCGCCAGACTAACTCCTTATCTTGATAAATCAGGCTTACTGGATTGTTGTCAATTTGGTTTTACTAAGAACAAAAGTACCCAAGATGCTGTTTTAGCTATGTACTCTAAGATAGTAGAAAATTTTGAAAATAAACTGAAGGCAGCTGCCATATTTTTTGATTTAAGTAGAGCATTCGACATCATCGATCACTCTATTCTTCTCAACAAACTCCATAATTATGGCATTAGAGGTTGTAGTCTCGCTTGGATTGAAACTTATTTATCCCACAGAACCCAAAAGGTGATTATTAAAAAGGATGGGGTCCATACATCATCTCAGGTTGATATTACATCTGGTGTCCCACAAGGAAGTATTTTAGGACCAATTTTATTCTTACTTTTTATAAACGATCTTAAACTAAACTGTCCTGACGTGACAATTACTCAATATGCTGATGATACTAATTTCATTGTGTCTGCCACTGATACTAACACGCTTAGTCTGACAGCCAGCAGCGCTGCCTCAATGATGGAAAAATACTGTGCTGATAATAAGTTGGTACTTAATAGCAATGAAACTGAATTTATAATGTTTAGCACATCCACGCTTAATTCCAGCCTAATGGTTAAGTGTTGCGGTCATAACTTGCCCCAATGTCAGTCTATTAAATACTTAGGCGTATATTTTGACCAACGTCTGACGTGGACCAATCATGTGGACTTTGTCATTGGTAAACTTACAAATGATGGCTTCTTAAGTCTTATGTTGACGTTTCAGTTCTAATAACGTATTATTATGCTTACATTCAGTCAACAATTTGTTACTGTATCGTTTGTTGGGGAAATAGCTCTCGCATTAGAGAAGTGCTTGTAATCCAAAAAAAGATAATAAGAACAATTTTTGGTAAAAGAAGACGAGATTCTTGCGGAAAACTATTTAAAGACGCAAAGATTATGACTATTGTTTCTTTGTAGATATTTAAGTCATTAGTATACGTTAAAAATAATATGACTCTTTTCAAATCCAGAGACTCTAGTTTATCTTCACTGAATTTACGCCCAAGCGGGAACTTGAAACTGCCTTCGCATCGTTTGACTCTGTCTTCCAAAAGTCCGAGTATTATGTTAATTAAACTATATAACCATCTTCCTCTTTCAATAAAAAATGTCGAAAGTCCGCTGCTTTTTGAAAAGAAACTCAAAGTATTCTTTCTGGAAAATACCTTTTACTCGGTTGACGAATATTTGAACTTTGCATTTCATAATTCAGTATTCCATTGATACCTTCTCTCTTTTTTCTGCGATAGTTTGCTATATTTTGTTTGTAAATTTGACAGATGTGTTTTTTTTTTATATATTTATACATATTTTTGTTTAGATATATGTACCTGACTATATTCCGATACCCTTGTACAGGGTCTTATGGAAATAAAGCATTGTCATTATTCATCTTTCTAAGTTCTTCTCGCATAATTGCGGTAGCAACAAGTGTTGACGGGCTATGCCAAGTCAACACCCGGACTATTATTGATCGGAATTTAGGAAGGATCGTACGATGTTACAGGTCTTCAGAATTACAGACTTTTGGAATGTTTTGTGTAACTTTTCGTCCAGGCCTAACTGTTGTAGGTGTGGTGTAAATGTGTTTGGTGTAAGGCCTGAGACTGACATAATGAGGGGAACAATAGTAACTTTGTCCTGCTTCCAAATGCGTTTTATTTCCATGGCAAGGTCCGTGTACTTAGAGATTTTCCCAGCGTAGGTGTTTTGTATATTCACATCATTGGGAATAGCAATGTCTATCAGGTATGTAACTTTGTCGAGCTTTGACTGGAAAACTATATCTGGTCTGTTGGCTGGGATAGTCTTGTCTGTATGTATTTCAACGTCCCAGTATAGTTTGTATTGATTGTTTTCAAGTACTGATGTCGGAGTGTAATTATAATATTGATCTGTGTTTTCTATTAGTTTGTTCGTTGTGGCTAGCGCTTGGTGTATGACCTTCGCTGCAGAGTTAGGTCTGGCTGTGTACTCGGTACCAGCAAGAGTTTTGCACCCGCTTGTTATGTGATCTATTGTTTCCTTTTGTTGGTGACATTTTCTGCAGTTATCGTCTGTTATGGATGGATCTTTAATTACGAATTTTTTTATTATTATTATTATGATTTTCCAAGTTTCTCTCGCATGACTGCGGTAGCAACAAATGTTGACGGGCTGTGCCAAGTCAACACCTGAACTATTACTGATCTGAATTTAGGAAGGATCGTACGATGTTACAGGTCTTCAGAATTACAGACTTTTGGAATGTTTTGTGTAACCGTTCGTTCAGGCCTAACTGTTGTAGGTGTGGTGTAAATGTGTTTGGTGTAAGGCCTGAGACTGACATAATGAGGGGCACGATAGTAACTTTGTCCTGCTTCCAAAGGCGTTTTATTTCCATGGCAAGGTCCGTGTACTTAGATATTTTCCCAGCGTAGGTGCTTTGTATATTCATATCATTGGGAATGGCAATGTCTATTAGGTATGTAACTTTATCGAGCTTTGACTGGAAAACTATATCTGGTCTATTGGCTGGGATAGTCTTGTCTGTATGTATTTCAACGTCCCAGTATAGTTTGTATTGATCGTTTTCAAGTACTGATGTCGGAGTGTAATTATAATATGGATCTGTGTTTTCTATTAGTTTGTTCGTTGTGGCTAGCGCTTGGTGTATGGCCTTGGCTGCAGAGTTATGTCTGGCTGTGTACTCGGTACCGGCAAGAGTTTTGCACCCGCTTGTTATGTGATCTATTGTTTCCTTTTGTTGGTGACATTTTCTGCAGTTATCGTCTGTTATGGATGGATCTTTAATTACGTATTTTTTGTAGTTTTGTGTCGCAATCACTTGGTCTTGAATGGCAAGCATGAAGCCCTCCGTTTCTGGGAACAGCTGGCCGTTATGCAGCCAGGTGTATGACTGTTTTTCGTTAATATGGTCTTGTGTGACACGGTACCTATGTTTGTCGTGAAGTGCTTTCTGCGACCAGGTGTTTATTTTTTCTTGTTGTGATTGGATGTGATTGTATGTGTCTGTTGCGTGATTTGGACAAGAGCGGTTAAGTGGTGTATAGTTTTTGTCTGCTTTGACTATTGATCTATGTAGGTTTGTCTGTTTGCTTTGGAAAAAATGTCTGAGTGTCTTTATTTGTCTTGAGTGAAGTGACTGTATGTCTATAATTCCTCTGCCCCCCTGTTTTCTGTCTATGGTGAGCCTTTCCTTGCACGCGTTGGGGTGTGACATTCTGTGTTTCGTAAGTTCTGTTCGTATGAGTATATGGATGTTTTCTATGTCAGTGACCGACCACTTGATGATGCCAAATGAATACGTGAGGATTGGTATTGCAAATGTATTAATAGCTTTTGTAAGGTTTCTAGAATTCAGTTTTGTTTTCAGAAGCTTAATGAGGCGGTCTCTAAATACTTGTCTAAGTTGTGCTTTGATTTGTGTGAGGTCTATCTTAACATTCTGATTGAAACCCAGGTACTTGTACGTTTCTTCCTTGTCCATGTTATCCAACGTCTGGCCGGTTACTGTTTCCTGTTCGGGATGGTTCTTCCATTGGCCTTTGTTTATGTGTAGCACCTTGCATTTGCTCATCCCGAACTCCATCCTGACATCTGACGTACAAACCTCTGTTATTCTGAGTAATTCTCTCAGTTGCACGTCGGTGGCAGCATATAGTTTTATATCGTCCATGTAGAGGAGATGATTGATTCTGTGTTGATTTGCTTTCTGGTGTCTGATGTTGAAACCATAGTTTGTGCTGTTAAGTGCATTGGAAAGCGGATTTAGACAGAGGCAGAACCACAGTGAACTGAGAGAGTCACCCTGGAAGATGCCGCGTCGTATGTTTAGCTCCTCCGTTTGGATATAGCCGTCCTGAGTTTTGAGGTGTATGTTGGTTCGCCATGTCTCCATGGTTCTTGTAAGAAACCGACGAATGCCTGGGTTTATTTTATATATTTGTAGAATTTTAGTTAGCCAGCTATGGGGTACAGAGTCAAAGGCTTTTTTGTAATCTATGAAACAGGTATGAAGACTCCTATGTTCTTTTCTAGTTTGCTCCATGATCACACTATCAATTATCAGCTGTTCTTTGCAACCTTGGCTTTGTTTTCTGCATCCTTTTTGTTCTTCAGTAAGGATGCTGTTTTGCGTAAGGTGTTGTTCAATCCTTCTGCATATTGTTGCGGTGACGATCTTGTATAAGGTGGGGAGACATGTGATTGGGCGGTAGTTGGCAGGGTTCTTGGTATCTGCGCTTTTGGGTTTTATATACGTTATGCCCTGTGTTAGGAATTTGGGAAACCTTTCGGGTTGGATTATGGCTTTATTGATTTGGTTCGCAAGCATTTCATATGTTGCACTGAATTGCTTGTACCAGAAATTTTGTATATTATCCACGCCTGGGCACTTCCAATTGTGGGTATATTTTATCGTCTCAGCTATTTCCTCTGGTGTAAGAATGATGTCTCCCTGCTCCTCTATATGTTGATGTTTTTGCTCTTCTTGTTTGATCCATGGAGCGTCTTCATTATGTGTTTTGGGTTCTGACCATAGGCTTCCCCAAAACTCAGTTAGCTCTTGTTTACTAGGAGGTTCTATTGTTGTAATCTGGTTGTCGGGTGTTATTTTTTGGTAGAACTGTTTTTCACTTTTCTGAAAAAGATTGTTAGCATCCTTTCTGGCATTGGACTCGTTGTATCTGCGGAGTCTAGCTGCATAGACTGCAAGCTTTTGTTTGAGGGTATCAGCTATTTCTGGTACTGTCTGTTGTGGTGACTTGGATTTGAGTATATTAGCAGTTCTTTGTACGCGCTTCGAAGGGTTGTTATTGTTGGTGTATTGCGCGAGGTGTGCCAGATCCTTTCTGATTGTGCTAATTTTATTTTCAATTCTTGTTCGCCAATTAGGTTTAGATCTTTCGGTTGTGCGGTTTGTAGACCGTTTTGGAAGTTTTTGGCCGTTAAGTATGAGTGTAGTTGCTGCGGCAGCATATATAACAGTATGGATGTCTTCTAGTGTACTGTCGTTTGTTATAAATTGTGGTATGACGTTAGCATTTATTGAGTGTAATATTTGTTGGGTGTTGTTCTTAAAGATTAGTCTGGGCAGTGGATAGTGTAGGGTTGGTGCCACACCATTTGTTGAATTGTATGTTCATCACTTCTTCGGCAGATTGTGTGATAGAAAGTGGTCGATTAATGTTTCGGTTTTGTGTGGTTGTGGAAGGTGAGTTAGTGAATGTTGTGTTTGGTGTATCTGGTGTATGCTCATGCTCGGGATTAGTTTCAAAGTGTATGTTGGTCTTGTTGAATGTGGTTGTGTCTGGAGTATGGTTATTTGGAGACCGAATGTTTTATGTCTCCGTAATTGATTCAACAATATTTATTTCATTGGACACAGGATTTTTTTTGCTGGTTTTGTCGGTCGTATGGGTGTTTAGGGACTGGTTATTTCGGGTATGTATGTGTTGTGTCTCCGCGACTGATTCAAAAGCTAGCGAATCATTCGGTTGAACTGTATTTGTTTCGCCTGCTACAAGATTCTTTATAGCTTGTAGTTCTTGGTGTGTAAGGCGGTTGTTTTTTGTTATGACTCGTTTTTGGTCAATGAGTCTTTGTTCAGTTACACGTTCTGCGAGGTGTGGGTATTGTGCTATAAATAGCTTGTGCAGCTCATGTCTGTAGCCTACAGAGATGGTTTCTAGTTTCGTAGCGGTATAGTAACAGCGCATTACAGATTTGTTCATTTCAGTGGTCCACTGTAAGCGCTGTCTTGGTTTACCAGCTTTGGTGGTTGCCGGCTGTACCAGCAAAACATCCGCAGCTGGGTTGGGTGCTATTGGTTGTTCTGGGGTTTGGATTTGAGGTTCAGGTAAGTTTAATCGACGTACCCTAGGTCGTCGTTGGTTCTTTGCAAAAGTTACTTTATCCATCGCGTTCCCACGAGTCGGGACGATCTAAAAGTCGCTCTCTCGGGTGACGCCCATTCCAGGAGAGAAGGGACTTATATTTACTCCGAAGTTGGCCCAAGGTGCTCCTGAGGATTTGCGACTTTACTGTCGGGTTTTGTTGAGGCTTTCTCCTCGCGAGCCGGCCGGTTAAGGCAAGCCCCCCGGTTGCGTACCCCTCACAACGTTCCCCAGCCACACCTGCTGAGGTCGTTGAAGTGTGGGGCGCAATAACGGTTATTATTATTATTATTATTTTCACAGGCATTTCCCGTGCATACTTTAAAACAAATTAAGGTTCGACTCTGGTATTTTGACATGATATGATCTTTGACAAATTGCACATTTGATACCTTTGTGAGCTGATGTCATTTTATTTACACAAGTAACCTAGATGGTCTGTGACACAAGTATAACATCATGCTTCAGTTACTGATGGATTAAGCAATTGATCGTTTTCAGCCCTTACTGAGCTTTGGACAATAACATGTGAGATTATGTTATCTTTATCACTAAACAGGTTTTTTTTGAGAATTCTACTCTATAATTGCTTTGTTTTTCAGTTTGTTGAACTGTCTTAGTAAGATTTTCGGTCTCAATAATTACACTAGAACAGTTTTCTGGATTTTTTTCACAATTGGTGGTTCCCGTTTTCCTTTTTTGCCTATATTTTGTATCTTTCACTATTTTTGCTTCTTTCTTTTTTGCCGTATTTTCTTACCTTTTGGCTTTTCTTTCTTCTTTTAGACGTTCATTTTCCTTTTGCTCCTCAACTTTTTTGAGATGTTCTGTTTTTCTCACACTCGAGGTGAGTACAAAAGGAAGTTTCCGTGTCTTTTTTTCTCTTTTGTGTCCGGTGTCTTGGAAATAAGACGTATTCTTCTAATGAGCAGTTTATCGTAGATGTATCAGAATCGTCTGTGGTATAGTTGCCAACAGCCGTATTATGAGAAGCACTAGCTGTTGATGTATCAATAATTTCCATTTTTCCTAGATCAGCAGTATCCTCTATAATTAGGGGTATACCAGCTATATTTAACGTCATTAGATCTCCATCTACTCATTAGTCATTATCGTCATTATCAGTTTGAGTTGTAGTATACTACATTGTTCACTTTGAAATACACTACATTTGTTATTGCTACCTCACAATGATGAGTTCCTTTCTTCTTCTGGCAGGATGGGACTGGAATGATTTGTGGTTTGATTCAGTGAACCTCAGGATTTTTTACAAATTTATTGATTAGAGCTTTCAGTAATCTCTCATCGTCATTGGCATTTTCAGGTGATATTTGGTGGAGTTGGTTGAGTTTCTCAGCACCATCAATATCTTCAAATTCAGTGTACGTTACTGCTGAAGTTGGGTTTCTCATATGGCTTACATACCTAAGCATTTCGAATAGTCCACTGGAGAAGGACACCATGGATAAATTCGGCATGCTTTGAAACCATACTAGGTTTAAGATAGTTTTCTATCACTCCTTTGAGGACTTTCGCAAAATTTGATTTCGTTACGGCTTCACATGGATGATCTCGTTTAAAAGCTAAAATTTCTGCCTTTCAGTCACCTTTAAACGGTTAAACACAGCAGGCAACGTCCGCTGGCTGGAGGATACGGGTGCAATTTGGATATAGTGCTACTAATACTATTTGTAATTTTCTACAAAGTTCACTAAGCTCATAGGTCAAGTGGGTTTTGTGACCGTCAACAAAAAGAATAATAGGAAATTTTGTACCGATCTCTTTCATGTGTCTATAGAAAACATTGCCAACATATCCATAGAATATTACATTCGTCATCCATCCATTTTCACTTCCACTATAGCCCCATGTATCAGACACAGATTGCACTATTTCATATGGTAGCCTTTTATATGGAGACTATCACTGGAGAAGTTGTATGGCCATTGGCACAAAAATTGAAGAGTACAGTGATAATGGTTTTAGGATGGTGCTAGATTTAATAAACGTTCTTACATCCCTTTGGACCTAAGACTCTTTTATATCGAGGGCATATATGTAGAAACAAGTTTCATTAGCGTTGAAGACTCTATTGGGATCCTGAAGAATATCATTCAGATTTTTTTCTTCTAAATATTATTCTATTCCTGAAAACCATTTTCTTATGTCTGCCTCGGCTACAGTTGAACTTGCTGCTGTCACCCCTTCTACGTTTCTCAGTGAAATGATTGGGTACCTTCTCAAGAATTCCTTGTACCACCCTGCACCGGGCTTATTGTCAGTGAAAGGAGTACTCTTTGGGTGATCGTCCAAAAACTTTTTCACAGAAGTTTGTAAGTCTTCAATTCTAAGACGGAAGCCTTTTCGGTGGGATGTTATAATCCATCGTTCTAGTAATTCTTCCTCCTCATAGGTGAACACAGGACTAGGCCCTGGTGTAATTTTATCTTTGAACTTTGCACTCATCCGGAACTGTATGGTGGCTCGAGGAACGTTGAATGTGTTTGCTGCGTTTCTCTGGCTCATACCTGATTTGACTGCAGTAACTGCTTTTGTAACATCTGCTTCATTATAATATTTTTTGGTATGCTGCCCCTTCTCATACCTTAGGCATTCTGAAAGGACACAAAGACAGGAATTTTCACCAAATGGTCAAATATGACCTTCATGAAATAAAAGATGTCATCTATTTTACTATTCAGTATACCTCCGAAGTAAACTTTACAATTATTGGCCACTTTCGCATACAGTTATTGGCACACAGCTAACTTATCTTAAAAATACCTTCAAAGGAATAGTCTTTTTTATACAGACATGCGCGGAAACATGATTCTTGATGTTTCTTCACAAGAAAGCAAGACAGTTATTGGCCTGGGTGGCCAATGACCATTTTCGATGCAATTTTGCATTATAATAATTGGCATACTAAAATTAGCGCGAAAATACTAATCTAACCTTTAACTCCGCTTTATACAGGGTGTCCCACGACGATTAAGACAAGCAATATATCGGAACTGGGTAGTAGTAGCGAATTATAATTTTGGGGGTGTATATTAGAGTATATATTCATTTCACAAAAATAAAACAAACTAGAATAAAATATTTTTTTAAATTAGACTCATAAGAACAGTTAATGTATCTACTATATTACAAAATATATTTTATGTACCCTCATACCTATGATATGCTATGTATTAATAAAAAAACACATCTTTTTTATTTATCGTTTATAGCGAACTTCTCTTATAACGAACCGTTTTCGGCGGTCCCATGAAGTTCGTTATAACTGAACATTACTTTATTTGCGATTTTCTCCAATGTTGTGGAAGTAGATATTTGACATTTTTCACATACTTCGGAGGTATCACTAGGTTAAAGCAAGTCTGTATATTATTTTTCAACTTTAAATTGCCTTTCCAATTTCCTAATGAAGAATATGCTAACATACATGGGGATGACGTCAAGGCATTCTTGAAACGTAAATTTCCGAATAACAACTTTGATGTAGAAAAATTACCACGCTGGAAAAATGCTACAACGGAGTCTTTCAAGGTGGGAGCCGACTATCAGCTGCTTGATAAACTTTTCGATGGCACTATTTGGCCACAAGGTACCTTAGTCAAACCCTTTAGATTTTTTCGATCTGAATCTGCGTCATTGTGAAACTGTTCATATAAGTGAAAGCAATCCTCAAGGCAGTAATATCAAAATTTGTCATATAAACGTTCAAGGAGTAACTAACAAGTTTCTGCAAATAGAATCATTACTCACCCAACATGATATTCATGTACTAGCTATAACTGAGCATCATATTGTAGACGATAACATGAAGCATACATATTTCTCAAATTATACGTTAGGTTCTTACTTTTGCCGAAGTAGGCACAGAAATGGAGGTGTGTGCATATATATCAAGTCAAACATCAGCTATAAGCAACTAAACCTTAGTCAAGAGTCAGTTGAAGGCATATAGATGTCTGTGGTCTAATTATCTCATCAAATGCAAAGCAAATTTACATGTTAACTATATATCGTCCCCCTAGCGGAGATGTTAAGACATTTTTTGATGTTCTGTCTAGAATTCTAGCAATAGTAACAGAAAAATCAACAGATATTATACTTTGTGGTGATCTAAATATTGATTATAGTTCAAGTTGCATAGAAACACTGTTATTAAAGGATACTTTAGATTGCGTCAACTTGCATGTCACAACAACAGAACCTACAAGAATATTCACTAACGTCAACGGCCATACCAGTTCTAGTTCTATTGACTACATGGTTACAAATATAGACAAGTCCTTGTATAATTCAGGTGTATTTAACCCGAATTTAGCTGATCATTTTGGTCATTTATTCACAATAACATGCCATAATTTTAACCAAACAAGTAAAGTGAAATACAAGTTTCGCAATCTTAGTATGAGCAATATTAATCATTTCAAGAAGCTGATTAGCGAAATAGATTGGCGACCTTTATATGAACTTGATACAGACAACAGCTTTGCATACTTTCTTGAATCTATCATTTGGTGTCTAGATTGCAGTTGTCCCATAAAAACAGTCTCAAAGATTGTTATCGAGAAGAATACTTCAAACTATTGGTATAGTGACACGCTAGCAAAACAGAAGCAGTACCTAAAAGATTTATTTTGGCTCAACTCAAATCTCTGAAGTTCTGCCACACTTGAGTTGTATAATAACGAAAAACGTGATTATAAAGCTGATCTAGCTCAAGCTAAATGCAATTACAGTGCAAATAAAATCAACGAGTCTTCTAACAAACCGAAAACTATGTGGGATATAATTAACTACGAACTAGGAAGATCAAGAACGTATGATTCTATTTCACTGAATATTGATAATAAAATTATCACTGATGAACTACAGCTGTCGAATGCTTTTGGTAATGCCTTTTCAATGAGGGTTCCTCATAAAATTAAAGAACATTTCTCATACAATCTCTCTTTGCCACCTACTTCACTATCATATATTGAACCAACAGTATTTATTAGAGCCGCTAATGCAGGCGATGTCGATGAAATTTTAATCGGCATGAAAAACAAACGTACTACTATGACGAACTTTCTATATTTCTATTGCAGCAAATTGAGGAGCACTTACTTGACCATCTTGTTCATCTCATAAATAAATCCATAACTAATAGCTGTTTTCCCGATAACCTTAAGTTGGCAATTGTGATTCCAATGTTCAAAAAAGGTAATCGTGGTGACATTGATAACTATAGGCAGATTTCACTACTTAGTATATTATCTAAAATATTAGAGAAATTTATTTATGGTCAAATGTATCAGTTCGTGACTAAACAAAATATTTTGTCAGCCTGTCAGCATGGATTTCAAGCGAGAAAATCAGTCGAAACGGCGTGCTGTCACTACTTAGAATTTATCTATGATCAGTCGGACAGGGGAAAGTACGTTGTTTCTTTACTCTTTGACTTGTCCAAAGCATTTGACTCTGTCGATCCAAACATACTTAGAAATAAATTAGAGGCAGTTGGAATCCGAGCAGTGGCTTTGGAGTGGACCATGTCTTATGCGGAGAATAGAAAAATGCAAGTTAAAATAGGAGAAGCAAAATCAGATCCCTTTAATCTTGAACTTGGTGTAACTCAAGGGTCAGTGTTGGGTCCCTTGATCTTTTTATTATATGTAAACGACCCACCGAAGTATATATTTGTAGGAATGTTACTATGTTCGCGGACGACACTACAATAACTGTCTCTGGTAGTAATACAAGTGAACTGCAGATAAAAGTTGAAAAGGCGATTGACCAACTCAGTGGATGGTGTCAACGCAACAGGCTGATTCTCAATGAGAGCAAGACAGTCATAATAAATTACAACATGCAACGGTCGTTGCCCACTGACATTTGAACTATTTACAACCTCAAACTCTCTTCTACTGCCAAGCTTTTGGGTACCTTCTTTGATGCTAGATTGTCATTTAGTGAACATATCGAATATGTATGCAAAAATTTAAACAAAGCGTTCTATGCTATACTTCAACTCAAACAAGTACTGGATCAAAAGGAACTCTTGAATCTTTACTATAGTCTGGCACATTCACACCTTTCCTACAACATAATGACATGGGGTAGAGCTAAAGGGACTGAAAGAGTGTTTATTGCACAGAAAATAATTTTAAGGATGATTTTCAATATGGGAAAATTAGAAAGCTGTAGAGCTGTTTTCAAAAAGTATAGAATACTAACTGTTACCAGCATTTATATTTTAAAGTGCGTCACTTTTGTTAAACAACATCAAAATGTGTTCAGTACCTTGAGCTGTAATCACAACTACAATACTAGAAACGCAGATACTTTAATCATACAGAATCATTCTACCTCGTATTTTAAACGTTCACCTTATTATAATTGTGTTGTGTTATATAATAAACTACCTCAACAACTCCGTCAAATAAATAACTACAACAACTTTAAATGTAAAGTGAAACATATTTTATCAAGTAGTGGGTACTACACTATTAATGAGTACCTGGAAACTGTGTGGTAAATATATATCTTTTAATCCTTTTACTTTACTGTGATATGCGATATATTTTGTATATATTATCTTTATTGGATGTTTATTAATTTGTCGTTCTATCTTAATGTTATTTGTTATTCTGTCGTAACACATGTTACCTAATGTTTCATATAACAACATATTGTATATTCATTTACATTGACATGCCATATACAATTTTGTGTCTTTTTGGTCAATAAAGTACTACTACTACTAGTACTACTACTACTACATTTTATTTATGGATTTTGTGATAAAAATCCAGCAGCTACATCATAATATTTTCTCGACTGTGCTCGATCTTGGCACTATCAGTTCGTTTGTCGGGGTTTGAGGACGATTCCTATTATTGTGACACCCAATAAGATATTTGTTTTTGATCACGTGACATTCGATTCAAAAATGTTAATGGGACACCCTGTATAATTGTGACTTTTTTTATTCCTCCCGATAAAACAATTCCAACAAATTAGCACACTTGGGGTCTAAAGTGATTCATTCGAGAGCTACAGGTACTTAAAGTACTGTACCACTACCATTGATTATAACATGTACCCCTACAGTTAAATTATCTTGGTAGTGTTTCGTAATGGTAGTGGTAAAGTCCTTTAAGTACCTGCAGTAGTGCAGCTCTTGAATAAATCACTATTTAGACCCCAAGTGTGCTAGTTTTTTGGAATTGCTTTATAGGGAGGAACACAAAAAGTCACAAATATACAGGGTGCCCCATTAAAAATTTTGAATCGGACGTCACGTGACCAAAAACAAGTACCTCATTGGGTGACACAATAATAAGAGAAGATACTATATTTGCTCTAATTTACACCCACAAAATTATAATTCGCTACTACTGCCCAGTTCCGATATATTGCTTGTCTAAATCGTCGTGGGACACCCTGTATATAATTTATCACAATCCAGTTCGTTATCATCAAAGTTTAAAATGCTCATCGAGCACAGGTAATAGTAGCATGAATATATCTACCACCTACTGCTTAAGAAATAATGAACACTTACCTGTTCAAAATGGAGCATTGGGGGGGAACCTTTGGCAATAAAGTAAGGTTAGGAGTATGAATTCCAGACACAATATACAGCAGCGTTGCAGCTTCCCGCTTGAAATTTTAGAATCAAAGTATCGCAACCGTGTTTCTTATTATATGACATCAAAAAAATAATGGTAAATAACTATTTGGTGTCCAACAACTGCCCTGTTTACCCTATGTATTTTAACTTGTCCAAATAGAAAACAAAAACACACGGAAATATGACTTTTTATTGCAATAACTGTTCAAATTGTTGCGTGGTATTTTCCAAACAATAATATAGGGGATTTTCAAATTTCTGACGGACAGTTGCAAAAACAATGAAAATTATTCCAACTTATAGAGGCCAAAACCAATGTGCTCGGCAAACTGCCGATCCGCTTAAGGGGCCTGGGTATACACGGTTATACATATGTATTTGCCACGTTAAAACACGGATTCCCATTTCTAGCAGAACTCACTTGTTTTTCAAAGTACATAAACAGTATTTCAAAAGGTGATAGTTAAGACCTTAATGAATGACAACTATTTGCGATTTTCTCAAAAAAGTTTTTTGTGTGCAAAAAAACTCGCAATGTAAGATCATACATTCTTTAAATGTCTGTAACTTGACAACCAAACACGATATCAAAAAAGGCCAAATAGGTGACAAAGCGCAAGCTTTCTTCTTCAATCTGCTTCATTACTGTAAGTTTAAAGGTAACGTCAGGAGCTTGGAAATGCGAAATTCATTTTTATAGTGACCTTTGGACCTTACCTTTGGACCTTTTGACCTTACTATCGGATTTTTGGACTTATGTCCCCTCATCTTAGACATACACACTGCAGAAAGGGAACAGGCTGCCACGCCTCCTCGCTAACACGGGAATACGTCTTTTCTTGGATTCTCAATTTCGGGCGCTATACCCTAGACCCTTAAGTCATCTGCTTATTGTTTGCATTGTAGCTTTATGAATGGGTTTCTTGTGAGTCAAGATAAGATAACCATTAGGACATCTATAAAGTTTAGTTTTTTCTACATAATACTCTAAAACCGAAGCTACACAGAGCTCAGGACATTCTTTAAAAAACGGCATTATCAGAATAGGCTGGAGTTTGTTTTTTCCCGAAGTTTTAATTCTGTCACTAATTTCCATTTCAATGCTGTCTTCAAATTTGGTGAGGTTGTTCAATGAGATTTTTGCTAAGCTTTGTACTCTATGACCTGACGATAGCGCTAATAGCATGACCAACTTTTTTGTGAGTAACTCTAAGTTTAGAGAATCCAGAGGATGGAGACTTTTTAAATATGACAGTACTGGTTGCGGATCCCAAGTGGACTGATATTTTGGTTTTGGTGATCTAATATTGTATACACCTTTCAAAAACCTCTTTATTATCCTTTCGTCGTTTGATGAATAATGAATTATGAGATTCAGTGCTGATCTATATATGTATGTATAGACTAGAGTATGATAATTCATTATCCATTTGTCCCTTAAAAAACGTTAAATTTTATGCTTAGTAATACGGCAAAGTCACAGCCTTCCAAATTTTATAATCTCTGCGATATTCAATTTTTTCCCGATATCTACTTATACCGAAAATGGTGATTTACACCTAAACGGTTCGCTTTAAGTCCCATGTATGATACATAAAGTCGGACTAGAATTCACCAAGGAATCTGAATATGCAATAATATATGGGGTGTTCCATTTAAAAAAACATAGCTTTGATACATTTCGTGCTTTTGGGACACCCTGTATAACATGAAAATATTTTTAAGATGTAGCCTTTATAGGTCTCCATCTATCCCAAATTATTATTTTCTTTTTTATCAAATACTTTAGCCATAATGCTCCGTGTCGAATAACGTGAATAACCCTGTATAAACTACATATTCCAAAGAATATTTTTGAAAATTTTTTGTATCTGCTCTCAAAATCGATTTATTCTACATTTAAATACAAAGAAACGCTAATAATCGAGCTAATTTTAAAATTCTGATGTTAAATCGTTAATAACTCTCCGAAATAATGGATAACAGGTTTTGAATTTTTCAGGGTAGATACCTATGTGATCAAACTTATCAAGGCTGAAAAAAAAATTAATGTACCAAAAAGTCTCGTGAACCAGCGTCCGTAAATGAGTAAATTTGTAATATAATACGGATTTTCAAATTTTTCCAACATCCAAAAACAGGTGCTGACGTCATTGGTACAGGACGATATCAACAATCATAGGATGATTATTAAATTGATGACCCTATATAACTGTCAGCCTCAAAAACTACCACGTTTACGTCAATGTTCCATTTTGGTTTTGATTTGTTGACCTGAATTCAAATAAAAATACTCGTTAAAAATGACAGATTCCTAGACTCAATAAACGTATGACGTGCTTCAAATGAATACCAGAGATGACAGAGGTTGCTTTACTCAAAATTATATTTGGAATAGTTCTCATAAGCAACTCAAGAAATCAAAACCTTCTATTTTATGATACATAGGGCTGGTTGTACAAATGCGGGCTTTGTTAAGCCTAAGCTTAGCTAAGTTCGGGCTTAAAGTCGACATCCGTTGTACAATCGTCAGCTTAGTTAACCCTTAACCGGTAACGTGCAAGTTCGGGGCATAGCTGGTAACGTGCAGCCTGTGAGACTGTAACCTCTTTGAAGCTTAAAAAATCAAATTCTCATAATTATTTTTTGGAAAAAATGGATGGAGATTTGTTGGATATATATCCTTTAATAATAATTTTGTATAAAGTAGCAGAACATGTGATGTAAAGAAAAAAAATTATGATAATTATTAACTAGAACACAAATTAGCAGCACAAATTTATAGGACCAAGATAATAAAAAAAAATTTGACCACACTCAAATCTATATATTTTGTGATTGATAATAAGTAAAGCAATACACCTATGAAAATATTTTGGTAAAAAATGACGGACCTGCTATGACTACCAGTTGAGAAAAATTATAACGTAAACCGTAACGTTCCGTCTCGCAGATTGAACCAAACTAACAACTATGCACATCTGCAATGTTGTTTATGCAAACTTATTGATAAACGGGATATAAAAAGGATACCAATGGCTGATAGATTGGATGAGGTCATTTACCAGAAATGCGGTAAGGTTTTGTTGTAGGGTCGAATTTAAGATTGCTTGCAGTCTCACAGACAACCCGTTACCAGTTAAGGGTTAAACCTGGTTGATAATGAAATTCACTACAGTTGGCATCGATGAAGCAATACGTACTGACATAATCATTTGAAAAATTACCTTTTTTGGTTAGGCACTTATGACAGTTTGTGTCAAATTTCGGCAACGTCCATTTCTGTCTCTGTTCTTACATTTGCTCTTTTTGTTAAATCAGACCTCAGAGTAACAACTGAACATAGAGGTAGTAAACAACTAAATTTAATAGGCCAACATCTTTTCTTACGTTGTCATATCGACCACCAGATACGGCAATTATAATTGTTTACTATCGTCTTAATTGTATAGTATCCAGAAATATTCCATTCTAGTTAAAAAAGACAGTATTTTGATGGTTCAGAAATGATTACAGCAAAATCAATTGATATGTTGACCTCTACTGCGTTACTGCATGTTTCTTCATCGTTAACGCAAATTCTGTCTTACATAAATTTTAAGGAGTTGGCAACGCCTATGTAATTTTCCTGCGATTTGTTTACGGTAACCTCCGGCAACGACTGTCAAACGTTTGTTTTGTTTGTGCGTCTTTTATGCTTGGTCAGTAAAATCGAATTCGCTATTTGTTGGTAACTGTAGTGAAGCTTTACAGACTTGCTGTGCTATATTCGAGTGTAGTTTAACAGTTTTTCGAGATGGGACAGTGCAGAGCAGTGTTTGTAACATGGGTTGCATTGGAGGAATTTTCAGGTTAGTTGGCAATGTTTGGGGGCTGAAGTGTCAAAGATGATGGCTTTGAGCACGCCATGCTGAAGTGGTTTGTTTACTACCTCTATGTTCAGTTGTTACTCTGAGAATCAGACACAAATCTTTTAAAAAATATGAGCTAATAAAGTGACAAGCAATTTGAAGGTTCCTCCTTGACATATCATGTCACTTGTATCAGGTTAGGTTTAAACCTCAGCTAAGCTCGCGTTGAGCTTCGGCTTACGTAAGCTCGTGTTAAGCTTGGAGTGGAGGGTTAAGCCAGCATTGTACAACGGACATTTTGCAACTGACGTGGTTTAACGTCGGCTTACCTTAAGCCGAAGCTTAAGCTCGCATTGTACAACCGGGCCTTAATACCTTACAACGAATGCTTTAACGCAATTTTTTTTAGATACAAGGACCCTATTATCTTACCTAAAGTCACAAACGGCAGTACACTCTTTCTCGTCCAGACTAACTTTGAGCCTAATTTGCGTTCCATCGTCCATAAATTCTTCTGCTTCCAGCACGGTCGCTCCCGTTCTTCGTTTCGTTTCCTGGGCTACAACTTTCAACATATCCCTCACAGCGTATTCGGCATTAGTCTGGATATGGTGCATGTATGCCTGCACCACTTCAAGACCATATTGATCTATCAGCTCCCCTACCAGGTCGATGCCTTTTTTATTTGCGGCGACCTATTGGCGTATAGCGAAATTGTTATGCACATGCAAGGATCTTTATTTTTTATATGTGTTTGTGAACAGCAATGATACATTACCATAACAATGACTAGATGTCGCACTCAGATCTCGTTGACGGTTACATCAAATTAAGAAGCGTCAGTAGCAGTTTTTGAAAGTTTTGACAATTTAGAGTGTCACCGACAGGTGAGGGCAGTATTGTGAAAATTCTCGGTTTTGCTGGTTGGGCGTTTTATGATGCCAACGAAAATCCATGTCTTTTATTTCCGTCGGTCTGTCTGTCTGTCGGTTTGTCTATTTGTCTGTTCGTGGTTTTCTACCCTTGTAATCTCAGTAACCGCTGCATGGATTGTGGACCGATATGCTGTGGGGTCATAGCAAGTAACGCTCCTATAGTTTTGAAAATCGGTGCATGGGCGGCGGAGTAATTAGCAAAAAACAAAATATTCTAAATATTCCTCAAACTTGTTTGTATGCGTATTAGGTGTTCCTGATTATTTTCTACTTTTTTGGGTGTGGGTGAAATTGTGGTGGTGAGGGGGTGATGGTTGTAAAACTGAAAAATTTGTTGTATTCATAATAGGCTGTCCATTGACCTGAGAAAAAAAGACCTGGCGGTATACCCTTTTTTAGATCTATCCGAACATTGCCTCGCCTGTTACAGAAATCAAGGGACTTGGAATGTCGATTCAGTAGCTGTGCAGCAATAATAAAAAACTATAAGTACAGCTGAAACGTTTTTAGACGTTTTAGGGGTTCCTGATCATTCTCTAATATTTTTTGGGTAGGCGTAAAATTGGAGTGGTTGGGGATGGGGGTTGTAAAACTGATTTTTTTTATATTCATAATAGGCTGTCCATTGACCTGTGAACGAAAGACCTAGCAGCATAACATACTTTTTTGCAGGCGAGCAAGCGACGATTTAGTTGCACGGGAATCTTGGACTATAGCGTCACGCTAGGAGAAAATAGTTAGGGGTTAAACGACTTACGTGTAAGGACGTTCAATCCTCAATTATACGAGAGAGCCCGGTCCGAAGAGATCACCCTGTAATATATGCTTTAGTTCCCGCTGTTATCGTCATTTTTTACAGAAAAACTAGTTCCAACTACCCACCATCCCCTGCGACCCGTTGTGCCAGGTCATTATGTTTCTACTCAGATCGTCTCTTCGGACGGGGCTCTCTCGTATAATTGAACTTCCTTACAGGTAAGTCGTTTAACCTCTTAATTGTACTTGGAGAGCCCCGTCCTCGAGATCACCCTATACAGGGCGGCCTAATAAGAATGGACGCCAGCAATATCTCGGTAACCGTTAATCATATAACTTCGAGCAAAAAATATTATTAGATAAACCGGCTAAGAGAAATCGCTGGAAATTATTTTCAAATGCCGCAAGTGGCCGCTAGGGGGTGAAACTGTTACGATCAATTAGAAAAACGGCTGTTTTTCGAAAAATATGCAAGTAAAGGTATATCATATTTTATACTATCATGTAGACAGGACAGCTTTCGATTTTTTTTTTTTTTGTTAATAGTTTTTTGCTCTATCTTGTAAGATTTAATGGTGAGGAATGTCAAAAAAGTGTTTCTATAAATGGCCATAACTTTGGCATAAGTTACCAGAATTAAAAAATCTAGGTCTCTTTTGAAAGAGCTATTCTTACCTAATTATCAGTTATTTATATCAGTTACATGTTATTTTATCTAGATGCAGGATAAGGCTCTTCCACAGAGGATGAGGTTTCCTGTAAGTTGGAAGTAATAGTGAGGGTGTTACTTGGAAGTCCATTCCTTTAGCGAGATTTTATTTGGAGTAACTCTGTGCCACGGGCAATTTTTCGTGAGAAGAGGGGATATACCATAATATATTGCTCCATTTTGTAGTTTGGGTTACTGCGCAACAATCCGTGACTGTTTAGTATTTTGCTAACATTTTGCCATTGATATAGAACCTTTTACTATCTAGAACCAATATCACTGATTTTAGCTTCATTTTCTAGTTTGATTATGAATGCCGTACTGTTTTATATACAGGGTGAGTTTTTAGTACCGGCTCGGTCGATAACTCCACTACTGTAGAACATAGCGAAAAAAGTTGTATATAAAAGTTGTAGCCACGGATATGCTCCTTGCTTAGAAAATATTTAGATTCATACAGGGTGATCCATAACTACGTGGTGATGCAAACATGCATTTTCTTTAATGAGACGCCCTATACAGGGTGAGTCAAGCTCAACGCCTCGGACTCTTGTAGGTCGAGTTGGGCTACATTTTAAAAATAATGACTTTTATACAGGGTGTCTAATAAAAGCGTGACATATCAAAGTTACGTTTTTTTAAATGGAACTCCCTGTATATTATTGCATATTTGTATTCCTAGGTGTATTTTAGTGTGACTTTATGTATCACACATGGGACTTTAAGCGAACCGTTTAGGTTCAAATCATAATTTTGGGTATAGGTAGATGTCAGAAAATAATAATTGAATATCGCAGCTATTATAAATCTTAGAGGGCTGTGACTTTGCCGTGTTACTAAGCATGAAATGTGTCAGCTTATGTTAGACGGTCGAGTTCGAATTACATTTGTACTTGGAGAAATTAATAGATCAATTAATGAAACTGCAATCAAAGGTAACTTCATTTTTTCAAATGGGAATGCATAATTTTTTTTATATGATCAAATGTGCAATTTGATAGACTTTCTAATTATATTAGGTTGTGAATATCAATCTATGGCAGTTTTTATTAAATTCCGAGATTTCAATCAAATCAGTGTTTTTCAATTTCCCTACCTATAAACAAACTAGCAGGCCATAAAATATAAACAAAATCATATTCAGATGGAAGAAAACAACTAACTTAGCAAAAGGATCCAGCAGAACTGGAGTAAAAGAACAAGATTATAAAAATTCCCTACAACAGAACAACTCTAACTAGAAACAACGGCGGTAACATGTCTAAGGTTAAAGAGAAGCTGGAGTGCGACAGAAATGGATAATTTTTACAGCCTGCTAGCGACTGCAATGTACTAGAGATTAAAAACTTCCAAAATCACTAAACACTTTGAAATGAAAGCAAAACTTTCAGCGATCGTTGCCGTCAGTCTAATATCTTCAGAACGCAATTTCACATTTAATAGTATAAAACAGTAGTCGGTATGCTGTGAAAAATACCCATTTCTGTCGTACTCCAGCTGCTTTTTGACCTTAGATGTGTTATGTCTGCTATTTCTGGTTAGAATTGATTTGTTGTAAGTCATTTTTATAACTTTGTCCCTTTACTCTAGTCCGTCCGTAACTACCTGCTAAGTTAGTTATTTTGTTCCATCTGAACAGTTTTTTGTTTATATTTCATGGCCTGCTAAGTTGCTTATAGGTGAGAAAATTGAAAAACACTGGTTTTACTGAAAATTTGAAATTAAATCAAAACTACCAAAGATTGATATCTACAACTGCATATCATTAGAAAGCTTATTAAATTGCACATTTGATCGTATAAAAAATTGTGCATTCCCATTTGAAAAAATCAAGTTACCTTTGATTAAAGTTTTTTATTTATTTTTAAAATGTAGTCCAACTCGACCTACAGACACTCGCGAAGTCGATTTTTCGAAAAGTGGTATCGTTTGGTCACAAGAGTCCGAGGCTTTGAGCTTGACTCACCCTGTATATTATTCCATATTCAAATTCTACTAATGATTTCCGTTCTTCCAATATAGGGTGTTGTTACATTATACAGGGTATTTAAAAAGTTATGACCATTTCTATATCCAAATCGCTGTCAAACGAACGCACTGTATATCAAAAGGTAATCAATCGAAAATTATTTTTTTACACGGGAAGATTAAAAATATCCTCTAGTTTTAAAATCGGCTAAAAAAGCCCACAACGTATATTTGTATACAGGGTGATGTAGAACGCAATATCTAGATTTTCTCTCTTTTTTTTTAAATGTAACCCCCTATATTTTATTATACCTAAGAATGGCTTTCAATATGCTCTTTCATCTTTGTATAGCACTTGTTATGTCTGCATTTATTAGTTTCTGAGATATTTCGATTTTTCTACAAATTCTAAATATTCCTTCTATTTGTTTACTAAAATTTATATATTTTGAGAACATACTACCACATTATATTTTTGCTTAATAAACAACTAAAATATAAGGCCATAATAGTACTTGATCAAGTCAAAACACTGAATTAACGAGATAATATAGGTCAAGTGTGCTGAGGAAGCAATGTTATAGACATCATGCATAATTATCAAGCAGATCATTCAGGTAGGCTATGAAATATTAAACGACACATTCCAAATAAAACGATGCTCCAATCTTTCAAACGCAATAGTTTTAGAGTGCTTCCGTTCTGGATATTTCTGTTCATAGGTGATATATTCTAGAGGCAAGAAGGCAATTTCTCAAGGATTCTGCTAAATACTCTAAATGGACTAATTAATTTTTAATGCTGGTTTTTCATACAGTACGGAATTATTGAGCAGGTTATGAACACTGTCAGTTTTTCAAAGCCTACCTGATAAATCTGCTTGATAGTTATGCATCACACCTACAAAATTGTTTCCTTTGCATACTTGACTTTTATTATCTGGATGATTTAGGGTTTTGACTTCATCAAATACTATCGTGACCTTATAATTTAGTTGTTCGTTAAATAAAAGACAAATCCGATAGTACTTTCTCAAAATAAATGAATCTCAGTACACAAATAGAAGCTATATTTTAAATTTACCGAAAAATCGAAATATCTCGGAAACTGATTTACGTAGGTACAACAAGTGCTATACAAAGATGAAAGAGCATATTAAAAGCAATTAGTTGGTATAATAAAATATTGGGGGTTACGTTTAAAAAAAGAGAGTAAATTTAGATTTAGCATTCTACATCACCCTGTATACGAATATGCGTCGCGAGCTTCTTTTATAGCCGATTTTAAAACTAGAGGATATTTTTAATCTTCCCGTGTAAAAAAAATAATTTTTGATTCATTACTTTGTGATATACAGTACGTTCGTTTGACAGCGATTTGGTCATAAACATGGTCATAACTTTTGAAGTACCCTGTATAATGTTATAGTACCTTATACTGTGAGAAGCGAAATTATTAGTAGAATCTAAAAATGGGATAATATATAGGGTGTCTCATTTAAAAAAATATATGTTTGCATCACCACGTAGTTACGGATCACCCTATATAAATCTAAATATTTTCTGAGCAAGGAGCACATCCGTGGCTATAACTTTTATATACAACTTTTTTCGCTATCTTCTACAGTAGTGCAGTTATCGACCGAGCCGGTACTAAAAACTCACCCTGTATGTTTCTAGCTAACCAGCCATCAAGAGTGTGGATCCGCTTCCCTAAGGAACTCGCTTGGTGCTGATACGTGTGAATATACGAATACACACCCGCCATTTCCACCTAGTTTCTGGCCCCTGGAAGGATTCACAGGAGTGTGACTGCAAGCTGTTTCTGCTACTTTGGATATAGAAGGTACGTAATAATTGCTTATTTTCTTATTTGAATTGCCATCTTGGGCAGCTATTGAGCATTTTTACGTACCTTCATATTTAGAGTTCGTAGTCACCTCCAGGTGTCTAACCTTTATTCCTATTCCTTTATTCTTTTGTACATTTTTTGAGAAAGAGAGAGAGAGAGAGAGAGGAGCATCTTTCTTTATTTTGGTTAGTTCCACGTAAAAATTGCTTATTTTCTTGTTTGAATTGCCATCTTGGGCAGCTATTGAGCATTTTTTACATACCTTAATATTTAGTTTGTAGTCACCTCCCGGTGTCTAACCTTTATTCAGTTTTGTTCTTTTGCCCATTTTGAGAGAGGGAGAGAGAGGAGCATCTTTCTTTATTTTTGATATAGTTTTTGAGTGTGCTCAGAACAAATTTTGCCTAATGTTTGAGCAGTAATTTTGATGTGTTGGTAATTGAACATTTTTCCATCTTTTTGCAACTGATACAACACACAGAAGTTACACATTTTGAACTTAAGCTAACAACAGTCTTGCTCACTTCAAGATCTTACTTAAGTTTTATTTTTAAGCATTAGACTTGAAAGGCCTATCAAGTACATAGGTTAGGTGATGCTGTACTTTAAGATTGTATTTTTATATATGCAGATTTATTTGTGAACCATTGTTGGGGATTATCTGCTATAGTTTTCCTATTTAACTTTAAGGGGGAAATTAGCATAGAGTTTAAAGACTTGTATCTTCATTGTGGGGTCTGACTGACTACAATTCAGACGCCAAGTGATACACCTGAGCTTGCGTTAACATCAAAACATACATCCTGAGGTTTTTCTGTAGAGGGTCCATGTACTAATTCCTTTTTCTTTCTGGTACATTGCATGACGGTGGCTTGAAGTGGTGGCCGAGCCAGAGTCAAGAGATCTTCCAGCTAATAAGGGAGTAGCAGAGTAGAAGAGTCTGGCCCAAGGAACCTGAAGAGGCTGCCGGTCTGCAAAAGGGAACCCTCTCAAAGAAGCTGTTAAGGGCACACAAGCGCCCAGGCGAGCCACCCTAGGATGACCAGCTGCAGCCGAAGCAAGCCAGGTTGTATTGTTCTACTATCCCGGCCAGCAGTCATCTCATTGTTACCCATATATCATATATCAACTCACTATTAAATTATAATATTGTTTAAATAAGGAAAATATACTTTGTTACCGTTTATCTCTCTATTTTTCTACACCTTTCCCTTCAGTGTTTCTGGAGAGGTCGGGTAATATCACTCACTTCCTTGGAGTTTGGAGGTGAAAACTCCTGGCACCCCTTTTCTTCGAGCTTTAAACTTTAGAGTAACTTCGTTTTAAAAAGTTAGTGGTTTTACCTGTCATCTCTTAGAAGAAAAAAAGAGTAAGTTGCCAAGGATTCCCGACCCACCGTTGAAAAACTGAGCAGGCCAAAGGCACCCCAGTCATTGCCAGCTTGAAGGTCTCAACCTAGTTGGGATTTTCAATCTAGCATTACAATTGAAAGGAGATAAAATTCGCGGACTGGAGAAAGCCTATTTGGTTTGTCTTCAATGTGCGTGAACGAGATTTCACCACATAACGTGATGAATAGAGATTCTTAACCATATAGTACTCATGTTTAAGTACTTCACTGGTAGGGCCAATCCTTATCCTTTTTTTTTACTTCAAAGAAAATTTAAACCAGATGTTACTCATGTTCCCATATTCCTGATGCTTGCCATTTTCGTTAATTTATTAATCAGATTTTACGCATGATTATAGAAACTGGTGAGCCCTTTTTAGTTGCTGTTTGTGTGTCTCAATCAGATTTACTCAAGATTGTAGAAATTGGTGAGCCCCCTTTTGCTGCTGTTTGTGTGTCTCAATCAGATTTTATGCATGATTGTAGAAACTGGCGAGCCCCCTTTTGCTGCTGTTTGTGTGTCTGAATTAGATTTTACTCATGAATATAGAAACTGGTGGGCCCCATTTAGCTGCTGTTTGTGTATTTCAATCAAATTTTACTCTGGATTTTAGAAACAGTCGACCCGTTTAGCTGCTGTTTGAGTGTCTCGATCAACTTTTACTCATGATTGTAGAAACTGGTGAGCCCCCTTTTGCGGCTGTTTGTGTGTCTCAATCAGATTTACTCAAGATTGTAGAAATTGGTGAGCCCCCTTTTGCTGCTGTTTGTGTATTTCAATCAAATTTTACTCTGGATTTTAGAAACAGTTGGCCCCTTTAGCGGCTGTTTGAGTGTCTCGATCAACTTTTACTCATGATTGTAGAAACTGGTGAGCCCCCTTTTGCAGCTGTTTGTGTGTCTCAATCAGACTTTACGCATGATTGTAGAAACTGGTGAGCCCTCTTTTGCTGCTGTTTGTGTGTCTGAATCAGATTTTACTCATGAATATAGAAACTGGTGGGCCCCATTTAGCTGCTGTTTGTGTATTTCAATCAAATTTTACTCTGGATTTTAGAAACAGTCGGCCCCTTTAGCTGCTGTTTGAGTGTCTCGATCAACTTTTACTCATGATTGTAGAAACAGGTGAGCCCCCTTTTGCAGCTGTTTGTGTGTCTCAATCAGATTTACTCAAGATTGTAGAAATTGGTGAGCCCCCTTTTGCTGCTGTTTGTGTGTCTGAATCAGATTTTACTCATGATTATAGAAACTGGTGGGCCCCATTTAGCTGCTGTTTGTGTATTTCAATCAAATTTTACTCTGGATTTTAGAAACAGTTGGCCCCTTTAGCTGCTGTTTGAGTGTCTCGATCAACTTTTACTCATGATTGTAGAAACTGGTGAGCCCCCTTTTGCAGCTGTTTGTGTGTCTCAATCAGATTTTACGCATGATTGTAGAAACTGGTGAGCCCTCTTTTGCTGCTGTTTGTGTGTCTCAATCAGATTTTACTTATGATTGTAGAAACTGGTGCGCCCATTTAGCTGTTATTTGTGTGTTTCAATCAGATTTTACTCATGATTGTAGAAGTTGCTAGCCCGTTTAGCTGCTTTTTGAGTGTCTCAATCAGATTTTACTCGTGATTGTAGAAACTGGTGAACCCCATTTAGCTGCTGTCTGTGTGTCTCAATCAGATTTTACTCATGATTGTAGAAGCTGTTGGTCCCTTTAGCTGCTGTTTGAGTGTCTCAATCAGATTTTACTCATGATTGTAGAAACTGATGAACCACATTTAGCTGCTGTCTGTGTGTCTCAATCAGATTTTACTCATGATTGTAGAAACTTTTGGTGTTTACCGCCCCATTTAGCTGCTATTTAAGTGGAAACGACAACACATATTCAGAAGTAAAACAAAATTTGAGACCATGAATATGGATTATTTGTATGATTTTGAATTAATCACCTGTAGATTGGATTGGATGTTATTTCCAGCAGCTCAGTCAGACATGAGAACATAGTCCAATGCATCTCAAGGTTCACAAAGAACTTAGGATAAGACTCTGTCTGATCCCTTTGACCGAAGATGCAACCATTAAGATAACTGAACCCTAACCCACACACTACTAAAGAAATGACAGATTGTAAAATATGCATAACAAGCATGAAGAGCTTTTATGTAACATGATATTTATCCCCAGTTATTCACTAACCTGTGCTCGTAAATCTGAAATGTTGTCAGATAAATTCCTTCCTCCGGCCTTATTAATCTCATTGGTGAGCTCTTCTTCTTGGAAGTTGCCGGCGTTAACCAGCAAGAAAGACTTGAATGCAGCGCCCTCTTGGTCCAAACTAGTCGAATGCGGTGGCATTGAACCTGGAGTTATCCCTCCTATATCGGCGTGATGACCGCGACTTGCAACAAAGAATATCGGAGTTTTGATATCCCTGCAAACGAAATCGCAGTTAGAAAATTCATAACAATACTCTTATCCGAGGGTTGCTCTATATCTCCGTCAATCCACCAGTACGCAGACAGCTGTTTCACGCTTATTAGCGATCATCAGTGCGTCATAGGTCGATTGACGGAAATAGAGAGCATCCATTTTTCCATGTTTACTAAACATGTGAAACATGTGAGAGCAGACAGAAACGATTGACGGAGATATAGAGCAACCCTCGTATATTGGCTTTAATATGCAGCGGCATATAGAACCCGCGCTTCTCTGGTGGCTCAAAGAGGACGCGCCATAGCATTCCACCAAGAAGTACGACTTTTTTTTTGTTGCCGTTACCTTCGGGTACCAGATGGCGCACCGGCAGAATTCTTTCTGTCTGCTCTCAATACTCTTATCGACATTTGTGATGTGCCGCATTGTTTTGAATTCAATGCCATACGATTTTGCAGTTTCGTATTAGACCAATATGGCGCAATGCCGCGCGCCCCTCCTCAGCAAAGGACAAAAAGTTGCTTTTAATAGATGTGTATGCAGTGCAAATACCTATTACTAGAAAGTCAAAAATTTTGGTCTGCTATGCAACCAGTTGCCTCATTTGTATGAAACACACTCTGCACTATGGCGAGCGCGAACTGTGGTGCTCTCCTATTGGTTAATCCGGGGCCCACGGTAACCGACGGGCCACCCACCTCGCTTCGCACTGTGTCGCTAGACGTCCTAACTTGGCGCGTAAAGGTGCATCCGCACTATGCCGATCGGCAAAATTATGCGGCTTCGCCAATCGGCAAGGGCCGCACGGCTTCGCGTCCTCATTGCAGTTGCCGTACAGACGCAAAAACCGGTGAGCGTGATCCCTGAGTGAAGAATGAGCGATGATGATGATGATGAGATTTTGGCAGTCGCTGCTGCAATTATAATTGATGCAATGATTCCAAAACGTAGAAAAAAGGTATTTTGGGTTCGTTCAAGCCTTCGAAGTCGAAGTAGATATTGCGGCAGCTTTGCTTACTACAAATGAAATTGCAATGTCCAATAGAACATCATGACGCTTATTGATATTTTTATAGTCCTTTAGTTTGCAGTTCCACAATACTTCACTTTCACGATAGATTTCAGTTAATTGTAAAACAGCAGTATCATTCCATTCCATTTTTAATAACATACAGCAGTTACTACCACTACCGTACGCATGTATACATTTCGTACATGTATTATAGCACCTAGCACAATCCCATTGGTCAGATTTGAATTTTAAACCAATCAAATTTCGAGTGCCGTACGTGTGTACGAAATGTAAATCAGTGCCATGATATGCACTTACGGAATGTAATATAGTTATATGCAAGTCAAACGTATGGCTATGGCTGGACTCTTGTTTTAATTTTTTCGATTGCAGCGAGAGAGGGTGGTTATATATGTTATACTCGTATATGTTTGAAATCGCCATACATGCTGGGACAAAATTACCTCCTAATTATAAATACTTTGAACTGAGTCCTGGAAAATATAGATCAAACCTATTGACTCAGGCCAAAGAAAAAACGTACCTAATCTATCCCAAAATACTAAAACAAATGAACCCAATGCATGATTCATCCCACTGATTTTATACATATAACGTTCTTTTTGTTCTGCTATATTCTTTAACGTCTTTATTCTTGTAACTAATGTATTTTTTCTTTGCCCACTGAAGATTAATACTTAGTTAAATTTTAACAAGATTTTTGCAATTATTACTTTTAATATTTCGTAAAGAAGGACAAAAATTATACACCCTACTATAACTCAATTTGTAATAAAGTTTACTGCAGTTTAATACATAGTTGAAAAATGGTTTTCGCTTAAATCGCTTTCTTCTTTGTAAATTTTCAGCTACATTAAGTGCTACATTCCGTAAGTGCATATAGCACTCATTTACATTCCATACTCGCGTATGGCACTCAGAGCTTGATTGGTTCAAAATTCAAATCTGACCAATGGGATTATGCTAGGTGCCGTATACATGTACGGAATGTATAAATGCCTACCGTACACGTACACACTTAGCCGACAAAGCCGATCCGCAAAGCCGATCGGCATAGTGCGGATGCGCCTTGTGGTTCGGTATGTTATTAAAAATTGAGTGGAATGATACTGCTGTTTTAAAATTAACAGACCGACAGACCGACAGACCGACAGACAGACAGACCGACAGACAGACAGACCGACGGAAATAAGTGACGTGGATTTTTGTTATGTAGACATCATGAAACACCCAAAAAGTGGATTATCTCAAAATCGAAAATTTTCGCGATCACAATACTCCCCTCACCTATCGGTGTGGGAAGTAAAAGGAGAAAGGTTCTAACAAAAGTGGAAGCTGGACTGAGGAATGCTACAAAAGCAAGCAAAATATCTGTTTTCTACGTTTTGGAACCATCGCATCAATTATAATTATTGCAGCAACGACTGCCATCATCATCATCATCATTATCATCGCTCATTTTTCACTCGGGGATCACGTTAACCGGCTTTTGCGTCTTTACGACAACTGCATGAGGACGCGAAGCCGTGCGGTCCTTGCCGATTGGCAAAGCCGCACAACTTTGCCGATCGGCATAGTGCGGATGCGCCTTAATAACATATACGCGCTTAGGCTTTTTACGCTTTAGAAGGTGTATATTAATAGTTATGTACCAAGCGCAGAAGAAAAAGCAACACTTAGATGAGATGGTTTACTTTCAACAATTTTTTACCACGAATTAGGTATGTTATAGTTAATAAATGATGAAAAAATTAGCAAGAAATGCTATGTTCTTGGTTTACTCTCATGCTTTTTTGCCGATGAGAGACAGTACATCCATAATACCGGCGGTGGGCCTTCGCAGGATTTCAAAATACAGGACTTGGACATATCAATAAAAGAAAAATCGGACCCCAAATAACAGGATTCACATCTACATTCGACGATGATGCCGATGCGGAAACTTTTACTGCTGATGTGCCTACAATTAATTGAGAATTTGGTCACGATACATTAAGGTACAAATATCATTTGGCATTTTTCAGGTCGTTTTCCCTAATAATGTCATCCTCGGTCAAAGGTTCGTTAAAGTACTCCATCATGTAACTCAAGTGAAAATATCGCATTTGATTATGTCACTCACGTCGGATATTGGGTTAGAAACTGATCAGCTGGTCGTAAACATCGCCATTTTAAACCTTGAACCGCCGTTAAACACTCCCCGGTGGCCGTTCAACTTGATCCGAGATTGAACTGAAGTCAACGCTTGAACTTTGTTCTTTGTTGGTACAACAGCAAATTAGAGATGAACTCGGTTCAAAGTTGAACTCGAGTTAAACTGTGTTTGTACAACCGGCCCTTAATTTAAACAAAAAAACGCTATACTGCCATTTTGGTTTAGCATGTATACAAGTGAATCCATTTTACTTATTTAAATAGTTATTGGTCGGTTTACTGGTAGCTAAGGATTGAGGTACAGATCTGGAGTCAGTGAGCACTGCTAAGTTTAACGTTTAACTCTACTGAAATGATTTACCAATGACCGTTGCTTCTGCCACAGCAAAGTCCTTTTGCCGTAAAGATGGAAAAAATGTCGGCGACCCTGATGGATGTCGTTGTGTACATTTCCACAATCTCAAATGCGCTTCCCAACCCTTTTGGGATGTTTGAGCCATCACAGAACATTGTGATATCTGATTTGTCCTCATTCAAGATATTTCTTATGTGTTGTTTATAAACGTCGTCTGTATTATACATAGTTTGGATAGGGCACTATGATTTTATTGGAAAATCACAGTATGTAGTTCAAACTGATAAATTGGTAAGTGATGATGGTTTACAATATTTTCCAGGTCAAAACACGGATTTGCATAATATGCAATGCAACTTTGTATATTATACAACAGAAAAAGGTGTTGAATTAATTTTTGACCAAAAAGTGTAAGTTAAATCCTGGATATGTAAATTAGAAATTCTCTTATATAATGTCGAGTTATGTGGCTCAGCTTTAGTGATACATTTTTCAGCTAAGCATTTTGTCTTTTGCTCTAAAGGAGGTTCATATCAAGAATTGCTTTGCAAGGAAGAGGAGACATATTCTCAAAGAGTGACAATGAATACGGTCTATCTTCAATAGATTAATGTTGGATGCAGTACCATAGAAGATACAAGCATAGTCGATTCTAGAACATACAAATGACCTGGAGGACATTATAGCTGTAGATGACTTACTTGTAAAATACCGGTGTAATAACAGTAAAATCCGGTAGATGGGAGCCCCCAGCAGCGGGATGATTGGTTAAGATGACATCATCTCTGTTGAAAGTTTTCCTGGTCTTCATCTGGTACTGAACAGCTTCTTGCATTGAGCCCAAATGAACAGGAATGTGGGGAGCGTTGGATACCAAACCACCGTCTGGGCCGAATAGAGCACAGGAAAAATCAAGACGTTCCTTTATATTGGTGGATATGGACGTTCTCTGGAGAATCCTGGAGGCAATAGTTGTAAAAGTGTTATTTTTTATTTTTCTTATGCTAATTTCAAAATAGGTGTAATAGTGCAACCAATTCATATTTTGGAGAGACCACCGGGTCAGGGCCCTTCGTCCCGAGTTTCTAACGAACTAGCGTTTACAGATCGGAATTGTTCACGTTTTTATGGTATATTCCCAAATTCTTGAATGCAAGGCACACTATTTCGCTGTTTTTGGGTAGGTAAAGATATACAACAGTAGCTTCATTTATTTAGTATACGTCAGAGTATGTCAATATGTCTACTATAAACTAGTTGATCTGAGTCTAGGTACATATATTTTCTGTATGTTTCCACCTATGAAGCACTTGTGGACGAATTCAGAAGGTAATTTACAAGTAGTAGTATGGATTTATTTAGCTACAATATTACTGTTGCCAACAATACACATTAACTTAATTCGCTGAGTATATTATATAGTTATATAAGATTGCATCACTATAAATTTTGTATATCCAAGAAATACTTTTTCAATCTTGTCTTGAATACTTTCAAATTGATACTTGTTTAATTATATAAAATTGTCTAAAATTGCCGGTTATAAATGATTTTTTAATCTAAATATAAAAATGAGAACTAGATACAATATAAAATTCTTTATATTCAACGATTGAAGTTCTTTCAACACATAACTTATCTTTGTGAACTTACTTTTATTCAAAATTATTTTCATTGCTTTATTTTGCAACACTTGTAATTTTGAAAATATGGCCTCATTTGCAGTATACTATGACGAATGGAAAATACTTTAGGAAAAGACTGTACAGCTTATTTCCAACAAAACAAGTCATATAAAGTAGGGTCCAATTTTCAACTGTTTCAGAGATAAATGAATTTTTAGAGATTTTCATTAAAATGCAGATCTCTAAACGAAAACCCTGATAAAACATTTTTTTATTGTCGGATTTTGGAAATTTTGGTATTAGTCCTTAAAGAATATACTATCACGTCATTATCGACTAAAATAAACTGATCATGTATCAAAAACTTCGCAAGCATGTTTTGAAAAGTGACTTCAAGAAACGTTACAAAAAAATATATCTTAAATAATTAACCGTGCACTTTACGGTGATAACATGCTCATCTGTTTAGTTATCCACTGGTACCACAAACTCGTGGTGAATGTGGTGAACATAGGTAACAAGATTACATTTAAGCTCGAAAGGCATAATGGGTCTCCGAGAGCGCAAAATTTCAACAGACCGTTTGGCAAAGCTTGGTCATAGGATTTTTAATTTTTGTTATGGGTACTTGAATAATGTGCTTGAATAATTACATCATTAGTCACAAAAAGAGATCGGTAAACCTTTAGCTACATGCGCCTTGTTTTATAAATCAAGTACACGCGTGGTGTACTCAGTACACCACCTACATATACACGACGATTAAGACAAGCAATATATCGGAACTGAGCAGTAGTACAAAATTATAATTTTGGGGGTGTAAATTAGAGCAAATGTTAGGTTTGTTTTTGCAGCAGGATCCAACGGTTTCCAACTGTCACAGGCATGCGCAGAGCTGTTCTAGTGTTTCTGCAGTTCCAGTTACTAACTCTGACCGGCAGTCCTTTGTTCATGCAGGATTTTCGGACTAGTTATCAAACCGTTTGCTGATAGTCAGACCAGTTGGTGATTTTTTTGCTGACTGCAGTTTTAACGCATGCGTATTTTCGATTCTCTCTGTGTAATGACAGATGTGCCTGACCGTACCTGTTTTGTGTGCCTAACCTAAAAATCTTGCTTTGAGTTTTGAGTAAAAGTAAATAAATAAATTTGTTATAGAATATAGATGTCGAACAGCAGTGACTCCAGTTCACTGGTATTCAGCGATAGTGACAGCTTTGAGGCTTTGATAAGCAGTGATGAAGAGCTTGTAGCAACCATAGACAGGCAAAGGCCAAAAAATCAGAACTTTTTAGAACATACTGTACCACAGTTCAATGAAGGAGAATTTATGGAGCATTTTAGAGTCAGCAAAAGAGTGTCTGAACTAATAGCAGAGCGATTCACAAACTCAGAGTATTATAATTATCAATCTGGAGGTAATGGCAAATTAAATGCACACCAGCAAGTGATAATCTACTTATGGTTTGTGGGCCATCAAACATCATCTTTTAGAGATGTTGCTGATAGGTTCAACATTGCAATCAGCACATTATTCACAATAATTAGAAAACTGACATATTTTTTGAGCAATCTGGCACCTGAGGTTATAAAATGGCCATCAAATGAGGAGAAGATTGAAATTGAGAAGTACTTTAGAAGAAATGGATTTCCTCAAGCCATAGGAGCCATAGATGGTTCCCATGTGAAAATTGACAAACCTTTGAATGACCCTGATTCCTACTTAAATAGAAAACATTTCTTCTCAATACAGGTAAGTGCAAATAGAAAAACCCATGTTTAACTACTATCAGCAGAAATGAGTGCTTTCCAAAAAATCCTTATTTTTATCATGCAAATGAGTAAAGCACAGTTATGTACCATTTATATGTGGGCATCACTGAAATTAATTTAGTTCAAATAATATACATATATCTTGAACTTAGTCTAGAGTACTTATTATATTGTATTTCTTTAGTTTCAGATAGTATGCGATCATCAGCGTAAAATCAGAGATGTCTTTGTCGGTTTTCCAGGATCTGTGCATGATGCTCGTGTATTTCGAGCTTCACCACTATCAGACAGCCTGCCAGATAAATGTGGTACATTTTTCATTCTGGGTGATAGTGCATATCCATGTATGCCTAATCTTTTGACACCTTTTAAAGATCTTGGCAACCTTACAAGAAGACAGAAAAATTACAACACAAAATTGGCAAAGAACCGCTATTTGGTTGAACACTGCATAGGCATCCTGAAACAGAAATTCAGGCAATTATTCCATGTGAAGTTGAGAAGCATTCCTGACATAACTCACTTTATAAGGTCTTCCTGTGTTTTACATAGTTTAGCCTTAGAGGATGATTTTCCATATGAGGACGAAGTTTTAGATCCTCAAAGAAACCAGAGGCAAGTTAATCGAGAACAACAACAGGAGGATGACATAGACAGAGATGACAGGAATGGCATACAACGAAGGACTGAAATAGCCTCTTTATTACCAATGTAGTATATAGTGAAGTGTAAAATATTAAACGATTAAACTGAAGCCACTACCTCTATTTAATGCCTGTTGAGTTTGAAACATTCCAGCAAATTATTCAGAGAATAAAAAATCTCTTTATAAAGTGTTTATGTAAAACATTTGCCCCAGTGCAGGCTTTTACAATAATAATATTTCCAATATTCATAATAGGTATATTATGTCATACATTATGCTGGTTATACTGGTTGCATATTAGGTTGATTAACATATTGGCTATTAATTAATCATTAATCAATTATATTGGAAAATATGAGATTCTTGGTTTAATTTGATAGATGCTAACTGTCCAAAATGTTTTTTATGAATGAAACGAAACCTATTGGTAAATTGTTATTTATTGATTAAAACCAAGTGATCAGATAAAATGTATATCAACTATAAACAAACTAAAGTATGAACATCCTAGTATATTATATAAAATATTATATATTATCTGGTAATGCTATGTTTTCTGTTAAGTATGATTGTAGAATACGATTTTTTTCTTCGATTAGGTCGTTTCTCCTCTTTCTTTCATTCACTTGCTCTCGTAAGATAGCAACCTTCTCCTTGTCCAGCTGTAATTTTTGTTGCTGTATGTTAATGAGCTCGTCATAATATTTCTTTTTATCCCTTCTCATTAGCTCAAGGGTGTCATTTTTAGAGTGTAGCCTTTGTCTTACTCTTTTAAATGGAGATTTTGGTGTGTTTGAACTAGACTGATTAGAGGGACCACTCACAGTTTCCTCACCATCTTGAATATGTGCTGTACCTTCTATGCAGGTCTCTTGGGTAGCATCTGGGGTATGAATGGTTGACGTATCTAATAATAATTCTGGGTGAATGTTCCTTTTCGTTCCAAAAATCTCTGCCATTTCTTTTTCGTATGTAAATGACCTGCGGCCTCTCCCCGTTTTATTATTGTTGTCAATCATCTTTTTGTAATTTCTTTCTAATACGCGCCAGCGGTTTTCGACTTGAGTGAAGGTAAAGTTGCAGCCAAAAGCAGCATTTGTTTTTTCTGCAATGATCTCCCATAATTTTTTCATATTTCTTATTTGGAGGGATCCTACTTTGCTTCTAAGCTGGCGGTACAAGTCAATCAGAAGCAATGTCGGTTCATGGCTCCAGGATACTTCAGACACAAGTAGTGGTGCAGGTTGCGACTCTACAATTATGTACTCCTCAACCCCTAAAAGCATAAATTGCTTTATTTACAGTTTCTCATTTAAGTTTTTTAACTCACCTTCCATAGTAACGGTATCTTTATTAAAGGGACAAATCAGAGACTAGGAACAAATTACAAATTATTTTGAACTCCTCCGATTTCAAGCAACCTACGATTTCAAATTTAAATATGTGATCAGGGTCGCCAACCGACCCAAGCCAGTTTCCTCACAAACGATTCCCTAGATTCCTCACACTGCAATGTTGCCACGTTTTTTAGAAGCTATAAGACCAAGAAATTCTGTGACGTTTTTAAACAAATTTAAAACTTTAGGCTGATTTCACGAATCAAGAAAAAATGCTCCCTATGTTAAAAAAGCATGGTTTTCTTTCCATTTCCCATTCAAAAAATTTACACTCAAATTAATGTTAAAATTATAGTAGCTAGAAGCTTAATAACATAAACCATGTCTCCGTGTCCGAATCAGCAACAAGGTTACAAAAAACACATAAAGAGGTAAAACAGTTTATTAAATAATATTTAACAGGTAACAATAAAAAACGGAAAGAGTTCATTGTAATGGTATACCAAAAAAAATTAAACTTGTAAAACACATAAATTTACTTAAAAAATAAACAGGAACCCTAATTGTAATGTTCCAAAAACTTTCAAAAATAAACTCAACGGATTAATTCTAATTGTATACCAAATACTTTTAAAACTTAAAAATATCACATATTGCACCACAGGCCTCAGGGTATAGGTAAAAAAAGCAAATAAAGGTCCATTAATCTATTTATAGAAATATGGGATTCACCAAAGGCAGAATTCAGGTACCTCATAAATTGTTAAACCAATAATACACCGCTGGGCAAGGTGGTCTCATTGCATCTAAAAACGAAAAGTCAGCAATATTTTAACCAAAGATGAACGTTCAGTCTTTATCACTCACATTTTACTCACAAGCTATGAAAATACTCACAAATGTGAGGAATTACTCACAATTTGGCAGCCATGCATGATTCACAGCTTCACAACTTTCAGGTTATGTAAATCGACATTCAGATGACAGACATGTCAGAATTCAGAATTGCCAAAACGTCAAAACTGTTCGGGCAGCGTCCCAACCGCAAATGATTTGCAACCTGCCGAAATCCGCGCAAGCGCAGTCCGACCAGTTTGCTGACTATCAGCAACTAACTGCAAAAACAAACCTGTTGTATCTTTTCTTATTAATGTGTTACCCAATGAGGTATTTGTTTTTGATCTCGTGACGTCCGATTCAAAATTATTAATGGGACAGCCTGTATATTTGTGGTTTTCTGTATTCCTCCCGATAAAACAATTCCAACAAACTGGCACACTTGGGGTCTAAAGTGATTAATTGAAGAGCTGCAGGTACTTACAGGATTACACCACTACCATTATGAAACACTAGCAAAATAATTCAACTGTAGGGGTACTACATGTTATAATCAATCGTAGTTGTACACTCCTTTAAGTACCTGTAGCTCTTCAACGAGTCACTTTAGACTCCAAGTGTGCTAGATTGTTGGAATTATGTTAGCGGGAGAAACACAGAAAGGCAGTAATATACAGGGTGTCCAATTAATAATTCTGAATCGGAAGTCACGTGACCAAAAACAAATAGCTCATTGGGTAACATAATGACAAAAAAAGACAAAACATTTGCTCTTATTTACATCTCCAAAATTATAATTCTCTACTACTACCCAGTTCCAATATACAGGGTGGGCCAATAGTACGTGGACGGAAGAGTGTGGGCTTACTAAAATATATTTTAAAAACCTGTCACTTGATCATGGTAAGGAACCTTGAGGGCTATAACACATAATAAATGATTTTACTTAAATTTTGACGCTTATACAGGGTGATTCATATCAAACATGCATTTTTTAGAATGGAACCCCCTATATATTATTGCATATTTCGATTCGCCGGTCAATTCTAGTGTGACTTTATGTATCATATATGGAACTTTAAATGAACCGTTTAGGCGCAAATCACCATTTTTGGTATAAGTAGGTATCAGAAGAAAATTGAATATCGCAGGGACTATAAAACCTAGAATGCCGTGACTTTGTGTTATGGCCAAGCATGAAACGCGTCACCTTAGGTCAGACGGTTAAACATGAATTCTTTTTGTAGTTGGAGAAATCAGTAGATTAATTAAGGAGACTTCAATCGCAGTGACTTTATTTTTTCAAATGGGACTGCCTATTTTGGTTTATATAATCAAATGTAAAATTTGATTACCTTTCTAATGATATAGGATTCTCAATATCAATCTTTTTTTTGGTTTTCATTTTATTTCAAATTTTCAGCCAAATCGGTGTTTTTCAATTTTCCTGCGTGCAAGCACCCTAGCAGGCCATGAAAAATAAACAAAAGCCCATTAATATCGAAGAAACCGACTAACTTAGTAGAAAGATGCAAACGAACTAGAGTAGCGAGGCAAGATCACGAAAATTCCTCACAACACATCAGCTCTAACAGGATACAACAGCGGCAAGATATCTAAGGTCAATGAGAAGCTGGGGTATGACAGAAGTGTTCGTTTTTTACAGTCTACTAGAGCTTGACAACTTTCAAAAACGATTAAAAATTTTGAAACAAAAGGAAAACCACCAGCGATTTTTGCTTACAGTCTAACATCTTTAGAATAAAATTTCACATGGGGTTTTCCATTAAAAAAAACATGTTTGATACATTTCGTGTTTTTGGGACACCCTGTATAACATGAAAATATTTTTAAAATGTAGCCTTTATGGGTCCCTATCCATCCGAAATTATTACTTTCTTTTTTATCAAATACTTTAGCCATAATGCTCCGTGTCGAATAACGTGAATAACCCTGTATAAAGATTCAACTGTCCAGTTCCTCTACGCTACTAAATATTTACATGTTTTCACAAGCCTTAGGTCTATAAAATAGCATACACATTTTTGTCGGGTGAGGAATGAAATTCTTGCTACCCTCCTTGGATCAGTCTTAAAACCAGTAAAAGTTTCATTTCTGTGTTTATATGTTTTTTAACAATACTCTCTTTGCGACACCGTCTACGTTCTGACACCTGAGTGTGAACAGGTAAGCGACTATCGCTACCGCAGCTAACGCGAAACTTCCGCTACTAAAGCGAATCAGCGAAAGGCACGAATAGTTCGGGCCAGTCTGTGAAAGTCTTTAGTTGGTTTCATCCATATTAATGGGCTTTTGTTTATTTTTCATAGCCTGCTAGGTTGCTTGCACGCAGAAACATTGAAAAACACCGATTTTATTGAAAATTTGAAATGAAATGAAAACCAAAAAATATTTATATCAAGAATGCTATATCGTTAGAAAGGTAATCAAATTTTACATGTGAGTCTTTAAACCAAAATAGGCATTCCCATTTGAAAAAATCAAGTTATTTGTGATTGAAGTTTCCTTAATTAATCTACTGATTTTCTGCAAGTACAAAAAGAATTCAAATTTAGCCGTCTGAATTAAGGTAACGCATTTCATGCTTAGCCGTGCCGCAAAGTCACGGCCTTCTAAGTTTTATAATCGCTGCGATATTCAATTTTTTTCTGATACCTACTTATACCAAAAATGGTGATTTGAGCCTAAACGGTTCGTTTAAGGTTCCATGAATGATACATAAATTTACATTAGAATTCACCAAGGAATCCAAATATGCAATAATATATAGGGCGTTCCATTCAAAACAATGTAAGACTGATATGAATCACCCTGTAGAAACGTCAAAATTTAAGTGAAATAAAAATATTATGTTATAGTCCTTAAGGTTCCTACTATAATCAGTATTGGCCCACCCTGTATTGCTTGTCTTAATCATCGTGGGACACCCTATATTATATCTTAGGTAATAAATGCCAACAAATTAATTGCAAAATTAATATTAACACCATTAACGATTTTATTACAAAAAAACGCTCATACCTTATCCCTGTAAAAAAAGGTACAAGCGTGGTATTATATCCACCAGATGAAGCAGCATTAGCTAAATTATTATCACCACTACATTTATATAGCTATTTTATTAAAAGGGATTGTAGGTATTAAAAAGTATATTTTATAAAAATCCCAAAGCAACTGAACAAGTTTGTTAAATAATAATAATAATAATATACTTTTTCACAACTACACGCGTGGTGGTACCAGACGGACTAGCGGTCAAACTTTACTTGCTCGACAAAGTTTGCGAGACAACTGACAACTGATGGCGAAGCAAGCTTTACGTGAGTACCATCTTTGAGGTTTAGGTAGGACGGCAGAGGCGACATCTTTCTTCTTTCAAAAAATTCAACGTACTTAAATCCGATGGTGTACACAGTACACCAGCGCGTGTGGTTAAAGGTTAACCAAAACTTCGGTATAGGGTCCCAAAATTCTATAATTATAGAATATAGCTACAAGTTATAATTTAAAATCGATTCGTCGTCGATAATTTAATTGATGAGCTAGCCGAAGTATCCTATATACTCAGAGGTAGAGTTAGAGATACCCTTGAAAAGAACACTACTTAATAAAGTGTCTGTTTCGGATTATTTGAAAGTAGGTTGAGGATTTCATTGTATTGTGTCTGTTCCCAAAGCTATTCTAGAAGTAAGCTTGTCTCAGGAAAACGACCAAATAGATGCCTTGCCATGAGTATCGCCACTCGTGAGAGGCTCAGTTATATAATAATAGTCTGAAAATGTATAGTAGGCTGCCGGTCTTACTCACCTACAAATTTTGTTTTTTTAATTATAGCTCAATTAGTATATAAGGATCACGTTATTCTATCTATTTTATAGACAGGTCTCACTGTGCGTATTATTCATTATTCATATTAAAGAATGCCTGAGTCTGGTACTGGTTAACTAATACTTTTGTAAATCAAGTCATTCTCTTAAATTTACGTCAAATTTTATCTTGTTTACCTTCCCATTTGCTCAGCTATGCTCATGAATCGATGGCTGAATATACTAAGCTGAATCGAGTCCAATTCTGGGCCTACTTTTTCCATTGCACCACTCCCGATCGTAATCTTGATGTCTCCATATTTGGTTATTACGGCAGTGCAATCCGGCTGTACTAATATCGTGCTAAGCTGATCCATTATGATAGCTGGTCCTTTGATAGTCTGTTGAGCCTTTAACTCATTTAGGAAGTACACATTGGTGTCTCGGTAGCCATTTGGAAAGTACACCTGTTAAACAGATATGTGTGTCTGTGTCTGTGTCTCATTTCATTTGATTGCAGTAATTTCCAAAACTTATTTGTAGTTGAACATGTTTGTTTTGGCTGAAGGAGCATACTAAACGGCGCCTTGGGATACTAGCGCAAGACGGCTATGTAATAATTAGATCCATTATACAGTATGTATCAGCTAAAATTTGCCGCCCACCTAAACTCTGCTAGCGTAGTGATAAAAACAAAAATCGCCGTGTCACGTTGATTTGTATTTCTATGAGAAACTCTTCCACCGAATACCGAATACGTCATCATTCTGTCTTAAACCCACTCACCCTGAGCAACTCCTACTTCAAAATCTTAAATGAGATCACCATACTTGTGAAACATCATTTTGAAGGCATTTAATTGGCAAATACAATAGTGCAATCGAAATGAAGATTGATTTACCGTTATGGAAGTTAATGAAAAACATGGTGTTTATCAAAATGAAGTATTATCTTCATTATCTGGAACATCATCGTAAGAAAGGTTCAAAATGGGAGTCGTTTCGTTTCATACAGACATAGCGGCGATATTCAAAATGTCTACGTATATTTCTCAACATCTCCGGGGTCACAGCACGACACTCATGTACAAAGAATTCTTCTGCGATCGTCTATAGAATCTGGCTGGGTAATATAATCTATGGATTTCAAATATCCCCATAAAAAGGTCTATTGGCGATAGAGAAGATGATCCGCATTCTATTGATTCTCGCCTTTCAATCCATCACTCTGGCATTTAAGAATTGACATACCGGTACGACAGAATGAGGAAGGACTCCATCTTGTTGAAAAGTATGCTGATCTTCACGTAAATTATCGTCGTTTTCAAGTAGGTGAGTGGTTGTGGGGTTTACGGTTGTTTCGGATAGTTCAAGATACTTTTGGCCATCTTCCGCAATATCCGCCCAAACATTCACTTTCTGGCGTGTCTGAGAATAAGTTTCCTGTACCAATGTGGATTGACATCACTCCAGTATCTGCAATTGTACGTGTTCACACGCCCATTCAAAGAAAAAGAAGATTCTTTGGAGAAACACACATTGTATACGTGATTATTGTTATCAATAACTGGCTGATGATTTCACAAAACTCAATGTGTTTGTCTGGGTCGTCTTCACTCAGGTCCTGTACATTCTGCACTTTATAAGGATGAAACTTTGCTTCTTGCAGAATTCGAGGTATGCTGCTTCTAGCAACTCCAGTGATCATCTCAAGTTGTCTCAAAGGCTGCTCGTTCATTTTTTTTTATTTTGTTTTCATGAACTTCTGGATTAGATGTACCTATCACGTACTGATGTGGTACGTTTGTTTCAGGATGTCATTCTACGTGCTAGCCGTAACTCTAGCACATCGTCCATTTTCAAAGAACATAGCTACACTTGCTATTCTCACTCGAACAGTATAAACTATTTTTCAGTTTTCACAAGAAGGAATGAAGTGAACTGAATACCAAATTTTAACCAAACATATGCATACAGAAACACTTGGGCAAAGGTTTCCTTATAAAATCGTGTGCCTCACAGTAAATACTGTTTTCCAGTGCTTATTATTTTTCAATACGGTACCGGCTGAAAATTGATTTGGAAACCAGACACATACTCCTCAATAGCTTCAACATGTTGTAAGAAGCGTAATTTATGTTTTAAAGTACTAAAGTACGTTGTCTGACTGCTAGATGTGTTTTACCCAAAGAGCCGATGTTTCGATATTTATTTTACACCTTCTTCGGGGAAAAAATTCATATGAAGACGATACAGCATATAAGTAAAAATATAAATTAAATAACGTTGCGTATTAACTTTGAGAATTCAGTCTTAGAAACAAATTTAAAAAAATGTACACATAAAATTTTCAACTAACATTTAAAAGATTTGAACAATTTTTACAAAATACAACTCTCCAAATATAATCAAAATTATAAAAAAATTAGAAAACAGAAAAAACTGGTACATTTAAAACTATTGACAATTCAAATAACAATATTCGAAAATAAAAATATAATACAATTTTTCGGGTCTATTGCGCAACAGCGCCCCAGGCGATTTGAGAATTTTTTTTATCAATGTAAAGAAGATGGCCTGTTATGTGATTTTCAAAAATAAAGTTTGCGAAGGAAGCACGTTTTTTGGAGAAAAAGAATTGTAAAAATGTATTTTCAACATACCTCAGTAACGATCGGGCACAGAACAATACAGTTTGAAAAGTGAGATGAGATATTGCTTGACAGATGATAATAGATGCGGTGTTGCCAACATTTGCTCTATATTTAACATCGCTTCGACACGATACATGTACTAAAATTGAAACGTTACAGAGAAGATTAGCATGGCCCCTGCGCAAGGATAACACAAAAAATCGTGAATCGTTCTACTATTTTAAATATCTAAATTTAAAAATATCTTATTTCAAATGTTCGTTTGTTTCTAGCTGGCGTTTGTGATTAAGTATTAATGTTTGTCTTATTTAGTCTGGTATATTTTAGTTTTTTATGGGTGGTGGTTATCGGTGGCTTTAATAGTGTTCGTAATTAGGCTTTATTGTTATATTTGGCCGATATCTGCCTAGTAGCCTAAATTTAGATATCTTTTATATTTCACCCAACCTAGTAAGTATAATATTAACACCAACTTCAACCTCGATTTCAGTTGCTGCTAAAACAAAATCAGGTCAAACTTAATCCTTTTTGGACATCCGGGTATGAAATTCCAAAATGATGTGTTTTTCATCTTTTCCAAAACACATTAACTGAATTTTTTATGTTTTACAGTCACTAACCTAAAAAATTGCAATTGCACAGTTTCGTGAAGTACATTAACTGATAACTGCTGCTCGCTTGCAACACCGCGTCTTTGTGACACTATTGAAGTCTGTCATGCGGGTTTTCGATTCTAAAATTGTCATGTAATGTTCGGGTACATTTTGAAAGTATGATGAAAATACAGAGTATTAACTATTTTTTTTTCAAAAAATGCTTCTTTCGCAAATTGTCTTCTTTAAAAGTACATAATAGACCATCCCCTTCAATTAAAATATGGAATTTTTTCACATTACGTGGGGCGTTGTTGCATTATAGCACCCAGTTTTTCATTCTAAGTCAATAAAATATTAAAAACAATAAAATGCAAAGCATACATCCTTACCTATGAGCACACCCCTATAGCAACAAGCAAGGGCGCTTCCAAGGGGGGGTAGAGGGGGTAATTACCCCCCCCCCCCCCCAGAACACGGAACAAAACTGACTAATTAAAAATAAGATGCAATAAGATGCATTGAAATTTAACTGTTGATGTTTATTGCTTTAAATATATTTTTCTGTTTACATTATTTATAATAAGTCTGGTTTTATTATACAGGGTGGCCAATCGGGTGACGATAATAATTTTTTTAGATAGCCCGTATCAAGACCTATCCAAAACGCCCCCATGTATGTGTACCGATTATTGATAGTTTTCGAGTTATGATTTTTTTTTTGAAAACTTAGAGATTTTCCAGTTTTTCCAAGAAATCGTCGAAAACAAAAACAAGAATGCTTTTTGGCTTTTATTTTTTTCTGCAATTATACTCAGTATTAAGCCTACTTTAATATCCAATAAAGAGAACCTGTACATCCGAACAACAATTAAGTACATTTTGGGGCCAAAGTTTGAAATCTCTGTTTTTAGTCATGAGACCAAAACCTTCAAAATAAGATTAAAAATACTTATGCCTGGTTCTGGAGATTCAAACTAATCTTAAAAACTTTGCAAGACATTGCACAGTGAGAAGTAAAAGGGATGGCGTATGCTACGATAACGCTTCCCAGGTAATTCCGCCATGGAATTAAAAGTCAGATTCTTGTTTTATTATCATTTCCCTTTGTTAACTTCCATACAACTTAATTTAGCAAGTTCAATAGTACACAGCAAAAAGCACAGGTATTAATTTTTTTATTAAAAGTGATTAAAACATCAATGATTATCATGTTTATTAGTTGTTATGAGTTTTTTTTTCTTTAATTTGTCATAATAAAGTAAAATAATAGTTTTTTAAATCATTTGGGAAATTCGTGAATTATCACCTTTTTACCTTTAACAGTCACGTACGGCGCAAAATGCCCCCATAAGTACTGTTTTTTCATTATTATTTCGAAAGTGCAATATCCTGCAGAGTTTTTAAGATTAGACTGGAGCTCCAGAACCAGGCATAAGTATTTTTAATTTTATTTTGAAGGTTTTGGTCTCCAGACTAAAAACAGAGATTTCAAACTTTGGGCCCAAAATGTACTTAATTATTGTTCTGATGTACAAGTTCTTTTATTGAATATTAAAATAGGCTTAATACTGAGTATAATTGCTGAAAAAAATAAAAGCCAAAAGGCATTCTTGTTTTTGTTTTTGACGATTTCTTGGAAAAACTGGAAAATCTCTAAGTTTTCAAAAAAAAAATCATAACTCGAAAACTATCAATAATCGGTACACATACATGGGGGTGTTTTGGATAGGTCTCTGTACGGGCTATCTAAAAAAAAAAATTATTATCGTCACCCGATTGGCCACCCTGTATGTGTTTTGTTTTGTTAATTTTCCTTATAATAACAAAATGGAAAATACCTGTGTAATGTTTAATTTGATCTTTGCGGCTGAAAAATTTTAATTTCATAAATATTCATCTCTTATCGTATTATATCTTCATTTGACAAGATGTTTATTGTACCCCCCCCCCCGTCTACTTGGCGGCGCTCACTACATTATCCATAGAGTAACTACCCCCCCCCCCCCAGACAAACTTCCTAGAAGCGCCACTGGCAACAAGGAATAACATATCCCTTTGGGTCAAACAATAGTGAATCGTGAATCTCCAATCCGATTGCACTGTTGGATTTGTCAATGAATTTCCTTCGAAATGGTCTATCACAAGTATGGTGGTCTCATTTAAGATTTTGAAGTAAGGATTGCTGTGGGTGAGGGGGTTGATGGCACAATGATGACGTATTCGATGCAAGAATGCCTTCTCGAAATACAAATCGACGTGTTAAGGCGATTTTTATTTTTTATCGTTTCAGAGATGAACTGCGTGGCCAATTTTAGCTGGGACAGACGGTATGTCTCTCATTTCCATTGGTCTGTCTGGCGGTATGTTGCCATGTTTCTACCCGCGTAATCTCAGTAACTGCTGCGTCAATTTATATATTTATTTATTTATTCAACGGTTTCCATTATGTAACAAAAACAATGCAACTATTACTAAATATATCAGTTCTCTCTTCTACTATAATAGGTACTATACAACAGAAAGAAAAATCTCTATACTTGAAGAACTTTTTGTACAGCAAACCCATTAATCCTTATTTTCTAGTTTAGTTGATATTTGAGGGGTGATATGCTAAGGAATGGTAGTAATGCTATTATAAGGTAAGTGTACCAAATATATTCACCCTAACAGTAGTTGCCATATATGGCTATGTTTCATATAATGGGACAAATCGAACTCAAAAGAGGGAAAAAAATAAAAGTTATCCGATTTAAATTTTTAGAATATTTCCGGAAAGCTAAATGTTCATCTTGCCTTACATTTAACTAGCAATGCAAAATTATTAGAATATTTGCGTGTATTAACTTTTTTTCACGATAGATAACAAAAAACTGTCATTTCGGTAACGTCGAATAACTGACAAAAAATATTGAATACGAATACGTTTAACAGGTTAATACTTATAAAACGTATTTTAGAACCAGAGCTAAATTTTTTTTGTCAAAACAGTGTAGTTTTTCAGTTACTCATGAGATATTTAAAATGATATTAGATAACTTTGGCCGCAGCTCTTATTTTAAAACTTTAATTTTTCGCTAATAGTTGAATAAATGCTCAGCTCAATACCTTATGAAAATATTTTATTAGAGGAAAGTAATGTTTTAGCTAAAATGACAGTTAAAGTAAAATAAATACCGAAATGATAAAATGTTACCGAAATGATTTTTGAAACTCAAAATTGGGGTTTCGTAGCAAATATAACCATGTTACCAAAAATATATTTTATTTCATTAATTTCAATTTAAAAATATATGAAATAACGGTGCATACGTCAGAAAGAAAAATAATCGTATGTTTCCTATAACAACTTGCTCTATCTTTTCTATCTTTTTTTCGTCCTGTACTTTTCTGATCAGATTTTTTTTCTTCGATTGTTGCAACATCTTTGGTTTCATTCACATTTTTAGGTAAGTTGTCATTTACGACAGCATCGTCTTGATTTGTTTCTACCTCAATGTCGCTTATGGGCGGGGAATTTTCTCCAAGGAAGTTTTCTGTTTTTTGCTGTAACCGTTTTCTTTTTCGATAACTTGAACTAGCTTCTCTCCATTTCTTGCGTATTTGTTTCTTCTTTTTTGTAGACATTTTATTAATGTCTGCTGTTAGTCCTTTTTCTTTTTTAAGTTTATACCTTTCTCTATCCTTTCTTCTTTTTTCTATCGGCTGTTCTTCGGTCATCTTTGATCTGTATTTTGCAACCCTTTTTCTTAAGTCTTCCCTTCTTTAGTTAGTAGTTTGTTCAGAATTTGTTTTTTTCTTGCCAACAGATTTCTGTTGGACTTTGCTACGTCTCTGTTCTTTTTTCTTCAATTTAATCTTGAAACTATTATCCACTTTATTATTATTTTGGAACGTAGCTTTATCAATTCCATTCTTAGTTGTCTTTAGCTTTTGGTTTGATTTAGTCTTATTACTCTCTGGTTTTCTTATGATTATTTTGGTACAACATATCTCTTTTTGCTCTTCACATGAAGGAGCATTTTTATTAGTTGCTGTTTTTTTTTTCGATAATCGCCTTTCAAAACTTGTTCAAAATCTTCCTTAGTTTTATTCTTGTGCTTTTGTTCTGCCTTTCTTTTTTCTTTTAGGGTTCGTTTTTTAACTAATTTGTTCTCGTATGCCTGTTCCCTGTACCTGTTCAGCTTCTTTTTTAGTTCATTAAGCTTCTCGGCATCATCCATTCTGTCCTGTATTATTAAAGAAGTAATTTCTCATTAGTCATTTCGGTAACCAACGAATCATTTCGGTAACAATATAGTGCTACTGTATTTGTTACCGAAATGACGTTACCGAAATGACGAAATTAAACTAAATTACACACAGCGCCGTCTCTATCGAAAACTAGAAACACAAAATTTGAGGTTAGAATAACTACCTATATACCTAAACAAATAATTAAAAATATACTCATTAAAACCGTATTATAATTTATTTATTGGTGTTACCGAACTGACTAATAATAAGTGTACGCATCCAAAATTCGAAACAAAAGTAGTAATAATAGTAAATAATAGTAGTAAGTAGTAGTAGTAGTAAGTAGTAATTGGCAAAAAACTTACCACGCATCTAACGACAAACACTGCCGCCCAACTGTTTGTGATAATGTGCACTCGGTTTTAGCTCAATAATAAGTAGATGGCGCTCTATACACTTAACGATACCGAAATGACGGATATCTTACCGGACACGTTTAATTCGAAAATAGATGAAACAATTAGGAACAAATATCCACAGAAACGTTTAAAATAAAAATTATATGAGTGATACTCAACGCTTTGAGGGTTTGGTAAATGAACTTCGCAAATATTTCGTGATATTGAGCAATGAATTCGAAATTTCATAAAACGGACAGTTACCGAAATGACGTTTTTTCGCTTTACAACTAATTAACTTATTATTCTACTCTATGTAAGGGTTATTGAAAAAAATGCGCGAAGAAGAATGTTTACCAATTGTTAAGAACAATCAAACAAAAAGGAATTCGAATTAGTTTTTGTAGCGCACCCTCGGACATGCAATTGTCCCATTATGTGAAACAGAGCCATATAGTTCCTGTTTTTCAATATAAGGGAATAAAAATGAATCTTTTTGTGAGCACTGGCAGGAAACAAGAAAAAATATTCAACGCCCAGTATCTCAAAATCAATTGTTGGGAGTGTGTGTAAACAAACTTTTTTTGATATTTTATAGTATATCATAACCTCCTCAGCTTTATTGCGATGTTTAGTTTATATATAATAATACCTTTGTCACAGATTTGGGCGAAGGTGCATCTGTAGAAACTTCTATCAGTATTTCCTCTTCTAAATCACTTTTTCCTATGCCTCGTACTCTAATGTCATCCACGATTATGTTCCTGTGTTGTATTATGAAACCGAACTCGGATTTGTACCTCTCAATGAATGGTTTCAGGAAGTTGCCGTGTTTGGTTACTCGATCTCCACCTTCTTTCGAAGGCGAGCACATTAGAGCACAGTCGGTACCTATGAAATTCGGTTGAATGTTACAATGTCTAACGGTTATTGGTAATATAAAACACTCAAAGTTGAAGGGGGCGAGTTGGCTTATTGGATAGAACTTAGGGCTTGTAATCATGTCGTCTCAGGTTCAACTTTTGCAAGAAGCAGAAATTCAATCCTGGTTTTTTAAACCAGAAGTAAATTTCCATACACCCTAGCGAGATTCCCCACCACCATTCGCTGTTGGATTTATTTTATCAGTGCTGTTGCAAGAGTGACTCCAGGAAACGGTAACAAACACTACACAGAACACGAGGCTAATAACCATAGCAGTCGATGCCGGAGTAAAAAAAATAGAAACTGAATGTGTTTACTATTCGCAAGTCACAAAATCGACTTTAATTAACCTCTAGAAGAATAAGTCAAAAAACTGACATCTGCTACCTTTGAACCTGCAACCCTGTGAGACTCAGATTATGCCATCTATCTTCTATAAACATTAACCATTTTACCACAATTTAACAATAATTATTCCAAATTAATGCTATTATAGTTATTCTGATATTGAATTTGTGGTTCTTGGGTTTTTAGGCCGGCGTCGTTTAGCGTTAAAACACAAATTCATTGGACGATGGCCGCGAAAGCCTTACACAGTATATTCTGATATTGTTAGTTATGTTCCAGCAAGGCAAAAACAATTTATTGGTTGAACTAAAATGAATCCCTTTTAAACTCTATGATAAATGTATTCAAATGTACAAAGAGTACTAGGAAGAGTTTTGCAATACAGCTTAAATTATTTCATTTTTTTTCAAACTAATTTCCTCTACAACTAGGACACTATCGTTTAAAAAGCATATTCAGTCCATCGCAGCCAAAGTAAACAGCAGAAATAACATCCTGCAAAGATTATGTGGAACCTCTTGGGACGCCTCCGCTTCCACGCTTCGTACTTCGGTCCTGAGCCCCTGTTTCTCTGTGGCTGAATTTTGCTCACCCGTGTGGCTAAACAGCTCGCATACTAGACTGATAGACGCCCAGTTAAACACTTCTATGTAGGGGCGCCGCCTCCGTGGGTGCTCGGGTGCTCCAGCACCCACGAGAGGTAAATAGTGGGTGCCGAGCGCCCACGACTATGTATCTAAAATAATTTTAATTCTCAGCTTCTAACAAGTATATTATTTAGATCCCTCTTTTTATCTGTAATTCGTTATACGCGCGTATACAAGCAAGCCTAGGCGAAGTCACACGCACGGAGCGTAGTGCGTAGTAGTTCCCATAATACACTTTTTTAAGTCCATCTAAACCACCGAATCCGAATATTGTCTTGCCTATTACAGAAACCAAGCGACTTAAAATTTTCTGACGTATATATCCGAATATTGCTTTAGATCGTTCTGTATTGTGTAACGTCGGAACTATTGGTTTCATTTTAATGAAATGAAATAATACTGTGGTATTATTACCGTGGCGATGGTGGAAAATGCTCATGGATTTTAAAAATCGTGTCAGTGCCGGCGCAGCAATAATAAAAAAACTAAAAATATAGAAACAGCTCAAGCTTCGTTTATAGGCGTTTTAGGGGTTCCGTGATCAATTTAACATTAACAATTTAACATTTGATCTCCAACTGACCTTTGTGGTACATATTGACAACAAAATTTCGGAGGCAAACCGTATGTATGGTTTTATTGTACGAAACTGCCGAGATTTCACTGAAACCGCAACATTGAAGGTCCTATTCTACGCGTATATCAGATCAAAGCTGGAATATGCATGTCTGGTATGGAATCCTCACCACATAACTCATATCAATAGAATTGAGTCCGTTCAAAGGCGTTTTTTGAAGTATTTGTCCTTGAAAGTCGATGGTACATATCCGCCTATTGGTATACCCCATGAGTCACTACTTGAGAGACATCTTGTTAGTAGCTTGGAAGCTAGACGTACAATGCAGTCTATAATAATGTTATTTAAATTGATTCACAACTTAGCTGATAACTCTATTTTTTCTAGTCAACTAATGTTCAACGTCCCTAGAATAGTATCTCGACAAAACGTAACATTTTACCTTCCTGCCGCACGTACCAACTATTTGTATTTCTCCCCCTTGTTTACAATGTGCAGAAACTATAACTGCATAAGTAGCCAGCTTGACATATTTCATTGTAATATATCTAGCATAAAAAACCTTCTGAAATAAGCCTGTTTTTTTGTAAATAATCGCTCTTAGTTATAATATGTGTTTTTAATTTTATTCGGCATTTTGACCTTACCCTGTAAGTGGTATTTGTACTGTTGGGTATTGTAATTAATAAAATAAAATAAAAATAAAATAAATAAAATAAAATTTCTACTTTCTTTGGGTGAGGTGAAATTGTGGTAGTTTGGGGGGGGGTTCTTCGCATCCATAGATTTTCTTCCCTTGTAAGTTCTGCTCGATAGATTGGTCGCCAGTACGCCAGTAAAAATGTCACCACCTAGATAACACATTCACTTTATCGCTGCTTTTAAAGGTTAATTTGGTTGCTAGTAGTACTTTTTTTTGGTATGTCTGTTCTATGACGTCATCAACATAAGTGCCAAATTTCATCCATTTTCACATAAGGTATCTCTAAAATGTAAGGCTAATAAATATTACTCCATAGTACAAAATAAAGTCGTTTCCCGCTCTCTGACTGTATGTACCCTTAGATCATTTGAACTACTCAACGAATTTTCATGCGGTTCACCAATAGATGGAAAGATTCATGATGAAGGTAAGCAGCCTACGCACTGCGTAACATTTAGTATGAAAAAGATACAACGGTGAGGCGGCAGACTCAGGATCAGCTAGTACTGATATAAATAACTAAAAATATAGGTAGCTCCGTCATTAAAAAGTCGGAGCACCCACGAGAATTTTGAAAACCCGGCGCCCCTGCTTCTATGAGAACTATCACGGGATGCATCAAATCGACCCCAACTTACTGGCTACCAACACAGCCAAATAGCTCCACCACCCATCCACCCTTCTGAAAGAGTATAACAAAATCAAAACAAATCCCTCGCTGCCAATCCACGAATATACATATACTTGATCTCTCCTTGCTCAGATCACGGTTCAGAAAACCACTAATTACAACAGCTCTTCAACTTGAGCCTGATGGTTTTAACCCTGCAGTTAAATGGGCAGAAATTTGGGCGACCCAAACACCAGAAGAAGCGAACAGTAATCTAACTGTTGGTCGAGAACCCCCTGGGTTTGAGCTCCACCGAAAGGAATGGTCAACCCTAAACGGAATTCGCACATCGCATGGAGTGTGCGCTGATTCGTCGCATAAATGGAACAGGCGCAAATCCTTACCGTGCGATTGTGGAGCGGAACGCCAAACTGTCAGGCATATAGTGCAAGTATGTGGCCTCAGAGCATATCCAGGCAACAACAAGGACTTCCTCCAAGCCAAACCATCAGCCGTAGAATGGTTTTCCAAGCTCGATATTAACCTATACCCTAGTTGCTATTTAGATTATAAACAAAACAAACAAAAAACAAAAAACAACACAAAAACAAAAAACCAAATAAAAAACAAACAAAAAAATAAAAAACAAAAAACTGTTTTACTTTTTTATGACTTTTTTCATGTGTACTATAACCATACGCTAAATAAATAAAAAATCCTCTACAACACTCGGCTCTTTAAACCAGTTCTGCCAAGTTTCACTAGAGATCAAAGCATACTCATGCTCCCAAACTCGCAAAAGGTCCTCATGACCAGAAAGCCGCCTCCGTTTTAGCATCATTTTCACATCCGGAAACAGTGCAAAATGGCAGCGAGTACCGGCACAGTTTTCTCGCTCGCTCTATGCTCATCGACTTGGCGTGGCGGCTACTGTCAACTACTGTGCTTATACAGGGTTATTCAGGTTATTCGACACGGAGCATTATGGCTAAAGTATTTGATAAAACAGAAAATAATAACTTCGGATGGATAGAGACCCATAAAGGCTACATTTTAAAAATATTTTCATGTTATACAGGGCGTCCCAAAAACACGAAATGTATCAAAGTTATGTTTTTTTTAATGGAACACCCCGTATATTATTGCATATTAGGATTTCTTGGTGAATTCTAGTGTGACTTTATGTATCATACATGGGACTTAAAGCGAATTGTTTAGGTGTAAATCACCATTTTCGGTATAAGTAGATATCAGGAAAAAATTGAATATCGCAGAAATTATAAAATTTGGAGGGCTGTAGCTTTGCCGTATTACTAAGCATAAAATGCGTCAGCTTTGACGAGACTGTCAAAATTAAATTACGTTTATGCTTGGAGAAATCGGTCGATTAATTAAGGAAACTTCGATCAGCGATAACTTGATTTTTTCAAATGGGAATGCCTAATTTTTTTTATACGGTTAAACGTAGAATTTGATAACCTTTCTAATGATATGGGGTTGTGGGTATCAATCTCTGGTAGTTTTCATTTAATTTCAAATTTTCAAACAAATTGACGTTTTTCAACTTTCCTACCCATAAGCAACGTAACAGGCCATGAAATATAAACAAAAACCTGTTCATGTAGAAGAAAACAACTAACTTAGCACAACAATGTACACGAACTAGACTAAAGGGACAAGATTATAAAAATTGCTCACAACAAACAAAGTCTAACCAGAAACAACGGCGGTAACATATCTTTGGTCAAAGAGAAGCTAGAGTACGGCAGAAATGGATTTTTTCACGGCCTACTAGCTACCGCAATGTACTAGAGATTGGCAATTTCCAATACCATTAAAAATTTTGAAATGAAACGAAAACTTCTAGACAATGTTGTAGGCAGTTTATTATTTTCATAATAAAATTTCACATTTAATGATTTAAAAAAGTATGCAATTCTGTCAAAACTCAAGACAAAAGCACCTCTGACTGGAGTTCTGCAAATTCTTCAGTACCTGTTCGCAAGATCGCAGAAAATGAAGAATAAATTAAAATTTGTTCAAATTATAAAACATAACTTAAATAGCAGAAAATTTAAATCTGATTTGCCAGTATTCCTTTTTTGCAATTTTGCCAATAGATATTGAGAAATATAAGAGCTCCAGTCAGAGGTATCGACTTCGACGCAAATTACTACTTTTTTACAACATTACATATGATTGATAATTGCGTGCTGGAGCAACAGTCGCTAGTTGTTTTTGTTTCATATCAGGGTTTTTAATTGTCTAGGAAATTTTTAACCTCTAGTAAATTGCGGTAGCCAGTAGACTGTAAAAAATATCTATTACTGCCATACCCCAGCTTCTCTTTGACCTTAGAAATATTACCGCAGTTGTTTCTGGGAGAGTTGATTTGTTGTAAGGAATTTTTATAATCTTGTCCCTTTAGTCTGGTTCGTGTGTATTTTTCTGCTAAGTTAGTTGTTTTCTTCTACCTGAACAGGTTTTTGTTTATATGCCATGGCCTGCTACGTTGCTTATAGGTAGGAAAATTGAAAAACGCCGATTTGTGTGAAAATTTAAAATTAAATGAAACTACCAGAGATTGATATTCATAACCTGATATTATTAGAAATGTTATCAAATTCTACGTTTAAGCGTATAAAAAAATTAGGCATTTCCATTTGAAAAAATCAAGTTATCGCTGATCAAAGTTTCCTTAATTAATCGACCGATTTCTCCTAGCACACAAGCAATTTAGACTGACGGTCTCATCAAAGCTGACGCATTTTATGCTCAGTCATACGGCAAGGTCACAGCCTTCCAAATTTTATAATCTCTGCCATATTCAACTTTTTCCTGATATCTACTTATACCGAAAATGGTGATTTACACCTAAACAGTTCGTTTTAAGTCGCATGTATGATACATAAAGTCACACTAGAATTCACCAAGAAATCAGAATATGCAATAATATACGGGGTGTTCCATTTAAAAAAACAACTTTGATACATTTCGTGTTTTTGGGACACCCTGTATAACATGAAACTGTTTTTCAAATGTAGCCTTTATGTGTCTCTATCCATCCGAAATTATTATTTTCTTTTTTATCAAATACTTTAGCCATAATGCTCCGTGTCGAATAACGTGAATAACGTCGCTACATGCATCAACAAGCAGCTTCCTACTATTCATTTTTAAACCATATTTCAAAGCTTTCCTAGTATCCTCTATATAATTCTTAAGGGGCTAGGGTATAGCGCGCGAACTTGAATCCAAAAAATGCGTATTCTCATGTTAGCGCTTGCTGAAGTATGTGTGTCTAAAATAAAATGGGGCGAGATAAGTCTAAAGGTCGCCTTGCGATACTGCTGACAGCCGACCACCGCGAAGACTATGTCACATCGAGGGGAGCTGGGAGCGACCAACCGGTAACCTACAGATAGTGTGACGGTACCTATAAACTTACAGTAATGATTCAAAAAGCAAATTGAAGAAGAATGCTTGCGCTAGGACAATACGGTGGCCTTGTTTTGATATCGTGTTTCGTGTTTGTTTGTTACATAACTGATATTTGAATAATGTATGATCTAGTATTGCGAGTCTTTTTGCGCACTAAAGAACTTTTTTGAAACAAGCGCTTTGGATTGTCCTTCAATAAGGTCTTAACTATCACCTTCTAAAATTTTATGTATGTAGTTTGAAAAGCAAGTGAATTGTGCGTGTACATGCGAATCCATGTTTTACATGGAAATACATAAAATATGTATAAATGTATACGTATAAATGTGTGTACCACCCTTTCATTCATCATCAATGTAAGTTTGAAGGTACCGTCACACTATCAGTAGGCCACTGGTAGGTCGCTCTCGGCTCCCCTCGATGCGAAATCATCTTCACGGCGTCGGCCGTCAGCAATATCGCAAAGCGACCTTCGGACACACGTCTCCTCATTTTATATAGAAACACATACTGGAAAGCGCTAACACGAGAAGACGTATGTTCTTGGATTCTCAAGTTCGCGCGGTATACCCTAGCCCCTTAACATGAATCTAGGAGTAAACGCGCATCACAGGTGGCTTAGATGGGTCTGTCGGCCAATAAGTCATAGCTACAGCTATCTGAAATTCACGAGGTGTCATTCATTTCGATTTCAGCGAATATTATGCAGAGCTCTTTTACAGATTTGGTACTACTTTAAAAGCACAATCTACCGCATTTGGTAGATAAAAAATGTTATATCATCAGGACGACGTACGGGTCCGATTCAGAATTTGAGGGCCTTAGGGTCTTAGGGAACACAACGGCTTAATGAACGTAGGTAAAAATAAAGTAATATTTTGAAAAGAAAAGATTTCCTTTAGTAACAGATGATCATATAACATCAATTGAAATACTGTGATTAGCAAAATCATCTAAGCTCTGCTGATATTCTTTAGTAATTAATTTTAATCTTTATGGTAACATCGGTAAGCGATTAGACAATCTCACTCTCAACAGATTTTCAATTAGGCGATAGATGTCAAAGGTCTAGTGTAGGAATAAAAACTGTGGTATACTTACCGTCATATCGCATATGTAAATACGGTTCTAAAACTATATGGTCCTTATCAAATCCTTGCTTCAGAAGAGCTTCTGTACACTGTGCTTCTAGAGCAATTAAACGCTGATCGAAGTAAGAAAAGTTCTCGGAAGAATATATCTTTGCACATGATTCTTGTGCTTCATGGACAACGTCTGCTAGAGCCATCCCATACGCAGATAGAATTCCTAGATGAGTTTCAATACATATATTTGAATCCTTGTGAAGCTCAAATTGCAAAAAAATGAAATAATGTCATGCGACGAAACAGATAGTGTTTATGGCATTGTTGGCTGAATTTGTTTTGATATTAGATACCCAAATTCTGGTATTAGGCTATGTAGTTTGTGTTATTTGTATTTGGCCGACATTAAACTACAATTCATCCGATATAAAAAAGTACATGTTGAGGTCAATGACTTACTTTCCAAACTCCATCTTGATGAAAGAGGATGAGTGATCTAATGATAATTCAACTCCAACACACGATCTGGATTGGCGGATGGGCAACCAGATTGTGAGTGAAGACAAAGTAAGCCAATACTCAACTTCTCCCTCTTTAAATCACCTTGTAGTGATTACATCCATCCTACCCTAGTAGAGTGGGGCGTACGAGAAATGTTGCCACACTTGGTGATAATATTCAGACTCTGCTGCTGTTCATTCGCAACAGCGGCAGGATGGATTATACCGTTCCAGTATTATTCAGACCCATCGGTCTCACATCTTTTCTATTAAAAGCGATAGAGAAACTTTTGGACATATATCTAAAGAATAATGTTCTAGAGAATAATCTTCTACACCCTAACCAACATGCTTACACCCCAGATAAATCCACTGATACTACCTTGCATGCACTGGATAATAAAGAGTCCTCCCTGGGTGATTTCATAGACAATGAAGGCGCATTTATAAAAAACAACCATCCAGAAAATTACTACACTGCTCTCGGTGAGAAGGGTGATCTCACCACTGTCGGTGGCTGGATATTGGATATTATGCTGTTGAAAAGGGTAGTACAAATTAGTGCAGGAGATATTACCACAAGAAGATTGGTAATAAGAGGGTGGAGTTCTTTCACCGCTCCTGTAGACATGATTCTTGATTACCTCTTGGCTAAACTTATGCAGACAACGTTGTAGTACTGCTTAACGGTGATTCAAAGGCGTCATAAGTGAGCGCATGCAACAAGCAACACAGATTATTAAAAAATGGTGTCGTCAACATTCTCTGTCAGTCAATTCAAACGGAACACAGCTGGTTTCCTTCACGAGGAAAAGACGGCGAATATAGTCCCCCAAAACTCTTAAATGTCAGTCTGACGTTAACTACTGAGGTTAAATATCTAGAGATAACCATAGATACCAGACTATACGGGAATCTGCATTTAGAAAAAAACAGATAGCGCAGGTATTCTATGAGCAGAGCCATGTGGATATACACTGCTATAATCAGACCAATGGTGGCCTGCAGAGCCATGGCTTGGATGGCTAAATGTTAACATCATCATCATAGTCACAATGTCTTAACAGACATGTTGTGAACTCGTAAAATGCATTAAGTCGGAGCTAGAGTATTGCCGACACGAATATTATCAATAGTTTTGAGAACTGTAGCTTGCCATCGTTCGCGATTTACTGTCAGTTCAGTGGCGCTCTTGATACTCATATCTGGCAGCTGTTTCGTCGTATCCACCCAGCGTGTAGGGGAACGGCTATGGCGCCGCCCATTCGGGGCGGGGGTTAACAAGTTACTAAAAAACGTCTGCTAAGTCAGATACGAGTAGCATGCCTTAATACAACTAGTGCCATGCGAATGACACAAACTAGGGTAAATGCAATGGATACTGAATCCGCCACCACTAGAAATATATACCTTGAGGAAGTGGCACTGGCAACGATGTTTTAAGATAATTTATTTTACTCTTAAATAAATTGATAGGTAGGTCAGTAGTTATACTAAGCTGGAGCAAGTTCGAGGTCGATTTCTATTAGTTTGGTTTTATTAATTCGATCTCGAGGTTGCTTTAAATTACTTTTATGTCTGGTGTTGTTGTTGACTGTGATTTTAAAGGATGATCAGAACAGATCTTTGTGCCTTCTGATTTTCCTTGAACTTTCATAAATGATTACTGCATATACAGTCGTCACATCCAATTTCAGAAACATCGGCTGGCAGCTTTTTGGACTAGGAACACTTTTGTATTTGAGCATGCGATGCGTTGCCCCAACTTAGTATACCCACAGCACATTACCGAGTGGAACAGGCCGTAAACAAGTAGTCAGAGCGGCCTCACGGTCTACTGTGTGGGCAATTCTTCAACTATCAAAGTGGACATCCAAGAACTTCACGTGATGTGACTTATTAGAATGTAAGGGTGTCCAGTACGGCTGTTACGAGTATGCCTCTCCTACAGGCTGGCCCCGACTGTATTCTAACAAATTTGTATTTGATCGGCGCTATACGATTCTCACAACCACTGAGAGTCAGACCGCGGAAGGTGCCAAATCCAAGAAAATTAATGCAGTAGTAGGCTGCAGAGTATACTCCGAAAGTCTTCATAGAAATCAAGCGGCCTATAAACAAAAATGCCAGCATAACTCAGCTCGAACTGGCCGTTATGAACATTGTAGCCAATCAAATTGTTCGAACGAACATTATGGGCAAACATATCAGAATCTGCACAGATAGAACACAAGCGCTTCTGGCTCTCAAGTGTTTTGAGCTAACGGCCACAACATACGAGTTGGCTGAAAAAAAGGGCACGCACAGTTCAAAGGCTATATTTTAGCGGACCGGCTGGTAAAAAGTGCTGCTGAGATCAAAATCCTGGGGCCCGAGCCTTTATGTGCCTTGCACTCCGGAGGTATAACAAGACTGTTCAGGCGGCGCTCCCCCAAGCCCTTTAGGACCGCACACTCATAGCTAAACATGTGTTATGCCCAGGCAACACTTCCAAATTCCAAATTGCGATTGGTGCTGCTACTGCACACTGTTAGCTGAGAAGACGCATCTATAGGTTAAGTGTTACACCCCTGTGTAGGGGATGCATTCGCACAACCCTTCTCACAACCAAAATGAGACTGTTGAGCACCTACTGTGTTTGTCCAGCTGCCTTATCATTGCAAGAACGGTAGCCTCCATGGTCACGTTAAAGGGAATCCCACTGAGCTGCATTACCGCCTTTCTCACTAAAGGCGGGTTCCCACGATTCAGTTTCGCTGAATCAGTTTGACTGATTCAGTGAAACTGCCCATATAATAAACGTAAGAACCTTTTCAGTAAAACTGATCATTGGGTTTGTGCTTTCAGTCAAAGTTAGGATGACTGATCATGCAGTTCCCAGGGATGCTTGGAAAGATGCACAAGAGGACCAATGGGGCCTAAGTGTTTTGATCTTGGCGGATCACCCTCCTTCCAATACTGAAAGTATTTTCAGCTCATAGTCAACCCTATAAACCCTATATGATGATACTACTTAATATATGCTTAATAACCTACTGTCGTTTAAAACTCATTTTCGATACCTTGAATATACCGGGTGTCCTCGAATTTCCTTGACACGTGATATTCTCGTAACAAAAAAGTTGAAACAAAAACTTTATGGCATTTTTGGAGATGCTATAGGGTCTACCATGCTTTCAATAAGTTTTGTTTGTATTTCAATCCTTAAAACTCACCTCTAAATATTTTTTTTCAAATAGCACCCAATAGTTTTTCCTATAAGAATTAAGTTCTTATTTTATTTAAAATCTGGTAGTACCTTGATTTTATACACAAATCTATTTTTTCGTGTAAAGTCATAAGCATAAGGTACATAAAATAAGAATTTGTTTGAGGCGTGATATTTTCGTAACAAAAACTGATAAAAAAGAAAACTGAGTGGGTATTTCAAAGGTACTGAATGGCCCATCATGTTTTCTAAACAGTTTTTTGTACCTCAGTTGCAAAACCCACCCCGATTTTTTTTAAATTATCACCGCACAGCTTTTTCTACAACTCATAAGCATAAGGTAAATAAAATAAGGATTTGTTTGAGCCGTAATATTATAAAATGACATTTTTTCGAAAGCATGGTATGACACTCACTACTCTCAAAGACTCACTTAGCTTTTTTCTATCTGCTTTTTGTTTGCAAATATATTAGGCGTCAAACGAATTCTTTTTTATTTATATTATTCTTGTCATTTTAATTCTGGGACACCCGGTATATTATCTACCTAATAGTCAACCGTTTTCAAACTCTTATAAAACCCTGCATGTAAATTTAGAGATGTATTAGCTTCAGTAAATGACAAGCTATCTTTTAAATCTCGATCTTTTTTATAAATTCTACAAGTATGTACAAACCAATATCATGGAGTTTCTCCGTTGGCTCGCCCACTCCGAAATAATGCACTAAGGATTATCAAAATTTTCAAAACATCATTTTTACCTGCATATTTGTGTACAAAAACTGTACGCATCCCCAGCGATCTTGCAATAGCACAGGCATGTTGACCTCCAGCTCCACCAAAACATGCCAAGGCATGTCGCGAAGTATCATATCCTTTGGCCTGTGTGAGAGCTCTAATTGGCCTACACATAGCTTCATTGGCCACTCGTATGAAGCCTAGGCCTACCTCTTCTATTGACATTGGTTCCTGAAAGAACACAATATCAATAACTAGTGTCGGTAATTAGAAACACGTCCCATTTGTCTCTCGTATATAAATGAATGTCTGACTTAAAGCTGTATATCTCTATGTCTTATGTTTTATTGGAAATACTTTATCACATTCTTGCAAAATATATAATATAGATGGAAGAAATCTATCATAAAATCGCAGCATAATCGCGTAGCAGTAGCACGACTAAATAGAAATGACGCTACCTTTTTTACACAATTACCTCTATAATATGACCTTCCGTAGGCTGTATTTAACGTCTTCCCATACTTGTTTCAGCACAGGGTGAGATGGAAATAATCTAGAGGACTCAAATTAAGAACTGTACTTTTATTTCGTTGAAATAGCTCTAGCGGATCCTATGTGGCTTGAAATTAGAGTAAATTTTGGGAGCAACTCTAGTGAATTTCTTCATTTAGATTCGATATTGGTCCATTTGCCTTTTCAGTTCTCAACTTAAGGTGGTTGGTCACCTTTTAGAAACACTCTATATTCTGCTTAATAATTACTTTATAATGTTCTTATGTATTCGGACATACCAATGTGATGTGTTTGATCAGTTATTTTTGATTTTTTTTGAAATTTTGAATCTTTTTTGTGTAGTATTTCTCCGATTTTAGGACAGCCGTTACTGGAAATATATATATGCTAGAAGGTTGTAATTTAGCATTTATAATCAGCTGCACTATATCTGTGACAAGAATGTGATACTTTTTACATAGCTCAATTTTTTCAAATAAAAATTTGGCTGGGTGGATTACTGCTCATTATTTTTCAATTTTTTTGAAGTAAAATCACGTAATCATGAATCTTTTACCAAACCGCAAAATTTGATTGCGATAATCAAAACAGTGAGGGAGAAAACACTGATAATCTATTGAAAAATCCCTATTGACACGCCCCACACTGATCCCGCCCATTTCTAACACCTAGATGGTTATTCGCATGCGGTATTGCCAAATCGTTAAGGACACTGCTTTAACGGTGCTACCGACTGGCGGTAGGTACGGGTTGTCTGGTCATCATAAAAAAATTGCAAAGAGCCCGCCGCGCGGCGTCCCGTTGACGATAGGTAACGAGCTCCAAGCGGTGCGGCGGGCGGCGGCGTGGCGGTGTCGGTGGCGACTTTGTAACATGCCGCTACAATAAGGGGACTAAGAAAACGAAGTTTTTGTTCACAAAAGGAGATAGCTTCCTCTATTTTAATTTTTAAATATATATGTATTTAGTTCACTGAAGCCTGTCTTTCAGAGTGCATGTTCTTGGCGTAATCCCAGTATTTTTTAATAGTTCTTGTTACCATTGTTATTTCGTTATCCCTTTTGTTATTCGTCGTTATTGTTTTATGCTGCTAATTTTGCAAATCGGTACATGGGCGGCGGGGTAATTCGCAAAAAACAAAAAATCAAATAGGTATTCCTCAAGGCTTCGTTTTTAGAGGTTTTAGGTGTTCCTGATCATTTTCTACTTTTTTTTGGGTGGGGTGAGATTTGGGATGGTTGGAGGGTTGTAAATTTGAAAAATTTGTTGCATTCATTAAATGCTGCCCACTGACCTGTGAAGGAAGGCCTAGCGACATAAATTACTTTTGTAGGTCCATCCGAACATTGCCTTTTGCGTACAGTGCTTTTGCCCATTGCAGAAACCAAAGGACTTAGAATTTTTTCTGGTGTACCTAGACATACGAGTATTGCTAAAGATCGTATTGTGTAACGAGGAAACTGTTGAATTTATATTAATGAAATCTTGACACAGTATCACTACCATGGCGATGATAGAAAATGCGTATGGTTCTTATAAATCGTGCCAGTGGCGGCGCAGATATAAAAAAAACAAAAAATATAAAAACAGCTCAAACTTCGTTTTTAAGCGTTTTAGAGGTTCCTGATAATTGTCTATGTTTTTTTTGGGGGGGGGGGGGTGAAATTGGGGTCGTTTGGGGGTGAAGGGTTGGAAAACTGAAAAATTTGTTGTATTCTTAATAGGCTGTTTACTGACATGTGAAGGCAGACCTAGCGAGATAAATCACCTTTTTTGGACATTGCCTTACCGAAAATTTCTGAAATGAGATTTCAGCTTTTGAAAACGTTTAGAATATTCTCAGGTCACTGTTCAGATTTTTCATTCCTTTTTCTATTTGTTCATATTTGAGTGCTGAAAGCTTGATTTTTTTGGCACCTCAGTTGTTGATAATCTATTATTATGATAAGAACGGCGGAGCCACGACGACGTGTCATCATTAAGAATCTCAACTCATTCCATCTACTTTTTTACCTGGCTACATACATTTTGGATAGCTAGCATTTGCATTTTGTAAATTTCTGAAAATACTATTTACAATGTTTTAAAAAAATGTTGTAATATATACATATATACAAACTTTAAAAGTCTTCTTCTGCTCCCTCCCCCTTCCTCACCCCCTCGATTCTAAAATGTTAGGAACAGGAAGATATCTGGGCATGTTTTCTGATGATAATATCATTCTTATACAGAAACCATTCGTTGCACCAGAGAGCTTGATATATTGCTGACGTTCTATAATTATAACCAGTGGCGTATATGAAAATCAATTTCGGGGGGCCCATCGGAAAAATTAGTTTATTTCATACATTATAATATTGGCGTATTAACCTAAAAATAAAATAACAGTGTACTAATATTAACGAAAATAATTTTATATATATCACATATGCGTATTAGAAATGTATTTTTATAGATAACAATTCTAAATTGAAGCAAAGAAACCATCAAGGTGTACTTCCTAATCAGACATTTATGATATTTGCTTTATTATTAGACTACATTTTGATGTCGCTGCTAATTTTATTCAGTACTATGATTTTCGACATTACTTCAGCCTCTTTCCAGACGTCAAAACTGCATGCGTGGCTGGTTTCGGGGTGGGCCCGGGCCACCCGGGCCCCCCTTATATATGCCACTGATTATAACGATCGCTTTTCCAACGAGATTATGTACTAATTTTTCATAGCACCCTATATTCATACTTTAGCACATACTCTGATAGTCCTTTTCAAATTGTAAAATGTTTTCAAATGGTAATCGTTAATTGTACATAACCAATAAATAGCCGTATTATATCAAATTCCAAACCTCCAGAAAGGACAGTACACTGAACCCATACAAAACAGACCATACCCAAACCCTCCTTATAAGTTATACCTAGCCAAATAGAAGGAAGATAGTATATGTATGTCGGCCTCGGCCAACACCTGTCCCTCCGACGTTTTTTCGGCAGCCGACAGGGCCTAGCGAATGACCCATATAATTTATGGGCCATAAAAAGTCGGCATTTCTTTTATCAGTGGACTACAAACCCTTGGCAACGTTGCTGGGGCGGCCATACTAGTTTTGGCGGTCTCTAGGTAGAAAAAGGAGGAGCTTCCTCATAACCCTCAGCTATGTACAGATGCTGCCATCTCGCGGATTTAGCTTTCTAGACAAAGTGACGAACCACGTTAAAGTTGCAAGATAAATTCATTTAGATTAGTTTTATAGTTATATGAAAATTCATGTATTTAACGTTTTACTAATCATTGTTTGTTCTGAATATAGTTGAGATAAATATTGTTGCAACAAAACCAAAAAAAATGACGGTGTATGAGAGAAAATAAGTTTAATATAGGTACAGAAAAACTGCAGCGTATTACCCGTATTACGCTGGAACAAAAACAGACTATTTAGACCGCAATATTATAAAGCATTTATAGAAAATTTCAATTCATATTCCAAAAACGGACTTCACATAGACATTATGAATTTCTGTTTAAAATGTTTCCATATAGCAAATGGCTTTATAGATATTAAGTTTTCAAATTATTTTAAATTTATGTTGATAGGTTTACTGTATAAAACCACGACCATACTCATACGGGGAAAATCTGAGCAGGGATGAATGTATTGCAAACTCTTGAATATACTTACAAATTTTTATACAGCATTATCAGTTACAAAGACTTTGATGTTTGTCTTGAAATGTGATCTCCGTAAACATAAAAAGTTATAGGTATCCAGAGCTTTCAAGTCTATTTATGGAGGGTATAGCAGAGCATTTGTTCAGGCAACGTACCTATGCCGGTATTCATACATTGCGTTTCACCATTGATTAACGTATTGTTAGGCAATACGTTAACCAATGGTTTCACAAAATTTCCTAAATCCGAGTCTATCAAACACACAGTATTCTCACCCACTGAAATTGCCGCAGCTGGAACGATAAAAATTAACATCTGAGGGTTTTTGAACATTCAGAATCCAAAAATGCTAACAGTAATGTTGTCAGATTCACCACTTTTACGTTACTCATCATAACTCTGTTATTTCCAATGGAATGCCCTATTTATGAGGTGTAACTTAATAGAGGTAAATCTGACAACACTACTGTTATTATTTTTTATTTTTGAATCCTGCATGTCCAGAAACTTCTAGGTATTGAATTTTATCGTTCCACCTATAGCAGTTTTGGAGATCTTTCAACGTTCCAGTACTTTTTACTGAACAAGCGGTGTTGCCATATCTCAGTAATTAATAGAAACAAAATTTTGAAATTATGAGACCTTACTAGATTCGACATGCTCAATTCATTGCAACAAAAATACTGAACGGGACTGAAGTGATTGCTAAGCTCTACAACATAAGAAACATATTATGCATGATGCGACGGTAGAGAGCAGTGCTGCCGTTTTAGTACATTAGTACTATTGTTAGTACATTTTCGAGGTCAAAGTACAAAAGTACATTTCAGCCAAATTCTAGTACATTTTTGGTTTTCGAAAAATGGACCGAAAAATCAAATGGTCTGATCGTTTGCAGAGGTTTGAGAGCTTTTTTTGCTCTTCAGAAAATTATAGCGCACTTTGGTTCTTCAGCAAGTCCATGTTGGGGTCACAATGAAATTTAGTACAATCTAGTACATTTTATTGCTTCGATTCAGTACATTTCAGAAACGCACCCCGGCAACACTGGTCGAGAATCGCGTGCTGGTATATGTATATGCTGTGTCTTGACCTATAGTTACATGACGAATTAGAACTTCAAACTCAACAATACCTTTTCATGTCCTTGGGAGGAAAGGTACTTGTTTATTTTCTCCGTTAGTTCTGAGAACTTTTTCAGTGTTTCTTCCTTATCTAAAGGAGCATTTTCATTTGGTCCAAATATATGTGGGAAATGTTCAGGTAGTAGTCTTCCTAATACCAAGTTTGCATCGGTAACAGTCAATGGCCCACCTTTTTTGTAGCATACTGGTCCTGGATGAGCTCCAGCAGATTCTGGACCTACCACGAACATACCTGACCTAGAAAGCAAAATTGCATATGAAATAAATTATGATAATTTGAATAGGTCAGAACTAGTACGGCTGGTGAATATGTTTCCATATATATATTTTAACTGACAAATGAGTCCGATAATAATTCTAGAAAATTCTTATGAATTACGGTGTACCCAGTTCGTTTAGTACGACAACCGTTTTTAGCGACGTAAGTAGGTATAGGCATATGTTTGGTTTTAATGTGATCTACTATGATATAAGTATCATACGTACAGGGTGTCGGGATATTCGTCCGACAACGCTTGACAGGTGATAGACCTCATTTTTCTATAAAAATTGAGACAGGAACCGAAAGCCTTAAAATGCTTAATTTTTAAGTATTACTTTTTTATTGTTTCTCAATTATTCCGCAACAAAATGGCACAGCGATCTAAAATTACGTACCGGGGGTTTTTTAAGGCAAGAAATCCAAATTCAACAAGGGTTTTGCTATCATGAATAGAAGGCGCCACCTACGGCACATTGAACTCATATAAATTATCAAAACTTTTTTTCGGTTTGGTGCATCAATGTGAGTATCAAAAAAATCATTTGTCATCAATCAGTCATCAATTTGTTTTACGAGAAAAAGGTATACTTTGTTCAAGTACCTAGAAGTAACCATTTTAGAGATACGCTTCATTGTAGTTTCCAATGCCACTGAATTATCTGTATTTGCGCACGAATAAATACTAAGCTCACACCTTTACATACCATTTACAAAGTATTCTTAAACTTCAGCACCACCCTTTCTTAAATTAGATATGGCTGAAACATGTTTTTTGATCTGATACTAATTCGTTCGGAAATACCGATAATTCCTTCGATCACATTTTACAACTAATTGGGGTGCCTTGGAAATTCCAATAAAGATTATCTCGAAAATGGCTACCTCTAGAGGCTTAAACAAAGTATACCTTTTTTACGTAAAACATATCGAGGGAACGATTTTTTCAAACCGGAAAAGATGTTTGTTAATTTGGAAGGGTTTGAGTTAGCATAGGTGTCGCCCCTATTCACGATAGCAAAACCGTTGTTGAATTTGTATTTTTTGCCTTAAAAATCGTTACAGCCCCCCTTGCGAGCACGTAGCAGATGCGTAAAATTATATCCAATCACAACAAGAAAAAAAATTAACATCTGGTTGCAGAAAACACGCCAAAGCAAACATAGATACCATGTCACACAAGACCACATTAATAAAAAACAGTCATACACCTGGCTGCAAGATAGCCAGCTATTCCAGAAATGGGGGGTTCCATGTTTGTTATCCAGGACCAAAAGATTGCAACACGAAGTTACAAATTGGTGATCAAAGATCCATCCATAGCCGACGATAACTGCAGAAAATGTCAGCAGCAAAAAGAAATAATAGATCACATAACAAACGGGTGCAAAACTCTCGCCAATATCGAGTACTTAGTCAGACATACATAACTATGCAGCCGAGTCATACACCAGACACTAAGCTTGCCACAACAAACAAACTAATAGAAAACATAGATCCATATTATAGTTACACACCGACATCGGTACGCGGAAACAATCAATACAAGCGATACTGGGACGTTGAAATACATATCTAGACAAAACTATACCAGCCAATAGACCAGATATAGGTTTTAAGTCAAATGCAGACAAATTTACTTATTGCTATTCCAAATGATCAGAATATCCAAAACACTTACGCTGGCGCTGGGAAGGTATCTAAATACACAAATTTTGCCATATAAATAAAACGACTCTGGAAACAAAACAAAGGCGCACCGGCGCACCCGAAGTGATCTTAATCATTACTTACCGGGCACTACACGGACTTTTCGGCGTTGATCTTTCTCTTCTGTTCTGCCTTAATACTAACCGCTTGAGAGGTCACAACCTCAAGCTTAAGAAGTATGGAACGAGCTTCCTTCGGATGTAGTCAACAATCCCTCAGTGAACTCATTCCAGAACAGCTACGATAATTGGCGTTTTATGCGTGCATGAGCTAGTCTATTTGTCTTATAATTAATTTTTGTCTAATTAGTTATCTTGTTACTTTAAGCTTTGATTGTATTTTCATTACACTTTGTAATTTGTAGCTATCCTAGCATTTAGATTTTATTTAGAGTTTTTCTGTGCTCAACTCTTGTTGTATGTTCAATAATAATAATAACAAAAGTTCCTTTTATCCCACAATTATGACTGTCGCAGGCTTTACACCAAACACATTTACAATCCACCTGCAAGAATTAGGCCCGGACGAAAAGTTACACAAAGTATTCGAAAAGTCTGTAGTCCTGAAGACCTGTAATATTATCGATCCTTCCTAAATTCACATCGATAATATAGTTCGTCAGGTGTTGACTTGGCACAGCCCGTCAACACTTGTTGCTTCCCTATCTTAGATAGAAAAGAACTCTCAAAGGAAAAATGTAGAGGGCAATAAAATCTATGTTCACAAAATAGTTATCATTATAAAAACTGACACAATAAATGTCTTACTTATCAAAGTTACATTTTTTAAAATAGAAGCCCCTGTATGTTATTGCATATTTGGATTCCTTAATTGATTCTAGTGTGACTTTCTGTATCACACATGTTACTTAAATCAAACCGTTTAGGCGCAAATCACCATTTTTTATATAAGTAGATATTAGAAAAAAATTAAATATCGCAGCGTCTATAAAGGATGTGATTTTGCTCTGTGTACTTGGTGAAATTGGTAGATTAATTAAGGAGATTCCAATCACTGATAACTTGTATTTTTTAAATGGGAAACTTATTTCTTTGTACGGTTAAATGTAAAGTTTGATAGCCTTTCTAACGATATAGGATTCTCGATATGACTCCCTTGTAGTTTCATTTGTATTTCAAAATTTCTGACAAATTGGTGTTTTTCAAATTTTTCTGCCTGTAAGCAACCCAGCAGGACATGAAAAGTAAACAAAAGGTTGTTCAGATGGAAGAAAACAACTGCCTTGCTATGCAAGGTAACAACGGAATAAAGTTAGTGAGACAAGCTTGTAAAAATACCACGATAAAAATTTTTAAATGAAAGGAAATCTACCAGCGATTCTTGCTGGCAACAAAGATTACCTGGCAGTCTAGTATCTTAAGAATGAAATTTCACATTTAATGCTATAAAAAAGTAGTCACTTCCGTCGAGTCGTAAGTAACAATAGCTCTTACTGGAGCACTTCAAATCCTTCAGTACATACTTATTAGCAAGATCGCAGAAAATGAAAACGGAATTAAAGTCCGTTTAAATCAAAAAACCTAATTTACTTGTCAAAAAATACATGAAATAAACACAATTAAAACATGAACTAATAAAAATTCTAACAACTATTCCAATAGGTGTTTAGGATGCTCCAGTGAGAGGTATCGTTGATTTTGATTTGGCGGAAATAACCACTGTTAATTTTATTCTGTCCACCAGCAACATTTCATTTCAAAGTTTTCAGTGATTTTTAAAATTTGTCAATCTCCATTACATCTCAATAGTTAGTAGTCTGTGAGAGATAATCAGTTCTGCATTAGTCCACCAGAGATCTGCTAGAATAATGTGCGCAGCGAGGATGTTTAGCGGAGCTGTGGAACGTTATGGGTGTTTCCACCAGAGATGTGTTAGGAAGATGAGCGGTGCGAAGTTATGTGGCGGAGCTGTGAAACGGTGTGCGGATGAGCGTTGCGAGGATGTGTAGCGGACTTTTTTCAGAGTTTTGTTTTTGCTCGCCTACTTTTAACAGCACAAGTCCCTCGCCCACAGCGCACATCCCTCGCAATACATTTCCAGCGCACATCTCTCGAAACACATTAATAGAATAAATACCTAGCTAACATGCCTTGTTTTGTTTACAAAGAGAATTTGATTTTGACAATACTACCTAAGCTGACCTATTCTATGTTTAGTCACAGCGTTTTAAGTTTTATAGACGCTGCTAAATATGCAATAATATACAGGGGCTTCTATTGAAAAAAATTAACTTTAATAAGTAAAACATTTATTGGTATAATAGCAAATGTTTTAGGAACATAGATTTTATTGCCCTATACATTTGTTATTTGAGAATTTTTTTTCTATCTCAAATAGGGAGGCAGCTATTGTCCACCCACATATAGTTGATACACCCTGTATAAAAAAAATTGTGTTTACAATCATTATTTACTGAGATATATACTATATTCCATATATAAGCCAAACGCATTTGAGTCAGAATCTAATCGAAAATTGCTGAAAACCTTAGACAAGGAAAGAGAGAAAACCTTGTCTGTGTACTAGTTGGAAAACGGCTACATAGATCTGATTTAGTATGTGAAATATGAAATTACATCACCTGCCAAAGAAGATGGTATATATAGCAACCATTTAGTTTTCTTCCATAAATTACAAACATCCTTTGTCTCATGTTTGTCCTATAAAGATTAGTTTTTTAGATAAAATGACAATTATTAGACCGGTAGACCTCAAGTAATTCTAGCCCTAGAATATCCAAGACAATATGTTCCAAACAAGGCTTAACCTTCATATATGGATTACCGTTCCTTGTCTTTTGGAATATTTCCCTCTTCCCGAATGAATATCCGTATTACATAATTCGTTCCAAAAGTGTGTTAACCTCCGTTGTTGCAACATAACAAAAGGACAGATATTTAGAAGTATGATATGTTGTGGAGATTTGTATTAATTGCAATAGCAGTAACAATTTAAATTAGTAACGTGAACGTCGTCAACGTCGCCCAACAGAACGTCTCTGTAAATAAACGAGACGATATAGTGGCGGCGACTTATTCATTAGGAATATAGACGATTCAATGCCCAAACTCCAAATGACGCTTCCTGTGATATCTTTGTTTGATGACTTAAGCAAGTGTTACCTGAAAAAAAGCATGGATCCTCCACCAGCAGCTACAGTATTGACATCTAATTGTGGTGACTGAATAGTAACACCTGCGGTTGTACTCTCGTAAACGTGTTCATAAGTACCAGCAAATCTTGAAACATCCGTAGAAGTACCTCCCATATCAAATCCAATCACTGGAAGGTCAGTTTCTTTTTGCCAAGTTGTCACTGCATAGCCGACTACCTAATCCGGAATTATATTTTAATTTTGTTATCTAAAAACGCTGTTTCAAATCTATTCAACATATATCCCATAAACTCAGAATAGTTGAAAACACGCTTGGAAAGAACATTACAAGCTATCTATTTTACGTTGTATGAAAGTTACAGTCAGGTAATTCCATTTTGGGGTGTCTGTCTAAAAAGGTTGCCTGTCTTACAGAAACCAACAATTAAACGTCTTGTCGCGAATAGTCATTTAACTTTATGTAAACAAGTTCATTTAGAACACAAAATTGTGACTGTAATAGCACTATATTCATCTTGGAACTGCATCACTGATTTTCTAAAACTAAAACAACATTTTTGATATCATAAATATAGGTATCATACCAAGGAATATTTTAAGTCAGTCCCATAAATCATATACGTGTGTATAAATAACTGAAAATCAATATGTCTAATAAGTTTACAAAAACATTTATTATTAAAAAAAAGGAGTCAAGTTGATTGACTCAGTACTTCCCACACATTACGGTGATACCACTTTATTAATTTCCTACAGTATGAGGTTATAGCTGTGGTTATAGTCTGAGATCCCCTTGCAAAAAGACATGTCAAACAACCTCTGCGGTCTGATACATCTGCAGAAAAATTTGAATATTTGTGAGGAAAGTTATTCGATATGATGAGATTCATTATTAATGTATCTTGGTTGATGGTGTATACAAGGTGATACCTTTTACGGCCTATAGCCTCTTTGATTTGCCTTTTTAAAATATACTGCAAATGAACTATCAACAAATCATCGCCTGCTCGCCCACAAAAAAAATCTAGCACAAAAATCTCGTAGATTGTTTCCTGCATATCTCTCCGTAGGAACTAGGACGGCGCAGTTTTTATTCTGCTATCTTCAACTGATATCCTAATCACGTGGGATGCCGATTTTCCGAAATTTAAAAACAGTTGATATTACCAGTGTCAATCTTTAAAGGGCAATGAAAAGTGTTTTTCAACCACCCTATCCGAGCCCTATCCTACCTTGGCTCATTTTGATCATTAAAAAAAAGTAGAAAATATTATGAGATCCCTAGATTACGCAAAAACAGATTTTGAACGGCTTTTGTATTGCACTGTTTCTTTTTTTAATTTAGTTTTACCGCCATTAACACAATTTTTAAAAACCACAGACATATTGTGTCGCTTCTTTATAGGCAATGAAGAGCCCACTACATAAAAACAAATTTTTCAGTTTCACAACACCCCCACCCCAAAATGTCCCCAAATTAACGCCCCTTCTAAAGAAATACGGAAGAGGATGAAGAGGCAACAAATCGTCTAAAAACGAAGTTTGATCTGATTTTAGTTTTTAATGTTTTATTATTGCTGCATCGCCACTGACACGATTCCTAAAAACTACGCGTTTGACATCCAAATTTTTTTTTTGGTAGGCCCATAAATTAATCCGAAGCTTTGCTTTGGCCAGGACGGTTATAATACTGTGTTAAGATTTCATTAAAATTAATTCAATAATTACCAGCTTACACAGTACAAAACGATCTAAAGCAATGTACATCAGAGTTTCTGTCATATGAACTTAAACAAGTGTATCATGCCGCTAAGCCTTTCTTTCGCAGGTCAAGAGACTGCACATTTTAAATACCACTAATTTTTCAGTTTTATAACCCACCCACCCCCCAATTTCACCACCACCCAAAAAAAAATTGAAAATGACCACATGCACCGATTTTTGAAATTATAACAGAATTACCTACTACGACCCTCAGCATATCGCTACCCAAATTTCTTCACCACCCACGCAGCGGTTACTGAGATTACGAGGTTAGAAAAACGCCAACAGATAGGCAGACCGACAGACCGACAGACCGACAGACCGACAGACCGACAGACCGACAGACCGACAGACCGACAGACCGACAGACCGACAGACCGACAGACCGACAGACCGACAGACCGACAGACCGACAGACCGACAGACCGACAGACCGACAGACCTTAATACACAAATAACTATTATATACTCACTCCTCCAGCGGGACCAGAAAGAATTGCCCTTGCTCCATTAAAATTCGCCATAGGTGTTAGGCCACCATCACTCTGCATGAAAAGAACACTAGTCCCTTCGAGGTTATTCTTGAATCGTGAGGAAAATCCATCTGTGTATCTCTTCACGTGAGGGGTTAAATAGGCATCTGCACAAGACGTAAATGCTCTTGGAACCAGTCGCACCATGGGGATGACTTGGTGCGAGAGTGAGACGTGCTTGAAACCTGAAGATTTGAATTTGGTACAATGTGGTTCGTAGATATTAGTAATGTACTCGTAGAGCAAATCATAGCACGGACTCAAACACGGACTCAAGTCATTGTTGACTGTTAAGCTAAGGCCACACTACTCACGAAGTTACCCAAAGTTAGTCAAGTACGAGTATTTAGTTGGTCGCTTTGAACTACTTCGCTCTGCTTCCAATCGTTGTCAGTCTCTGCAGCGAGGCAAAGAATCGAAGTCGCGAAGTGAAATGACCAACCACACCGCTCAGGATCACTCGCCGAACGAAACGTAGGTGCCTTATATAATTCATGTGTTTCACTACAAAGAATTAAAGATCTTAATATACATTAATGAACATATTGCCGATGACATATAATGTTACAGGTGTTCGGGTATATCAATAAAAGGAACACAAGTGCATTTATTGTAATTTTTTGTTAGGAAGTCACATGACAGTATTAGGCTCACCAGTGTTCCTACTATATATTGACACATTACACACCTGATAAAAACTGTTAGCAAGACAAACAGCATTATGCAAAATGAACAAATAAAGACGTAGAACTCACACAATCTTGCATAGGTAATAGTGGTGCTGAAATAAATGCGGAAGTACTCCTGATATTGCCACCAGTGCAGTGCTCCGAATACTGCCAGTAGCTATACATATGGTATACTTTTTTTTTATTATAGAGGGTTTAGGAAATCGGCTTGATCGCAAGGACAGAAAACACTCACACACCTGGAAGTGTGAGAGAGAGTCTGCCCGCCCGACGTTGAACCAGCTTGAGTCCTCTGATCACATGTCCAATGGACGCAACCACGTCCATCCGACATGTAATCACGGCCCGACCGGCTAAAACCCGTTCCCTCTTCCTTACCTCTGATGTTATATCTCCATCTGCACCGGGCATCATCGTGAACGATATTCTTCGCAGTGCAAGATGAGGCAATGATTAAAACACATTTATGAATAACTTCCAATCCTCATTTATCCTTGAAGCCGCTCCTCTTTCTCCTTTACAGAGAGAATTTTGTTGACCATCTCATGTATGATGTTCCACGCCTCTACGCTGGACAACATCAGCGGGACCATAGTCTCTGGGGTCAGCTCCCCATCTAGTTTTTGACTTGCCTCCTGTCTGTACGCCCCCCATCGATCGCACAGAAACAGGGCATGCTCTGCCGTATCTTCCGCCTCGCAGTGCAAACATCTCTCGTCCATCACCCGTCCTATCCGTTTCCTATACACTCGAAAAGGCCCGTGCCCAGACAGTGCCTGCGTTAGGAAATAGGACGTCTGCCGATGACTGCATTCCGCCCATTCTTTTATCGACGGTATTAGCCGTTTCGTCCACTGCCCGACATCAGTGGTCTCGTTCCAAATGCTTTGCCACTTACTTGCTGTCAGCCTTTTAGCCTCAGCGCGGCTTATCGCATTGCCTGCTTGACCATGGCGGATCAGTGTCCTCTCTTCGGCCAGCAAGTATAATGGTGGTATCGCCGTTATAACTTGCAAGGCTCTTGTAGATACCGTGCGATAAGCACTGGCCACTCTCAGCAGAGACTTTCTTTGCAAGCTATCTAAGACCTTCTGATACCTTTTCCTTTTCGTGGCTTTACACCACACAGGAGCTCCGTATAGGACGACCGACTGTACAACCTGGCACAGTAGTGCCCTTTTGTTGCTACTGGGCCCTCCTACATTTGGCATCAGTCGCGAAAGTATTGCCGCCTTCTTCTCAGCCTTTGTCACTACTCGTTTAAGGTGTTCTCCATAACACCTCTCGTTATCCAGTGTGACTCCGAGGTACACTATGGACTTGCTTGGTGTGACCTGCACCCCCTTTAGTTGGAAGACCACGTTAGCTCTCTTGCTCCTTGGGCCGCGCATTATAACTGCCTCTGTTTTCTCAGGAGCCAACTCAAGCTTGTGATCACACATCCATCTGTCAATCTTGCACAGCGATGCATTGGCTTTATGAACCAGCTCTGCCTGTTCATTTGCCACGATAACAAGTGCCAGATCGTCGGCGTATGCTACCGTCTTTACGCCGCTGGGCAGCGAAAGCTTCAGCACCCCATCATACAGGATGTTCCAGAGTAACGGCCCTAAAGCAGATCCTTGAGGCACCCCTGTTGTCATAGAGATTTCGGTTCCGGCAATGCAAATTGATCTGGAGTCTAGGTAGCTGCTTATAAGATTCCTTAGGTATTTTGAAATCTTCATCTTTCCTAGTTCCTCCATAATCATACTCCACGAGGCTGTATTAAAAGCATTGCGGACATCCAGCGTCACCAACGCACACCATTTCTTCTTGGTATCTTCGGCAATCCTCGTTACCGTTTCCAGGGCATCGATGGAGGACCTCCCCGAGCGAAAACAGAATTGGCATGGCGAGAGTCCCCCTGCCTTTTCGATCTCTTTCTCGAGCCTCTGCCTTATCAGGATTTCGTACAGCTTTCCGATGGTATCTAGCAGGCAAATTGGCCTGTATGAAGAGGAAAGCTCTGGCGGTTTTCCGATCTTGCTAAGCAATACCACGTCGGCCCTTTTCCACGCCTTTGGTACGGTTTGCGTACTCAGAAGGTGGTTGAATAGACCTGATAGCAGCTGTGGTGCTGTAGATGCTACCACCTTGATGGCCTCCGGAGGGACACCATCTGGCCCAGGAGCTTTACCATTTTTCATCTTCCCCGCAGCCGCCTTAATCTCTTCCACCGTAAAGATCTCCGGATTCTTTTCGGTGCTGTCCGTCTCCCAAGCTTCTGAAATACGTGGGAAGAGCTCTTTCACTATCTCTACCCTTCTGTTGTTACTTAGTAGACACGGTGACGATTGCTTGATCATCCTTTTGGTGACCAACTTGTACCCTTCACCCCAGATGTCCTGTTCTAAGTCTTCGCATAGTTCTTTCCAGTGTTTGGATTTTGAGGTACAGATCAGACCTTTTATCAGCTTTTTTTTGGCGGCGTATTCTTCCTGTAGTGCATTTATGGCTGCTTGAGGCTGGTGGTTTCCACGTCGTGTGCGTGACAGCTTACGCCGTACTTGAAGGCAGTCCGCCCTAGCAGATTCGATTTCCGAGTTCCACCAGTACGGTACCTTAGCGGTCTTTGCACCCCTTTTTATGGTACTTTCTTTCAGAACGGCTTGTATCAGCCTCGTGTACCGCTGTTCAGTGACGCTTTCTATGGTATGCAAGGACTCAAGTCTACGGGTAAGTGCCTCTTGGAATTTGCTGACATCAACGAAAGGCGTATGGCGCTCCGTTGATCTCCTTTTAACTTTGAGTTTCATGTCCATCTCAACATAGATGTACCTATGGTCACTCAAAGTTTCGTCTTCCAAGACCTTCCACCTTTGAATGCACTTAGCTACCTCCTGCGATGCTAGAGTGACGTCGATGAACGAACACGAATCTCTCCTGCAGAAGGTAGGCAGCAAGCCATCATTCAACACTACCATATCCATCGCCGCTATCCACTCGCATAAGACTCTCCCTCTTTTATCTGTGATTGGTGACCCCCAATCTGCAGCTTTAGCATTTAAATCGCCAAGAACAAGAACGTCTCGGCCCGCCGTAGCTACATCGTCCCAGAGCGTCTGCATATACATACTTTTCGTATGTCTCCATGCTTATATTTGGAGAGCAGTCACAACAGAAGATCGTCAGTTTATCGAGGTTTAGGCGTATATAGCCATCTCCACTAACCACCGAAGTTACGACTATATTCCTATTTCGAATATACGCCGCTACGTCGTTGTTGTTGTCGGTGTACCACCTGGATTGACTGCAGATTTTCCGATTTGGCTCCGATACTAATATTAGGTCAATGTTCTTCTCCATGGCCAGCGCATGAGCCATGTCATGCGCTGCACGTGACCTGTTTAAGTTAGCTTGAAGTATCGTCACCATTTACTGTTCCATAGTTTCTGCCTCGCAGTCCGAGAGATCGCCATCGGTCGCTACGGACTCCAAAGGTTTCGTCCGCGGTTTTCTCTTTTGTTTGGCTTTTAATGCCTTTTTGTATACAGGGCAGGCAAAAGAACCTGCTCTGTGTCCTTCGACAGCACATATTGGGCAGAATGCCGGGCTTTTGCATTCGGCCTTCTTGTGCCCCGTCTTGCCGCAATTTAGGCATAAATTCTGCCTATTTTCTCCCCTGCATGCGCTGGCTTTGTGCCCGATGCCCCAGCACTTTCTGCACTTTTCTATAGAGACTCTTTCCTGGACCGTGCACATCACGATCCCCAGCTTGAAACGACCCTTACTGGCCAATTCATCAGCCAGTTTCCTTGAAGCGAGGACAGTGGCTACCTGATTGCCATTTCTTGTAGGCCTCAAGGCTTTTACCTGTAAGTCGTCGCTTCCGCCGTTAACTATCTCGCGAAGCGCGCTTTCCACTTCTGCTCCGGAGGTAGCACCATCTATGCCTCGCACATGCAGGGCAACCCTCCCGGAATGCCTGGTGTGGATTCCTTCTATTGGAAGTTTTCCAATAGCGTCTCTTAGTTTCTCAGCTCCCCCACCCATCTTCGGAACCGTGAGCAACAGTTCTCCATTTTTTGTTTGCTTGATGGTTTGAACAGTCATCTGGAGGTCGCTTTTCTTCGCCTCCTCTTTGACTTTCCTCAGCAGCTGCAAGTAATCCATGTCTTTCGCAGAGACTATTACAGCTTCTGTATTGCTCCTCTGCCTGTTCCTATCGTTCGTTTGCGACGATTCCTTGGCTTCATTGGCCCGTCTTCTTGGGGGTGAATATATTCCTATATTCACGTTCGTTCCCGCAAAAACAAACTCAACGAGCTTTCGGAATCTGCTCGCCGTTGGGAGGTCGGGGGCTGGAATTGCAATATCTAGCCGCTGCTCTTTAGCGGCAAAATCCCTCAATTCCATAAAGTTATGGAACGTTTTACGCTCATCGTCGTCCATAAGTACTTTATAAACGTACTTCTTGTTTATCTGCTGCGGCCCTTTACTTTTGGCGACACATGTTTCGTACTTCAGGTACGAAAACCCGTCAACCCCACCTTCCTCTTCTCCGAGGGTCACGACTTCTGGGTATCTGGACCTAAAGTGCCAGTTTATCCCTTTATCGTAGCTGTGTCCTGGCTTGGTACCTAGCACGAGGTCACTTTGGCACGTTTGGCCCCATACCGGGTTACCTATTACCTCTTTCGTATTTAGGTAGGTTTTTTCTGGCCATTGCTTCTTTACAACTTCTACAAAAACGTTGTAGTCGTCGTGACCTCTAGTTATGGTCGAACGTAGCTGCCTTGACAGTTCGTCTTCCCCGCTTTTTCTGCTGTGCCACACACCCTCCGTCTGTGTGGCCACACATGCCATTGCACGTGCCTCAGTCTGAGTTCCCTGCATCGCTTTCTCTACAGGGAGCTTTATACAGCCAGCCGTCGGGTCTATACCCTTCAACCTTTCAACTAGCCTTCCGATTTCGTCAACACCTCTCTTAATTGAGGTTTTGGTATTGACGTTAACCTTTAGCATCGATTTTAATTCTTCGATCTTCTCGGTCAGCTTCCGTATAATGGGTGAAGTGCTGTCGCGATCTTCAGCTACTGCCTGGTCCTGTCTTTTTCGCTTTGCTGGATTGTCCAAAGACTCCTCCGTGCGTCTAAGGTCCAGCCCTGAGACAGATGTTGATCTTCCTCTTGGAGGACTTCTAGGAACAAGGTCCTTCCTCCTAAAGGGATTAACACCCTCTTTACCGCCTAGCGGGTCTTTTCTTCCAGTGAAAGCGGCCTGGTCGCCTACCGCAGAACTCCGAACGTTTTGTTCGTTGGTCATAGTGTCAGTAGCAGCATCCTGCACCTCGGCCTGACATCCCGCCGAGAGTGCTGAGCAGTCGCTGGATAACGGTCGGGCGGGGCCTGCTCGCTCACCCGCGATTCCGACCGGAACTGGGGATCCGACCCCCTGCTCCGTAAATAGTGTTCCTTTACGTGAACCTTCCATAGTTAATAAAATTGAGTCCGTGTCCATCGCCGTGTCGTCATCGTATGGTACCAGGTCGCTGTATGTTCCCTTCCATACTCATCGCCGTCTCCTCGCCAGGTCGTCCTCGTCCTCGTAGCACTACCAAAGAGGCAAGCCCGGACCTAGCTATCCCAGCCAGCAGAACGCGGGAGCCCTCGACCCACCGACGCCAACCAAGCGCAGTACGCGCGTTGTCGGCATCGGTATGACGAGAGCCCCTCTGCTCCGAAGGCCAGGGCCCTCTTCGGTTTCCACATGATCCGCGGGCAATATTTACTATTGCCTACCCAGAAGGGCGAGACCAGCATTTCGCTGATTAAGAGTCGCCTCACCCCTCTGGGGACACCCAATCAGCCATCGGGACGCGCCAGGTAGGTCGTGGACAAACCTCCGCCAAAGCCTCCGTCACAGGATTGGGGCTGCGCCTGCCTCCTGTGGGGGAAACTTTGCCGCTGGAAATACATATGGTATACTGTATACCATTGTATAACAATATTAGGAACAAGTAGCATGGTGATGGAATATTTCCCTTTCTTACTTAAGAAAACGTATAGCACCAGCAACGCAATCTATGGAACATCACCTATATACATTTACCTATCTGCATTTATGAAGGAATTCAAAGAATAATCAGATATACCTAATTGCAATCAGGCCACTTGAAAAATCAGTATTCTTATAGTAGAGAACAAACGCAACACTCGCGCATCTATGGCAGACGCCTAATCTCAACTCAAGCCAAAGACGTTTGTATGTAATAATATGCCTACTTTCGGGTGGCATTATTGAGATCTATGGCAATTTTGGACTAAAGCCCCCCCCCCCCCCCCCCCCAGTTTCAGTGACTTAACTACTCCTATGTAACATACATTTCTCTGAGCTGACTTCGTCATTAAGAAAACAAGGTCAGGTTCTTGTACTAGTATCATGTGTGCCAAGCAGAGTTCCTCCTGGAGTTAAGCGAGTAGTGTGGTGACCGTCCTCGAACTCGACTTACTGCAACGAGGCACTCCAACGAGGAATTTCGCGAGCAGTATGGCACTAGTGCGGCAGCTTTACAAGAATCTATAGGATCTTAAGTCTCGTGTCATAGTATCGGTTCGTAAGTCCGTCGGGTCTGGGAACCCAAGAATCAGAAAACATTTAAACCTTCTAATGATAAATGTTTAAACGATCCCGAGAATTTACTTAAAGAAAAACTAGAATTTAAGATAAATAGGAAAGGTGGAGAGCAAAGATGGGAAAGAGTATTTTAAAGTACTGGCCAGATTAACATTTTTTATTAGGTGTTTCTCGAGTGTTTAATTTTCATTTAGTTTTGTTGATGAAATACTTGTATTTCGGCTGTATTAAGGGTCTAGGGTATAGCATGCGAAATTGAGAATCCTACAAAAGATGTATTCCCGTGTTAGCGAGGAGGCGTGGCCGCCTGTTCCCTTTCTCCAGTGTGTGTGTCTGAGATGAGGGGAGATCCAAAGGTATATAAGGTCAAAAGGTCCAAAGGCGAAGTCCGAAGGTCACTGTAAAAATGAATTTCGCATTTCCAAGCTCCTGATGTTACCTTTAAACCTACAGTAATGACTCAAAGAGCAAATTGAAGAAGAAAGCTTGCGCTTGTGCAACTATTTAGCCTTTTTTTTGATATCGTGTTTTGTTGTTAAATTACAGGCATTTATAGAATGTATGATTTTGCATTGCGAGTTTTTTTGCACATTAAAAACCTTTTTTGAGAAAATCGAAAATAGTTGTCATCCATTAAGGTCTTAACTGTCGCCTTCTGAAATATTATATATGTACTTTGAAAATAGAGTGAGTTATGCGAGAAATTGTGAGTCCGTGTTTTACATGGCAAATACGTATGTATAAATGTGTGTATCCAGGCCCCTTAAATTCACATTGCGAGCCGCAGTCTTGTGTACTTGCAAAACTAGCTCGCCTATACAGATTAAGTCTAAAGTATGGAACGCCTCAATTATCTCGGAAACGGTTTGCACGATTTTCATAAGATTTGGGACGGGAGGATTTTGCAACCCCAGTCTTGCGATGGTATTTACAATGCTGTCAGATTTACCGTTTTTCCGGAAATATATTAAATTTTGTATATTTGTACTTTTTTTAAATCCTTGAAAAATTTTGATAATTTTTGTATAACATTTCTTATACCTAAACGTCATAATTTCGGAGTTACAACTAAACTCACATTGCATCCGTCCAAGTTAAAATAAGACTTTAACTTTAAAAAACATGAAGGCGGTTACAGCAGATGCTCAAAACTTTCAATTTCAATTCAACAAGCCATGTGATTCTTGTAACTTACCAATATATTTTGCGACATGCCTTACAGCTCAACAGTAATTATAGCCATTTTATTTAGTTATTAGCTGACCCGACAGACGCTGTCCTGTATTAGCTATCAATATTGAAATTGAAGTTGAATCTGCAGTAAATACTAATTACCTGAAAAGCATAGTGTTCATTGAAATACTCTTTAATATCCAACATATTTTGCTTTCTTTTCGGGCGCGTGAATAAATAATGATGATTTTGTCAACACGGAACAGGCTACATGACCATGTGGAAAATATGGATTATCAAGATTGATCCCACCAACGTTCAACGACTGCACTTGCGATTTAGTTGTTTGGAATCATAAGGATGCGTGTAATCAAGACGTCTTCGCTTTTGTATTCCCGTGTTTTTTAATCAATTTTACGTTTCTTCTCTGAACATTATCATTGACCGTTAATAGGCGCGTACACCGGATTTTCGTTCGGGGGGTGGGGGGGTTCCAAAAAAGACAGATATCTGTTATAATTGCAAAATAAACAAAAAGCAACATAGAACATAATTATATGAATGGATAGTTATCAGTACTAAACTGGTCAGTCGATAGAGGTACACATCCAGCCAACAAAACGAAGACTACCAACAAAACTGAAAATTTTCGAAAACAAATTGTCAACTGCTGTCCACATATGTATAGCCAAGAATTAGTCAACTTCGTGGCCCCCGATAGAAAACGTAGCATGCTCAAAATTGCGAATCGGGTTTTCTATTACTATTAAACCGACATAAAAGCTATATTGAGGAATTATTGGAAGGTTTACGAAGGGTGATGTCGGTAATGTGCATTTTTTTAAATGAGACACCCTATATGTTATTCCATATTCAAATTCTACTAATGAAGCCCGTGACGCATATTCGTATACAGGATGATGTAGAATGCAAAATCCAGATTTTCTCTTTTTTTGAATGTAACCCACAATATTTTATTGTCCCAAAGACATGCTTTTAATATGCTCTTTCATATTTGTATTTGACTTGTTGTACCTACGTCCATCAGTTTCCGAGATATTTCGATTTTTCGGTAAATTTAAAATATAGCTTCTATTTGTACTAACTAAATTATAAGGTCATGATACTTTACCCTAAATCATCAAGATAATAAAGTCAGGTATTCTGAGGAAACAATTTTATAGGCGTGATGCATAATTATCAAGCAGATTTATCAGGTAGGCTTTGAAAAATTAACAGTTTTCATAACCTGCTCAAGGATTCCGTACTGTGTGAAAAACCAGCTTTAAAAATTAATTTTTCCATTGAGGGTATTTAGGAGAATCTATGAACAGCAATATCCAGAACGGAGACACTCTAAAACTAATGCGTTTGGAAGATTGAAGAATCGTTTTATTTGGACTGTGTCGCTCAATATTTCATAGCCTACCTGATACGTCTGCTTGATAATTATGACGTCTATAAAACTCTTTCCTCAGCACACTTGACCTATATTATCTCGCTAATTCAGTGTTTTGAGTTGATCGAGTACTATTATGGCCTTATATTTTAGTTGTTTGTCAAGCAAAAATAAAATTTGATAGTATTTTCTCTAAATAAATAAATTTTAGTAAACAAATAGAGGATATATTTAAATTTTGTGGAAAAATCGAAATATCTCAGAAACTAATGAATGCAGCCATAACAAGTGCTATACAAATATGAAAGAGCATATTAAAAGCAATTCTTTGGTATAATAAAATATTGGGGGTTACATTTAGAAAAAGAGAGAAAATCTAGATTTTGCAATCTACATCACCCTTTATACAAATATGCGTCACGGGCTTTTTTATAGCCGATTTTAAAACTAGAGGATATTTTTAATCTTTTCGAGTAAAAAAAATAATTTTTGTTTGTTCATTTCACCGCGATTTGGATATAAAAATGGTCATAACTCTTGAAATACCCCGTATAATGTAACAATACCCTATATTGGAATAACGGAATTCATTAGTAGAATTTGAATGTGGAATAATATATAGAGTGTCTCATTTTAAAAAAAAAGCATGTTTGCATCACCACGTAGTTATGGATCACGCTGTGTAAATCTAAATATTTTGTGAGCAAGGAACATATCCAGGGCTACAACTTTTATATACAACTTTTCTCGATATCTTCTACAGTAGAGGAGTTATCGACCGAGCCGGTACTAAAAACTCACCCTGTATATAGAGATTTTAACTTGATCAGATGCAATGTGAATTTAGTTGTAAAGCGAAATTATGACGTATCGGCATAGGAAATACTATACAAAAAATAATCAGTAAGTTTTTGTGATTTCGAAATATACAGGGTGATCCATTTGAAATAACAAATTTTATTATATTTCCGGGAAAATAGTAGATATGGCAACATTATAAATACCACCGTAAGATCGGCCATACTGCAAAACCCACATACCCCAAAATTCATGAAAATCGTGCAAACCGTTTCTGAGATAATTGAGGTGTTCCATACTTAAGACTCACTCTGTATAGTCACTGGTTCGCAAGCGTTCTGCTTGACTGTAGCATCGCTGCGTCTGTTGTTTATTGTTGTCTCTAGAGAAGGGATATCGAAGTCTCTATATGGAGAGTCTCATTTGAAACCTACAATGGGAAATCCCTAATTACGCGTATGATTCTGCTTTGTCGTTCATAATTGAAATTTAGTTTTAGACGCCTCAGTGTCATTCCTGCAGCTTACCATCCTAAGATTGACACCAAGATACATAAAAGCAATATCCCATAATATACGAGTTCTAAAAGTAAATAAGGTATCGGCCCTAGGGGACTTCGGCTTTTGTGATAGATACAAAACTGTCAATTTTGACCCGAAATTTCCTTTCCTTGACATTTACACCTAATTTATTATACACAGTAATGTTGATTTTTGAGTAACTACAGAATATGATTGCTTTTGATATTGGCAATAATAAAAGGCATATACAGGGTGAGTTTTTAGTGTCGGATCTGTCGATAACTGCACTGCTGTGATACATTACCCTGTATACGAATTTGCGTCACCGGATTTTTTTATAGCCGATTTTAAAACTAGAGGATATTTTTTATCTTTCCATGTAAAAAAATTATTTTTGATCAATTACTTTTTGATATACATCACTTGACAGCGGTTTGGATATAAAAATTATTATAGCTCTTGAAATACCCTGTATAATGTTACAATACCTTATATTGTAAGAAGGGGGATTATAATAGAATCTAAATATTAAATGATATATAGGGTGTCTCATTTAAAAAAATATGTTTGTATCACCACGTAGTTATGGATCACCCTGTATAATTAAAAATATTTTCTGAGCAAAAAGCATATCCTTAGCTACAACTTTTATTTTCAACTTTTTTTGCTATCTTTCACAGTAGTGCAGTTTTCGACCTAAGAGCTCACCCTGTATATCCACCAAATTCGGAACTTATTGTACACGATAGTGTTGAATTAAAAATCTTATTTTTCCTTTGAAAGATCAAAATATAAAAATTTAGAGCAAAAATTATATTTCTCTCTCCCGTAGAATTTTGTCTGTTCCTTGAAGAAAATGTTGCCTCTGGAGTTAATTCTGGCGTTGACTAACTTGAAATTAATTGTCTGTCAAAGTGCCTCACTGTATTTAGAAGAAACAGAAAATATCGTGATCCTAAGAAGCTGATGTGTTATTACTTATTTTGGATTTACGAATAATGCATATGCATAAGATTCCACAATCGCCAACTTAGGGAATAGGTTTATAAAAGGTAAAAGCTGTTTCCTGGCGTACCTCTGTCAAACAATGTCACTTATTCTAAGTTGATTTCTTGTCAAATTTTGTACTTTGATAAAGGCACGTGGGTGGTCAAAGCGTTAGTAAAGCCTATCTTGCAGCATATGTGGCTTTTTATTGATGTATCGTTAAACCGCAGCGAAATATATTGAGCTATTTATTACATACCTAATTCTTTCGCTATATCTCCAATAATCTCCTCATGTTCAAAATGACTGTAACTATGTGCGAGTGCAACTGCTATACTATTGATGCCCTTTTCTTTGAGTTTTAACAAGTCTCTTTTTATTTGCTCTTTGTTAAGTGAATTCACCACTAAGAATTTCTCTCCTGTTTTTCCTTGGACTGTGGGCCAATTTGCGCCCAATTTTCCAAGCTCACATTTACCCTCCATGGCAGGAATTACTCGGCATTCTACTTCCACGGTTTCGGAATAAAGAATTTCTGGGCGTTTTATATTCTGAAATAAATTTGAAAAGGAAATTTGTGCAGTCAATCTCAGACGATGACCAATTGACAAAGATCATGAAAATGTTTTGCTATTTTTCAAGACTTCGACCAATTTGGCTACCCTACTCAAAAAACTACAATACATATATAATAGAAAATGCGAAAATACCTGGTGTTAAAGAAATTTTGGGTACTTTGTAGTGTACATGTGTGGTACTAATAACCCTACGTGGTTATACACGAATGCTCAGAAAGAACAATATTACAACAACGTGATATGTTAATTTGCATGTCTATTTGTTCTGCATTCATATATCAATGGAAGTACACTCTTACCAACGCAAATATTTTTGGTCGTGCCTGATTTCCAATAACCAAAATGTCCTTAAACCCCTTGTTGGTAACAAAAGCCATTTTTTCACCCTTTCGTTCTAAAAGAGCATTCGTTGCCACGGTAGTTCCCATTCTTATCCATTCAATCAAACTGCTGTCAATGTTACCATCACTGTCCAAGGCTTTTCCAGTTTCCTGTGATAATAAAATAGATTTCTTTAATCTAAATCAATCTACATTATGACAGTAAAAATATAATTTCAAGAAATTTTCGTCAATATCCCAAAATTGAAAATTTTCACGATTACAACATTCCCCTCACGTATCGTGTCGTAAATAAAATAAAAATGTTTCTATTTACCTCCTGTAGAATTCTCCTAATACCTTCAGCAGGAGCATCTTTATAATGTTGGGGGTCTTCTGATAGTAATTTTAGTACCCGAATTCTCCCATCAGGACATTTTGCAAACACGTCTGTGAAAGTACCTCCTCTGTCTATCGCAAACCTAAATTTTTTATTGTGGGACATTGTATAGAAATCAGATTCCGAAGATTGTAGTGAAATATCCCAAAGTGGTGTCTCTTCCAGCGCTTTAATTTATATATACTTTTTCTTCTGGTATCTGAAACAAAAGTTATCCTTATCAAATTCTCAAATACACAAACAACTGGAATAACTACCTAGGACAGTGGCGTATCATTTGCAATTTATGATATTGAAATCGTAGAATGTTTCAATAAGAAAGAGAGATATCTGCAACAACAATAAGCGTTGAAGCTGTCGGTCTGTCTGTCGGTCTGTCTGTCGGTCTGCCTGTCGGTCTGTCTGTCGATCTGTCTGTCGATCTGTCTGTCGATCTGTCTGTCGGTCTGTCTGTCGGTCTGTCTGTCGGTCTGTCTGTCGGTCTGTCTGTCGGTCTGTCTGTCGGTCTGTCTGTCGGTCTGTCTGTCGGTCTGTCTGTCGGTCTGTCTGTCGGTCTGTCTGTCGGTCTGTCTGTCGGTCTGTCTGTCGGTCTGTCTGTCGGTCTGTCTGTCGGTCTGTCTGTCGGTCTGTCTGTCGGTCTGGCTGTCGGTCTGTCTGTCGGTCTGTCTGTCGGTCTGCCTGTCGGTCTGTCTGTCGGTCTGCCTGTCGGTCTGTCTGTCGATCTGTCTGTCGGTCTGTCTGTCGGTCTGTCTGTCGGTCTGTCTGTCGGTCTGTCTGTCGGTCTGTCTGTCGGTCTGTCTGTCGGTCTGTCTGTCGGTCTGTCTGTCGGTCTGTCTGTCGGTCTGTCTGTCGGTCTGTCTGTCGGTCTGTCTGTCGGTCTGTCTGTCGGTCTGTCTGTCGGTCTGTCTGTCGGTCTGTCTGTCGGTCTGTCTGTCGGTCTGTCTGTCGGTCTGTCTGTCGGTCTGTCTGTCGGTCTGTCTGTCGGTCTGTCTGTCGGTCTGTCTGTCGGTCTGTCTGTCGGTCTGTCTGTCGGTCTGTCTGTCGGTCTGTCTGTCGGTCTGTCTGTCGGTCTGTCTGTCGGTCTGTCTGTCGGTCTGTCTGTCGGTCTGTCTGTCGGTCTGTCTGTCGGTCTGTCTGTCGGTCTGTCTGTCGGTCTGTCTGTCGGTCTGTCTGTCGGTCTGTCTGCCGGTCTGTCTGTCTGTCGGTCTGTCTGCTTGTCTGTCTGTCTGTCGGTCTGTCTGCCGGTCTGTCTGTCTGTCGGTCTGTCTGCCGGTCTGTCTGTCTGTCGGTCTGTCTGTCGGTCTGTCTGTCGGTCTGTCTGTCGGTCTGTCTGTCGGTCTGTCTGTCGGTCTGTCTGTCGGTCTGTCTGTCGGTCTGTCTGTCGGTCTGTCTGTCGGTCTGTCTGTCGGTCTGTCTGTCGGTCTGTCTGTCGGTCTGTCTGTCGGTCTGTCTGTCGGTCTGTCTGTCGGTCTGTCTGTCGGTCTGTCTGTCGGTCTGTCTGTCGGTCTGTCTGTCGGTCTGTCTGTCGGTCTGTCTGTCGGTCTGTCTGTCGGTCTGTCTGTCGGTCTGTCTGTCGGTCTGTCTGTCGGTCTGTCTGTCGGTCTGTCTGTCGGTCTGTCTGTCGGTCTGTCTGTCGGTCTGTCTGTCGGTCTGTCTGTCGGTCTGTCTGTCGGTCTGTCTGTCGGTCTGTCTGTCGGTCTGTCTGTCTCTTTTTTCTAGCCTCGTAATTTCAGCAACCGCTGCATGGAGAGTGATAATTTGAAGATCATGAAGTTGAACACTGTTGAAATGCGTACAAAAATAGCAGTCCAAGGAGAGAGAGCAGCTAAAGATAGGTTAGCTAAATTACAATGTACAATTTCAGTATCTTAAGCCAATACCTCATACAAGGCTTTCGCGGGCTTTCGAGGTGGCCATATTTGTTAGTACAAATAAATAAATAAATATGCTGTGGGGTCGTAGTAGGTAATGTTCCTAAGAGTTTTGAAAATCGGTGCATGAGCGGCGGAGTAATTAGCAAAAAACAAAGAAAAATTAATATTGCTCAAACTTTTTTAGGCGTGTTAAGGGTTCCTGATCATTTCCTACTTTTTTTTTGGGTGGGGGTGAAATTGGGGTGGTTGGGGGGCGGGAGGTTGTAAAATTGAAAAATTTGTTGCTTTCTTAATATACTGTCCACTGACCTGTGAAGGAAGACCTATGCGACATAAATAACTTTTTTAGGTCCATCCGAACATTGCCTTGCCAGAATTACAGAAACCAAAGGACTTTTCTGGTGTAAACATACGAGAGTATTGCTTTAGATCGTTCTATATTGTGTAACGAGGAAACTGTTGAATTGATTTTAATGAAATTTTGACACAGTATTACTACTACTACTACTACTGGCGAGGATGGAAAACGCGTATGGTTTTTATAAATCCTGCCAGTGGCGGCGCAGAAATAATAAAAAACTAAAAATATAAAAACAGCTCAAACTTCGTTTTTAAGCGGTTCCTGATCATTTTCTGCGTTTTTTGGGGGGGGGGTGTAATTGGGGTGGTTGGGGACTGGGGGGTTGAAAAACTGAAAAATTTCTTTTATCCATAATAGGCTGTCTATTAGCCTGTGAAGGAAGACCTAGCGACATAAATCACCTTTTTAGGTCCATCCGAAGATTACCTATCCTATATTACGGAAACTAAGGGGCTTTTTTGTATACATACGAGTATTAATTGCTTTAAATCGTTTTGTATTTTATAACGTGGACACTATTAAATTGATTCTAATGAAATTTTGACACAGTATTATTACCGTGGTGAGGATGTTTGTTAAAAAGCGTGTCAGTGGCAGTGTAGCAATAATCAAAAAACTAAAAGTATTTTTTTGGGTGGGGCTGAAATTGGGGTGGTTGGGAGTGGGCGGTTGTAAAACTGAAAAGTTTGTAGTATAGATAATAAGCTGTCCATTGACCTGTGAAGGAAAGACCTAGCAGCATAAGACAATTTTAGGGGGGTGGCTGGCGATTATTTGGTTGCAAGGGATCTCAGACTGAAGCTTCATGCTATGGTATCACCGTAATGTGTGGGAAGTGCTGATAGTCAATCAACTTGGCTTCATTTTTACTTCCCACACCGGCAGGTGTGATCGCGCAAATTTTCGATTTTGAGATAATACGCTTCTTGAGCGTTTTATGATGTCAACATAACGAAAATCCACGTCACTCATTTCCGTCGGTCTGTCGGTCTGTCTGTCTGTCTGTCTGTCTGTCTGTCTGTCTGTCGGTCTGTCTGTCTGTCTGCCTGTCTGTCTGTCTGTCTGTCTGTCTGTCTGTCTGTCTGTCTGTCTGTCTGTCTGTCTAGCCTCGTAATCTCAGTAACCGCTGCATGGATTGTGATGAAATTTGGGAAGCTATATGCTGTGGGGTTGTAGTAGGTAATGCTTCTATAATTTTGGAAATCGGTGCATGGGCGGCAGAGTAATTAGCGAAAAACAAAAAATTTCAGATATTCATCAAACTTCGTTTTTAGGCGTTTTAGGGGTTCCTGACCATTTTATAGGTTTTTTTTGGGTGGGGGTGAAATTAGGGGTGGTTGGGGGGTGGGGTGTTGTAAAACTGAAAAATGTGTTGTATTCACAACAGGCTGTCTAGTGACCTGTGCAGGAAGACCTAGCGACATAAATAACTTTTTTTGGTCCATCCAAACATTGCCTTGCCTATTACAGAACCCACAGGACTAAAAATTTTTTGAAGTGAACATACATATTGTTTTAGATAGTTCTATATTGTGTAACGAAGGAACATTTTCAATGGAATTTCCAATCAAATTTTGACACAGTATTACTATCGTGGCGAGGATGGAAAACGCGTATGGTTTTTATAAATGGTGTCAGTGGCGGCGCAGAAATAATAAAAAAAAACTAAAAATATAAAAAACAGCTCAAACTTCGTTTATAACGTTTTAGGGGTTTCTGATCATTTTAAACTTTTCTTTGGGTGGTGGTGAAATGGGGTGGTTAGGGGGTGGGAGGTTGAATAACTGAAAATTTTGCTGCATTCATAATGGGCTGTCCATTGTCCTGTGAAAAAAAGACCTAGCAGCATAATACCCTTTTTTAGGTACATCCGAACACTGCCTTGCCTATTCCAGAAATCAAGGGACTTAGAATTTTTTGATGTGTACCATACGAATATTGTTTCAGATAGTTCTCTATTGAGTGACGTGGAAATTATGGAATTCATTTTACTGAAACTTTGCCACAGTATTATTACCATGGCGATGATGGAAAACGCATATGGTTTTTAGAAATCGTGTCAGTGGCAGCGTAGCCAAAAAACTAAAAATATAAAAACAGCTCAAACTTCGTTTTTAGGCGTTTTAAGGGTTCCTGATCATATTCTGCTTTGTTTTGAGTGGGGGTGAAATTGGGGTGGTTGGGGGGTGGGGGGTTGTTAAACTGAAAAGGTTTTTGTATCCATAATGGGCTCTCCATTGATCTGCGAAAGAAGGACTTAGCGGCATAACATAATTTTTTAGATCCATCGGAACTTTGCCTTGGCTATTACAGAAATCAAGGGATTTTTAGAATACATTTTTTATGTATACATATTTATTTCTTTCAAACGTTCTGTGTTGTGTAACCTGGAATTGATTTTGATGAATGACAAAGTCTTAATACTGTGGCGAGAATGGAAAATGGGTATGGTTTTTAGAAATCGTGTCAGTGGCGGCGCAGGAATAATAAAAAAACTAAAAACGTAAAAATAGCTCAAACTTTGTTTTTAGGCGATTTGGGGGTTCCTGATCGTTGCGTTTCATCCAGTTAAAGCCTGCAGAATAAAAATTATGTTGCCCTAGTTCATATAGAGATGCAAGAAACTATTTACGAGAGTTTCTGTGTTGTATGATTTTTGAGGGTGAACGGGCGATGCTTTGGTTGCAGGGGGATCTCAGAATATAGCTGTCATCGTTATGTGTGGGAAGTACTGAGTCAATCAACTTGACTCAATTTTTTTATTTGTTGAGCAGCATCATCTGTTCTTAGGCACTTTTATTGTTTTTACTTCAACGAAATGAAGGCGAAATTCAAAAGTTATGATGATTTTAAATGAAAAGGACTAACAAAAGTTAAACAGTATAAGGCAAGCACATTTTTGAGATTCTTTCAAATATTCCTTTTGTCGATAAATTGTGGTCTAGTTTCACTCAGGTTCGTTTGTGCGCTTTATCCTGGGACACCTTGTATACTACATTCGACTGAAATTTGTCAAGATTTGCTTAGAATGAGTACAATCAGAGATAGAGCGAGAAAGGCGCTGGATGCCGGAATGTGAGAAACCTGGTTCTCTGTATCTGCACTGTCTGCGCCCTGAAGAAGCATTAAATTTTACGATATCGTTGACAGGTTTCTACATTCCACCTCGACTACAGAGATCGGTCTATGCTCATAACGCCCGCGTGCGCAGTACTGACCACCGCCACCGACTATTAACACTTGTTTTTAGTGTCCGACCGAAACTACTTTTCACGACCGAAACCGAAACAGAAACCGAATTTCGGCTTCCGCCTCAGTTTCGGCCGAAACCAAAACATCAATATACCGTCAGTCATTTTTTCGTGGGAATAAAAATAAGTACAACAACAATATATGTGTTGAGCTAACAGCTATAAACACGAACATAATATAAGATTGACAGTATTGAGCACTAAACTGTGAGGCGTTTTCTTATATCCAACTATCTACTACTACTACTACTAGTTCTTAAAGTTGTTGACTGAAGATGCGTTCACTATCTCCAAGGGGAGTCCATCTTTCTCTAAATTTAAAGACTGTATGAGCTTCATTGAACTACACAACTTATGTTGATTATCAATTTTCATAACTGAATCCAATATTGTAGCGAGAAACAACAAGTTATCAACCTTCTCGCTCAGCAAATTGCTTCTTCAGCCTGAATAAATTTGACTATAGTTGTTCAGTGGAAACATTCGTCGGTAAGGCAGACATGAATTTTAGGGAAACCTTTTTCAAAGACAGAAATGGACTAGGATTTCAGTAAGAATAAATATTTTTTGGCTCAGATAAGTAGGCTTCTTAATTTGTGATAGGGTATTACATCATCTACACAGCAAAATGACAACTCGTTGCTTGCAGATCAGTGCTCCGAGAGCGTCCGATCACAGCGCGAAATCAATCTAGTTCAGTTTCGGTTTTGGCTTCAGTTTCGGCTACATGGCAGCCGAAACCGAAACTAAACCGAAACCCGTTTTTTTGCCGAAACTAGGTCGAAACCGAAACAGAAACCGAATGTTCGGTCGGACACTACTTGTTTTACAATTATAATCGGCGAAACTGACCGGCGCTGGCGCGCGACGGAAAGTCTGCTAACCATCTGGAAAGTCTAAAGGTAATAGCACGGGATGGAAGCCTGTTCAGGAGAGCCACACGTCACAACTGATCGAATTTCTTTGAAATATCGTGAGCGCCGACACAAGCCTCGCAAAATGATTGGATGGGTTTGCTCCAAACATGTATGACGCAACATATTTGCTGTAGTATATGAATATGGAAACGTGATATCTTGTTCTATTTTGTATGTTTTAGTACCTATATCTGCTTCAAACTTTTGTTATTTTATTATTTTTCTCTCATGGTATTTCCAATCCACTTACTATATGTGCTAAAGCCATCTTGACGTTTAACGCTTACAGGAATGTTACCACCAAGTTTCTTTTTGCTTCTATAGACAGTATGATAATACATGGATTGCGTATACTACACTGGAAATTGCAACTCTGTATAAGGATGACTAGATGACTTCTAACAATACTTATTTGTATTACAAATATCCAGCGAGATAAGAGAGATACATGTATGTATGTAAAGATATCAATTGTTTGAATATGGTTTTGTTTCCGGACGTTCAATTTAAAAGAAAGATCCTAAACTACATGGCGCCGACAACGGAGATGCTACCAACAAAGCTATGCTATACGCTATACCCTACTCTTATTCCTTTAATGAGACGCTGGATCCTTAAGAACGACAAACACTGAACAGAACAAAGAACAACTACTCACCAAACAATGTTTTTAGTTTTCACACCGACAGAGGTTAGGCGAGTATTAGTATTGTGGTCGTGAAAATTTTCGATTTTAAGATAATACGCTTTCTGGGCGTTCTATGGTATTTACACATAACGTAAATCCACGTCACTCATTTGCGTCGCTCTGTCTGTTGGTCTGTTAGCTGTCGGTCTGTTTGTGGTGTTTTTCAGGCCTCATAATCTCAATAACCGCTGAATTGATTGTAATGTAATTATTGAAATTTGGGTAGCGACATGGTTTGGTGTCGTAGTATGTGGGCGTAGTAGGTGGGCGGCGGAGTAATTAGCAAAAAACAAAAAAATGTAGTCAAGTTGATTGACTCAGTACTTCCCACACATTCCGATAATACCAATTTTATTATTTTCTCACAGCATGAAACTATAGTCTATACTTGATTCCCCCAACAGAAAAATCTCATATAAACAAAGACACGCACTCTGTACGTGATTAAACGCGACAAAGCGTTATCTCTCTAAAACGGGTACCGATTACAGGTCCGGCTTAAGATATCACTTGATAATAATTATATCTGATCCGTTGAAAAGTTAGAAATTGACAAGAAATGAAAAATACTTATATATTGGCACAGAATATATATATCCAACATTAACACGAAATAGAAACACAATTTGTGTTCATCAAACAGTACTATAATTATATTATTGCCTCCCCGCCACAGAAGTTATGGATACGACAGCGTGACTGGATGCCAGCAGTTATTTCAAAAATGAAGTCAAGTTGATTGACTCAGTACTTCCCGCACATTACGCTGATACCAGTTTATTATTTTCCCATAGCAGGAAGATTTATTCTGAAATCCCTTGCAACCAAATAATCGCTAGCCTCCCCCCTTAAAATTGTCTTATGCCGCTAGGTCTTTCCTTCACAGGTCAATGGACAGCCTATTATCTATACTACAAACTTCTCAGTTTTACAACCCCCACCCCCACAACCACCTCACTTTCATCCCCACCCAAAAAAACTGGTAGGAAATGATCAGGAACCCCTAAAACATATTCTCAAAACCGAATTTGAGTTGTTTTCATACTTTCCGTTCTTTGATTATTGCTACGCTGCCACTGACGCGATTTTGAACAAACATACGCGTTTTCCGTTCTCACCACGGTATCAAAATGCTGTGTCAAAATTTTATTAGAATCAATTTAATAGTGTCCACGTTACAAAATACAAAACGATTTAAACCAATAAATTCTTGTATAGTATACAGAAAATTCTAAGTCCCTTAGTTTATGTAATAGGCTAGACAATCTTCGGATGCACCTAAAAAGGTGATTTGTGTCGCTAGATCTTCCTTCACAGGTTAGTGGACAGCCTATTATGAGTACAAGAATTTTTTTAATTTTTCAACCCCCAACCCCCCAACCACCCCAATTTCACCCCCACCCAAAAAAACGCAGAAAATGATCAGGAACCTCTAAAACGTTTAAAAACAAAGTTTGAGCTGTTTTTATATCTTTAGTTTTTTTTATTATTTCTGCATTGGCACGATTTATCAAAACCATACGCGTTTTCCATCTTCGTCATGGTAGTAATGCCGTTTCAGAATTTCATTAAAATCAATTCAACAGTTTCCTCGTTACAACGATCTAACGCTATACTCTCATATGTTTACATCAGAAAAAATTCTAAGCCTTTGCTTTCTGTAATAGGCAGAGGCAATGTTCGGATGGACCTAAAAAAGTTATTTATGTCGCCAGGTCTTCCTTCACAGGTCAGTGGACAGTCTATTATGAAAGCAACAAATTTTTCAATTTTACAACCCCCCACCCCCCAACCACCCCAATTTCACCCCCAACCAAAAAAAGTAGAAAATGATCAGGGGCCCCTAAAACGCCTAAAAACGGAGTCTCAGCAATATTTTTTTTTTTTGCTAATTACTCCGCCGCCTATGCTCCGATTTTCAAAATTATAGGAACATTACCTACTACGACCCCACAGCATACCGCTGCTCAAATTTCATCACAATCCATGCAGCGGTTACTGAGATTACGAGGGTAGAAAAACGCGACAGACAGACCGACAGACAGACAGACCGACGGAAATGAGTGACGTGGATTTTCGTTATGTACACATCATAAAACGCCCAAAAAACGTATTATCTCAAAATCGAAAATTTTCGCGATCACAATACTCCCCTCACGTATCGGTGTGGGAAGTAAAATTAGTAAAAAACCTGGCATGCAACTTCATCATAGGTAAAAGTGAACATTTATATCATTGCCGGAACTTAACTGCTCTGACAAAGAGAAATTAATAATTAATATTGACTTGCGGGAAGCCGAACAAAAACAGGAAGCCGCGATAACAAAGGGCTTTTTTGTGTTTATTTCTCACGCCGGCGCCGATAGGCGACGGAAGTATTAGAATCGATTGCAGTATACTTTTTCCATATCTGCCATCGTAGTGATATGGTGTCAAAATTTCATCACAATCAAGACGGTAGTTTCCAAGTTATAGATTACAGGTTGCATGCTGTCTGGTTGGAATAGGCCGAACTGCTTTATTTTTAGCAATAGTTCACTGACAGCGGAGTAATGATCGAAAAACAAAAAAATCCAGAATTGCATCATCAATGCAATCATTTTGAATATGTACAAAAGCCAAAAGCACGAAAAATTCTGTTTAGTGTTTGAAGGAGTTGTATGGAAGGTTGGTAATATTTCAGGAGTGAGTTGGTCAACTGTATACAAGAGTATTTAGGAATATAAAAGTAATAAATCACTGTCAGAGCTAGAATTTTTTCTTTTAGGATAACATTTTGGCTCTGATAATGAATGATTACATTTATACTCTTTAATGATCCTGTATACACTTGATCGACTCACACCCGAAATCTCAGCTACCTTCAGTCACTAAATCGGCATTTTGTTGCATTTGGTTTTTATAAATATTTAAAATGATTTGCTTCTCAACAGCACTGAGATGCAGTCTTTAGGCCCCTTTTTTTTGACGGTGTAAAGCTGATATCATCGATCTCTCTAGCTGTGTCCGTGTCAGACATCTCAGGATATAACAAATTCAAATATTTGCGCTGCTAATAATAATTAAATTTATTTCGATGCACGATGGATCGCTGTATGGAAAACACTAAACAAGTCCACTCCTGTTTAAGCGGCGGCGGCGCGGCGCGCCGTGCGTTGAACGGCTGTCTCACTCACACTTGCTTGCAATTTTATTGGCTGTCTAGAGGGGCTCCACCAATTAGGGCCAATAGGGTTAGCGGTTATCATTCAACCAGTATGAATGCCGCATGACGACCTACCTATCACGCATTGATCATTGTTTATACTCACTTTTTCTGTTGGGTGAATCTAGTATAGATGCCCCTGCAATCAAATCATCGCTCGTCCGACCGCAAAAAAGTGTTTTATTCTACTAGGTGCTTCTTTCACAGGTGAATGGACAATATATCATGAATACAACAAATTTTTGAGTTTTACAAACCCCTACCCCCAAACCACCCTAATTTCACCCCAACCAAAAAAATTTTAAAATGATCAGGAACCCCTAAAACGTCTAAAACGTTTGAGGTGTTTTTTTTTATATTTTTAGTTTTTTTTATTATTGCCGCGCCGCCACTGAAATGATTTCTAAAAACCATACGCGCTTTCCATACTCGTCGCGGTAATAAATCTGTGTCAAAATGCCATTAAAATCAATTCAGAAGTTTCCACGTAACACAATACAAAACGATCCAAAGTAATACTCGTTTGTATTTTGTATGCATCAGGAAGTTCAAGTCCATTGGTTTCTGTAATCGGCAAGACAATGTTCGGATGAACCTAAAAAAGTGTATTATGCCGCTAGGTCTTTCTCTCTCAGGTCAGTAGAGTACAACAAATTTTTCAGATTCACAACCCCCCACCCCCACAACCACCCTAATTTTACCCCCACCCAAAAAAAAGTAGAAAATGATCAGAAACCCCTAAAATGCCTAAAAACGAAGTTTGAGCTGTTTTCATATTTTTAGTTTTTTTAATATTGCTGCGCCGCCACTGAGACGATTTCTAAAACTCAGACGCGTTTTCCATCCTCGCGAAAGCAGTAATACTGTGCCGAAATTTCATTAACATCAATTCAGTAATTCCAACATTATAAAGTACAGAACGATCTAAAGCAATACTCGTATGTATACATCGGAAAATTCTTCAAGTCCCTTGGTTCCTGTAATATACAAGGCAATGTTCGGATGGACCTAAAAAAGTGTATTATACCGCTAGGTCTTTCTCTGTTAGGTCAGTAGACAGCCTATTATGAGTACAACAAATTTTTCAGCTTTACAACCGCCCACCCCCCAACCACCCCAATTTCACCCCCACCAAAAAAAAAAGTAGAAAATGATCAGGAACCTCTAAAACACCTAAAAACGAAGTTTGAGGCATATTTGAAATTTTTTGTTTTGTGCTAATTACTCCGCCGCCCATGCACCGATTTTCAAAATTGTAGTAACATTACCTACTACGATCCTACAACATATCACTACCCAAATTTCATCAAAATCTATGCAGCGGTTACTAAGATTAGGAGGCTAGAAAAATGCCAACAGACAGACAGACCGACAGACAGACCGACAGACCGACAGACCGACAGACCGACAGAACGACAGACCGACAGACCGACAGACCGACAGACCGACAGACCGACAGACCGACAGACCGACAGACCGACAGACCGACAGACCGACAGACCGACAGACCGACAGACCGACAGACCGACAGACCGACAGACCGACAGACCGACAGACCGACAGACCGACAGACCGACAGACCGACAGACCGACAGACCGACAGACCGACAGACCGACAGACCGACAGACCGACAGACCGACAGACCGACAGACCGACAGACCGACAGACCGACAGACCGACAGACCGACAGACAGACCGACGGAAATGAGTGACGTGGATTTTCGTTATGTAGACATCATAAAACGCCCAAAAAGCGTATTATCTCAAAATCGAAAATTTTCGCGATCACAATACTCCCCTCACCTATCGGTGTGGGAAGTAAAAATTCTAACCTTCCTCAAACTTGATTTTTAGGCATTTCAGGGGTTCCTGATATTTTTTTTTTTTTGGTGGGGTGAAATTGGGTTAGGGGGCGGAGTTGTAAAACTGAAAAGTTTGTTGTCTGTCCATTGACCTGTGAAAGAAAGACCTAGCGGCATAAAAGACTTTTTTAAGTCTATTCCGAGGTCCATTCGAACATTGCCTTGCCTATTATTTATAGAAACCAAGGGACTTCGAATTCTCTGATGTATACATACATACGAGTATTGCTTTAGCTCATTCTGCATTGCGTAACTTAGTAATTATTGAATTGATTTTGATAAAATTCTGACACAGCAATATTACTGTGGCAGGGATGGAAAGCGCGTATGGTTTTTAGCAACCATGTCAGTGGCGGCGCAGCAATAATTAGAAAACTAGAAATATAAATACAGATCAACCTTCATTTATAGGGGATTTGAGGATTCCTGATTGTTTTTCGCATTTTTTTAGAGGGTGTAAAATTGGGGTAGTTTGGGGATGGGGGTTGTGAATGTAAAAAATTTGTTGTATTCATATAGTAGCCCTGCAAAGGAACGACGTAATATATTTTTCTGTCCTACCTTAGATAAAAAATAATTTTTGCAATTACATTGTTGTACACTATTCTGCAATGTGTGCATCATTAAACTGATAATTTTAAAATTTCTAAGTTGTAAAGTGGGCTGTGGTAGAGATTGATAAAGTCTATGGTTTTTGAAAATTGTATTAGTGGCCGTGAAACTAAAGTAAAAAATGGAATCAAGTTGATTGACTCAGTACTTCCCACACAAAACGGTGATTTCATTTTATTATTTTCCCATAGCATGAAGCTAGAAGCCACACTCTGAGATTCCCTTGTAACCAAATCGTCACCCGCCTGACCAAAAAAAGTGTATTATGCCGCTAGGTCTCCCTTTCACAGGCCAAAGGAAAGCCTATTATGAATACCAAAAAAATGTGTTTTTATTACCCCCACCGAACTACCCTAATTTCACCCCCACCCAAAAATAGTAGAAAATGATCACGAAACCCCTAGAACGCCTAAAAACGAAGTTTGAGCTGTTTCTATATTTTTAGTGTTTTTATTATTACTGCGCCGCCACTGACACGATTTCTAAAATACATAAACATGTTCCACCCTCGCCACGGTAATAATACCACAGTATTATTTCGGTTCATTAAAATGAAACCAATAGTTTCTACGTTACACAATACAGAACGATCTAAAGCTAATCCCTTGGTTTCTGTAATAGACAAGACAATGTTCGGATCGACCTAAAAAAGTCTATTATCACGCTAGGTCCTTTGTTCAGAGGTCAATGGATACCATATTATGAATACAACAAATTTTTCAGTCTTACAACCCTCCACCCCCCAACCAACCCAATTTCACTACCTGCCAAAAAAAAGTAGAAAATGATCAGGAACCCCTAAAACACTTAAAAACGAAGTTTGAGCTGTTTCATATTTTTAGCTTTTTCATTATTGTTGCGCCGCCACTGACACGATTCCTAAAAACAGTTAAACGTTTTCCATCCCCGACGCGGAGCAATACTGTGTAAAAATTTCATTAAAATGAATACAATACTTTTCTAGTTACACAATACAGAACGATCAAAAGCAATACTCGCATGTATACATCAGAAAATTTGGTTTCTGTAATGTTCGGATGGACCTGAAAAAGTGTATTATGACGCTAGATCTTTCTTTCACAGGTTAGTGGACAGCCTAGAATGAATACAACAAATTTTTCAGTTTTACAACCACCCCAATTTCACCCCACTCAAAAAAAAGTAGAAAATGGTCAGGAACCCCTAAAACACCTCAAAACAAGGTTTGAGGAATATTAAAAAATGTTTGTTTTTTGCTAATTGCTAATTTTTTGCACCGATTTTCATTACCTACTACGACCCCACAGCATATCGCTGCCCAAATTTCATCATAATCCATGCAGCGGTTACTGAGATTACGTGGCTAGAAAAACGCGTACGGACAGACCGACAGACAGACAAACAGACCGACAGACAGATAGACAGACCCACAGAAATACCGACAGACCGACGGAAATGAGTGACGTGGATTTTCGTTATGTAGACATCATAAAACGCCTAAAAGTTGGATTACCTCAAAATCGAAAATTTTCGCGGTTTTCTACTTTTTTTTTCAAGTTTTAAAATGACCCGAGGTAGGACGGGGTCTCGGTCAGGCTAGTTGGGAAACCCCGAAACAGTTGTCAGTGCCCTTTAAAAGATTCATACTGATAATATAGTAGGTATGTTCTTAAATCTGGGAAAATGTGTAGGTATGCCATGTGATTAGGATATCAGTTGAAGATTACATAATTAAATCATTCTAGTTTCTATGGAGAGTGATGAAAGAAACTATTCATGAGGGTGTTTGTTTTTGGAGACGCAATAACTAAGGCAACGCAATGAGTATTCATGAATTCCTAAAATAATAATAATTTATCCAAATGGTGTAGATAATTTGTAAACTAACCAAAAACACTGGTTAATATGTGTGATATCTTTGTAGTATATACTTTAGCGGCAAGTCTTGTATAGTTTGTAAGCTAGCTGGATAGTATACAAACCAACGAGTATTCATAGCTATTTTAGTAGAAATATGATTTTCCGTCAAAATAACCAGACATTTGGATAGTTTGTATAATATCCAGCTAGTGTATAAACTATACAGGGTTATTCACGTTATTCGACACGGAGTATTATGGCTAAAGTATTTGATAAAAAAGAAAATAATAACTTGGGATGGATAGAGACCCATAAAGGCTACATTTTAAAAATATTTTCATGTTATACAGGGTGTCCCAAAAACACGAAATGTGTCAAAGTTATGTTTTTTTAAATGGAACACCCCATATATTATTGCATATTCAGATTTCTCGGTGAATTCTAGTGTGACTTTATGTATCATATATGGTACCTAAAGCGAACCGTTAAGGTGTAAATCACCATTTTCGGTATAAGTAGATATCAGGAAAAAATTGAATATCGCAGAGATTACAAAATATGGAAGGCTGTGACTTTGCCATATTACTAAGCATAAAATGCCTCAGCTTTAATGAGACTGTCAAATTTAAATTACGTTTATGCTTGGAGAAATCGGTCGATGAATTAAGGAAACTTCGATCAGCGATAACTTGATTTTTTCAAATGGGAATGCCTAATTTTTTTTATACGGTTAAACGTAGAATTTGATAAGCTTTCTAATGATATAAGGTTGTTAATATCAATCTCTCGTAGTTTTCATTTAGTTTCAAATTTTCAAACAAATCGGCGATCTTCAATTTTCCTACCTATAAGCAACGTAGCAGGCCATGAAATATAAACAAAAATCTGTTCAGCTAGAAGAAAACAACTAACTTAGCTGAAAAATACACACTAACTAGACTAAAGGGACAAGATTATAAAAATTCCTTACAACAAATCAACTCCCCCAGAAACAACTGCGATAACATCTCTAAGGTCAAGGAGAAGCTGCAGTATGGCAGTAATAGATATTTTTACTGTCTACTGGATACCGCAATTTACTAGAGGTTAAAAATTTCCAAGGCGATCAAAAACCCTCATATGAAACAGAAACAACCAGCGACTGTTGCTCCAGCATGCAACTATCAATCATACGTAATGGTGTAAAAAAGTACTAATTTGCGTCGAAGTCGATACCTCTCACTGGAGCCCTTCTATTTTTCAATATCTATTAGCAATATTGCAAAAAAGGAATACTGACAAATCAGATTTAAATTTTCTGCCATTTGAGTTATGTTTTATAATTTGAAAAAATGTTAATTCATTCTTAATTTTCTGCGACCTTGCTAATAGGTACTGAAGAATTTTCAGAACTCCAGTCAGAAGTACATTTGACATGAGTTTTGACAGAATTGCATAATTTTTTATATCATTAAATGTGGAATTTTATTATGAAAATAATAAACTGCTTACAACATTCTCTAGTAGTTTTTATTTTATTTCAAAATTTTTAATGGTTTTGGAAATTGCCAATCTCTCGTACATTGCAGTAGCTAGTAGGCCGTGAAAAAATCCATTTCTGCCATACTCCAGCTTCTCTTTGACCAAAGATATGTTACCGCCGTTGTTTCTGGTTAGACTTTGTTTGTTGTGAGTAATTTTTATAATCTTGTCCCTTTAGTCTAGTTCGTGTGTATTTTTCAGCTAAGTTAGTTGTTTTCCTCTACCTGAACAGGTTTTTGTTTATATTTCATGGCCTGCTACGTTGTTTATAGGTAGGCAAATTGAAAAACGCCGATTTGTTCGAAAATTTAAAATTAAATGAAAACTACCAGAGATTGGTATGCACAACCTCATATCATTAGAAAGGTTATCAAATTCTACTTTTAACCGTATAAACAAAATTAGGCATTCCCATTTGAAAAAATCAAGTTATCGCTGATCGAAATTTCCTTAATTCATCGACCGATTTCTCCAAGCACAAACGTAATTTAAATTTGATAGTCTCATCAAAGCTGACGCATTGTATGCTTAGTAATACGGCAAAGTCACAGCCTTCCAAATTTTATAATCTCTGCGATATTCAATTTTTTCCTGATATCTACTTATACCAAAAATGGTGATTTACACCTTAACGGTTCGCTTTAGGTACCATGTATGATACATAAAGTCACAATAGAATTCATCAAGGAATCTGAATATGTAATAATATACGGGGTGTTCCATTTAAAAAAACATAACTTTGATACATTTCGTGCTTTTGGGACACCCTGTATAACATGAAAATATTTTTAAAATGTAGCCTTTATGGGTCTCTATGCATCCCAAATTATTATTTTCTTTTTTATCAAATACTTTAGCCATAACACTCCGTGTCGAATAACGTGAATAACCCTGTATATCAGAGTAAAAACTTTAACCATAACATATACATAACGAAAATCCACGTCACTCATTTCCGTCGGTCTGTCGGCCTGTCGGTCTGTCTGTCGGTTTGTCCGGAGACTAAAGGCTTTATAATGGCTTGCCAAGATGGTGTCTTCAACACCTTGGTGTACCGTAAAAGGGTTATGGGTGTAGATGTACCCGACGTACGCTGAGACGGCTTACGTTCACCGGCACAACGCGGCTCTACGAGCACTCTACTATCATTTGAGGCACTCATACGGTATCGATGAGACAGCGGTGCTGCCATACGCTCCAGGGGATATAGATGCCGGATTTACTGCCCAGATACAGTGTTTCAGGCAAAGGCAGACAAAGTTACCTACTTAATAGATATTGCTATTCCCAATGATGTGAATGTTCAAAACACCTATGCTGGAAAAATATCTAAATACAGTGACCTTGCCATAGAAGTGAAGCGACACTGGAGACAAGATAAAGTTATTATTGTCCCCCCTCATTATGTCGGTCTCAGGCCTCACACCGAACACATTTACACAACACCTACAACAGTTAGGCCTGGACGAAAGGTTACACAAAATATTCCAAAAGTCTGTAATCCTTAATACCTGTAATATAGGAAGGCCTTTCCTAAATTCCGATCAGTAATAGTTTAGGTGTTGACTTGGCACAGCCCGTCAGCATTTGTTGCTATGGCAGTGATGCGAGAGAAGCTTGAAAAAACATAATAATAATAATATACTTTTTCCACATTTGTATACACGCGCGGTGTATTCTAGGCACCGGACGGATTAGCGGTCAAACTGTACTTGCTCGGCCAAATTTGCGAGGCAACTGACGACTGACAGCGAAGCAAGCTTTAAGTACTTAATCCGACCAGCGCGTGTAGTTAAAGGTTAAAGTTTGCAAACAACTTAGGATGGGACTCTGTTCCCCTTCATCGGAGGTGTACAATCGGCAACTATTAAGACAACAGATTTACAATTTACAGTTTTCAAATGATCAGGAAGCCCTAAACCACCTAAAAGCGAAGTTTAAGCTATTTTTATATTTTTAATTTTTTTATTATTGCTGCGCTGCCACTGACACGATTTCTAAAAACCATACGCGTTTTCCATCCTCACCTCCTCGCCAAGGTTACAAAATACAGAACGATCTAAAGCAATAAATACTCGTATCTACACAGAAAATCTCTTAGTTTCGGTAATAGGCAAAGCAATGTTCGGATGGATCTAAAAATGTGATTTATGTCGCTAGGTCTTTCTTCACAGGTCAGTGGGCAGCCTATTATGAATAAAAAAAGTCAATTTTTCAGCCCACCCCTCAACTAACCCAATTTCACCCCCACCCAAACAAGTAGAAAATGATCAGGAACCTCTAAAATGCTTAAAAACGAAGTTTGAGCTGTTCTTAAATTTTTAGTTTTGTTATTATTTCAGCGCCACCACTGACACGATTTATAAAAATTATACGCATTATCCATCCTCGGCGCGGTGTTAATACTGCGTCAAAATTTCATTAAAATCAATTCAATAGTTTATTCGTTACACAATGCAGAACGCTCTAAAGCAGTACTCGTATGTTTACATCAGAAGAAAATTTAAGTACCTTGTCAGTGGACAGTCTATTATGAATACAACAAATTTCTTAATTTTACAACTCCAAACCGCCCCCCCCCCCCCCTCCCGACAACCCCAAATTTCACCCCCACCCAAAAACTGATCAGGAACACCTAAAACGCCTAAAAACAAAGTTTGAGTAATATTTGAATTTTTTTGTTTTTTGTTAATTACCCCGCCATCCACAGGATATTTATGCCGCAATTTGATCACACTCCATGCAGCGGTTACTGATATTACGAGGCTAGACAGATAGAGCAGCGGAAATAAGTGACGTGGATTTTCGTTATGTAGACATCATAAAACGCCTAAAAAGCGCATTATCTCAAAATCGAAAATTTTCGCATCACAATACTCCCCTCACCTATCAGTGTGGGAAGTAAAAATAGTCTGTCTTGGCTTCAGCGAGCCAAATACATGTAAACTCGGAAGCCGTAGGAACAATGAGAGGGGAATCTAGAGTAACCCTTCTTCAGGATGGTACCATTCCAACGGTGCTGGCCGTGCACCGTCCCCCCTCTGGGAAGTTATAGTACAATAGGCCTTAAAGGCTTAAGTACTGACGGCTCCCAGAGGAAAAAAACCCTTCTTCATGTGTCTATATTTGATGCTGCAGCCTGTGGCGCACATAATTCGATAGTAATGCGATATATCTATGCACGTATAATTAATCAGCTCCATCCGACTTTGTTCAACAATTTTTCCGCACTAACAGGCTTTGATAATAGACAATGATCTAAATTTTCCAAAAGATAAATTGCGTGGCCTTAACTATTTTGCTTGCTTTCTCGACTTTCCTGTGTCCAAAAAAAAGGTTCGTGACAAATTCGAGATATTTTTCAGGGCATGCTCCATCATCGACAATAAATGAAGGCATAATACTAGTTCTTATATTTCTTATATAAATAGGAGAGAAGCCGCCTCTGTGCAAGTTGATTATTTTCCGAGCCTGTGGTCATTTTTAAAGCGTATTGCGCATAGCCAAGCGTCTTCCTGACTTAACCTTATCCCGCTAGTCAAAATTAACCGTACCTGTTTTGTGATGAAAAGTCTCTTGAAGTGCTACTTCAATGTCGTTATGCAAAAAAATGTCAAGTGTGGTAGTTAGTATTTCTTACTTACATACTTGTAAAACGTAAATCTGTTTTGTGCTACTAAACTATCACGGTTTCATAAAGTTATTTATGGAAAAATGGGTATTTACAACACATACCAATTTTCACAAATGCACATATCAGCAAGTACAGATGTGGAGACTGCAAAAAACGGTAACTACACTAGGTACATAATAATGCTGTGTCCATGAGCGTTATAGTGATGTCAGATTATGAATGGATAAAACAATGTTATCTCTTATAAATTAACAGGTCCGTACTGACCGCACTGTTTCATTTTTTGTCTTCCAACTGTTGTATGATATTGGTTTCTTTGGATTTTTCGAAAGCATTTGACAGGATCGATCATGATTTACTGTGTGCAAGGTACAATTCGTCATTGTCTGTCAGAGCGGTCCGGTGGACCTTTGCTCTTAGTTGCAGTCGTGTCGGTCGATCGGTCTGTCAGGTCTGGTTACCCAGAAACCAGACAAAGTCAGGGAGAAGTAAGGGAAGAAAAAGGAAAGGAAGGAAGGAGAAGCGCAAAGAGGAGTAAGTTCGTCAGTTGGAGGGCTTAGCTTGACATAGCCGATTAAAGTTCGGAAATTTTTGGGTTTGACCAGGAGTTAATTTTGAGGTTACATGTCTAAAAGGGAAAAATTTAGTTTTCAAAATTGCACGACTTAATTTTGATCACAATGCGAGCCGCGGCCTTGTGTGCTTGCAAACTTGCTCGACTGTGTAGTTCACTGACTCACGCAACAGAGGGTTGCTGTGCGATTCCGCTTGACTATAACGTCGTTGCGCTTGCTGTTTAATGTAATCCCTCAAGTAAGGGATGTCAAGGTCTCTGTGAAGGGTGTCGTTAGAAACATACCACCATGGGGCGTTAGTGATTATACATAATGTCCTGCTCTGTAGAACCTGCAGGCTTCGCATGTGCGTTTTGGCGAGGAAACACCAAGCCGCACATGCGTAGGTAATTGCCAGTCTAATAATCATCTTGTATAGTTGAATTTTATTCACCAAACTTAATTTTGAAGTTCTACATAACATAGGGTAGAGTTGACGAAACGTAATTTCGAATTTTGTTTTTAACGCTTCAGTGAGCTTCTGCCAAGTCATACCCTTGTCGAGGGTAATTCCTAGGTACTTGGCACAATTTTCCCATGGAATCCTAGCACCGTTCACTGAGGCCTCTAACGGGGCACCACGACGCTTTTTGGTACAATATATAGCCTGCATTTTCGAATGATTGATTATGATGAGCCACCGATCCGCCCACTCTAACACTTCATCCACCGCAAGCTGCAGCCCATCGCGGACCAGATCTCCAGTCCACGACTGAGCTACAATCGCAGTGTCGTCAGCGTAGAGATAGACTTCACAGTTGCTGGGGCAAGGGACGTCATGAATAAAAAGTGAATAAAGGATAGGTCCAAGGACCGAACCCTGAGGAACACCGGCCTTTATGGGCCGTAATGTCGAAAAAGTATTGTTAATTTTGATTCTAAATTTCCTTCCTTCGCGAAAGGATATGAAAAGTTTTAGAAGCCAAAATGGGAAACCCTTTTGAATTAATTTATAGAGGAGGCCCTCCTGCCTTGTCAAAAGCCTTTGATACATCCAGAAGCAAGATGCCAGTACTTTTGTCTTGGGTGAATCCACTGGTTATACGCTCCACCAGCCTGACTGCCTGCAACTCCGTGCTGTGCTCAGACCGAAATCAAAATTGAACGTCAGGAATCGTGTTGTGATCTGACGAGCAATTCTCAAGGTGACGTTTAATCACCTTTTCGGCAAGCTTAGACGGCGCAGACAGTAGACTAATGGGACGATAATCCTGCGGAAAAATCGAACCCACCTTCTTTGGAATCACGATGACATCAGCAACCTCCCATGCCCTTGGAAAGTACTGAGTTCTGAGAATTGCGTTAATTATTGCCACCAGATATGTCAAAGCCTTCGGCGAAAGTAACTTCAATGCCTTATATTTGTGACCTGGTCCTCTCCAGGTGCTTTACGCACCTTTAGGTCTTTAATATGACCTTGAATCTCCGCTGGTGTGCAATGAGGAATCACTTGTGATTCTTCGGGTGTGCTATGTAGAGCTTCTGTAGAAGAATTTTCCGAAGAAGAATCTTCAGAAGAGGAATCACAAACAGAAGCATCATCGCCACTGACGCCATTGGCCCTAAAATATCTCCTGACGGATCTTACAATTTGTCGCTCCTCATCGAGGTCATTATCCAGATCATAGTTGGGTGAGAACTGATTTTCCATGGCATCAGCAAAAAGCTCCACCTTTTCCTCAGTCGTGAAGACAACACCTCCAGGACCATGGATATGGGGAAGTTGTTCCCGTTTGCCATTCCTGAGCGATGTTGCTACTTTCCAGAGAGGAACACTTGAGTCAAGTATTCCCGCCAGAAAGTCGTTCCACTGCTCGTTTCGGAATTCATGAAGAGCGTTTCTCACTTCATGGACAAGATTTGTTGCCCTACGGATGTCTCCGTACAGGAAGAACGGCTGCACGTTGTAAAGCTTGTTGAACAAACCCTGTCCATTCCATTTGAGCGGCATCTATTTCATTCTCATCATCTATGATCGGGACATCTGGAAACTCTCTGAGAAGGGACTTGTATAGTTCCCAATCAACGCGTTTCTTTGGAGGAGTTTCCTCCTCCAAAGTATTCCCATCACCCACCTCCAAAACTACAGGAAGATGGTCGCTTGAGATGTCATACATGACACGAGAAGTAATACTGTATCTACAGCTTCTAGATATTGCAAAATTAATTACATCTGGTGCTTGAAGATGATTGAATGGATAGTGTGTAGGCTCGTCAGTACTATGTATGAGACACCCATTTCGTACTACATGGTTGTACAGCCGAATTCCACTGGTAGAATTTAGCCTAGAATGACATGCTCGATGTTTGCAGTTTAAGTCCCCTGCCACGAGAAGCGGACCCGAGTAGTCCAAGAGAACCCCCAAGTCCGCCTCACGTAACCTGGCACCACACCTGACATAGACCGATGTGATCTTCAACGGGATGCCTCCTGCCATATTGACCACCACAGAAGCTGCCTCGATGGTTTGCATCTCAGCATTTGTGCTTCTGTGATAGTCAATACCACGTTTGATCAGCACCGCCAAGCCGCCACCCCGTCCATTCAGTCTATCAGCGCGGATGACATAATTCGAGAAAGCTAGGCGATCTCCCGGATTAAGTAATGTCAGCAGCAGAGCTACGTCTATGCATTCATCCAAAAGAACTTGGTGAAACTCCCGTTTTTTGGGAATGTCCCTTAGACCTAAACAATTCCAAAAAATAATTTTGATAAATGCAGGCTGTCTACTATTGTACCTAGACATTTACCGGAAAAATCGCCTGTGTGGCGCTTATCAGAGGACTAATTATTTGCTGCAAGGACTTGAGCGCTGTTGCCAAGCCCACGCTTTGAGCAGTCGAAGGTGAGCTCGAGGCAGCAGGAGTAGTCAAGGTTGCAACCTTGGCTGCGTCCGCGTATGAATTGGTTCACCTTTGTGCGATGACTTGTAGATTCCTCCTAGGAGTGGATCTGCAGGTGGGACTGTTTGCCGGATGATCCCCACCACAGTTCGCATATTTGCGCACTTCTTGTCCTGTTTGAGGGTACAGATGATGTGTCATGTGGTCTTGGGCACATTTCAGACACTTTGGAGAAGCAGTACAGTACGACTGAGCGTGTCTATACTTCTGGCAGCGGTGACACTGTCCTATCAATCGGGAGTTCTTTTGCACCTCAACTCTGACAGACAGTCCTAGAAATTCGTGCTCATTAAAAACTTGCTGAGATTTTTCTGTCTTTGGCAGAATCACCACTACCAAAGGCATGGGCACGCCACCGTTGAGCTTCAGGCGAATTATGTGGTGGGGAGCATAACCCTTCTGTTCGAGCTCCTCTTTGATTTCCTGCTCTTTAGTTGATGCTGGGATCCCTCTGATGACAGCGTGGATGTTTCTTTCAGAAGGCAGAGGAAATGTGTGGTGAGGAATACTTTCCTCTTTAAAAAGACGAATTATCTTCCCATAATCGTCCTCGCTTTTGGGTACTATACGTATCCCAGCATCAACAGGTACTGCGTGCGTAATCTTTATGCCAAGGCTAATGAAAGAATAGTTAATGGTGCGCCATTTCGTCGCATCCCTCAATACAACAGGAGTCACTCGGCCTTGACGAGTTTGTTGATCCTGTGTATCAACGGTAGCTTGAGATGGCGAAACAGCAATGTTGCTGCCAGCCGATGGAGCAGCTGGTGATAGTGATATAGGCATTTCAGCCTGTTTTGAGGTTGGGGTTTGCACACCCATTGGCTGGCTGGCAGAAGTAGAAAGAACTGACGCAGGCGGTATTTGGTTTATTGACGTGGCGCTTATTGGGGATCTGTGTGTCGGTAAAGGCGGAAATTCGTCTACTTTACTAACTGTTCGCTTTTTGCGACGTCGTCGGGCAGTAGTGAAATCATCACCCTGTATATCATCGTCAGTTTCAGTATGTAAATCACTAGTTGGGCTGTCATGTCTGTGCTTTGATAATTTGGAAAAACTGTCATTATTAGGCATGAATTTATTAAGAAGATTATTAAGATTAAAAACCTGGGTATTTAGTGACTCAACGCAGTCCGTCAGTCTCTTGATTTGCTCTGCCTGGTCCTTAATCTGTTGTGCCTGGTCTGCAATGATGCGATGTAGCTTATCCTGCTGCTCTGTTCCGTAGCTGCCACCATATTTCTCCATAGCTGTCACTGTGGACATCTCGCTCTGGTGCCGCGTGCTTTCGAATTTTTGCTACTGGCTCTCAAGCTGGTCAAAATTCGGGTTGCCCCCATTTGTGGCCGTGGAGGGGTCACCAAGTGACCCCCCTAACTCATGTTCCATATTTATTTCTGCTTTCTACCCAAATTATTTAATAAAAATCGCTAGACTCAATTCTGACACTTCGTGTCGGTTGACTTCGTGTGTGCAAGGTTTCAATACTATGGGCTCAATAACATAACTATTCACTTTTTCCATATTTGTCAAATCTGTCACAAAGGGTACAAATAGACAACAAAATATCGTGTAATCGAGAAATTGTGTCTGTAATTAGTATACCATTTTATCTCTTCTCTAGTAGGAGAAGCCAGTGACGATTTGAACAGTGATCTCAACAATATAGTCCAGTATGCTCATGATCATAATCTATCCCTGAATGCATCAAAATGTAATGCAATGCTTTTCCAGTTCCAGTTCAGTTCAGGAATCGAGATGATTTGTAAATGAATCTGAACCTAGTACTAGAAAACCAAGTTTTAGCTTTCACTGAAAATGTGAAAATTTTAGGTCTTATTATTGATGAAAATCTTAGATTTCGTACACATGTAAAAAGCATTGTCCAAAGATCATTTATTAGACTAAAGCTGCTGCATGCACACAAATTCATATTAAGCAAGAAGACACCCTGTGAAACGTTAGTTATCTCTATTGTTCAGTACTGCGATATTGTTTATCATCACGGTTTAGATTATATAACAAAGCAAAGAATCCAAAATATGTGTTGTAGGTTTGTTCTCAAGCTGAGAAAGTATGATCATATCTCAGAAAGTATTAAAAACTTGGGGTGGCTAAATAAACTGGTTAAGTTGCATTGTCTGACTATAACTCAGAAAATATTATCTTCCTCTACTCCTGCGTATCTGATGGAAAAACTTATACCGCGATGGGATTCTCATTCGCTTAACCTGACACATGGAAGTTTGTTAACAATTCCATACCACCAGTCTGCAATGTTCCAAAGATGTTTCACCTATAATGCCGCAAAACAGTATAATGCGATAAATAATACCTTGAAGTCTTTGCCAGTTGACAAATTTAAAAAAAAATGAAAAACATGTTATTGCTAGCATAATACTCAATCTCGAGTGATATTTTTTTTCTTCAGTATTACTGTTAATACTGCTGTCTATAATATAATATATATGTACATACATTCCCTGTTAGCTTAGGTTTAGGTGTTAGTTTAGAATGTAGTTTTATATATGGGTTAAATGTAAGAATAGCCTTAGGATAAATTTCGCCCAAATAAAATCGTTAAAATAAATAAATGAATAAATAATTTTTTGTTAACAATATATTCCTGTTTTTTTCCTAAAAAACAAAAGATGATGTTTATGGTTTACAGAATATGCCTAAGGTGCAACATTTTTTGTCGTTTAGTAGTTATTACTTCCCACACCGATAGGTGAGGGGAGTATTGTGATCGCGAAAATTTTCGATTTTGAGATAATATACTTTTTGGGCGTTTTATGATGTGTACATAACGAAAATCCACGTCACTCATTTCCGTCGGTCTGTCTGTCTGTCGGTCTGTCGGTCTGTCGGTCTGTCGGTCTGTCGGTCTGTCGGTCTGTCGGTCTGTCAGTCTGTCGGTCTGTCGGTCTGTCGGTCTGTCGGTCTGTCGGTCTGTCGGTCTGTCGGTCTGTCGGTCTGTCGGTCTGTCGGTCTGTCGGTCTGTCGGTCTGTCGGTCTGTCGGTCTGTCGGTCTGTCGGTCTGTCGGTCTGTCGGTCTGTCGGTCTGTCGGTCTGTCGGTCTGTCGGTCTGTCGGTCTGTCGGTCTGTCGGTCTGTCGGTCTGTCTGTCTGTCGCGTTTTTCTACCCTCGTAATCTCAGTAACCGCTGCATGGATTGTGATGAAATTTGGGCAGCGGTATGCTGTGGGGTCGTAGTAGGTAATGTTCCTATAATTTTGAAAATCGGTGCATAGGCGGCGGAGTAATTAGCAAAAAACAAAAAAAATTAAATATTGCTGAAACTTCGTTTTTAGGCGTTTTAGGAGTCCCTGATCATTTTCTACTTTTTTTGGATGGGGGTGAAATTGGGGTGGTTGGGGGGTGGGGGGTTGGAAAATTGAAAAATTTGTTGTACTCATAATAGACTACCCACTGACCTGTGAAGGACGACCTAGCGACATAAATAACTTTTTTAGGTCTATCCGAACATTGCCTTATGCCTATTACAGAAACTAAAGGTCTTAGAATTTTTTCCGATGTATACATACGAGTATTGCTTTAGATCGTTCTATATTATGTAACGACGAAACTGTTCAATTGATTTTAATGAAATTTTGACACAGTATTACTACCGTGGCGAGGATGGAAAATGCGTATGGTTTTTATAAATCGTGTCAGTGGCGGCGCAGAAACAATAAAAAAACTAAAAACATAAAAACAGCTCAAACTTCGTTTTTAAGTGTTTTATAGGTTCCTGATCATTTACTAAGTTTTTTTGAGTGGGGGTGAAATTCGGGTGGTTGGGGGGTGGAAAAACTGAAAAGTTTGCTGACCTAGCGACATAAGACAATTTTAGGGGGAGGGGGGGGGCTGGCGATTATTTGGTTGCAAGGGGATCTTAGACTAAAGCTTCATGCTATGGGAAAATAATAAACTGGTATCAGTGTAATGTGTGGGAAGTACTGAGTCAATCAACTTGACTTCATTTTTTTTTATTTATTCTCGTTTCGGTTTCATTGAGATACTGTAAAAATAATTCTTATTGATTTTTCATAAATTAGACCTTTTATAGGTTTCTACGACAGATAGCCAAATTTATCAACTGATGTGTTAATTTAATTTGTAATGACTATTCAAACAATCCTTCAACATAAGCACCTACGTACTTCATTAATTAGATTTGTTGTACTATATCATTAAAAGGGAATTTTGAAAATATTAGAATATATGCATCCATGAACAATGCCCTGATGAGATCGGAAAGATCGAAACAGCGCTGTCGTGATTGGATATCATATATTGGATTGGAAGGGTTGTGATATCCTTTGGGTAAGGTTGAAATCATTTTCTTCATGTTTCCCTAAAAGAAACACTCGACATAATAGTGTAGTTCAATACCGGTAAGGGTATTTACCCTTGGAGTAGTTAATTCTGTTGGTTCACTGTTTTCATCTCAGCCTTATGCCGCGCTTTACCAAGATCCACCTGATGAGATCAGAAAGATCAAAACAGTGCTGTCGTGGACTAGGGACATCGCGCCTTATGCCACTCAGGAGATGTTCCAAACAAGGATTGTGTTATCATTACTTTGGGTAAGTGGGAAATTATTTTCTTCAAATTTCCCCAAAGGAGGCACTCATGTGGTTGTTTCTGCCGGTTCAGTGTTCTCACTACCAAGAAGCGTTTTTCAATTAATCCGGACTTTAGCCTCGATTAAAGCCTTCATTTATAAACTAAGTACTTCCGATATTTCTTAATAAAATTGTATGGAATCTAAAGTAGTATTTGGACCTTAATGACTAGGAGGGCATCTCTGATACATAACATATTTCCTGGTTTTGCTATAGTTACATCGACCTAAAGTAATACGTAAGTCACCTTGGAGAAATAATGCAACGCCCTCTTGTAGGCACGTCTTACCCAACTATGCGGGAGTCTCGCTGGGTAAACCCATATTATTTGTGGGAACCAGAGAGTAGCATATACTCTAAAAACCATCAGCCCGAAAGTACAGCGCTAGGGAGGGTTACCGGCCACTGAGCCAGTAGCTTATTCGCAAGGATCATCAAATGCTAAGGCTGAAGAGCCAAGAAATGTACAATGCTCCTCCAGAGCAGAAAATCTGGAGGATTGTAAGGCAACATTCGGATCATAGGGTCAAATCTACGGCTGCTAACTACTCTAGCGGCACCAAGCAACACACCCTTGTAAGTTCGCTCTACCCAACTAATATACGAGTATCTCGTCAGGTGGGCCAAAAATTCTCGTTGCCACGACGTGGTAGCTAAAGAACTCTCAGGCCTAAAGAACAAGGCAAGGAATGGCACATGCTCCTGGAAAAGTATCCTATTGACAAGGACCATCAAACGACTAGCTTTATCGCAGTGACTCTGAAGACAGACAAGTCGATAGAACAATGTCAGGAAGAGCCACATCCTCCTGGACTAGCAAGATTTGCCGCAAGGGCCATTAGCGGCTAAGGCTGAAGAGCCAAAAGGTTACAAGGCGCCTTGAGAGAATTGAAGTCAAGAGGGCCGTAATCATCGAAAATTTTACTAAAGCGCAGAAAGAAAGCAAGGATTTCCAAAGAAAACATCATCTAGCCCAAAGAAAGAAGCAAAAATAAAGGATCGATCCTCCAAATAGGCTGCTATTTTCATGAAGGTGGTCCTAGGAGGCTGTATGATGAAGATATACTGATATTATTGCGCGTCACGATGAACGATTCTGGGTGCCACTAGAGGAATGGGTCTTAATTTTAACGTCCAACAGATACGACGTAACCTAGATTAGGTTCTTTTTTTAAATCGATTTGATTTTTGATTATTTTTTTAACATGTTACATTATTACATTGTTTGTCTATTTTATTCTTGAGACTTCAAAATTAAAGACTTCGATTAAAAAAAGAAAAAATTTGTATTGTGTTGGTAAAATGTTAATTGCAGTTACTTATTACGTCCCCCTGTACTGACGCCATGCTACGCCACTGAATATGGTCTATTTTCACTGTATTGGCTCAAAGGTCTGTTTATATGACCTTACGTCATATACGTATACGTAACAAAACCTATTCTCCGTACAGAAAAGAACACTTAGAAAATATTATAATGTTAACAATGAAGCTAGGAATAAACTAATAGTGACTAGATCAATTCAATCAACAAATCAATCAATCAATTAGCCTATCCTTACAAAGCTCAAGTTTGTACTTTTCAAAAAATGTTGATTTTTGAGCATTTAAAACACCTTGAAACAAAGTTTCGTCAGAGTTAGCAGCCGTCATTTTTTGAATGATCAGTCCACCTCCACAAATTATAAAATCTTTTCATATCCATCATAGTAGCAATATATTCTCAAAAATTCACCAACCAAGCTCTCAGTTTCCACACACACTTCATAGGACTTTCAAGACCTATACCTATCTATAAAAGACAAACAAGCCCACAAGTTGTATATGCCTTCAAAAACAATACTGGGATCTGTAAAGTACTGAATATCGTCAAGGTCATTTTTATGTCGGGATAACGGATTCATAAATAGAAAAAAATTAATAAGTTGATAGACTTATCCGTAAGGAAGATGAACTTTAATTTTGTGAGCTTTTTCTTCCGAAGGTAATTCCACACACCTAGTCTCGACTATCCATACCCGCCGGTACAGTTTGAAGCAAAAAAAGAAAAAACTAGAGATAACCATACATTCCTCAGTCCCTGAAGTAATCACTTCGTAATTTGTACATCTTTATTTTTTCAAATCGCACTGGCTGTGGGAGGGAGGGATTGTAATTACCTTCGGAAGAAGAAGCTCACGAAAGTTGATCTTCATTATACAGATAAGTCTATCAACTTATTAATTTTATTTCGCTTTTTCTTCCTCGGTAATTACCCACACGTAGTTGTTCAAAGAATTATGTGCGATTTGAGTTCAACACATACAAATATATTCGTAATTCCATTTAATTTCCCTCAAATATTCATGTAGGACTTTGTACTAGAATGTAGTATATTTTAGACAAAAGTTATCTATAACATATCAATATACTGGAATTACTTAAAAATGAACATGATAATAATTTGTTTATTATAACAATTAACAACAAAACAGCAACAAAGCGAACGACTACATCTAATTATAACAATATTCACACAACCTAATGGCTAATTAACTCTCAGTAGAGCTTTTGCAAATTCAATCCAGTTTTCAGTTACTGGTTGATTATAAAATTTCTGGAAAACATCAGAAATTTCGGTCCAGCCAGCGCAGTTCCTAATTGTGTCTAGATTAATTCCAGACCGAAACGTCGCGGATGTTGCATCATGGCGAGTGCTATGTCCACTAAACATTTCAGTATTTATGCCGCTCTTCTTTAAAATGTCCTTAAGGGGCCTGGGTATACACTGTTATACATATGTATTTACCATGTTGAAACACGGATTCTCATTACCAACAGAACTCACTTGTTTTTCAAACTACATACACAGTATTTCAAAAGGTGATAGTTAAGACCTTAATGAATGACAACTATTTGCGATTTTCTCAAAAAGGTTTTTTAGTGTGCAGAAAAACTCGCAATGCAAAATAATACACTCTTCAAATATCTGTAATTTTACAACCAATCAACATAGTCACAATGTCTTAACAGACATGTTGTGAACTCGTAAAATGCATTTACTCATTTTACGAGTTTCTCTTGGGATATCTTTAGGATCTTTAATGCAGTAGTTTCCCGTTTGCTTTCTGCATCCTCATGCCGTCGACCAGATGGTATCTACTGATTCATCCGCCTTCAGGGGCAATTTCTCACTCCAAGGACAAGAAGGTGTCCTGACTCTTCTCAACTCGTCCACCCAAAGCTGTTGGTTGAGAAGAGGTACTGCTTATACCGACAGTAGTTTCGGTTCCTTTTAGTCGCCTTTTACGACACGCAGGATATACGATGGGAGATATTCTAACCCGCCCCCACACGGGGCTTAACAGCCAAACACGACATCAAAAAAAGGCCAAATAGTTGGCAAAGCGCAAGCTTTCTTCTTCAATTTTTTTTTCAAAATCATTACTCTAAGTTTAAAGGTGACGTCAGGAGCTTGGAAATGCGAAATTCATATTTATAGTGACCTTTGGACCTTACCTTTGGACCTTTTGACCTTACCTTCGGATTTTTGGACTTATCTCCCCTCATCTTAGGCACACACACTGGAGAAAGGGAATAGGCGGCCACGCCTCCTCGCTAACACGGGAATGCGTCATTTCTTGGATTCTAAATTTCGCGCGCTATACCCTAGACCCTTAAGCCATCTGCTTATTGTTTGCGTTGTAGCTTTATGAATGGGTTTCTTGTGAGTCAAGATAAGATAACCATTAGGACATCTATAAAGTTTAGTTTTTTCTACATAATACTCTAAAACCAAGGCTACACAGAGCTCAGGACATTCTTTAAAAAACGGCATTATCAGAATAGGCTGGCGTTTTCCCGAAGTTTTAATTCTGTCACTAATTTCCATTTCAATTCTGTCTTCAAATTTGGTGAGGTTGTTCAATGAGATTTTTGCTAAGGTTTCTACTGTATGACCTGACGATAGCGCTAATAGCATGACCAACTTTTTTGTGAGTAACTCTAAGTTTGGAGAATCCAGAGGATGGAGACTTTTTAAATATGACAGTACTGGTTGCGGATCCCAAGTGGACTGATATTTTGGTTTTGGTGATCTAATATTTTATACACCTTTCAAAAACCTCTTTATTATCGTTTCGTCGTTTGAATGATGAATTATGAGAGAGAAATATGATATTCAGTGCTGATCTATATCTGTATAGACTAGAGTATGATAATTCATTATCCATTTGTTCCTTGAAAAACGTTAAATGGTTTTGTAATTTAGCCACAAAGGGGTCAAGATTAAGCTTTTTACAAAATTCCCACCATTTGCGGTAACATGTATCATGTTGATTCGAAGTACCTTCACTAATAGATGCCGTTACAATAGGAATTGCATCCTCAGGAACTCCCACTTTTATCATTGCTTTCCGGATGATTTCCCGGCAACCAACGTAAGGCTCTGATGTAATGGATGAGCTGTCCTGAAAGGAGAAGTAAGCAAATTTTTCTTAGGTTATAAGACAATTGGGTCGGATACCAACATTCTATTGAATAAGAGGTATCAGGGTTGTGTCGGCCAATTTGGTACTATAACGATACCTGTCGCGTTGTCTCTGGCGATTTTATTGAGTACTTTATATATTAAACAAAATGAGGGAAATGCATAGAAGAAAAAACACCACCTTATTGTAAAGTAATGTAAAGTATAAGTGGAGTCGGGATCTGGACCCCAAGATGCATAAATTTCAGTTTAGATACAAATAGATCATCAGGATTTCCGAGTTGCCTACAGATTGACCTAAAAATTTTGTTGTTCAATTCATATTCTGTTTCTATTGACAGAGACCTAGATTGGGAATCAGCGATTGAATTTTCCTTTGAGGGAATATAAGATGCAAAAATACTAATGTTCTTTGATTCACACCAGTCCATAATAGACCTAGTAATATCATTTAGTTTATCATACTGAATACTGCCTCCTTTATTTATACAAGATATGGCTGTTTTATTATCTATTCTCATTTTTTTTTTTTTTCGAAAGCCTTCAATGCGTAAAAGGCAGCCACTAATCCCAAAAAATTAATATGATGTCTTTTTTGATGTTTGGACCAAAAACCATGTATTGAATTATCATTGCAATGACCACCCCAACCCGAAGTAGATGCGTCTGAGAATATTTCCAAAACAAAGTTTTTGTTGCTATCGATATATTGTAGTGCCTGATCAATATTATCAATCCACCAGTTAATATCTCATAGATATTTGGGAATTTTCATGAATTTATTATAGTTATTATTAGATTTTCTCAGTGCCAGATATTTTCTAAGTGTACCCAGCTGTACTTTACGGCTGGGCAAGCTGCTATTAGCTTTCCAGTTTTGCAAATTCCAATATCGAACATTTATTTTTGTTTTTTAATTTCCTCAACCCATTCTTTATTTCATGGTTTTTGTTTTCAGGCAAACGTATCGTCATATTTACAGTGTTATATGTAAACCCCAAAAATGTTTGCTCGCGTGTTGGTTGTGTTGTACTCTTCTCATAATTAATTTTAAAACCTAGGTTCTCGAGCAACGTAATACAGGATTTAGCTGCTAACTGGCATTTGGCTTTGGATGATATAATTATAGAAATGTCATCTAGGTATACAATAAACAACATATTTCCCAATTTTCTAAGCATAGTAACCAGCGGTTTCAAAAGTTTTGTAAAAATATATGGCGCGATATTCAAACCAAAGGGCAAACAATTGAATTGATTGCGTTTATCATTGAACAAAGTCTGAAGAATTAGGCGATAATAATTTCGGTAAGCTTCGATAGCCTTCTAGCTTAAAATGCGGCGCATCTATAAATTTATTAAGTTCTTTTAGATTCAGAATAAATCTATAATTTCCATTCGATTTTTTAACCAAGAAATAAGGTGACAAAAATTCACCAGGTTCATGCTGACATTCTGACACAACGCCTAGTTTAAGTAATTCTTCAAGTGCTTGATCATATACGTGTAATTCATTTTTTGGGATAGTGACATTTTTAATTCAAGTCTGATATGGAGAAGTAACAAAGGGTATAACATAACAACCCTTTCCCAAGACAGCCAAAGAATGGCCAGTCTGTTCTTGAATTTTAGACATAAAATTGTCTTGCCGTAATTTTTTTTCATCTAAACACGGTGAAATTTCTGTAGAAAATTTCGGAGCATTCATTGAGGGGCAATTTTCAAAAAGATGATACTTTTCCATTATTTTCTCTCGGCACTCCTTCTTGTAGAAAGGCGTTCCAACGCACAGCTAACTCTGTGTGTAGAGGCTCCGTGGCGGTATTCTTTGCTTTGGGTTTTACACCCAAAAATTCAAAATCGCCAGATTGTGTATTATTATCTGGCAGAACATCTGCCGAATCTACTGCACCCACCGGCGCCGCCTCTGGCACTGGATGTATTACGGCAACCGTGGTGATTTGATTTTCCCTCTCAGATTTCCTTTATTTACATTTTTGTATAACGACAAAAATAGTGTTTTTAGTATAACGACTACGTGTATGTTGCATTGTTGCAAAAGATACTGTGCAATATAACGATTACACAAACAACACTTGTTTAAACTTAGAACTACTTACTTTCCGTATCATATGAATCGCTAGAACTGCTGTCGGCGGACGAGTTCATACTGTTCATAGCAATTTTGTCCTTGAGACGTTTTGGTTCATCTAAAATCTGCACATACTTCCTCCTCTTCTTCCTTTTTGTCCGATCTCCCATTTGATCACTTTCACGTCGTCTTTTCGGCATATCTAACCCGTGCACAAAATAAACACACCCGGCAGGTACAAGTTTCGAAGTGATTACCTACTTCACGGACTCTTACTGAGGAATGTGGTTATCTCTAGTTTTTTTCTTTTTTGCTTCAAACTGTACCGACAGGTATGGATAGTCGAAACCACAGTATCTGAGATATTCTGCCGATTGTTTGGTATGCTGTGCACTAACTGTTTTCGAAAAATCGGCAGCGTCTGTTAATGGAAGGAGCATGTGTATCAACTAACAGAGTATATTAGTGGTTCGTACCTTATTTTGTACAGGGTGGGCCAATAGTGCGTGGACGGAAGATTGTGGGCTTACTAAAAAATATTTCAAAAATCTGTCACTTGATCATGATCGGGACCCTTAAAGGCTGTAACGTAACAATATTTTCACTTAAATTTTGACGTTTATACAGGGTGATTCATATCAAACATACATTTTTTTGAATGGAACCCCCTATATATTATTGCATATTTGGATTCTTTAGTGAATTCTAGTGTGACTTTATCTATCATACATGGAACTTTAAACGGACCGTTTAAGCGCAAATCACCATTTTTGGTAAAAGTAGGTACCTATCAGAAAAAAATTGAATATTGCGGCGATTATAAAACTTAGAAGGCCGTGACTTTGCGGAGTGACTAAGCATGAAATGCGTCATCTTTGATCAGACGGCCAAATTTGAATTCTTTTTGTACTTGGAGAAATCAGTAGATTAATTAAGGAAACTTCAATCACAGATAACTTGATTTTTTCAAATGGGAATGCCTATTTGGGTTTAAAGAATCAAATGTAGAATTTGATTACCTTTCTAACGATATAGCATTCTCGATATCAATATTTTTTGGTTTTCAGTTTGTTTCAAATTTTCAGTCAAATCGGTGTTTTTCAATTTTCCTGCGTGCAACCTAGCAGGTCATGAAAAATAAGCAAAAGCCCGTTAATATGGAAGAAACCAACTAACTTAGTAGAAATATGCAAACTAACTAGAGTAACGAGGCAATTCCTTACAACATATTAGCTCTAATGAGTAACAATAGTGGTATAGTAAAGCCCAGAGATATACCATTTGTTTACAAAGTGAGGATCTCCGCAAACAAAAAGTGCCGACAGAGGAAAGGGAACGGGGTCGGACTGGGCATTTGAATTCGTTGTAGTGGGCAACAACGAAAATGTTCATTCCATCCAATAAACTGCTTATACATCAGTTGGTTGAACAAGATGTTTGAAACTTTATTATCTGTTGATAAATATATAGTAGAGTTAACTAATTATACATAACAGAAATCAAGACAAATTCTAAATTAACATTTCAATATAATCCTATAAACCATGATTATGGTAAATTATTGCTTTCTACACTCAATATTAATGGTAATAAAGAGAGGCAGCTAATGTTGAAAAATGGAAGTTATATCAAAATTCCATCACAATCCAACTGGTAATGTCCAAGCTATATGGAATCAAAAAAATCTCAAAAGTTCTCAAGGTTACAGGCACAGAAAATTTTCTATTGATTTTTCTTTAGGGGCATAACACAAAAACAGTTGGGAGTATTTTTTTCATGCAAAAAATTATGAGGGTCTTGAACTGTACTGTATTGTTATTGCAAAGTAAGTTTACTGTGTTGGTACATTTTTTACGCGAATGTTCAAATATATTATATATGTTTACCCTATCTCTTATCACTTGGTGAAGCTTGCAGAAGTTGCGGCCAGTTGGATGCCACTTAAGATTGGAGACACTGAGTTTGGAGTAACTGTGCGAGATTTTTTGGGTGAAAAAGTTTTGAAATAATTCTTCCTCACTTTTTGATCCTTTCCGTACTTCTTTGGTACAAACAAATGCCTCCTCTTCCAGATTTGCTTTCGTCTCCACGGTTGTTCGGAACATTCTCAGAGTATTGAGATAAATTATATTCTCATTGGTGGGGTTGTTGACGTGGATTGTCGTTAACGACAAAAATATTTCCATATTGTGTAGGTAGATAACGTCATCCCGTCTTAGGTTATTTTAGTATTTGAAAATTTTTATGACTGCTAGAGCATACCTTGGAGATGTATAGGAGACTCTTGAGATTATTTTGGTGTCTTGAAAAATTGATTTTGTCGCCTTTAGCGATGTTATCTTCTGCGAGGGCAGAGCCTGTTGGATTACGGTATCTTCATGTACCTTTAAACGTTGTAACTGTTTCATCTGTTTGATTGATGTCAACCCTACCACACAAATGCATTATTTTGTAGACATCAACAGATGATGGAATAAACGATTGAGATGTCTGTCTGTATGTGTATCTTTCCTGTATAAGGAGTAACCTGGGTATGGAGAAGCTATAGCGTCAAGGAAAAGAAGAGAGCAATATTTCCCGAATCCATTATAAATTTCACTTTCTCATGGGCTGAGTAGAAATGCTTTAGATGAGTATCCAAGAAACATGTTAGTCGCCATCCTCATCGGTAGAGTCATCAAGATTTATTATAAATTTGCTTCCATAGTTAAATAAAAATCGACCAATTTGTCTATATTCGTCCTCAATAACCCTTACTTTGTTGATGTTGCTAAACAAGTCTTCATTATTCATCATGTCAATCTCAATTTGATCAAGTGTATAACTTTTTTGTCAAATTTTGGTTCAAAGTTTTTCCTCCGGATTCGTTGTTTTAGTTGCCCCCAAATTAATTCTATACGATTGAAAATGCAAAAATAGGGGGGCAAGCTTAAGACATCATGACCATACTTTTTGGCTATGCTTTCTATGACATATTGTTTCTCAAACTGTTCAGTGTGGAGGACTTCCAATAATTCAGTTTTTTTTGTAAGTTTCTTCAAAGTACAAATCCTGTTGTATGAGAAAATCTTGTATTTCCGCCTTCGATGACGTTGAATTCGGAATTTTGTAACTTTGTCTGGAGTGATAGCTTGCGTTGTCCATTACGATGACGCTAAATGGTTTTAAATTGGGAATAAAGGTATACTCAAACCATTGCTCGAATATTCCCTAGTCCATGTTTTTGTGGTAGTCTATATTGCAGTCTTCAATTTTCTTTCCGCATAATTTGAGTGCGTTTTCGACCCAGCCGTCAGATGATCCGCAGTGTAAGATAACTATACGAGATCCTTTATTTGATGGAACGCCTTTTAGCTCACACTTCTTTTTACCGTCGGTCCATCCCTTTTTAGCGGTATCATGGGTGTCATACCAGGTCTCGTCAAGGTGGTACACTGACCTCCCTTCGTTCCGGTATTGCTCTATCTTATGCAAGTAATCGTGCCGCCATCCCACAATCCTTGCACTTTCCATTATAGCCATTCGTTTGTTTACAGTTCTGTACCTAAACCCAATCTTCCTAATCCATCGCTGCAATGTACTCCTTGGATACTGTTTCCCCATTCTAGCCAATTGTCTATGAATGGATTCGATTGTGGGTGGTTCATTAATTTTGTACTTTTCGTACACAATATTCCTCAATAATTTTGTGGTCGTGGGATCTAGTTCTTTTGAAACACCAGCAGCAATACCTGCCTAAACAATTTGACTAAGTCCGGTCCTCTTCATCGATCGAGTCGCTAATAATCCTGGAATGTGTCGGTCTTATCATAGTTCAGTCAAAATGAACATCGTGAACGTCACCCGACAGACTTACATTCAAATACAACTAAGTGTTTCATTTTCACCATTCTAAAAGGTGACCTTTTGTTAGAAAATGGGTTAAAAGCACATTCCATGAATTGGTTACCAGTATGAAAGTAAAATAATGGTAACCATTGAGTATTATCAAAATTGTATCTATTCCAAATGATGAACTGTACTAAGAGATGGTATGCAGTTTTTATATAGCGCAAAACGTACACAAATGGTATATCTCTGGGCTCTACTTTAACAGGAACGCTCACTTTTCACAGCTTACTAGCTATTGGCCAACTTCCAAAGTCAGTAAAAAAATATTTGATCAAAGGAAAACTACTAGTGATTGTTGCTGGCAGTAGAATTTCTATGTCTTCTGAATGAACTTTCACATTTAATGCCATAAAAAAGTAGCCATTTCCGTAAGGCCTGGCGCTGGCGCAATTTTCGATTGCGCAACTGTTTCGTTGCATGAGTGACTACCACAAAGATAAACGGAAGCGCGCTGATTTGCAACTAAAAATTGGTTCAACTATTTAGTTTGTGTTTGGGCTCAAAGCATATAGTGCGGGGTTTGCATGCAATCACGACCAAACAGTTGCGCAATTGAAAATTGCAAGTCAGCGCCAGGCCTTAGTCAAAAGTAATGATACCTCTGACTGGAACCCTTCAAATTCTTCAGTATAGGTACTTCTACTTATTAGCAAAATCGCGGAAAATAAAACTTGGATTGCAGTCTGTTTGAATTGTAAAACATAATTTAGTTTGTAGAAAACTACATGAAATAAACACAATTAAAACATAGCGTAATTAAAAAATGCTAGTTATCATTTCAATGGATGTTCAGAATGGTCCAGTTAGAGATATCTTCACTTTTGACTTAACTGAACTGAAATGACTATTTTTTATCCCATTAAATGTGAAATTTCATTCTAAAGATGTTAGACTGTAAGCAAAAATCGCTGGTCGTTTTCCTTTTGTTTCAAAATTTTTAATCGTTTTGGAAAGCTGTCAAGCTCTAGTAGACCTCAATAGCTGTGAAAAACAAATACTTCTGTTATACCCCAGCTACTCGTTGACATTAGATATCTTGCCGCTTTTGGATCCGGTTAGAGCTGATGTATTGTAAGGAATTTTCATGATCTTGCCTCGCTACTCCAGTTAGTTTGCATCTTTCTCCTAATACTACGTTCCAAAATCCCATCAAAGACCTCGATTTGGTCTGAAGCGTTTCAGTATTCACTCAACATCAAACTGTCAACAAAAATCTGTGTTCCGTTATTGCATTTCCGAGGCCATGGATGTCATCGTTTTGCTCGGAAATCAAATTGAGATTTTAGCGACCTTTGTGTCAAGACCATGGCCGACTCTACTCACTAAGCCGGAGCATTGAAATATAGCAACAATGAATCGGGGACCGAGCTTTTATTTGTTGTTAAGTCATTAGTGTAATCTTCCAGAGCAAAAAAGGAGATTGGAAGGTGATTTTTAATGTGTTTCTAATTATTTACCTGCACAAACGAAACTATAAAGATAAAAAGATGCCTGCAAAGTGTGTAGTACCAGGTTGCACTTGCAATTGTGCTTCCAATAAAGGACATACCAACCATAACATTCCAGAGTAAACAAGAAGAGTGGAAGGTGATTTTTAATGTGTTTCTAATTATTTACCTGCACAAACGAAACTATAAAGATAAAAAGATGCCTGCAAAGTGTGTAGTACCAGGTTGCACTAGCAATTGTGCTTCCAATAAGGGAAATACCAACCATAACATTCCAGAGTAAACAAGAAGAGTGGAAGGTGATTTTTAATGTGTTTCTAATTATTTACCTGCACAAACGAAACTATAAAGATAAACAGATGCCTGCAAAGTGTGTAGTACCAGGTTGCACTAGCAATTGTGCTTCCAATAAAGGACATAAACGGAAGTGGGTGAACGGTATTCCTCGTATATGGTCTGGTTATATTTATAAGAATAAAGACAATACTTTACAAACATTTCAAAGGATAAGACCTATTTTAAAGCACAATGTGGTACCTATATTGTTTTCTGGACCTTCCAAATATCACAGAAAAATACAGTTAATAGAACTCATTTGGGCATGCATCTGGGCATACCTACGAAAAGATTTGATAGTGAAAGGGAATCAAGACCAGCAAGAATGGCTTCACAGTGACCTAATAGTGAATCTTTCTAGAAACTATAAAGATAACCAGAGGCCTACAAAGTGTGTAGTACCAGGTTGCACTAGCAATTGTGCTTCCAATAAAGGACATAAACAGAAGTGGGTGAACGGTATTCCTCGTATGAGCTGGTTATATTTATAAGAATAAAGACAATACTTTGGAAACATTTCAAAGGATAAGACCTATTTTAAAGCACAATGTGGTACCTACAATGTTTTCTGGACTTCCCAAATATCACAGAAAAATACAGTTAATAGAACTCATCTGGGCATGCATCTGGGCATACCTACGAAAAGATTTGATAGTGAAAGGGCATCAAGACCAGCAAGAATGGCTTCACAGTGACCTAATAGTGAATTTTTCTAGCTCAAGTGACAATTTACGAAGTAAATTGAGTGTTCATTTAAGTGGAAGTGGAAGTGGCAGCAGGAAACAGGTTGCGTTTATTTTTATTTTGTAGTGTTTGACTACGATGAACCAGACATCAGATGTAAGTGGTATTAATAGTAGTAGTTCTAAAAAGTATTTTTCTTAATTTATTAACCGAGATGAACTCTAATACATATAAAATGTAATAATTATTCTGAAACTATAGGTCCACTATTTGACAGCTAAGCCACGTTGCCACATGTAAGGCTCCGGCCTAGTGTAGAGTCGGCCATGGTCAAGACTGTCAAGAGATATTTTTCACTTGACAGCTATAACAACTTAACCATAGCCGACTCTACACTAGGCCGGAGCCTTAGATGTGGCAAGTGGCTTAGCTGTCAAATAGTGGACCTATAGTTTCAGAATAATTATTACATTTTATATGTATTAGAGTTCATCTCGGTTAATAAATTAAGAAAAATACTTTTTAGAACTACTACTACTAAATACCACTTACATCTGATGTCTGTTTCATCACAGTCAGACACTACAAAATAAAAATAAAACCTGTTTCCTGCCGCCACTTCCATTTTCCACTTAAATGAACACTCAATTTACTTTGTAAATTATCACTTGAGCTAGAAAAATTCGCTATTAGGTCACTGTGAAGCCATTCTTGCTGGTCTTGATTTCCCTTTCACTATCAAATCCTTTCGTAGGAATGCCCCAGGCCATGCCCAGATGAGTTCTATTAACTGTATTTTTCTGTGATATTTGGGAGGTCCAGAAAACATTATAGGTAGGTAGGTATAGGTAGGTATAGGTTGTGCTTTAAAATAGGTCTTATCCTTTGAAATGTTTGTCAATTATTGTCTTTATCCTTATAAATATAACCAGCCCTTCCGAGGAATACCTTTCACCCACTTCTGTTTATGTCCCTTATCGGACGCACAATTGCTAGTGCAACCTGGTACTACACACTTTGCAGGCATCTTTTTATCTTTATAGTTTCATTTGTGCAGGTAAATAAGTAGAAACCCATTCAAAATCACCTTGCAACGTTCTTTTTAATCTGGAATAAGGTTATGTTGGGCCATGGTTTGGTAGTCCTCTACTCATGCCTCTACTGGGCTGCAACCTGGTACTACACGCTTTGCAGGCATCTTTTTATCTTTATAGTTTCGTTTGTGCAGGTAAATAAGTAGAAACCCATTCAAAATCACCTTGCAACGTTCTTTTTAATCTGGAATAAGGTTATGTTGGGCCATGGTTTGGTAGTCCTCTACTCATGCCTCTACTGGGCTGCAACCTGGTACTACACGCTTTGCAGGCATCTTTTTATCTTTATAGTTACGTTTGTGCAGGTAAATAAGTAGAAACCCATTAAAAATCACCTTGCAACGTCCTTTTTAATCTGGAATAAGGTGATGTTGGGCCATGGTTTGGTAGTCCTCTACTGGGCTGCAACCTGGTACTACACGCTTTGCAGGCATCTTGTTATCTTTATAGTTTCGTTTGTGCAGGTAAATAATTAGAAACAAATTAATAATCATCTTCCAACCATATTTTCTGCACCTGGAAGAATACACATGACATAACAACAAATGAAAACACGGCCTGATCTCCAACGTTGCCATATTTCAATGCTCCGGCCTAGTGAGTAGAGACGGCCATGAGGTACCACATTGTGGTTTAAAATAGGTCTTATCCTTTGAAATGTTTGTAAATTATTGTCTTTATTCTTATAAATATAACCAGCCCTTATGAGGAATACCTTTCACCCACTTCTGTTTATGTCCTTCATTGGAAGCACTAATTGCTAGTGCAACCTGGTACTACACACTTTGCAGGCATCTTTTTATCTTTATAGTTTCGTTTGTGCAGGTAAATAATTAGAAACACATTAAAAATCACCTTCCACTCTTCGTTGTTACTCTGGAAGGTTATGTTGGTATCTCCTTGTTTGGAAGCCCCAATTGCTATTGCAACCTGGTACTACACACCTTGCAGGCATCTTTTTATCTTTATAGTTTCGTTTGTGCAGGTAAATAATTAGAAACACATTAAAAATCACCTTCCACTCTTCGTTGTTGCTCTGGAAGGTTATGTTGGTATATCCTTGTTTGGAAGCCCCAATTGCTATTGCAACCTAGTACTACACACTTTGCAGGCATCTTTTTATCTTTATAGTTTCGTTTGTGCAGGTAAATAATTAGAAACACATTAAAAATCACCTTCCAATCTTATTTTTCACTCTGGAAGATTACACTAATGACTTCACAACAAACAAAAGCTCGGCCCGATACCAGTGTTGCCATATTTCAATTCTCCGGCCTAATGAGTAAAGTCGGCCATGACTTAACATAACCTGTTTTGCTTTATTTGTATGCATTGACATTCTAACGGTCTAACGGGTACGGGGTACGAGGTACGACTACTCTGACACTCTTGACTCACAGCACAGCAATATTGTCAAAAAAAGATCTTTGCCGTTTCATAAATATTCCAACATACCTAACATCTGGCATCACGTGACTATCCTCGAAAATTCATCTGCTCACAGGATAGATGGGATTTTGAAACGTAGTATAAGTTAGGTGGTTTGTTTTGTGGTTGGTTTCTTCCATATTAACGGGCTTTTGTTTATTTTTCATGGCCTGCTAGGTTGCTTGCACGCAAGAAAATTGAAAAACACCGATTTGACTGAAATTTTGGAATAAAATGAAAACCAAAAAGGATGGATAGTGAAAATCCTATATCGTTTAGAAAGGTAGTCAAATTTTACATTTGATTCTATAAAGCAAAATAGGCATTCCCATTTGAAAAAATCAAGTTATCTGCGATTGAAGTTTCCTTATAATTAGTCTACTGATTTCTCCAGCCATAAAAAGAATTTATCCGTTTAGTTTAAGATGAGGCGTTTCATGCTTGATCTTACCGCAAAGTCACGGACTTCTAGGTTTTATAAACCCTGCGATATTCAAATTTCTTCTGATACCTATTTATACCAAAAACGGTGATTTGCGCCTTAACGGTTCTTTAAAAGTTCCATGTATGATACAATAAAGTCACACTAGAATTGACCAAAGAATCCAAATATGTAATAATATATTATAGGGGATTCCATTATAAAAAATGTAGGTTTGATATGAATCACCCTGTATAAACGTCAACATTTAAGTGAAATTACTTTTGTTATAGCTCTAAGGTTCCCTACCATAATCAAGTGACAGGTTCCTAAAATATATTTTAGTAAGCCCACAATCTCCGTCCACGCACTATTGGCTCGCCCTGTATAAGTAACAATGGCTTAGCAACAACAGAACATGTTCGGGACCGGTCAGCTAGTACACTGATGAAATACGCTGTGGCGACAAAGAAAACATTTTATTAATACAGTGTGAAAACAGAATGTCTCACAATCTATTTTGTGTCGTGGAGTCGGGGAAAGGTTTTTACATAAATACAGTGGCAGTCAACGTGTTAAACAAGTTTTTCAACAACCTGCTTTTTTGAGAGACACTTAGTAGTCATACTTCAGTTATTTTTTGTAGGACGAGGGACGTGAAGCCGAAGCCTTCGCTATTAGCTGCGGCTTGGAGCAGATAGTCAAAGAACCAACAAGGATTCCCAGCCACCACGGAGATTTTGCTAGTCTGTTGGACCTATATCTCACAACTACTCCAACGGTCTATACAGTGAAGATAACCGCCCCACTGGGTTCGTCTGACCACAACACCGTCTCGACGCTATGCAGAATGCATGCTCCAGATCTCTACCATGCAAAGCCTCGTCGGGTCTGGCATTACGGATCAGCAAAGTGGGACGACCTAAGGGAATACTACCAGTCCTTTCCCTGGAACGACGTCTGCTTCAAGTCACGAGACCCATCAGCTTACGCCCAAAAAATAACAGAGGTATTAATATCCGGCATGGAAGCCTATATCCCTCATGTCGTCAAGCATCCCTCCAAAAACAAGCCATGGTTCAATCAGCGTTGCAGAGATGCAGTTACCTTTAAAAACCAACATTACAGAGAATGGAGGAAAAATCCAAATGCTGAGAGCCATTGCAGTTTTATCGACGCCAGAAATCACTCTAAACGCGTGATTGACAGCAGCAAGGAGGAACACAACCAAAAAATTAAGAACAAGCTCCTCTCATGTCCTAGTTCGTCCAGAACATTCTGGTCTGTAGCTAAGGCTGTTAGTCAGAACTTTTCCTATTCGTTAATACCACCCTTGACCAGAGAGGACAAATCCATCGCTTCTGCTCCTAAAGAAAAAGCAGATATCTTGGGGAAGCTCTTCGCAGCCAATTCTACTGTAGACTTTCAAGGAAGTACCCCGACCACCACCATAAGCGTGAACTCGAGAATGGCTGAGGTCAAATTTCAACATCGAGATATAAAAAGCATCCTCCAAAAACTGAACACCAATAAACGCTGTGCCGCTGAGCTTGCACCTATTCTTTGCAAGCTCTTCAAACTTTCGTATCAACGAGGCGTCATTCCCGCTTCGTGGAAGATTGGCTGCGTACAACCCATCCCTAAGAAAGGCAAAAAAACTGATCCCACCAACTATAGACCTGTGGCTCTTCTCAGCATCATGTCTAAGGTTATGGAGACTGTCATTAACACACAGCTCCTGAAATACCTGGACAACAATAACATCATAAATGATCGCCAGTATGGCTTCCGTAAGCACAGGTCTACAGGTGACCTCCTTGCCTACGTCACTCACTTGTGGAACAGAGCAATAGACAATCATGGCGAATCCCGTGTTGTTGCACTAGATATATCGAAAGCTTTCGACAGAGTATGGCATGACGGACTTCTGGTCAAGCTTGCTGCTTATGGACTACCACCTGACCTGCGCCAGTGGATGAATAGCTTTTTGAACGACCGATCTCTGTTTGTTGTAGTCGAGGGCTGTCATCAGACGTATTTTCAATAAACGCCGGTGTTCCTCAGGGAGCTGTCCTATCCCCTACATTGTTTCTGCTGTACATCAACGAGCTGCTGGAACTAACATCCAATCCAATCTACAGCTTCGCAGATGACAGTACATTAGTGTCGTGCATGGAACCAGGCAAGCCACTATCATCCCAGGAGACGGTACGTCGCGTCGGCGACAGCAGCATGCCTCACAGATCAACGCTGATATCAAAACAATTATCGAGTGGGGATTAGCAAATAAAGTACAGTTCAACGTACAAAAAACTCAGGCAACAACACTTACAAAGAAGTCTCACGATGGCTTACCAACCGTGGAAATGGAGGGTCACCCCATAGTCGAATCACCTTCCGTTAAGCTTTTGGGAATCAAGATCAACAATAACATGTCCTGGCACGACCACGTCGTCAGTATTGCTAAAACGGCATCCCAGAAGCTTGGAGTTTTGTTCCGCTGTAGGAAGTTGTATACACCAGAGCAACTGCTGCTGCTCTACAAGGCACAGATCCGACCATCGCTGTAGTATTGCTCCCATGTGTGGGGATGCGCTCCGAAGCACTCTCTAAGGCTTCTGGACACTATCCAGAAAAGAGGGATTAGACTTATTGATACGCCTAACCTCACAAAGGACCTCCACAGCCTGGAACATCGGAGGAGGGTGGCTGACCTATCCCTGTTTTACAGATTCTATCACGGAAGATGTTCGAGTGAGCTCTCTCAGATAATAACACCACAGGCCGTCCGAACCAGGAAAAACTAGAGAAGCTCTGCGAGCTCATCCTTACCAGGTCGAGGTCCTTACTCCCCGAACTAGTCTCCTCCAGCATTCCTTCTTTTGGAGAACTTCGACGCTGTGGAATCAGCTGCCGGGGAATTTGTTCCCCGACGGATACAACCTGCAGCGTTTCAAATCTAACGTGAACCGATACTTATCCTCTCGCAGCGCTTATACAGCGCCATAGGCTTTCAGCCTTTGCGGGAGGCCGATCATAAAAAAAATGGTCATTCAAAAAAAATCTCCTTATTTTTCTATATGGGACGTTTCGACTTATATTAAGTCATCCTCAGGCAACTAAAACAATGGATGGTGGTGCAAGCTTTTAGTTGCCTGAGGATGACTTAATATAAGTCGAAACGTCGCATAAGGACTTTTTGTTTGAAGAAACTTATCCTAAAAAAAATTACTGAAGTTCATCACAGTAGGTCAAAATCCTTTACAAACTTAGTAGTTATACTCCACTACTTTTCTCAAACAGTTTAGCCAGCTCTGGTATTCCACGGATATCGATTCGAAGCTTATTCTGAATGTTGAGAAAATAACCCTAGGAGTTCAAGACATCATGGAAATATTTTCCTGAAATTTCAGCGTGTACTGTAACCAAATTATAAAAAGATTAGTAAATAATAAAACCAACGCAGTTAAGTTCCGGTTTATTGCAAATATATATATCACCTGAATATAAATATCGTTCAAAACAATATAATATAAATAATTTACATCGACTGGGGCTATATTATATAAAGCAATAAAAAAAGATCACGATAATAGTTTATCTGCTTGCTTTGATGAAGTTGATGAGTCCATTTGTGGAGACATCATGGGACGAAACTGGGGTATTGTCTTTTAACTCGGGCTCTATTGCTTTGGCCAGCTGCTTGCCCAGCTCCACGCCCCATTGGTCGAAAGAGTTTATGTCCCATATTACACCCTGAGTGAAGATTTTCATCTCGTACAGCGCTGAAATACAGAACATGTACATATTTGAAATGTGGTTTGTAAGGCGGAGTCGTGCATTATTCAATTCTGAAGACACCTGGCTCTGAACTGACAAGTTTTGCAAGTTTAAAGTGAAGTTAATGGTGCCTGATTTTACGTTAAACCTCAGCCACACTGTTCGCGATGTTCCTCGTCGGAGTACCTCGTCGAAGTAGGTCGAATAGGAGGAAGGTCATCACACTGCTCGCTTGACTTTAGGAGAAATTCTGCTCGGCACATACGAACCTAACCTTGTTTTGTCAATAACCTTCTTTTATTCTTACGGTTTCTGCACAATCAACCAGCCCATTAGGCGGACTGTAACGAAGTCTGGCTCTTGGCCATGTTACAGTCCAGAAAATAAAGTGTCATTTATTTTAATTTACTAATTTTACCACAAACATTCAGCATTTAAAATAAACAGCATGCAAACGGATGTGGCTAAAAGTGGGGTAATTATTGATAGTTGACATCTAACAGTCGCTTTTATAATTTGCCGTTGCACGGCACGGCACGATAATGTTGTAGGTCGTGTCGTGCCGTGGAATACCGCTGCGGTATGAACCGTCGGAAAAACTTTTATAATACCACGATAAAATCGTTTCAGTCAGTGATCAGTCATGGACAAACGGCGGTTACTCCTACTTTATTTGTTGTATTTATGACGTAAAAAGAAACAAATGGCAAGGAGGTATCGGAGACACCCGTTACTAAAGGTAAAATACCTCGAACGGTCGTACTACACTCTTTTTGAGAAACTCAAAAAATATCCAGAGAAGTTTTTCAATTACTTCCGGATGTCAATGAAAACTTTCATTATTTCATTATTTTCAGTCATTACAGTTCGGTCTTTAAATTCTGATATAGATTTATCCCAAATACAGGGCTTAGCTTCAACGAGTTCCAACAAAGTTATTATATCGTACCTAAACGCCATTTTGTTTGTCACAATACACGCATACTTTACATTTTGCTCTCTCATTTTACCGTCACGATAAAAACGTACCGTACCGTGCCGTGTGACGGCAAATTATAAAAGCGACCATTCACGGTATGCCGTTACCGTCGACGGTAAATTAAAAGCATCTCCATATAATTCTGTACATTTTGCTCTCTCATTTTAACGTAACGATAAAAACGTGCCGTACCGTGCCGTGTAATGGCAAATTATAAAAACGACCAATCTCTGATTGATAGGAAGATAGGTTAAAAAACATATACCTACAATACATGGTATAGGGGAAAAATAGAAACAAAGTTTATAAAATATAGAAGGGGGATATATCACAGATAATAAATCCATGGGATGTATATAACTTATAAAACAATTCTGTTGTCATTAATATACCTTATTAATAGAATAGTGCGATTTAAGTTTAAATGGGCTAAAGCTTATTAAAGGTTGAAAGTACGTCCACTTTTGTGTAATTCTTCGTATAGATTAAAGCCTTGAATTTGATATATGGGGCATTAAAAAAAAGTGACAAGTCTTCAACTTGGCCACATTCCCAGATAGAATCATCTTCTATCCCTATCCTGTTTAGGCTTGTATAGGCAATGTCCTGTACGAATTCTGGTAATCGTGGTTATGTATCGTCTACCGATATGCGGAATTTCTGTACACCATGGCTCTATTAGGAACCTGGGTTGGATGACTTGATACCATTTCCCTTCGATATTGAATTTATCTTCCCAATTTAGTTCAAATTGATAGCACATAATCCATTTCACCGTTGTCAACTTACTCCGTTATCTCGGGCCAATAGTATAAAACGGAATGTGCTTGTCTTTTATTTAGTGGTTAAAACAAGGCTCCCCATGCATTTTGTAATTTGTAAATAGTATGTATGTTTTATACTCACCTATAAGTGCACCTAATGTAAAAGGTGTAACTTTTCTCACTACAATGCTGTTAGTAGGTCTGTTACCCTGAAACACTTTGTGAGGTAATATTTTCTCCAGCTGGTCACCTGCCATTCCAGATTTTGTCAGCTCTTCCCTGAAAAAGTAATATACGTAAGTCAATTTAGTTTATTAATTCGAGCAGCTTCTGACGCGGGCGAAAGTTATCCGTAAGTAATGAATGTATCTCTCAATTTTTCGTAATATGTTTGTGGACAATACATTTTTTAACGTCTGATTCGTGTTTACGTAAACCAGGCAGCTCGTTTGTTGAAAATAAGTAATAAGATGTCGTTTTTATCGTACTGTAGAGTGGCAACTGTTGAGGAAAACATACAGTCACATTCCTATAGTCCTCGAGGCTCTAGTGATCCACCAGAAGTAGCACTGCAGGTTTTCCAGGTTATTGAATAAACAACATGTTGCAGATATCTGTGAACGAAGGATGTCACCTACGTAAGTTCATAATTATATAGAATAGTAAATGAGACAGCCAATGACCATTAAAAGCTGCTCTTGTAAGCTTTGTATGCGAAATTATTGATGATATCTAAACGTTGGCACAAATCTAGGTGAGCTCACCTTAAAAGCATATTAGCCAACAATCATAATAATTTATTCATCCATTAGATACTATAGGTATTAAAGATAATATCATGGTTTTGAAAATAATGATTAAATCATTATAACCTCTTAGTGTATACAAAAATGTGAGTACTGGTGCGTTTCGTGACCCTCTGTATTATTTTGTTAATTCAATTTTAAAGTTTAAAAAAGAGAATTCAAATTTAGCCAATCAGTGCGAAGGGCGCCATACATGAACACAGCATTGTTGCCTCGTCAACTTTCAAATCGCCGTATTGGCGCAATTTTCACGAAACGAACTACTTTTTGTGATTTTTATTCCGTCAAGGGGGCTTTGTTGTGCTGTTGGTTGTCAAGTGAAGTTTAACCTGACCTTGTTGCCCACGCTGCTGTATTATCTCTACTGCTGTATATGTCTATATATAAAATTATGTCTTCTCCGAATGTGTCTAGAGATGTGACGTCAAGGTCCTAGAGGTATTAAAACATTATCCTCATTTTTTCAGCTTTGCCGTGCCCAAAAAAATCGTGCAAAAATATGAGAAGGTTCTTCTTCACTCTACCATATGCAGTTATAAAAAGATTCATGGTACTTGTCCATTGTTTTTATATGAACATATGAACACGGGCATGTAAAATGTGAAATACAAATACATAGTTTTATACATAAAAATTCCGGTACCGAATAAAAGTGAATGCTAAAGAGGAAATGCTTCAGTGTAAAATGGTTGTCATCTGTTAGACTTCTTACGTATAAAGGCAGAGAGTTAAAAAATTGGTAGCCTATGTAAGCGGACTGTTTTCAGTTTTCAACTCAACAAACTGCTACACATGGTGTTTTTGTTTTTCCGAGATGAAAACTCGTGAGCCGAAATATGAGATGCCCCACAATACAATGTTGCACGATATATAGGAATGACAAAGTAAAAACAGCCTTTCAAGCAAATAATTTCATAATACCTCATGTCGCTATCAAGATGTGGTCCAAGCAATTTAGTGGTGATACAAATACTAAGAGTATCTGACCTGATATGGATAGCTTAATTTTACATTTTACGTACACGATACAAGACATAGCATAAAAGCTGCAGACAATTGGTTTTGCTAGAATTTGCAATGTAGGGATTTCTTTTGCACGGTTTCATAATCTGTGCGCCCCCGAAGTCAAAAAAAGAATCACTGAATATTCGTCGAGTATGCCAAGTTCTAAAGGTATTAATTTTCAGTTTTTTGTGAAGGCAGTGAACCAACAAAAACAACTGCTCCGACAGCAAATACCAACGACACCCCTACCGACATTTAATTGCACTATTGGCTGGAGTGCTTCCTTTGCTGTCATGGACTAGGGAGATGGTGCCTGATGCCATCCAGGACATGTTCCAAACAAATATTGTGATATCCTCTTGAGCTCACGTTGGTTAATGTGGAAATTCTTGATGTTTCTTCAAAGGAAAACAATCGAGCCACTCAAGGGTAATTCAATGCCGGTATTTACTCCCAGAGTAGTTTTTTTTTCTGTTGGTTCACTTTCATACCTGCCTGATACCAGGCTTTACGCAGGTCCACCTGATGAGATCTGGTCGAAGCAAGGCTGTCAGCGATTCGGAACATCGTGCCTGATGCGATTCAGGACATGTTCCAAACAAGAATTGAAGAGTGGAAATTAGAAAGGGTCTATGTGCCATTTTTTTTCAAAATTGAGTTGTTGATGTAGAAATTGAAATTCAAGTGTCTAGCGGCAGTAATAGATGGCGGTAAACGTATATACCCAAGTATTTTCATTTGAAAGGCCGTAAGCCCGACAACGAATACCAGGTGATTTTCAGTTTATTGTAACTTCTGCAAGTTCGCTGTTTTGTGTGCTGGTCGGTTTACAATAAAATGAAGAAAAAGACAAAGAAAAATCAATCGCATTGGCTCATCATAATGAACAAAAGCTTTTAAAGTGTAGTGGAAAGTCCTATAAAACTTATAAAGGCCAGTCGATACCCGAAAAAAGTTATCCCAAGCAGCAGGTTAGTTTACACAAAAAACATATTTCTATTTTGTGGTTGTAATAATGTTGATGTTTTATAGATGTCATGTAAATGCAAACTAGGATGTAAAGATATTGCTTACGAAAGACGATGTTCCCTTTTTCAAAAGTTTTATGGAAAAGAAGATATACCAATGCAAGGAAACCAATAAATATATCTTTTATAGATAGCTGTTTATTCACACATTCATAATAAGTAGTTTTGAAATATTTTTTGTTTTTTGTTTTTGGACTTGTATTTCTTGCATATATATTTCATTAAAAAAATACATGCGAACTCTCTGACTTCTACATTTATTAAACCTTAACTAATTTAGTTTTTATTGATTATCTCAAAATTATGTTTTTGGCACATACGCCTTTTCTAATTTCCACTCTTCAATTGTGATATCCTTGAGCTCACATTGGGTAAGGTGGAGATCATTTTACTCGGTTACTTGTATTATTTGTTTAATCAGTCGGGCAAACAAGACGCATAGGACCACGATAGAACAAAATACAAAACAGGATATAGAAAGTACATACCTCGCCTGCTCTGACGTTTTGCCCATGGCCAGTGCTTCCGTTTGAGCCAAAAAGTTGGCTAATAAGATCTGATGGTGCAAACCATTTTGGATAGGGTTATGGGTCTGCGCCGGTGCGAGGAAATCACATGGAATAACTCTGGTACCTTGATGGATCAGTTGGTAGAAGGCATGTTGACCGTTGGTCCCCGGTTCTCCCCATACTATGGGACCCGTTTGATACTCAGCCTAACACAAAAGGTACAATGGTGAAATAATGATTCGATAATATGAAGTAGCAGTATTTTTTTATATCTGGCGAAGGCAAAGCCTAAATACTAAAGTATCGCTGCAGCTATACCAAAAATGAGGGAAATATACAGGTAAAGCAAACCAAAAATGTTATTAATTTCAATCATTCATATGAATATGTGGTAGATGCTTCTGTATCTAAATTGCAGTTGTTAGTTAACAACAAAAACGGTTTAACCTCTTTTTGTAAGGCATACTACACGTAAAACCATCTCGAGCATTTTCCTAGAGCAAAGACTTTTATTAAAGGGTCTTATCCCACATTTTTGGTGTTTTGGCTTCAAGGAAATCTTTTGTCGTCGACTGCACCATATTCTAAAAGTGATATTGCTGCCGCATTTCTGTTATCCTCGAACTACGAATGTTCCATATTAATTTTAACAGCTTCTAACGCTGATGAACAAAACATGAAAATAGCAAACAATGTGAAAAAGAATTACCAAAAGGAAAATTAATTCCTTATTAATTTTTATTGTCCAAACTATGTACACTGATAGACCGATATTCACCCTAATCCAAGAACCAAGTTGGATTCTGATTCTAATGAAGTTAATCATCATTTCCAATTTTGCAAATATATTATTTATATGAAACTTTACTCTGACGTATGTAATTTTGTTTTAATTAGTTTCACAAATGATAATTTTATTTATGTACCACCACATCCCCATAAAGCGCTAGACCAAGATAGAAAGACATGTCACCAAAAGTGGAACCTAGAACATAGTAGTGATAACCGGTGTGAACTTGGCAGCTAAAACCCAGCAGACAATTTTCCGAAGATGCCCGAACGACCAGTGGCGTCGTTATTACGAATAAACACTATTGACGGTATGATACGTGCTTATATATCGGGTTATTAACTGAGCGATCATCTAAAGGGGTAGCAGCCAAAAAAAAAAATATATCATTTTTACCCCTAAGGAAATAATTCCCCAAGATGAAATTGCAGCCAAAATAACAAATAACACATAAATAATGCTATTTTATGAGTCCAGCCTCATCAACTGAGCGAACTTCTAAAGGGCGAGCAGCCAAAATCAAAAATATTAAAATATCATTTTCACCCCTAAGGAAATAATTCCCCAAGATGAAATTGATGCCAAAAATTAACACATAAATAATGACATTTTATGAGCCCAGTCTCATCAACTGAGCTAACTTCTAAGGGCCAGCAGCCAAAATCAAAGAAATTAGAATATCATTTTCACCCCCAAGGAAATAATTCCCCAAGATGAAATTGATGCCAAAAATTAACACATAAATAATGACATTTTATGAGTCCGGTCTCATCAACTGAGCGAACTTCTAAAGGGCCAGCAGCCAAAATCAAAAATATTAAAATATCATTTTCACCCCTAAGGAAATAATTCCCCAAGATGAAATTGATGCCAAAAATTAACACATAAATAATGATATTTTATGAGCCCAGTCTCATCAACTGAGCTAACTTCTAAAGGGCCAGCAGCCAAAATCAATAATATTAAAATATCATTTTCACCCCTAAGAAAATAATTCCCCAAAATGAAATTGACGCCAAAAATTAACACATAAATAATGACACTTTATGAGCCCAGTCTCATCAACTGAGCGAACTTCTAAAGGGCCAGCAGCCAAAATCAATAATATTAAAATATCATTTTCACCCCTAAGGAAATAATTCCCCAACATGAAATTGATGCCAAAAATTAACACATAAATAATGACATTTTATGAGTCCGGTCGCGTCAACTGAGCGAACTTCTAAAGGGCCAGCAGCCAAAATCAAAGTTATTAATATATCATTTTCACACCTAGGGAAATAATTCCCCAAGATGAAATTGATGCCAGAAATTAACACATAAATAATGACATTTTATGAGCCCAGTCTCATCAACTGAGCTAACTTCTAAGGGCCAGCAGCCAAAATCAAAGAAATTAAAATATCATTTTCACCCCCAAGGAAATAATTCCCCAAGATGAAATTGATGCCAAAAATTAACACATAAATAATGACATTTTATGGGTCCGGTCTCATCAACTGAGCGAACTTCTAAAGCGCCAGCAGCCAAAATCAAAAATATTAAAATATCATTTTCACCCCTAAGGAAATAATTCCCCAAGATGAAATTGATGCCAAAAATTAACACATAAATAATGATATTTTATGAGCCCAGTCTCATCAACTGAGCTAACTTCTAAAGGGCCAGCAGCCCAAATCAAAAAAATTAAAACATCATTTTCACCCCCAAGGAAATGATTCCCCAAGATGAAATTGGTGCCAAAAAGTAACACCTAAATAATGACATTTTATGAGTCTGGTCTCATCAACTGAGCGAACTTCTAAAGGGCCAGCAGCCAAAATCAAAAAAATTAAAATATCATTTTCACCCCCAAGGAAATGATTCCCCAAGATGAAATTGGTGCCAAAAAGTAACACCTAAATAATGACATTTTATGAGTCTGGTCTCATCAACTGAGCGAACTTCTAAAGGGCCAGCAGCCAAATTCAAAAATATTGAAATATCATTTTCACCCCTAAGGAAATAATTCCCCAAGATGAAATTGATGCCAAAAATTAACACATAAATAATGATATTTTATGAGCTCAGTCTCATCAACTGAGCGAACTTCTAAAGGGCCAGCAGCCAAAATCAAAAATATTAAAATATCATTTTCACCCCTAAGGAAATAATTCCCCAAGATGAAATTGATGCCAAAAATTAACACATAAATAGTGACATTTTATGAGTCCAGTCTCATCAACTGAGCGAACTTCTAAAGGGCTAGCAGCCAAAATCAAGAAAATTTAAATGTCATGTTTACCCCTGAGGAAATAATTCCCCAAGATGAAATTGATGCCAAAAATTAACACATAAATAATGACATTTTATGAGCCCAGTCCCATCAACTGAGCGAACTTCTAAAGGGCCAGCAGCCAAAATCAAAAAAATTAAAATATCATTTTCACCCCCAAGGAAATAATTCCCCAAGATGAAATTAATGGCAAAAAGTAACACCTAAATAATCACATTTTATGAGCCCAGTCTCATCAACTGAGCGAACTTCTAAAGGGCCAGCAGCCAAAATCAATAATATTTAAATATCATTTTCACCCCTAAGGAAATAATTCCCCAAGATAAAATTGATGCCAAAAATTAACACATAAATAATGACATTTTATCAGCCCAGTCTCATCAACTGAGCGAACTTCTAAAGGGCCAGCAGCCAAAATCAAAGAAATTAAAATATCATTTTCACCCCCAAGGAAATAATTCCCCAAAATGAAATTGATGCCAAAATTTAACACATAAATAATGATATTTTATGAGCCCAGTCTCATCAACTGAGCTATCTTCTAAAGGGCCAGCAGCCAAAATCAAAGAAATTAAAATATCATTTTCACCCCCAAGGAAATAATTCCCCAAAATGAAATTGATGCCAAAAATTAACACGTAAATAATGACATTTTATGAGTCCGGTGTCATCAACTGAGCGAACTTCTAAAGGGCCAGCAGCCAAAATCAAAAATATTAAAATATCATTTTCACCCCTAAGGAAATAATTCCCCAAGATGAAATTGATGCCAAAAATTAACACATAAATAATGATATTTTATGAGCCCAGTCTCATCAACTGAGCTAACTTCTAAAGGGCCAGCAGCCAAAATCAAAAAAATTAAAATATCATTTTCACCCCCAAGGAAATGATTCCCAAGATGAAATTGGTGCCAAAAAGTAACACCTAAATAATGACATTTTATGAGTCTAGTCTCATCAACTGAGCGAACTTCTAAAGGGCCAGCAGCCAAAATCAAAAAAATTAAAATATCATTTTCACCCCCAAGGAAATGATTCCCCAAGATGAAATTGGTGCCAAAAAGTAACACCTAAATAATGACATTTTATGAGTCTGGTCTCATCAACTGAGCGAACTTCTAAAGGGCCAGCAGCCAAAATCAAAAATATTAAAATATCATTTTCACCCCTAAGGAAATAATTCCCCAAGATGAAATTGATGCCAAAAATTTACACATAAATAATGATATTTTATGAGCCCAGTCTCATCAACTGAGCGAACTTCTAAAGGGCCAGCAGCCAAAATCAAAAAAATTAAAATATCATTTTCACCCCCAAGGAAATGATTCCCCAAGATGAAATTGATGCCAAAAATTAACACATAAATAATGACATTTTATGAGTCCAGTCTCATCAACTGAGCGAACTTCTAAAGGGCCCGCAGCCAAAATCAAAAATATTAAAATATCACTTTCACCCCCAAGGAAATAATTCCCCAAAATGAAATTGATGCCAAAAATTAACACCTAAATAATGATATTTTATGAGCCCAGTCTCATCAACTGAGCTAACTTCCAAAGGGCCAGCAGCCAAAATCAAAAATATTAAAATATCATTTTCACCCCTAAGGAAATAATTCCCCAAGATGAAATTGATGCCAAAAATTAACACATAAATAACGATATTTTATGAGCCCAGTCTCATCAACTGAGCTAACTTCTAAAGGGCCAGCAGCCAAAATCAAAAAAATTGAAATATCATTTTCACCCCCAAGGAAATGATTCCCCAAGATGAAATTGGTGCCAAAAAGTAACACCTAAATAATGACATTTTATGAGTCTGGTCTCATCAACTGAGCGAACTTCTAAAGGGCCAGCAGCCAAAATCAAAAAAATTAAAATATCATTTTCACCCCCAAGGAAATGATTCCCCAAGATGAAATTAGTGCCAAAAAGTAACACCTAAATAATGACATTTTATGAGTCTGGTCTCATCAACTGAGCGAACTTCTAAAGGGCCAGCAGCCAAAATCAAAAATATTAAAATATCATTTTCATCCCTAAGGAAATAATTCCCCAAGATGAAATTGATGCCAAAACTTAACACATAAATAATGATATTTTATGAGCCCAGTCTCATCAACTGAGCGAACTTCTAAAGGGCCAGCAGCCAAAATCAAAAATATTAAAATTATCATTTTCACCCCTAAGGAAATAATTCCCCAAGATGAAATTGATGCCAAAAATTAACACATAAATAGTGACATTTTATGAGTCCAGTCTCATCAACTGAGCGAACTTCTAAAGGGCCAGCAGCCAAAATCAAAAATATTAAAATATCATTTTCACCCCTAAAGAAATAATTCCCCCAGATGAAATTGATGCCAAAAATTAACACATAAATAATGACATTTTATGAGCCCAGTCCCATCAACTGAGCGAACTTCTAAAGGGCCAGCAGCCAAAATCAAAAAAATTAAAATATCATTTTCACCCCCAAGGAAATAATTCCCCAAGATAAAATTGATGCCAAAAATTAACACATAAATAATGACATTTTATGAGCCCAGTCTCATCAACTGAGTGAAGTTCTAAAGGTCCAGCAGCCAAAATCAATAATATTAAAATATCATTTTCACCCCTAAGGAAATAATTCCTCAACATGACATTGATGCCAAAAATTAACACATAAATAATTACATTTTATGAGCCCAGTCTCATCAACTGAGCGAACTTCTAAAGGGCCAGCAGCCAAAATCAAAAAAATTGAAATATCATTTTTACCCCTAAGGAAATAATTCCGCAAGATGAAATTGATGCCAAAAATTAACACATAAATAGTGACATCTTACGAGTCCGGTCCCATCAACTGAGCGAACTTCTAAAGGGCTAGCAGCCAAAATCAAGAAAACCTAAATGTCATTTTCACCCCTAAGGCAATAATTCCCCAAGATGAAATTGATGCCAAAAATTAACACATAAATAATGATATTTTATGAGCCCAGTCTCATCAGCTGAGCTAACTTCTAAAGGGCCAGCAGCCAAAATCAAAAAAATTAAAATATCATTTTCACCTCCAAGGAAATAATTCCCCAAGATGAAATTGGCGCCAAAAAGTAACACCTAAATAATGACATTTTATGAGTCTTGTCTCATCAACTGAGCGAACTTCTAAAGCGCCAGCAGCCAAAATCAAAGAAATTAAAATATCATTTTCACCCCCAAGGAAATAATTCCCCAAAATGAAATTGATGCCAAAAATTAACACATAAATCATGACATTTTATGAGTCCGGTCTCATCAACTGAGCGAACTTCTAAAGGGCCAGCAACCAAAATCAAAAAAATTAAAATATCATTTTCACCCCCAAGGAAATGATTCCCCAAGATGAAATTGGTGCCAAAAAGTAACACCTAAATAATGACATTTTATGAGTCTGGTCTCATCAACTGAGCGAACTTCTAAAGGGCCAGCAGCCAAAATCAAAAAAATTAAAATATCATTTTTACCCCTAAGGAAATGACTCCCCAAGATGAAATTGGTACCGAAAAGAAACACCTAAATAATGACATTTTATGAGTCCGATCTCATCAACTGAGCGAACTTCTAAAGGGCTAGCAGCCAAAATCAAAAAAATTAAAATGTCATTTTCACCCCTAAGGAAATAATTCCCCAAGATGAAAGTGATGCCAAAAATTAACACATAAATAGTGACATTTTATGAGTCCGGTCTCATCAACTGAGCGAACTTCTAAAGGGCTAGCAGCCAAAATCAAAAAAATTAAAATGTCATTTTCACCCCCAAGGAAATAATTCCCCAAGATGAAATTGATGCCAAAAATTAACACATAAATAATGATATTTTATGAGCCCAGTCTCATCAACTGAGCTAACTTCTAAAGGGCCAGCAGCCAAAATCAAAAAAATTAAAATATCATTTTCACCTCCAAGGAAATAATTCCCCAAGATGAAATTGGCGCCAAAAAGTAACACCTAAATAATGACATTTTATGAGCCCAGTCTCATCAACTGAGCGAACTTCTAAAGCGCCAGCAGCCAAAATCAAAGATATTAAAATATCATTTTCACCCCTAAAAAAATAATTCCCCAAGATGAAATTGATGCCAAAAATTAACACATAAATAATGATATTTTATGAGCCCAGTCTCATCAACTGAGCTAACTTCTAAAGGGCCAGCAGCCAAAATCAAAAATATTAAAATATCATTTTCACACCTAAGGAAATAATTCCCCAAGATGAAATTGATGCCAAAAATTAACACATAAATAGTGACATTTTATGAGTCCAGTCTCATCAACTGAGCGAACTTCTAAAGGGCTAGCAGCCAAAATCAAGAAAATTTAAATGTCATGTTTACCCCTGAGGAAATAATTCCCCAACATGAAATTGATGCCAAAAATTAACACATAAATAATGACATTTTATGAGCCCAGTCCCATTAACTGAGCGAACTTCTAAAGGGCCAGCAGCCAAAATCAAAAAAATTAAAATATCATTTTCACCCCCAAGGAAATAATTCCCCAAGATGAAATTAATGGCAAAAAGTAACACCTAAATAATCACATTTTATGAGCCCAGTCTCATCAACTGAGCGAACTTCTAAAGGGCCAGCAGCCAAAATCAATAATATTTAAATATCATTTTCACCCCTAAGGAAATAATTCCCCAAGATAAAATTGATGCCAAAAATTAACACATAAATAATGACATTTTATCAGCCCAGTCTCATCAACTGAGCGAACTTCGAAAGGGCCAGCAGCCAAAATCAAAGAAATTAAAATATCATTTTCACCCCCAAGGAAATGATTCCTCAAGATGAAATTGGTGCCAAAAAGTAACACCTAAATAATGACATTTTATGAGTCTGGTCTCATCAACTGAGCGAACTTCTAAAGGGCCAGCAGCCAAAATCAAAAAAATTAAAATATCATTTTCACCCCCAAGGAAATGATTCCCCAAAATGAAATTGGTGCCAAAAAGTAACACCTAAATAATGACATTTTATGAGTCTGGTCTCATCAACTGAGCGAACTTCTAAAGGGCCAGCAGCCAAAATCAAAAATATTAAAATATCATTTGCACCCCTAAGGAAATAATTCCCCAAGATGAAATTGATGCCAAAAATTAACACATAAATAGTGACATTTTATGAGTCCAGTCTCATCAACTGAGCGAACTTCTAAAGGGCCAGCAGCCAAAATCAAAAATATTAAAATATCATTTTCACCCCCAAGGAAATAATTCCCCAAAATGAAATTGATGCCAAAAATTAACACATAAATAATGACATTTTATGAGTCCGGTCTCATCAACTGAGCGAACTTCTAAAGGGCCAGCAGCCAAAATCAAAAATATTAAAATATCATTTTCACCCCTAACGAAATAATTCCCCAAGATGAAATTGATGCCAAAAATTAACACATAAATAATGATATTTCATGAGCCCAGTCTCATCAACTGAGCTAACTTCTAAAGGGCCAGCAGCCAAAATCAAAAAAATTAAAATATCATTTTCACCCCCAAGGAAATGATTCCCCAAGATGAAATTGGTGCCAAAAAGTAACACCTAAATAATGACATTTTATGAGTCTGGTCTCATCAACTGAGCGAACTTCTAAAGGGCCAGCAGCCAAAATCAAAAATATTAAAATATCATTTGCACCCCTAAGGAAATAATTCCCCAAGATGAAATTGATGCCAAAAATTAACACATAAATAGTGACATTTTATGAGTCCAGTCTCATCAACTGAGCGAACTTCTAAAGGGCCAGCAGCCAAAATCAAAAATATTGAAATTATCATTTTCACCCCTAAGGAAATAATTCCCCAAGATGAAATTGATGCCAAAAATTAACATATAAATAGTGACATTTTATGAGTCCAGTCTCATCAACTGAGCGAACTTCTAAAGGGCCAGCAGCCAAAATCAAAAATATTAAAATATCATTTTCACCCCTAAAGAAATAATTCCCCCAGATGAAATTGATTCCAAAAATTAACACATAAATAATGACATTTTATGAGCCCAGTCCCATCAACTGAGCGAACTTCTAAAGGGCCAGCAGCCAAAATCAAAAAAATTAAAATATCATTTTCACCCCCAAGGAAATAATTCCCCAAGATGAAATTGATGCCAAAAATTAACACATAAATAATGACATTTTATGAGCCCAGTCTCATCAACTGAGCGAAGTTCTAAAGGTCCAGCAGCCAAAATCAATAATATTAAAATATCATTTTCACCCCTAAGGAAATAATTCCTCAACATGACATTGATGCCAAAAATTAACACATAAATAATGATATTTTATGAGCCCAGTCTCATCAGCTGAGCTAACTTCTAAAGGGCCAGCAGCCAAAATCAAAAAAATTAAAATATCATTTTCACCTCCAAGGAAATAATTCCCCAAGTTGAAATTGATGCCAAAAATTAACACATAAATAATGACATTTTATGAGCCCAGTCTCATCAACTGAGCTAACTTCTAAAGGGCCAGCAGCCAAAATCAAAAAAATTAAAATATCATTTTCACCCCCAAGGAAATGATTCCCCAAGATGAAATTGGTGCCAAAAAGTAACACCTAAATAATGACATTTTATGAGTCTGGTCTCATCAACTGAGCGAACTTCTAAAGGGCCAGCAGCCAAAATCAAAAAAATTAAAATATCATTTTTACCCCTAAGGAAATGACTCCCCAAGATGAAATTGGTACCGAAAAGAAACACCTAAATAATGACATTTTATGAGTCCGATCTCATCAACTGAGCGAACTTCTAAAGGGCTAGCAGCCAAAATCAAAAAAATTAAAATGTCATTTTCACCCCTAAGGAAATAATTCCCCAAGATGAAAGTGATGCCAAAAATTAACACATAAATAGTGACATTTTATGAGTCCGGTCTCATCAACTGAGCGAACTTCTAAAGGGCTAGCAGCCAAAATCAAAAAAATTAAAATGTCATTTTCACCCCTAAGGAAATAATTCCCCAAGATGAAATTGATGCCAAAAATTAACACATAAATAATGATATTTTATGAGCCCAGTCTCATCAACTGAGCTAACTTCTAAAGGGCCAGCAGCCAAAATCAAAAAAATTAAAATATCATTTTCACCTCCAAGGAAATAATTGCCCAAGATGAAATTGGCGCCAAAAAGTAACACCTAAATAATGACATTTTATGAGCCCAGTCTCATCAACTGAGCGAACTTCTAAAGCGCCAGCAGCCAAAATCAAAGATATTAAAATATCATTTTCACCCCTAAAAAAATAATTCCCCAAGATGAAATTGATGCCAAAAATTAACACATAAATAATGATATTTTATGAGCCCAGTCTCATCAACTGAGCTAACTTCTAAAGGGCCAGCAGCCAAAATCAAAAATATTAAAATATCATTTTCACACCTAAGGAAATAATTCCCCAAGATGAAATTGATGCCAAAAATTAACACATAAATAGTGACATTTTATGAGTCCAGTCTCATCAACTGAGCGAACTTCTAAAGGGCTAGCAGCCAAAATCAAGAAAATTTAAATGTCATGTTTACCCCTGAGGAAATAATTCCCCAAGATGAAATTGATGCCAAAAATTAACACATAAATAATGACATTTTATGAGCCCAGTCCCATTAACTGAGCGAACTTCTAAAGGGCCAGCAGCCAAAATCAAAAAAATTAAAATATCATTTTCACCCCCAAGGAAATAATTCCCCAAGATGAAATTAATGGCAAAAAGTAACACCTAAATAATCACATTTTATGAGCCCAGTCTCATCAACTGAGCGAACTTCTAAAGGGCCAGCAGCCAAAATCAATAATATTTAAATATCATTTTCACCCCTAAGGAAATAATTCCCCAAGATAAAATTGATGCCAAAAATTAACACATAAATAATGACATTTTATCAGCCCAGTCTCATCAACTGAGCGAACTTCGAAAGGGCCAGCAGCCAAAATCAAAGAAATTAAAATATCATTTTCACCCCCAAGGAAATGATTCCTCAAGATGAAATTGGTGCCAAAAAGTAACACCTAAATAATGACATTTTATGAGTCTGGTCTCATCAACTGAGCGAACTTCTAAAGGGCCAGCAGCCAAAATCAAAAAAATTAAAATATCATTTTCACCCCCAAGGAAATGATTTCCCAAGATGAAATTGGTTCCAAAAAGTAACACCTAAATAATGACATTTTATGAGTCTGGTCTCATCAACTGAGCGAACTTCTAAAGGGCCAGCAGCCAAAATCAAAAATATTAAAATATCATTTGCACCCCTAAGGAAATAATTCCCCAAGATGAAATTGATGCCAAAAATTAACACATAAATAGTGACATTTTATGAGTCCAGTCTCATCAACTGAGCGAACTTCTAAAGGGCCAGCAGCCAAAATCAAAAATATTAAAATATCATGTTCACCCCCAAGGAAATAATTCCCCAAAATGAAATTGATGCCAAAAATTAACACATAAATAATGACATTTTATGAGTCCGGTCTCATCAACTGAGCGAACTTCTAAAGGGCCAGCAGCCAAAATCAAAAATATTAAAATATCATTTTCACCCCTAACGAAATAATTCCCCAAGATGAAATTGATGCCAAAAATTAACACATAAATAATGATATTTCATGAGCCCAGTCTCATCAACTGAGCTAACTTCTAAAGGGCCAGCAGCCAAAATCAAAAAAATTAAAATATCATTTTCACCCCCAAGGAAATGATTCCCCAAGATGAAATTGGTGCCAAAAAGTAACACCTAAATAATGACATTTTATGAGTCTGATCTCATCAACTGAGCGAACTTCTAAAGGGCCAGCAGCCAAAATCAAAAATATTAAAATATCATTTTCACCCCTAAGGAAATAATTCCCCAAGATGAAATTGATGCCAAAAATTAACACATAAATAATGATATTTTATGAGCCCAGTCTCATCAACTGAGCGAACTTCTAAAGGGCCAGCAGCCAAAATCAAAAATATTGAAATTATCATTTTCACCCCTAAGGAAATAATTAATAATAATAATAATAATAATAATAATGTTTATTCACACCATTTACAAATTAAAATTAGAAACAATTCAGAATGCCACATAAAAATAAATGAAATGAAAATAAACATGTTTGACATCAATCAGCTGTTAGACTGTTAGATTGCTGGGCCATTGGAACCAACTAGGTTGTGCATGACCCAGAAACCCAATCTGTATAAATTTTATATTAGCATTGTATGTTGATGTTCGATGCATATTGTGAAACTTATTTAAATCTGGTACAACTATATTGATACTTCCACTAGGTTTTTGACTGCTTGTCTACCCAACAAAATAAGATACGATTTGAATTTATTTTTAATTATAGCTAGAGAATTAATTTTCATGATATATGTCTTGTATATTTCGGGAAGATAATTATAGATTTTGTGCGATAAGTAAGTGTGAGAACGAAGACTAATATTTTTCTGTAATAAATTAATTTTAATATTGTTTTTGGTTTTGTATCTTGTGAGATGATCGTGTCTTATGTGTTCTAATGTATTTCTATTTTTGTAGCAATACAGTATGATCTGATGAACATATAACTGTCTTATGTCAAGTATTCCAGTTTCAGAGAACAATAAGTCAGATGGATATGTTATTTTTTTATTGTATATGATTTTTAGCATCTTTTTTTGTAACACATCCATTGGCCTAAGATGACAATATGCAGCACCTCCCCAGCCAATTATGGCGTATCGCAACCGTGATTCCACAAGGGAGTAATATATTGTTTTCAGATGTGAGAGGTCTAAAATATTTTTCAGATACTTAAATCGGTAAAGCAGTTGTCTTAAAGTTTTTACAACATTATTTATGTGAATGTCCCATCGAAGATGACAGTCAATCGTGATTCCAAGGTATTTATGGCTGTATTTTGATCTTATAGTTATACATTTTATCTCGTCTTTTACAGTTATTTGATGGAACTTGGGCATACATCGAGATGTGTTAGAAAAGGGTACAAAAAAGGTTTTGTCACAATTTATTGTTAGTAACTTATGGCTGAAATAATTAAATATATTGACCAAATCTTTCTGAACATTATCTTTCAACATCTCCCACGTGTCTGCGCTATATAAAATCACAGTGTCATCCGCAAAACTGAGTAATTGCCCACATGAGGAAGTGGAGGAAGTAATTATATTATTGATATATAAAATGAACAACAATGGACCCAGTACTGTTCCTTGTGGCAATCCGTAGCTAAACGTTTTTTCTTTACTGGTTACACTGTTTATTTTTACTGCTTGTTTTCTATTAGACAGATAATTTTCAAACAACTGGTTCGTACTGCCGCGTATTCCTGCATCACTCAAGACCTCCAACATCTGTCTGTGACTAACGGTATCGAACGCCTTGGCAAGATCCAAGAATACACACATTGTGGGTTTGCTTTTCTCCAAAGAATTGGTAATTTCTCCTGTGAGTTTCGTGATAGCATCGTTAGTTGACAAACCCTCTCTGAATCCAAACTGTTGTGCACTTATACAGTTATTCTTTTCTAAAAAATCCACCAGCCTCTTTTTTAGTGCTTTTTCAAATATTTTAGCCAAGGTAGTAATGCTAGAAATTGGTCTGTAGTTATTCAAATCTTTATCATCGCCCTTTTTATAGATTGGGGTGACTATTGCTATTTTAAACTGGTTAGGAACGATACTTGTTAAAAATATTCTATTGATTAAATAACACAGTGGTAACGCTAACTCCTCACTAACTTTTTTGTAGACTTCACTTTGAATATTGTCATATTCTGGTACTTTCCTATTTTTTAGAGAGCTTATAATATTTATTACTTCGCTAGGTGTTATAGGATTCAAAAATATATTTTTTTGATTGATCTGTGATATTGGCGGCGGAGTATTTGGTCTTATGATATTTTTTGCATAAGTTTCTCCTATGCTCACAAAATGCACATTAAAAGCTTCAGATATAGTTTCTGGAGTGTTACATATAACATTGTTTTTATCGATGACCTGTTTAGGAACTTTTTTATTATTTTCAACACAAATATTTTTGATTAATTTCCAAAGGTGTTTAGGGGATCCTTTATTTAAATCAATTTCTCTTTTGTAATAGCTATACTTTGCTTCTCTTATTATCTTGTTCAAACGTACTTTATAGTTATTGTAAATAGTTTTTTTTTCTTCGTTTTCTGAATCTAGTTTATATGCTGCATGTAGACGATTTTTTTCATTGACCGATTTGACAATTCCGGATGTAATCCACTGTTTGCGTTTGATACTGGCTCGTGAAATCTTTTTGGTGAAGGAGTTTTTACTGATTAATTTTTTTAATTGATTTATAAATATTTCGATTAGTATTTCGACATTAGTTTCATTATAGAAGGAAGACCAATCATAGCTAGTTAAATCTCTTTTTAGACCTTTATAGTTCAAATAATGTATATTTCTTAAAGAGTTGTCAGATTTTCTATTTTTTAACAATATAGGAAGACCCAAAATCGTGGCTCTATGGTCAGTGATATGATTTTCAAAAACCATAGATAAACATTCATGATGCATGTTGTATTTATCACATTTTAAAAATATGTGGTCTATGCAGCTCCCTGTCACTCCATGGATTCTTGTCATTTGGTTTATCATCGACACATAGTTGTGCTCACTAAGTAAGTTAAGATAGTCATGAACAACATTTGAATTGGTGTTGATTTTTATATTCATGTCCCCCACTAAAATCTGAGAATAGGCATCCTGCTTTGCTTGATTTAAGTATAGTCCAAGATCATTTACAAACATATCCTCACTACCTGATGGAGTTCTATAAATACATGTTAAGATAATTTTTTTTGAGTCATCTAAAGTAAGTTTTATTTTTAAAGCTTTGCAGTATCCAATGAAAAGTGTTTCATATACATAAGATAGTTCATTTTTTATGTACACAACCACACCATCGTTTTTATTATGATCTCCATCATTGTAGACCATATTGTACCCTGACAACTGGAATAAACTTGTATCAGGGATTCTAAAAGTTTCTGTAAAAATTATGCAGTCATACTCACAGTTCAGTTGATTCAATAGAATTTTAAACTCATCCAAATTTTTTTTCAAGCTACAAATGTTTTGATGGTATATTTTTATATATGAACTCTGCTCCTCTCCATTCCAAAACCTATTATGCCCCTCTACATCAAAAACCTCCAGTGTTTGTACCTGTTCGTATTCGGTTTCACGTAAATATGCATCCATACATCTGAACCTTGCCTGAAATCAGTAAAACTATATTAGAATGTGAATACAATATAGTTGTGGTACAATATATCTGTACACAGATCAAAACACACCTGTACATACAAATTAAAAAAAAAATCCAAATAGCACTGGCAACGGTTTGCAACACTAATAAGCTATTATAAGTGCCCCTTTAGTATAATATTAGATACAGAAATCCAAATCATTTGTTTGTATCAATGAAGAAAATATATACCATAAAAAATACGTAAAAAATATACATTTTTTTCTAGACAAATAGTTTGTAATATTTTACCTAAAGCTGTAAAAAAAAACTAAAATAGTTAAGAGATACTCTTATTTCTTTAAAAGCCCAAATGTAAAGAAAAAAGTGAGTGATAAGACTTATTCATTACCCCTAAGTTTACTAAATTGTCTCAGGTATATGAGTGTACAATTGTTGCTAACAGAACATTGCACTGCAACATATTCCTGAGCTTTTTGTTTTAGTGGTGCTCCCACTCTATACACATATGCATGGAATAAGTCCACATACAGTTATGTCATATATAAACCTTAAAAAAAAACAAGAAAATAAACAAGAAATATCCTTATTCTTAAGATACCGTAGATGAAAGAAAATTAAAATTATATTGCTATCGGGTTATTTCGATTGTCTTTGGTAAAACACCATAAACAGTTACATAAAAGTCTTATCAATATCCTTATCTGATACTATTTTACATATTTTGCCGTTATACTTAACGTAAATCTTTCCTTCACTGGTCCACACACTTTTTAGCGATGTCTTCTCAATCACTCTTGACATTAAATCCACCCTGAGAGCAGTGAGGTCTTCTTTTATAACTATACCTGTCCCCTTAAGCAATTTCTTGTTGGTATAGATTTTACTTCTGGTAGTATATTCTTTAAGGCTCAAGAATATCCCCCTAGTTTTTTGTTGTCTCTTCTGCCCGATCCTGTAACAGGAATGGATGTCGTCTTCTGTGAGGGTGAACCTCATTTTAGAGTTTACAAGTTCCACTATTTTTTTTCGTGTGTTTTCATGTTCCTCCTCAGCCACATTGAATATTCTCAAATTATTTTTCCTGGAATTTTGATCCATTATATCACATCGGATCATGAACGAGTTTTTCTCTTCTTTTATTTTTTGTATCTGGTCCATGATTTTATCAATATTAAATTTATTCTCCACGTTCGATTCCATCAGCTTATTGTCCAAGGTTGCTATTTGCGTCTCTAGATTTTGCAGTTTTTTACTGATATTTTTTGTAACTGCCTCGGCCACCTTATCAGCAACGGATTTCAGGAATGTTGGTTCCTGAATACTTTTCGTTAGAATGCTATGTACAGACGATTTAATTTCGTCACATATTTCTCTTGTTAGGACCATCTTACACTTTTTAATACAATCAATTAGCACAGAAGACTTTAGCGCATCACTTTTTTGTTCTCCACAATTTATATTTCTGTTTTTATTGCGATTTATTTACGTTTTTACGGAGAGCACGTTACACACGTCTATTCAGCGCGGACCATGATGCCAAACTGCCCAATTCCCCAAGATGAAATTGATGCCAAAAATTAACACATAAATAGTGACATTTTATGAGTCCAGTCTCATCAACTGAGCGAACTTCTAAAGGGCCAGCAGCCAAAATCAAAAATATTAAAATATCATTTTCACCCCTAAAGAAATAATTCCCCCAGATGAAATTGATTCCAAAAATTAACACATAAATAATGACATTTTATGAGCCCAGTCCCATCAACTGAGCGAACTTCTAAAGGGCCAGCAGCCAAAATCAAAAAAATTAAAATATCATTTTCACCCCCAAGGAAATAATTCCCCAAGATGAAATTGATGCCAAAAATTAACACATAAATAATGACATTTTATGAGCCCAGTCTCATCAACTGAGCGAAGTTCTAAAGGTCCAGCAGCCAAAATCAATAATATTAAAATATCATTTTCACCCCTAAGGAAATAATTCCTCAACATGACATTGATGCCAAAAATTAACACATAAATAATGATATTTTATGAGCCCAGTCTCATCAGCTGAGCTAACTTCTAAAGGGCCAGCAGCCAAAATCAAAAAAATTAAAATATCATTTTCACCTCCAAGGAAATAATTCCCCAAGATGAAATTGATGCCAAAAATTAACACATAAATAATGACATTTTATGAGCCCAGTCTCATCAACTGAGCTAACTTCTAAAGGGCCAGCAGCCAAAATCAAAGAAATTAAAATATCATTTTCACCCCCAAGGAAATAATTCCCCAAAATGAAATTGATGCCAGAAATTAACACATAAATCATGACATTTTATGAGTCCGGTCTCATCAACTGAGCGAACTTCTAAAGGGCCAGCAGCCAAAATCAAAAAAATTAAAATATCATTTTTACCCCTAAGGAAATGACTCCCCAAGATGAAATTGGTACCGAAAAGAAACACCTAAATAATGACATTTTATGAGTCCGATCTCATCAACTGAGCGAACTTCTAAAGGGCTAGCAGCCAGAATCAAAAAAATTAAAATGTCATTTTCACCCCTAAGGAAATAATTCCCCAAGATGAAAGTGATGCCAAAAATTAACACATAAATAGTGACATTTTATGAGTCCGGTCTCATCAACTGAGCGAACTTCTAAAGGGCTAGCAGCCAAAATCGTAAAAATTAAAATGTCATTTTCACCCCTAAGGAAATAATTCCCCAAGATGAAATTGATGCCAAAAATTAACACATAAATAATGATATTTTATGAGCCCAGTCTCATCAACTGAGCTAACTTCTAAAGGGCCAGCAGCCAAAATCAAAAAAATTAAAATATCATTTTCACCTCCAAGGAAATAATTCCCCAAGATGAAATTGGCGCCAAAAAGTAACACCTAAATAATGACATTTTATGAGCCCAGTCTCATCAACTGAGCGAACTTCTAAAGCGCCAGCAGCCAAAATCAAAGATATTAAAATATCATTTTCACCCCTAAGGAAATAATTCCCCAAGATGAAATTGATGCCAAAAATTAACACATAAATAATGATATTTTATGAGCCCAGTCTCATCAACTGAGCTAACTTCTAAAGGGCCAGCAGCCAAAATCAAAAAAAATTAAAATATCATTTTCACCTCCAAGGAAATAATTCCCCAAGATGAAATTGGCGCCAAAAAGTAACACCTAAATAATGACATTTTATGAGTCTGGTCTCATCAACTGAGCGAACTTCTAAAGGGCCAGCAGCCAAAATCAAAAAAATTAAAATATCATTTTCACCCCCAAGGAAATGATTCCCCAAGATGAAATTAGTGTCAAAAAGTAACACCTAAATAATGACAAGCAACACATTTACGCCACATTTCACCGACAGTATCATCTTAAATAAAGATAGAATAATTATGCCAATCCTCCAAAACAACCACTATACCTTGCTAATACTATCGATTACTGACAAATCAATTATATTCATAGATCCAATGGGCAATGAAATTTTATTTAAGAATAGATATTGCCAACGTCTCTCCATGTTTATGAAGCTCAAAAATGTAGATATCAGTGAATTCATGTTTAAGACCCCAGACCACATTATACAGAAAGATGGCTACAATTGCGGTGTTTATGTCATACACTTTTTTCAGGGGATTACCAAAGGAATAAGGCTCGACCGTGCAGCGGATATGGACCAACAAAGAATTAATTTCAAATGGATGCTGCTTCGCAACAGCGCGGATATGAGAAATATCTGTCTCTTCTGTGCATGCTCGAAGGTCCAAGCCAATACAGATAACATATTCACCTGTAGAACTTGCAGACGAGACATCCATTTTAGATGTCTCCTTACAGCTACAGAAATACAGAAAACGACAGATATAAACCAGAAAACAGCCAACAAAATGTGTGATCTGTGCAGATCCAACTAGGTCGAATCAATTCCATCTTTCTCTCTCAATTATGTCCTTGGGGTGAAGGTCATTCTTATCTATTTTCATTTTGCCAGCTACCACTTTAAAAGCCTGCTTGGTCAATGACACACGGCTCATCGACTGAGGCTATTTAGTTATAGATTTTTGTCATCAACCCCACCTTGACGGATTATCCCTTTTACAAAGTTCGCTCAGTCCATGAGAGCGGCCTGATAAGTTGATACTAGTTTACTGTTAGTTTTTGGCATTAATCTCATTTTGGGGATACATTTCCTTGGAGGTGAAAATGATATTTTGATTTTGGCTGCTAGCCCTTTAGAAGTTAGTTCAGTTGATGAGACTGGGCTCATAAAATATCATTATTTAGGTGTTACTTTTTGGCATCAATTTCATCTTGGGGAATTATTTCCTTAGGGGTGAAAATGATATTTTAATTTTTTTGATTTTGGCTGCTGGCCCTTTAGAAGTTCGCTCAGTTGATGAGACCAGACTCATAAAATGCCATTATTTAGCTGTTACTTTTTGGCACCAATTTCATCTTGGGGAATCATTTCCTTGGGGGTGAAAATGATATTTTAATTTTTTTGATTTTGGCTGCTGGCCCTTTAGAAGTTTGCTTAGTTGATGAGACCAGACTCATTAAATGTGATTATTTAGGTGTTACTTTCTGGCAGTAATTTCATCTTGGGGAATCATTTCCTTGGGGGTGAAAATGATATTTTAATTTTTTTGATTTTGGCTGCTGGCCCTTTAGAAGTTCGCTCAGTTGATGAGACCAGACTCATAAAATGTCATTATTTAGCTGTTACTTTTTGGCACCAATTTCATCTTGGGGAATCATTTCCTTGGGGGTGAAAATGATATTTTAATTTCTTTGATTTTGGCTGCTAGCCCTTTAGAAGTTCGCTCAGTTGATGAGACTGGGCTCATAAAATATCATTATTTATGTGTTAATTTTTGGCATCAATTTCATCTTGGGGAATTATTTCCTTAGGGGTGAAAATGACATTTTAATTTTTTTGATTTTGGCTGCTAGCCCTTTAGAAGTTCGCTCAGTTGATGAGATCGGACTCATAAAATGTCATTATTTAGGTGTTACTTTTTGGCGCCAATTTCATCTTGGGGAATTATTTCCTTGGAGGTGAAAATGATATTTTAATTTTTTTGATTTTGGCTGCTGGCCCTTTAGAAGTTAGCTCAGTTGATGAGACTGGGCTCAAAAAATATCATTATTTATGTGTTAATTTTTGGCATCAATTTCATCTTGGGGAATTATTTCTTTAGGGGTGAAAATGATATTTCAATATTTTTGATTTTGGCTGCTGGCCCTTTAGAAGTTCGCTCAGTTGATGAGACTGGGCTCATGAAATGTCATTATTTATGTGTTAATGTTTGGCATCAATTTCATCTTGGGGAATTATTTCCTTAGGGGTGAACATGACATTTAAATTTTCTTGATTTTGGCTGCTAGCCCTTTAGAAGTTCGCTCAGTTGATGAGACTGGACTCATAAAATGTCACTATTTATGTGTTAATTTTTGGCATCAATTTCATCTTGGGGAATTATTTCCTTAGGGGTGAAAATGATATTTTAATATTTTTGATTTTGGCTGCTGGCCCTTTAGAAGTTAGCTCAGTTGATGAGACTGGGCTCATAAAATATCATTATTCATGTGCTAATTTTTGGCATCAATTTCATTTTGGGGAATTATTTCCTTGGGGGTGAAAATGATATTTTAATTTCTTTGATTTTGGCTGCTGGCCCTTTAAAAGTTAGCTCAGTTGATGAGACTGGGCTCATAAAATATCATTATTTATGTGTTAATTTTTGGCATCAATTTCATCTTGGGGAATTATTTCCTTAGGGGTGAAAATGACATTTTAATTTTTTTGATTTTGGCTGCTAGCCCTTTAGAAGTTCGCTCAGTTGATGAGATCGGACTCATAAAATGTCATTATTTAGGTGTTACTTTTTGGCAATAATTTCATCTTGGGGAATTATTTCCTTGGGGGTGAAAATTATATTTTAATTTTTTTTATTTTGGCTGCTAGCCCTTTAGAAGTTCGCTCAGTTGATGAGACTGGGCTCATAAAATGTCATTATTTATGTGTTAATTTTTGGCATCAATTTCATGTTGGGGAATTATTTCCTTAGGGGTGAAAATGATATTTTAATATTATTGATTTTGGCTGCTGGCCCTTCAGAAGTTCGCTCAGTTGATGAGACTGGGCTTTTAAAATGTGATTATTTAGGTGTTACTTTTTGGCAATAATTTCATCTTGGGGAATTATTTCCTTGGGGGTGAAAATTATATTTTAATATTTTTGATTTTGGCTGCTGACCCTTTAGAAGTTCGCTGAGTTGATGAGACTGGGCTCATAAAATGTCATTATTTATGTGTTAATTTTTGGCATCAATTTCATCTTGGGCAATTATTTCCTTGGGGGTGAAAATGATATTTTAATTTTTTTTATTTTGGCTGCTAGCCCTTTAGAAGTTCGCTCAGTTGATGAGACTGGGCTCATAAAATGTCATTATTTACGTGCTAATTTTTGGCATCAATTTCATGTTGGGGAATTATTTCCTTAGGGGTGACAATGATATTTTAATATTATTGATTTTGGCTGCTGGCCCTTCAGAAGTTCGCTCAGCTGATGAGACTGTGCTCATAAAATGTCATTATTTATGTGTTAATGTTTGGCGTCAATTTCATCTTGGGGAATTATTTCCTTAGGGGTGAAAATGATATTTTAATATTTTTGATTTTGGCTGCTGGCCCTTTAGAAGTTAGCTCAGTTGATGAGACTGGGCTCATAAAATATCATTATTTATGTGCTAATTTTTGGCATCAATTTCATCTTGGGGAATTATTTCCTTAGGGGTGAAAATGATATTTTAATTTTTTTGATTTTGGCTGCTGGCCCTTTAGAAGTTCGCTCAGTTGATAAGACCAGACTCATAAAATGTCGTTACTTAGGTGTTACTTTTTGGCACCAATTTCATCTTGGGGAATCATTTCCTTGGGGGTGAAAATGATATTTTGATTTTTTTGATTTTGGCTGCTGGCCCTTTAGAAGTTAGCTCAGTTGATGAAACTGGTCTCATAAAATATCATTATTTATGTGTTAATTTTTGGCATCAATTTCATCTTGGGGAATTATTTCCTTAGGGGTGAAAATGATATTTTAATTTTTTTGATTTTGGCTGCTGGCCCTTTAGAAGTTCGCTCAGTTGATAATGCCAGACTCATAAAATGTCATTATTTAGGTGTTACATTTTGGCACCAATTTCATCTTGGGGAATCATTTCCTTGGGGGTGAAAATGATATTTTAATTTTTTTGATTTTGGCTGCTGGCCCTTTAGAAGTTAGCTCAGTTGATGAGACTGGGCTCATAAAATGTCATTATTTATGTGTTAATTTTTGGCACCAATTTCGTCTTGGGGAATTATTTCCTTAGGGGTGAAAATGATATTTTAATATTTTTGATTTTGGCTGCTGGCCCTTTAGAAGTTAGCTCAGTTGATGAGACTGGGCTCATAAAATGTCGTTATTTATGTGTTAATTTTTGGCATCAATTTCATCTTGGGGAATTATTTTCTTAGGGGTGAAAATGATATTTTAATATCTTTGATTTTGGCTGCTGGCCCTTTAGAAGTTCGCTCAGTTGATGAGACCAGACTCATAAAATGTCATTATTTAGGTGTTACTTTTAGGCACCAATTTCATCTTGGGGAATTATTTTCTTAGGGGTGAAAATGATATTTTAATATCTTTGATTTTGGCTGCTGGCCCTTTAGAAGTTCGCTCAGTTGATGAGACCAGACTCATAAAATGTCATTATTTAGGTGTTACTTTTAGGCACCAATTTCATCTTGGGGAATTATTTCCTTGGGGGTGAAAATGATATTTTAATTTTTTCGATTTTGGCTGCTGGCCCTTTAGAAGTTCGCTCAGTTGATGAGACTGGGCTCATAAATTGGCATTATTTAGGTGTTATTTTTTGGCTGCAATTTCATGTTGGGGAATTATTTCCTGAGGGGTGAAAATGATATTTTAATATTTTGGATTTTGGCTACTGGCCCTTTAGAAGTTCGCTCAGTTGATGAGACCGGACTCATAAAATGTCATTATTTATGTGTTAATTTGTGGCATCAATTTCATCTTGGGGAATTATTTCCTTGGGGGTGAAAATGATATTTTAATTTCTTTGATTTTGGCTGCTGGCCCTTAGAAGTTCGCTCAGTTGATGAGACTGGGCTCATAAAATGGCATTATTTAGGTGTTATTTTTTGGCTGCAATTTCATGTTGGGGAATTATTTCCTGAGGGGTGAAAATGATATTTTAATATTTTGGATTTTGGCTACTGGCCCTTTAGAAGTTCGCTCAGTTGATGAGACCGGACTCATAAAATGTCATTATTTATGTGTTAATTTGTGGCATCAATTTCATCTTGGGGAATTATTTCCTTGGGGGTGAAAATGATATTTTAATTTCTTTGATTTTGGCTGCTGGCCCTTTAGAAGTTCGCTCAGTTGATGAGACTGGGCTCATAAAATGGCATTATTTAGGTGTTATTTTTTGGCTGCAATTTCATGTTGGGGAATTATTTCCTTAGGGGTGAAAATGATATATTAATAATTTTGATTTTGGCTGCTGGCCCTTTAGAACTTCGCTCAGTTGATGAGACTGGGCTCATAAAATGTCATTATTTATGTGTTAATTTTTGGCATCAACTTCATGTTGGGGAATTATTTCCTTAGGGGTGAAAATGATATTTTAATATTATTGATTTTGGCTGCTGGCCCTTTAGAAGTTCGCTCAGTTGATGAGACTGGGCTCATAAAATGGCATTATTTAGGTGTTATTTTTTGGCTGCAATTTCATGTTGGGGAATTATTTCCTTAGGGGTGAAAATGATATTTTAATATTATTGATTTTGGCTGCTGGCCCTTTAGAAGTTCGCTCAGTTGATGAGACTGGGCTCATAAAATGTCGTTATTTATGTGTTAATTTTTGGCATCAATTTCATGTTGGGGAATTATTTCCTTAGAGGTGAAAATGATATTTTAATATTTTTGATTTTGGCTGCTCGCCCTTTAGAAGTTCGCTCAGTTGATGAGACTGGACTCATAAAATGTCGTTATTTATGTGTTAATTTTTGGCATCAATTTCATGTTGGGGAATTATGTCCTTAGGGGTGATAATGATATTTTAATACTTTTGATTTTGGCTGCTGGCCCTTTAGAAGTTCGCTCAGTTGATGGGAGTGGGCTCATAAAATGTCATTATTTTGGTGTTACTTTTTGGCACCAATTTCGTCTTGGGGAATTATTTCCTTGGGGGTGAAAATGATATTTTAATATTTTGGATTTTGGCTGCTGGCCCTTTAGAAGTTCGCTCAGTTGATGAGACCGGACTCATAAAATGTCATTATTTATGTGTTAATTTTTGGCATCAATTTCATCTTGGGGAATTATTTCCTTGGGGGTGAAAATGATATTTTAATCTTTGATTTTGGCTGCTGGCCCTTTAGAAGTTAGCTCAGTTGATGAGACTGGGCTCATAAAATGTCATTATTTATGTGTTAATTTTTGGCATCAATTTCATCTTGGGGAATTATTTCCTTAGGGGTGAAAATGATATATTAATAATTTTGATTTTGGCTGCTGGCCCTTTAGAAGTTCGCTCAGTTGATGAGACTGGGCTCATAAAACGTCATTATTTAGGTGTTACTTTTAGGCACCAATTTCATCTTGGGGAATTATTTCCTTGGGGGTGAAAATGATATTTTAATTTTTTCAATTTTGGCTGCTGGCCCTTTAGAAGTTCGCTCAGTTGATGAGACTGGGCTCATAAAATGTCGTTATTTATGTGTTAATTTTTGACATCAATTTCATCTTGGGGAATTATTTTCTTAGGGGTGAAAATGATATTTTAATATCTTTGATTTTGGCTGCTGGCCCTTTAGAAGTTCGCTCAGTTGATGAGACCAGACTCATATAATGTCATTATTTAGGTGTTACTTTTAGGCACCAATTTCATCTTGGGGAATTATTTCCTTGGGGGTGAAAATGATATTTTAATTTTTTCGATTTTGGCTGCTGGCCCTTTAGAAGTTCGCTCAGTTGATGAGACTGGGCTCATAAAATGTCGTTATTTATGTGTTAATTTTTGGCATCAATTTCATGTTGGGGAATTATTTCCTTAGGGGTGAAAATGATATTTTAATATTATTGATTTTGGCTGCTGGCCCTTTAGAAGTTCGCTCAGTTGATGAGACTGGGCTCATAAAATGGCATTATTTAGGTGTTATTTTTTGGCTGCAATTTCATGTTGGGGAATTATTTCCTTAGGGGTGAAAATGATATTTTAATATTATTGATTTTGGCTGCTGGCCCTTTAGAAGTTCGCTCAGTTGATGAGACTGGGCTCATAAAATGTCGTTATTTATGTGTTAATTTTTGGCATCAATTTCATGTTGGGGAATTATTTCCTTAGAGGTGAAAATGATATTTTAATATTTTTGATTTTGGCTGCTCGCCCTTTAGAAGTTCGCTCAGTTGATGAGACTGGACTCATAAAATGTCGTTATTTATGTGTTAATTTTTAGCATCAATTTCATGTTGGGGAATTATGTCCTTAGGGGTGATAATGATATTTTAATACTTTTGATTTTGGCTGCTGGCCCTTTAGAAGTTCGCTCAGTTGATGGGAGTGGGCTCATAAAATGTCATTATTTTGGTGTTACTTTTTGGCACCAATTTCGTCTTGGGGAATTATTTCCTTGGGGGTGAAAATGATATTTTAATATTTTGGATTTTGGCTGCTGGCCCTTTAGAAGTTCGCTCAGTTGATGAGACCGGACTCATAAAATGGCATTATTTAGGTGTTAATTTTTGGCATCAACTTCATGTTGGGGAATTATTTCCTTAGGGGTGAAAATGATATTTTAATATTATTGATTTTGGCTGCTGGCCCTTTAGAAGTTCGCTCAGTTGATGAGACTGGGCTCATAAAATGGCATTATTTAGGTGTTATTTTTTGGCTGCAATTTCATGTTGGGGAATTATTTCCTTAGGGGTGAAAATGATATTTTAATATTATTGATTTTGGCTGCTGGCCCTTTAGAAGTTCGCTCAGTTGATGAGACTGGGCTCATAAAATGTCGTTATTTATGTGTTAATTTTTGGCATCAATTTCATGTTGGGGAATTATTTCCTTAGAGGTGAAGATGATATTTTAATATTTTTGATTTTGGCTGCTCGCCCTTTAGAAGTTCGCTCAGTTGATGAGACTGGACTCATAAAATGTCGTTATTTATGTGTTAATTTTTGGCATCAATTTCATGTTGGGGAATTATGTCCTTAGGGGTGATAATGATATTTTAATACTTTTGATTTTGGCTGCTGGCCCTTTAGAAGTTCGCTCAGTTGATGGGAGTGGGCTCATAAAATGTCATTATTTTGGTGTTACTTTTTGGCACCAATTTCGTCTTGGGGAATTATTTCCTTGGGGGTGAAAATGATATTTTAATATTTTGGATTTTGGCTGCTGGCCCTTTAGAAGTTCGCTCAGTTGATGAGACCGGACTCATAAAATGTCATTATTTATGTGTTAATTTTTGGCATCAATTTCATCTTGGGGAATTATTTCCTTGGGGGTGAAAATGATGTTTTAATCTTTGATTTTGGCTGCTGGCCCTTTAGAAGTTAGCTCAGTTGATGAGACTGGGCTCATAAAATGTCATTATTTATGTGTTAATTTTTGGCATCAATTTCATCTTGGGGAATTATTTCCTTAGGGGTGAATATGATATATTAATAATTTTGATTTTGGCTGCTGGCCCTTTAGAAGTTCGCTCAGTTGATGAGACTGGGCTCATAAAACGTCATTATTTAGGTGTTACTTTTAGGCACCAATTTCATCTTGGGGAATTATTTCCTTGGGGGTGAAAATGATATTTTAATTTTTTCAATTTTGGCTGCTGGCCCTTTAGAAGTTCGCTCAGTTGATGAGACTGGGCTCATAAAATGTCGTTATTTATGTGTTAATTTTTGGCATCAATTTCATCTTGGGGAATTATTTTCTTAGGGGTGAAAATGATATTTTAATATCTTTGATTTTGGCTGCTGGCCCTTTAGAAGTTCGCTCAGTTGATGAGACCAGACTCATAAAGTGTCATTATTTAGGTGTTACTTTTAGGCACCAATTTCATCTTGGGGAATTATTTCCTTGGGGGTGAAAATGATATTTTAATTTTTTCGATTTTGGCTGCTGGCCCTTTAGAAGTTCGCTCAGTTGATGAGACTGGGCTCATAAAATGTCGTTATTTATGTGTTAATTTTTGGCATCAATTTCATGTTGGGGAATTATTACCTTAGGGGTGAAAATGATATTTTAATATTATTGATTTTGGCTGCTGGCCCTTTAGAAGTTCGCTCAGTTGATGAGACTGGGCTCATAAAATGGCATTATTTAGGTGTTATTTTTTGGCTGCAATTTCATGTTGGGGAATTATTTCCTGAGGGGTGAAAATGATATTTTAATATTTTGGATTTTGGCTACTGGCCCTTTAGAAGTTCGCTCAGTTGATGAGACCGGACTCATAAAATGTCATTATTTATGTGTTAATTTGTGGCATCAATTTCATCTTGGGGAATTATTTCCTTGGGGGTGAAAATGATATTTTAATTTCTTTGATTTTGGCTGCTGGCCCTTAGAAGTTCGCTCAGTTGATGAGACTGGGCTCATAAAATGGCATTATTAAGGTGTTATTTTTTGGCTGCAATTTCATGTTGGGGAATTATTTCCTGAGGGGTGAAAATGATATTTTAATATTTTGGATTTTGGCTACTGGCCCTTTAGAAGTTCGCTCAGTTGATGAGACCGGACTCATAAAATGTCATTATTTATGTGTTAATTTGTGGCATCAATTTCATCTTGGGGAATTATTTCCTTGGGGGTGAAAATGATATTTTAATTTCTTTGATTTTGGCTGCTGGCCCTTTAGAAGTTCGCTCAGTTGATGAGACTGGGCTCATAAAATGGCATTATTTAGGTGTTATTTTTTGGCTGCAATTTCATGTTGGGGAATTATTTCCTTAGGGGTGAAAATGATATTTTAATATTATTGATTTTGGCTGCTGGCCCTTTAGAAGTTCGCTCAGTTGATGAGACTGGGCCCATAAAATGTCATTATTTATATGTTAATTTTTGGCATCAATTTCATCTTGGGGAATTATTTCCTTAGGGGTGAAAATGATATTTTAATACTTTTGATTTTGGCTGCTGGCCCTTTAGAAGTTCGCTCAGTTGATGGGAGTGGGCTCATAAAATGTCATTATTTTGGTGTTACTTTTTGGCACCAATTTCGTCTTGGGGAATTATTTCCTTGGGGGTGAAAATGATATTTTAATATTTTGGATTTTGGCTGCTGGCCCTTTAGAAGTTCGCTCAGTTGATGAGACCGGACTCATAAAATGGCATTATTTAGGTGTTAATTTTTGGCATCAACTTCATGTTGGGGAATTATTTCCTTAGGGGTGAAAATGATATTTTAATATTATTGATTTTGGCTGCTGGCCCTTTAGAAGTTCGCTCAGTTGATGAGACTGGGCTCATAAAATGGCATTATTTAGGTGTTATTTTTTGGCTGCAATTTCATGTTGGGGAATTATTTCCTTAGGGGTGAAAATGATATTTTAATATTATTGATTTTGGCTGCTGGCCCTTTAGAAGTTCGCTCAGTTGATGAGACTGGGCTCATAAAATGTCGTTATTTATGTGTTAATTTTTGGCATCAATTTCATGTTGGGGAATTATTTCCTTAGAGGTGAAGATGATATTTTAATATTTTTGATTTTGGCTGCTCGCCCTTTAGAAGTTCGCTCAGTTGATGAGACTGGACTCATAAAATGTCGTTATTTATGTGTTAATTTTTGGCATCAATTTCATGTTGGGGAATTATGTCCTTAGGGGTGATAATGATATTTTAATACTTTTGATTTTGGCTGCTGGCCCTTTAGAAGTTCGCTCAGTTGATGGGAGTGGGCTCATAAAATGTCATTATTTTGGTGTTACTTTTTGGCACCAATTTCGTCTTGGGGAATTATTTCCTTGGGGGTGAAAATGATATTTTAATATTTTGGATTTTGGCTGCTGGCCCTTTAGAAGTTCGCTCAGTTGATGAGACCGGACTCATAAAATGTCATTATTTATGTGTTAATTTTTGGCATCAATTTCATCTTGGGGAATTATTTCCTTGGGGGTGAAAATGATATTTTAATCTTTGATTTTGGCTGCTGGCCCTTTAGAAGTTAGCTCAGTTGATGAGACTGGGCTCATAAAATGTCATTATTTATGTGTTAATTTTTGGCATCAATTTCATCTTGGGGAATTATTTCCTTAGGGGTGAATATGATATATTAATAATTTTGATTTTGGCTGCTGGCCCTTTAGAAGTTCGCTCAGTTGATGAGACTGGGCTCATAAAACGTCATTATTTAGGTGTTACTTTTAGGCACCAATTTCATCTTGGGGAATTATTTCCTTGGGGGTGAAAATGATATTTTAATTTTTTCAATTTTGGCTGCTGGCCCTTTAGAAGTTCGCTCAGTTGATGAGACTGGGCTCATAAAATGTCGTTATTTATGTGTTAATTTTTGGCATCAATTTCATCTTGGGGAATTATTTTCTTAGGGGTGAAAATGATATTTTAATATCTTTGATTTTGGCTGCTGGCCCTTTAGAAGTTCGCTCAGTTGATGAGACCAGACTCATAAAATGTCATTATTTAGGTGTTACTTTTAGGCACCAATTTCATCTTGGGGAATTATTTCCTTGGGGGTGAAAATGATATTTTAATTTTTTCGATTTTGGCTGCTGGCCCTTTAGAAGTTCGCTCAGTTGATGAGACTGGTCATAAAATGTCGTTATTTATGTGTTAATTTTTGGCATCAATTTCATGTTGGGGAATTATTACCTTAGGGGTGAAAATGATATTTTAATATTATTGATTTTGGCTGCTGGCCCTTTAGAAGTTCGCTCAGTTGATGAGACTGGGTTCATAAAATGGCATTATTTAGGTGTTATTTTTTGGCTGCAATTTCATGTTGGGGAATTATTTCCTGAGGGGTGAAAATGATATTTTAATATTTTGGATTTTGGCTACTGGCCCTTTAGAAGTTCGCTCAGTTGATGAGACCGGACTCATAAAATGTCATTATTTATGTGTTAATTTGTGGCATCAATTTCATCTTGGGGAATTATTTCCTTGGGGGTGAAAATGATATTTTAATTTCTTTGATTTTGGCTGCTGGCCCTTAGAAGTTCGCTCAGTTGATGAGACTGGGCTCATAAAATGGCATTATTAAGGTGTTATTTTTTGGCTGCAATTTCATGTTGGGGAATTATTTCCTGAGGGGTGAAAATGATATTTTAATATTTTGGATTTTGGCTACTGGCCCTTTAGAAGTTCGCTCAGTTGATGAGACCGGACTCATAAAATGTCATTATTTATGTGTTAATTTGTGGCATCAATTTCATCTTGGGGAATTATTTCCTTGGGGGTGAAAATGATATTTTAATTTCTTTGATTTTGGCTGCTGGCCCTTTAGAAGTTCGCTCAGTTGATGAGACTGGGCTCATAAAATGGCATTATTTAGGTGTTATTTTTTGGCTGCAATTTCATGTTGGGGAATTATTTCCTTAGGGGTGAAAATGATATTTTAATATTATTGATTTTGGCTGCTGGCCCTTTAGAAGTTCGCTCAGTTGATGAGACTGGGCCCATAAAATGTCATTATTTATATGTTAATTTTTGGCATCAATTTCATCTTGGGGAATTATTTCCTTAGGGGTGAAAATGATATATTAATAATTTTGATTTTGGCTGCTGGCCCTTTAGAACTTCGCTCAGTTGATGAAACTGGGCTCATAAAATGTCATTATTTATGTGTTAATTTTTGGCATCAACTTCATGTTGGGGAATTATTTCCTTAGGGGTGAAAATGATATTTTAATATTATTGATTTTGGCTGCTGGCCCTTTAGAAGTTCGCTCAGTTGATGAGACTGGGCTCATAAAATGGCATTATTTAGGTGTTATTTTTTGGCTGCAATTTCATGTTGGGGAATTATTTCCTTAGGGGTGAAAATGATATTTTAATATTATTGATTTTGGCTGCTGGCCCTTTAGAAGTTCGCTCAGTTGATGAGACTGGGCTCATAAAATGTCGTTATTTATGTGTTAATTTTTGGCATCAATTTCATGTTGGGGAATTATGTCCTTAGGGGTGATAATGATATTTTAATACTTTTGATTTTGGCTGCTCGCCCTTTAGAAGTTCGCTCAGTTGATGAGACTGGACTCATAAAATGGCATTATTTAGGTGTTATTTTTTGGCTGCAATTTCATCTTGGGGAATTATTTCCTTAGGGGTAAAAATGATATTTTAATTGTTTTTATTTTGGCTGCTACCCCTTTAGATGATCGCTCAGTTAATAACCCGATATATAAGCACGTATCATACCGTCAATAGTGTTTATTCGTAATAACGACGCCACTGGTCGTTCGGGCATCTTCGGAAAATTGTCTGCTGGGTTTTAGCTGCCAAGTTCACACCGGTGTAGTGATATACCATTTTATTAGCCATTTCGTTACCTAAGTGGTTTTTGTTTCGGCAATGACTACTCCCCCTCTACCATTTTATGTATATGATAGCTGCACTACTGCATATTGCACCTGTCATGGAGCACATTCTACAAGCGATGATAGGATGTAAGGAATACATTGGTGTTTAGAGGTTAACTTGTAATTTTAAGGGCCAGTTGTACAAATGCCGGTTTAACTCGAGCTTTATTGAACGTGAACTTAGCTTAACGTTGACATCCTTTGTACAATCATCGGTTTAGTTAAACCTTGTTGATAATAAAATTCAATATGGTTGGCACTAATGAATCATTGCGTACTGTCATGATTATCCAAAAAAATAACCTCTTCTGATTTGTCACTGTGACGTTTTGTAAGTGTCAAATTCGGGCAACGGCCGTTTCTGTCTCTGTTCTTTTATAATCTCTCATTGTTAAATTAGACACAAATCTTTCCAAAAATATAACCTAATAAAGTGACATGCAATTTGAAGGTTCCTGCTTGACATATCATGTCATTTGTATCAGGTTAGGTTCAATCGTTTAAGCTCGTGTTAAGCTTGGAGTGGGAGGCTAGCCAGCATTGTACGACGGGACGTTTTGCAACTGACGTGGTTTAACGTCGGCTTACCTTAAACCGAAGTTTAAGCTTGCATTGTACAACCGGCCCTCGTTCTACATAATCGTCGTTCTACATAATATAATACATACCATTTTTCCACTACGTGTAACATACTTTCCGTTACTCTCCATGTCACCTTGTTGGAAGTATGCTGCAAACCTATGAAGGTATTGGTCATACGGTAGAAGGGCTTGAGTTTCGGCGCCAAAGAAGTTATTATACCAAATTCCGAGCAATGCCAAAATTACAGGACCCTACAATAAATCAAACGAGAACCCATTAATTCACAAAATGATATACTTTCGTCCAAGTACAATCATTTTACAATGACCTATTTTAAATGAATGAATAACTTCGTTTCACAAATCTTTCTACTCTATAACAGTACTTCAATTGTCTATGAATCGGCACTTTATTGCAATCTGTCGCTGGAAGAGAAACTGCAAATTAAGAAATTAGGAGAGCCAAAATCCAATTTAAACATTGAAAACGCAGTGGACCATAATTACGCTGTCGTAAATTTGTTAAAAACATGATAAAAACAATTGGATAAGTGGCTAGGAAGAAGTTAACAAACTGTTTCGTATCTGTTCTATTTGGAGCTTCGAATATTGAAGGTGGATAGAATTAACAATAAACATCTATGTTATTCCGAATAACTAGGAGTCACGGGACGGCTGGTAAACAAGAAAATCGAATGAATGAACGGCGTTGGATAAGCGTTGTCAGGTGCATAACGAAATCGATATATTTGCAACATGTGACACTCGAGAACGTATGTTGGTACAAAGCATTTTCTTTGAGAATGTAAAAACGACACTGTTAGTATATTGTATTAAGCTTCTACTGAGTGATAAAGTACCAACACTAAGCGCTAGAAGCGGTAATTTATAATTTTGCTTAAAAAAGTCCCACTCGTGATTATACGGGAATAACGCGGATGAGATACGGCAACATTGCCAACATCCACAAACCCATTCCCACAATGCGCTACGCTAAATGCTAGAAAAATAAAATGGTGGTTATCGTGGTTATGTACTGAAACCTGTTGTCGATTGCACGCGAGAGTTTTTTGTGGAATTTTGACTGCATTTTAAGTGGAATAATTGCAAAATCATGCCGAAACGCTGTAATGTTTGCGGAAAATACGGTGGGAATGATAAAGGACAATTTTTTCACCTTAAAATGACTGCCATGTACTCTTTATATTTGTAACCAATCAGCAGCGGGAGCCAAGCCAATCGGCTGCGGGAGTCTCGGTCACGTGTGATCACGTCTCCATTCATAACTGAATGAGCATCACTGCCGGCGTTGCCATATTGTACACAATGCATTGACATTTGTGTATTCAAGTGACAAATATGCGGGTTCCTACAATTGTAATAGGAAATATTCAGGGGTGATCTGACAACATACCTCGTGATGTGAACCGAAATACTTTGTAACAATACCCCTCATTGCCCCTATACTTTGGCTGAATGTTAATACTATCCACCTTTAATGTTCGAAGATTTGGAGGAACTGTGACTTGGTCAAAAAAATGCACGGACAATCTTGGACATATATACAGGGTGTTCCCTAGGTTGGGATTTTTCTTCTAAGGGCATATAGTAAAGGAGTGATTTGGCTATCTCGTGCAAAGAGCTATAGATACAGGATATTTGCATTCACATCATAGTGGACACGCTGGACGACCTAGACAACCTCGAATGGTCCAAATTGAAGAATAAATGTACTAATGCGAAAGCTTATGCTTTGTTATTTCAAAGGCAGTTGTTTCTAAAAAGGACAGTTCCAACTTTGAAAACCCTGTATATGAAAAAAAAATTATATTGCTTTATGAGGGGTGATACACGTACGAGCAGGTACGCGTACTTATGGCTCGACGACCTTTTTCGCCTGTGTGTCACCGTAAGTACGCGTACTTTAAAACCGCCGCAAACCGCCGGCGATCCAACCGGTTTGAAATCTTGCTCGTAGCTTGTCTCGGCTCGTACTGCGAGCCGCGAGCCACCACTCTGTTTCAGCAGGCCATCGATGCGCAACGCTTGTTGTGTTTGGCGTTTGTTGAAAGTTCTGTTTATTTAGGAAAATTATTAGAATGAGTGATTTCAGCTTCACGTGTGTCCGACGTCGCGAACTTAAAAACCGCGTACTTAAAGTTCGTACGTGTATCACCTCTTTAAAACTTAGGCTCTCATTCTGGCACAATTGGCTTAAGTCGCCACTGCTCTAGAGTAGTTATAAGTTTATTTAATATTGCGTTGCTCTTATCTACAATGTAGTTGTACGTCTTGCGGTAGCTATTACTATATCTGCATGCAAATGAGCGTATTAACCTACACGTAAATCTAAGTGTATTAAGAATCTTGTTACATTAGCATACACCATTATTATTGGGGCAGCTTCATCCCACTGAAAAATGTATAACAAGTGCCATTTTAGGCTTAGATTCTATTTAATGTGTGCAATAGCATTATACTGCTCGAATGAAATATATTCTTTTGTCCTCTTGCTTGTAAAACTCTTCCGTCGTCGTGAATGAATAGTGTTATTTTCAAATCAATTGATCAGATAAAGTACATATTTTAATGGTCACTGTTTTACTTACATTTTTCTCCAATGGTGCACTGGTGAAGTGCTTGTCCATCCAGTGGGCGCCTTCTAAAAGTTGCACAAAGTTGTCAAACCCAATGGAAAGCGAAATGCTCAGACCAATAGCAGACCACAGGGAGTATCTGCCTCCGACCCAATCCCAGAAGCCGAACATATTGGCTGTATCGATACCAAAATCTTTCACTTTAGCCTCATTTGTACTCAAGGCTACGAAATGCTTGGCAACTGCGGACGGCTAAAAATGTATTTTTATAGTTGTATTTGTGAGCCACAAAAACATCACGCCAAAAACTGTTGCAAAGTGAATTGTGTTGCTAAATCTTAATCAATGGTTGAGTTAATTCTGTGAAGTCCAGCCTTAGGTAAAATAATCGCCATACATTTTATACTTGCATCTTTCGTTCCAGAATTCATGCTATTACTAAACCTACGTCAAAACATCGCATTTCAGCATACGCCTAAAGGGTCAGATATACTTTGCGATGAAGAAGATGGAACCTTGCTCCCCAGTTTTTCCGGACATAAACTAAAGTATACTAAAGGTCATATTGATATGAATATAGATATATTTATTAAAATAAAAAACATGAGATATTAATTTCTTCAAAATAACATCAGCAATATATAAACACTCGTCGAACCTAGAGTCCAAATTTGCAATAATAATTTACTCAAGAATGTTTGACTTACACTGACTCAAATTGTGCAATCCATCTGCTGCTGATGCCCAACGCAGAAATCATTATTTGTATAAAAATGGGCCACACAAAATGAACGCTGTTCGCTCTGCTACTGAATTTTCATGAATTGAGCTACTGATCTCCACCGCTCGCGTTCGTACATCTTTGTGGCTCCCGTCTATAGAGGAGCAGTTTACAGAGACTACTATGACCCATATCTTCGACTTATCTTTTCTTATACAGGGTGGCCAATCGGGTGACGATAATAATTTTTTTTTAGATAGCCCGTACCGAGACCTATCCAAAACACCCCCATGTATGTGTACCGATTATTGATAGTTTTCGAGTTATGATTTTTTTTTGAAAACTTAGAGATTTTCCAGTTTTTCCAAGAAATCGTCAAAAACAAAAACAAGAATGCTTTTTGGCTTTTATTTTTTTCAGCAATTATACTCAGTATTAAGCCTATTTTAATATCCAATAAAGAGAGTATGTACATCCGAACAATAATTAAGTACATTTTGGGGCCAAATTTTGAAATCTCTGTTTTTAGTCGGGAGACCAAAACCTTCAAAATAAAATTAAAAATACTTATGCCTGGTTCTGGAGCTCCAATCTAATCTTAAAAACTCTGCAAGACATTGCACTTTCGAAATAATGGTGAAAAAATAGCACTTATGGGGGCATTTTGCGCCGTACGTGACTGTTAAAGGTAAAAAGGTGATGATTCACGAATTTCCAAAATGATTTAAAAAACTATTATTTTACTTTATTATGACAAATTAAAGAAACAAAAACCCATAACAACTAATAAACATGATAATCATTGATGTTTTAATCACTTGTAATAAAGAAAATTAATACCTGTGCTTTTTGCTGTGTACTATTGAACTTCTGCTAAATTAAGTCGTATGGAAAGTTAACAAAGGAAAAGAATAATAAAACAACAATCTGACTTTTAATTCCATGGCGGAATTACCTGGGAAGCGTTATCGTAGCATACGCCATCCCTTTTACTTCCCACACCGATAGGTGAGGGGAGGATTGCGATCGTGAAAATTTTCGATTTTGAGATAATAGGTTTTTTGGACGTTTTATAATGTCTACATAACGAAAATCCGCGTCACTCATTTCCGTCGTTCTGTCTGTCGGTCTGCCTGTCGGGCTGTCTGTCGGTCTGTCTGTCTGTCTGTACGCGTTTTTCTAGCCTCGTAATCTCATTAACCGCTGCATGGACTGTGATGAAATTTGGGCAGCAATATGCTGTGGGTTCTTAGTAGGTAATGCTGCCATAATTTTGAAAATCGGTACATGAGCGGCGGAGTAATTAAAACAAAAATTTCAAATATTCCTCAAGCTTCGTTTTTAGGCGTTTTAGAGGTTCTTCATCATTTTCTGCGTTTTTTTTTGGGTGGGGGTGGAATTTGGGTGTTTGGGTGTTTGGGCAAAAAGCTACTCTGAAAGGGATGGCGTATGCTACGACATCGCTTCCCAGGTAATTCTGCCATGAAATTGGAAATGAGATTATTGTTTATTATTCCTTTCCTTTGTTAACTTTCCATACAACTTAATTTAGCAGAAGTTCAATAGTACATAGCAAAAACACTTCAAAAATCACAACTTGGGTATTAATTTTTTTATTAAAAGTCATCAAAACATAAATGATTATCGGGTTTATTAGTTCTTTTTTTTTAGTTTGTCATAATAACGCAAAATAATAGTTTTTTAAATCATTTTGGAAATTCGTGAATTATCACCTTTTTACCTTTAACACTCACGTACGGTGCAAAATGTCCCCATAAGTGCTACTTTTTCATTATTATTTTGAAAATGCAATGTCTTGCAAAGTTTTTAAGATTAGTTTGAAGTTCCAGGACCAGGCATAAATATTTTTAATCTTATTTTGAAGGTTTTGGTCTCCTGACTAAAAATAGAGATTTCAAACTTTGGCCCCAAAATGAACTTAATTATTGTTCGGATGTACATATTCTCTTTATTGGATATTAAAATAGGCTTAATACTGAGTATAACTGCAGAAAAAAATAAACGCCAAAAAGCATTTTGTTTTTGTTTTTGACGATTTCTTGGAAAAACTGGAAAAATCAAAGAAAAAATCATAACTCGAAAAATATCAGCAATCGGTACACATATATGGGGGTGTTTTGGATAGGTCTCGGTACGGGCTATCTAAAAAAAAATGATTATCGTCACCCGATTGGCCACCCTGTATAAATCCTCCCAATAAATATTTTGTAAATCGCAATCATAACACATTCAGGTAAGAGCAGCTATTTTCTACGTCTTATGTTATTATAATTAATTTTAGCTTTAGTTCAACCATGTCCATTCACTACGTTAAAATGTAAATGATATCAAGTATATCTGCTAACAAAATACAAATATATTTTTGATAATTTTCTGATTGAAATTCAATATTCTCCACCCCACTGTTGCAATTCCATATGCACACTTCACCTTCAGTCGTTGCTTTGGTTGGAGAACATCTCCCATATTACGGAGTTCTCTCGTGCCATGCTCTATCGAAATCCTTCGGAACATCGAGTATAAGGACTGGAAACTCGCCATGAAGTTTAATTATTCCGCTCAACATTATGGTGAAGTAAACCATATAATGAATGGATGTATGCCTTCCGTAATGTTGTTTTCATGTATGTACCTCGAAAGAAGCGCTTGATGTAGAAGAAGACGGTATCGGTAACTTTATACATTATGTGTGAAAAGATTGACTTATGTGCAGTTGTTCGGAATAAGAAATGTAATTTATAACGATATAAACGGATAAAAAACATCCGAAAAATAGCGTACTAACACTGAAAGAAGCTTCAATCCCAAGTGGAATAATAAGGATCTGAGGTTTAGTCCATGATTGTACAAGATGTACATACAGTGTTTAAGAAATTTCTAGGGACAGTCAGTGGCGGGTCGTGGTCATTGAAGAAGGAGTTTCACTAGCTACCTCCCCTCAATCATAATTATTTTTTTTTAATATGCAAATGTATTTTGGCTTTAAATAGATTGATATAAATAAGAAAGAGAATATGATAAACATCTTGATTCAAAACATATTCAGATCTGAAATAAAATAAAAGCTTATAGATTCTTTATTACAGTGTACATTGTTTAAACGTTTAATGATTTAAACATTGTTTTAGTCAATTGTATTGTTCTTATTTGAAGCAAATTTGTCAATAACAGCTTTATTAAGGTTTGGAATACCATCTATATTTTTTCCAGTTTTTTTGCTCTAAAATCATAAGCTAAAATTGTTTCGTGAATACTCCACCGTAAAACGGTTGATGTTTTATAATATACTTATTCGATTAGTTATTACAACGTAAAACTCTGCGAACGGCACTGACATTACTTGAATAGCAGACAACGGATCACAAGAAAAGTGTGTGCCTCAACCTATTTAAATTTGCGATACATATACACCACGCCTTCATCACCGCACGTGCGATTGCCGAACGGCCATCGCGTCGCCGACGTGTCGGTTAGATAGCCGGCTCTATTCGGGCCACGCTACAATTCGTCATTGTCTGTCAGAGCGGTCCGGTGGACCTTTGCTCTGAGTTGCAATCGTGTCGGTCGATCGGTCTGTCAGGTCTGGTTACCCAGAAACCAGACAAAGTCAGGGAGAAGTAAGGGAAGAAAAAGGAAAGGAAGGAAGGAGAAGAGCAAAGAGGAGGAAGTTCGTCAGTTGGAGGATTTAGCTTGACATAGCCGATTAAAGTTCGGAAATTTTTGGGTTTGACCAGGAGTTAATTTTGAGGTTACATGTCTAAAAAGGAAAAATTTAGTTTTCAAAATTGCACGACTTAATTTTGATCACAATGCGAGCCGCGGCCTTGTGTGCTTGCGAACTTGCTCGACTGTGTAGTTCACTGACTCACGCAACAGAGGGTTGCTGTGCGATTCCGCTTGACTATAACGTCGTTGCGCTTGCTGTTTAATGTCATCCCTCAAGTAAGGGATGTCAAGGTCTCTGTGAAGGGTGTCGTTAGAAACATACCATGGGGCGTTAGTGATTATACGTAATGTCCTGCTCTGCAGAACCTGCAGGCTTCGCATGTGCGTTTTGGCAAGGAAACACCAAGCCGCACATGCGTAGGTAATTGCCGGTCTAATAATCATCTTGTATAGTCGAATTTTATTCACCAAACTTAATTTTGAAGTTCTACATAACATAGGGTAGAGTTGACGAAACGTAATTTCGAATTATGTTCTTAACGCTTCAGTGTGCTTCTGCCAAGTCATGCCCTTGTCGAGGGTAATTCCTAGGTACTTGGCAAAATTTTCCCATGGAATCCTAGCACCGTTCACTGAGACCTCTAACGGGGCACCACGACGCTTTTTGGTACAATATATAGCCTGCGTTTTCGAATGATTAATTTTGATGAGCCCCCGATCCGCCCACTCCAACACTTCATCCACCGCAAGCTGCAGCCCATCGCGGACCAGATCTCCAGTCCACGACTGAGCTACAATCGCAGTGTCCTCAGCGTAGAGATAGACTTCACAGTTGCTGGGGCAAGGGACGTCATGAATAAAAAGTGAATAAAGGATAGGTCCAAGGACCGAACCCTGAGGAACACCGGCCTTTATGGGCCGTAATGTCGAAAAAGTATTGTTAATTTTGATTCTAAATTTCCTTCCTTCGAGAAAGGATTTTAAAAGTTTTAGAAGCCAAAATGGGAAACCCTTTTGAATTAATTTATAGAGGAGGCCCTCATGCCACACCTTGTCTAAGCCTTTGATACATCCAGAAGCAAGATGCCAGTACTTTTGTCTTGGGTGAATCCACTGGTTATACGCTCCACCCGCCTGACTGCCTGCAACTCCGTGCTGTGCTCAGACCGAAATAAAAATTGAGGAATCGTATTGTGATCTGACGAGCAATTCTCAAGGTGACGTTTAATCACATTTTCGGCAAGCTTAGACGGAGCAGACAATAGACTAATGGGACGATAACCCTGCGGAAAAATCGAACCCACCTTCTTTGGAATCACGATGACATCAGCAACCTTCCAGGCCTTCGGAAAGTACTGAGTTCTGAGAATTGCGTTAATTATTGACACCAGATATGTCAAAGCCTTCGGCGAAAGTAACTTCAATGCCTTATTTGTGATCTGGTCCTCTCCAGGTGCTTTACGCACCTTTAGGTCTTTAATATGACCTTGAAGCTCTGCTGGAGTGCAATGAGGAATCACTTGTGATTCTTCGGGTGTGCTATGTAGAGCTTCTGTAGAAGACTTTTCCGAAGAAGAATATTCAGAAGAGGAATCACAAACAGAAGCATCATCGCCACTGACGCCATTGGCCCTAAAATATCTCCTGACGGATCTTACAATTTGTCGCTCCTCATCGAGGTCATTATCCAGATCATAGGCATCAGCAAAAACCTCCACCTTTTCCTCAGTCGTGAAGACAACACCTCCAGGACCATGGATATGGGGAAGTTGTTCCCGTTTGCCATTCCTGAGCGATTTTGCTACTTTCCAGAGAGGAACACTTGAGTCGAGCATTCCCGCCAGAAAGTCGCTCCACTGCTCGGAATTCATGAAGAGCGTTTCTCACTTCATGGACAAGATTTGTGGCCCTACGGATGTCGTTGGGATGACAAGATCTTTTCGCTTGTTTGATTGCTGACCTTTTATCAGAAATTTTTTGCCTAATGTCGGCAGGGAGGAAAGGTCTACCCGGTCTCCGTACAGGAAGAACGGCTGCATGTTGTAAAGCTTGTTGCACAAACCCTGTCCATTCCACTTGAGCGGCATCTATTTCATTCTCATCATCTATGACGGGGATATCTGGAAACTCTCTGAGAAGGGACTTGTATAGTTCCCAATCAACGCGTTTCTTTGGAGAAGTTTCCTCCTCCAAAGTAGTCCCATCACCCACCTCCAAAACTACAGGAACATGGTCGCTTGAGATGTCATACATGACACGAGAAGTAATACTGTATCTACAGCTTCTAGATATTGCAAAATCAATTACATCTGATGCTTGAAGATGATTGAATGGATAGTGTGTAGGCTCGTCAGTGCTATGTATGAGGCACCCATTTCGTACTACATGGTTATACAGCCGAATTCCACTGGTAGAATTTAGCCTGGAATGCCATGCTTGATGTTTGCAGTTGAAGTCCCCTGCCACGAGAAGCGGACCCGAGTAGTCCAAGAGAACCTCCAAGTCCGCCTCACGTAACCTGGCACCACACCTGACATACACCGATGTGATCTTCAACGCCTCCTGCCATATTGACCACCACAGAAGCTGCCTCGATGGTTTGCATCTCAGCATTTGTGCTTCTGTGATAGTCAATACCACGTTTGATCGGCACCGCCAAGCCGCCACCCCGTCCATTCAGTCTATGAGCGCGGATGACATCATAATTCGAGAAAGCTAGGCGATCTCCTGGATTAAGTAATGTTTCCTGCAGCAGAGCTACGGCTATGCATTCATCCAAAAGAACTTGGTGAAACTCCCGTTTTTTGGGAATGTCCCTTAGACCTAAACAATTCCAAAAAAGAATTTTGATAAATGCAGGCTGTCTACTATTGTACCTAGACATTTACCGGAAAAATCGCCTGTGTGGCGCTTATCAGAGGACTAATTATTTGCTGCAAGGACTTGAGCGCTGTTGCCAAGTCCACGCTTTGAGCAGTCGAAGGTGAGCTCGAGGCAGCAGGAGTAGTCAAGGTTGAAACCTTGGCTGCGTCCGCGTATGAATTGGTTCGCCTTTGTGCGATGACTTGTAGATTTCTCCTAGGAGTGAATCTGCAGGTGGGACTGTTTGCCGGATGATCCCCACCACAGTTCGCACATTTGCGCACCTCTTGTCCTGTTTGAAGGCACAGATGTGTCATGTGGTCTTGGGCACATTTCAGACACTTTGGAGAAGCAGTACAGTACGACTGAGCGTGTCCATACTTTTGGCGGCGGTGAGACTGTCCTATCAATCGGGAGTTCTTTTGCACCTCAACTCTGACAGACAGTCCTAGAAATTCGTGCTCATTAAAAACTTGCTGAGATTTTTCTGTCTTTGGCAGAATCATCACTACCAAAGGCATGGGCACGCCACCGTTGCGCTTCAGGCGAATTATGTGGTGGGGAGCATAACCCTTCTGTTCGAGCTCCTCTTTGATTTCCTGCTCTTTAGTTGATGCTGGGATCCCTCTGATGACAGCGTGGATGTTTCTTTCGGAGGGCAGAGGAAATGTGTGGTGAGGAATATTTTCCTCTTTAAAAAGACGATAATCGTCCTCGCTTTTGGGCACTATACGTATCCCAGCATCAACAGCTACTGCGCGCGTAATCTTTATGCCAAGGCTAATGAAAGAATAGTTAATGGTGCGCCATTTCGTCGCATCCCTCAATACAACAGGAGTCACTCGGCCTTGACGAGTTTGTTGATCCTGTGTATCAACGGTAGCTTGAGATGGCGAAACAGCAATGTTGCTGCCAGCCGATGGAGCAGCTGGTGATAGTGATATAGGCATTTCAGCCCGTTTTGAGGTTGGGGTTTGCACACCCATTGGCTGGCTGGCAGAAGTAGAAAGAACTGACGCAGGCGGTATTTGGTTTATTGACGTGGCGCTTATTGGGGATATGTGTGTCGGTAAAGGCGGAAATTCGTCTACTTTACTAACTGTTCGCTTTTTGGGCTGTCATGTCTGCGCTTTGATAATTTGTCTGTCATTATTAGGCATGAATTTATTAAGAAGATTATTAAGATTAAAAACCTGGGTATTTAGTGACTCAACGCAGTCCGTCAGTCTCTTGATTTGCTCTGCCTGGTCCTTAATTTGTTGTGCCTGGTCTGCAATGATGCGATGTAGCTTATCCTGCTGCTCTGTTCCATAGCTGCCACCACATTTCTCCATAGCTGTCACTGTGGACGTCTGGCTCTGGTGCCGCGTGCTTTCGAATTTTTGCTGCTGGCTCTCAAGCTGGTCGAAATTCGGGTTGCCTCCATTTGTGGCCGTGGAGGGGTCACCAAGTGACCCCCCAAACTCATCTTCCATATTTATTTCTGCTTTCTACTCAAATTATTTAATAAAAATCGCTTGACTCAATTCTGACACTTCGTGTCGGTTGACGTCTTAGTCGTCATTTCGGGCCACGCTGTCGACAACCCTAATTGCCATTAGCGTACAACAAAATATTAGGAAGGTTCAGGCACGATAAAAAATAAATCTTGATTTTTTTTTAATTTTTTGAGGGGTGCACGTGCTCATGTGCTCTCATGGACGAACCGTCCCTGGTGACAGTGCCTGTGAACATTTTAAAGCAAAGAAATATACTTACATCTTTGGCAGCGTCCAAGAACCATGTCTTGGCAGATGTAGCATTGGTGATGGTTTCTTGGGTAGTGAACGTTTTAGATGCTATGATAAATAATACAGTTTCTGGGCAGATCTTCTTTAATACTTCAGCCAAATGCGTACCATCGATATTGGAAACAAAGTGAAGTGTCAAGCCTTTGTTATAAGGTTTCAAAGCCTCTGTAACCATCAGCGGTCCTAAATCAGAACCTCCAATGCCAATATTCACTACATCTGTTATTTTTTGGCCAGTATACCTGAAATACGCATAATTCACATTCTTTAACTGAAACAAGGTTCAGGTAAAAAAGACGAAAGTGTCCAATAAAAATGTGTATGATGCGGAGTGTCCGACGACGATTAAGACAAGCAACATATCGGAACTAGGCAGAAGTAGAGAACTATGATTTTGGGGATGTAAACTAAAACAAATGTTGTGCCTTTTCTTGTTGCCTACCCAATGAGGTATTTGTTTTTGGTCACGTGACGTCCGATTCAAAATTATTATGTGTGCCTTTCTGTGTTTCTCGCAATAAAACAATTCCAACAAAGTAGCACACTTGGGGGTCTAAAGTGATTCATTCAAGAGCTACAAGTACTTAAAGGATTGTACCACTACGAATAATTTTAACATGTACCCCTACAGTTAAATTATTTTGCGTTCGTTTCATTTTTTGGTACAATCCAAGTACCTATAGCTATTGAATGAATCACTTTAGACCCCAAGTGTGCTAGTTTATTGGATTCGTTTTATCGGAAGTAATACAGAAAGGCACAAATATACAGGGTGTGCCATTAATAATTTTGAATTGGACGTCACATGACCAAAATCAAATACCTCATTGGGTAACACGATAACAAGAAAAGATACATTTGCTCTGATTTACACCCCCAAAATTATAATTCTCTACTAGTGCCTAGTTCCGATATATTGTTTGTCTTAATCGTCGTAGGACAACCCTGTTTTAATAAACAACTCTGATCGAAACCATGCAAACAATAAAACTGAACATATCACTCTTCGTCGACCTAAAATGCTTACCCTTTCCAGTTGCCCGATATAACATCATTGGTGAATGCTTTCATATGATCCAGTACACTGTTGACTTCAGGCATTACATCTTTACCATCAACTAATAATGGACAGTTCGACCTATTACGTAGTGCTATATGAAGTACAGCCCTAAAACAATAAAAATCGACAAATATTCAGATTAATAGTTCCATGTATACACGATATAGCACTCTGGATATCAATCTTTTTTGGTTTTCATTTTATTTTAATTTTCAAACAAATCGGTGTTTTTCAATTTTCCTGCATGCAAGCAACCTAGCAGGCCGTGAAAAATAAACAAAAGCTCGATAATATGGAAGAAATCAACTAACTTAGTAGAAAGATGTAAACTAACTAGAGCAACGAGGCAAGATTATGAAAATTCCTTACAAAACATTAGCTTTAACCAGAAACAATAGCGATAACAAGAACGCTCATTTTTCACAGCCTACTAGCTATTAGCCAATTTCCAAAGTCAATAAATCATTTAATCAAAGGAAAACTTCTAGTGATTGTTGCTGGCAGTAGAATATCAATATCTATGTCTTCTGAATAAATTTTCACATTTAATGTTATAAAAAAGTAGCCATTTCCGTAAGTCAAAAGTAATGATACCCCTTGACTGGAACCCTTCAAATTCGTCAGTAGGTAGTTCTACTTATTAGCAAAATCGCGGAAAATGAAACTTGAATTGCAGTCTGTTTGAATTGTAAAACATAATTTAGTTTGCAGAAAACTACATGAAATAAACACAATTACAACATAGCGTAATTAAAAAATTCTAGCAATTATTTCAGTAGATGCCAGTTGGAGATATCTTCACTTCTGAATTAACTAAACGGAAATGACTAATTTTTTTATCCCACTAAATGTGAAATTTCATTCTAAACATGTTAAGACTGTAAGCAAAAATCGCTGGTAGTTTTCCTTTTGTTTCAAAACTTTTAATCATTTTGGAAAGTTGTCAAGCTCTAGTAGACCTCAATAGCTAATAGGCTGTGAAAAACAAACACTTCTGTCATACCCCAACTACTCATTGACATTGACACAAAAACACCGATTTGACTGAAAATTTGAAATAAAATGAAAACCAAAAAAGATTTATATCGAGAATGCTATATCGTTAAAAAGGTAATCAAATTTTGCATTTGATTCTTTAAACCAAAATAGGCATTCCCATTTGAGAAAATCAAGTTATCTGTGATTGAATTTTCCTTAATTAATCTACTGATTTCTCCAAGTACAAAAAGAATTCAAATTTAGCCGCCTGACCTAAGGTAAAGCATTCCATGCTTAGTCGCACCGCAAAGTCATGGCGTTCTAAGTTTTATAATCGCTGCGATATTCAATTTTTTTTTTTTTGAAACCTACTTATACCAAAAATGGTGATTTGCGCCTAAACGGTTCGTTTAAAGATCCATGTGTGATACATAAGGTCAAACTAGAATTGACCAAGGAATCTAAAAATGCAATAATATATAGGGGATTCTATTCAAAAAAATTTAAGTTTGATATGAATCACTCTGTATAAACGTCAAAATTTAAGTGAAAATATTTTTATGTTATAGCTCTCAAGGGTCCCTACCATGATCAAGCGACAGATTTTTGAAATATTTTTTAGTAAGCCCACAATCCTCCGTTCACGCACTATTGGCCCACCCCTATATCTCCGCCAGACTAGTAAAATGATCGTACGGCCCGCAGCCAAAGAGGAACGTTTTAGTCTCTCTCTAGAAAGCAACTATAAAACTACGGCTGAGGTCTGTTAACAGGTTGAATGACGAATATGATCTGGATTTTTTTGAAATATTGATCTGTCAGACACTACTCCTGTCAAAATCCTAAAATGCCTCAAGCTTCAAGTATAGTTTTTGATTTTCTATCAAAATGATTTTAGCAGCAATAAAATAAACTCGTTTTTGTATTTGTTAATTCCTCAAATATTAAATTTGCAGATAAATTCACAATACTATGTATAGTATATGTATATAGTGGCATAGTGATAAAAACCTACCTGTCCTCTGTAAAATTGATCTTCTGGCCACTGAACATGGCATTCCTCATTTGCTCAACCTGACATTCTTTAGCCAAGTTGAACAGCAACTGCATTGTTTGTTTGTCCACTCGATTCTTGGAATAGTCGATAAGAATATCTCCATCCTGGGGCGTGGATAATTTCAAACTGTAAAAAAGACATAAAATTACGATCTATCGACCTCAGTCTGATTTTTCTAACTCAATGCCTACTAGATTTTGTTGCATTTGTTTTTCTGTTTTTTTTACAAGAATACAGAAGACAGTTATCATCAATCCCTCTGCCTAACTTAGAACACATAATTTGCAATATATATAACTGAATTCCAGGCATGCAACACAGGACTAGTTAATGATCATAGTTCTGATCCTACTTGAAGACAATGTAGGAATCAGTAGGTATTTATTAAAAAAAAAAATTGTTAACGAGTCGTCAGACTGTGATATACTACAACAGATCACTAAATATGATCTCATTGGTATAAGAGCTGATTGTAAGGTTCAATGAAACATGGTTTTCTGTAGCGAAAGATTGAGATATTTATTTATTATAATTAGAAACAAAATATCTTGTAAATATATTTGCTGGCCATACATACTCTCCTGACAAAATTTTTCAATGCTTAGGCTGTTGCAGGCTTGGTAGTTTAAACCTGTAATCCAGATAATCCCAAAAGCCCCAGAAGTTCTAAGGTATTATTATTACAAAAGCGTGGTGGCAATTCTGGCCACAAAATAGCAAAATGATACAACCAGGACAGTAAATTTTGTTTAAGCAGTATGAAATGTGGCACCATCCTGGTGAAATAATTCTTACTTGGTTCTTTTGTAGGTTCTTACCTACTAAAAAAGTTGATGTTGGCCAACTTTTTTATCATCAGATCATGCACAAAATCGAACAAGAATATTTATCCCATTTTTTTGCTGGTCTGTCTAAATGCTCTCAGCATAGCAAAGTGCACTGTAAGCACTTACATCACATATGCATACTTTGATATGCAGACAGATCGTTAGAAAAAATTACTTTACTGCTAAGAAATCTGCCTATGTAAAGGTTGAATCCTGATTGCATACATCAGTTGACCATTATTCGTTATTATTGGATGTGCAATTGTGCATACTGTTCAATGCTATCCTAACCAAAAAGTTGGCCTAAGTTTTTCTTATGCTTTATTGTTTAATCCTGAATGAATTTATTGAATATTTTCTTGTCTTGGAGTAGCATCCTCTTTTTCATGTAATCCACTCATAAGACAGACAGCATTGTCATCTTAAGGTTATCAACAATGCAAATGCACACTCTTTTCTTTAAGATTTCAAAATAACTGACATGGAAGTTAGTAAATAGTTAAAAAACAAAAACTGTTTTCTGAGAGTTGAAAGGTACCAGTTTATCCTAAATTAGTTTAAATTTAATCTGCCAAGTATTTTGTAAGTACTGTGACAATAGCAACAAAGGTTTTAAAACTTCTTGCAGCATAATTGAGCGCACAAATTTGGAGTCACTGTCTGATCAGCTGCTATTTATCAAACAAACATCACCTGATAATCCTTTAATGACATTATTACACTATTCTAAAATTTAACCCCAAACTATAATAGAATGATTATATGCTAAACATATGTATTCATTTATTCATTTGGTACACTCGTCGATTTGGCCAAGATCCATCATTCCATCAACAATAATATATAAATCAGTTTAATCAGTGTTCATAAGCCTTCAGCTCTGGGGTGTGCTAAGGAGTGTTATGTATATGTATATTAGTATTTTATTTCTGCTATTCTACCTCAGGCCTATGCAGCGTTAAAAACAACATACATCAGCAACTATTTGCATATTTGCAACATAGGTATGCAATTTATGTAATAGTTTCCAGTTATCACCTATTAGTTAATACATTTGGTGAATAAAACTACTCTCAAATAAGCACAGTTCATATAATAATGTAACAAAATACAAAAATTAAATTCTAATAATGCCTATTGAGACCAAATTCAACATATTGTATTGAAGAACTAGCAAGGTCACTTGGAGGTCACTTACTGCCAAAAGGTGCAAACTTACCTAAAGTTTTCAAATCGTCCCTGGTCCTCCGACAACAATTTTTTTATCACCAAATCTTTGCCACAGTTATTATAATAATCTTGGAGTGCCTTCCAGGAGGGTAAACAGGTTAAAAATTCTTTTGGACTCATGTCTGTATCACCGGGACTGCCGAACGTATTCAAACCTGCCTGGTTGCGCTTGCGGCATCTCATTCCCGTGCCGGGACATTTGGTTGTTGCCATTTTCAAATTTATTGAATTCGCTAATACACAATACGAATTTCTCAAGTTTATCAACGATCCTGCAACTGAATAAATATTTTAGAATACAAAACAACAATTTTAGTTGATTACTTCAAATTTTAGATTTAACTTTCAAATTCTCCCTCGCTTGCAAATGTCAAACATATGATGGTCATCAGGTCATCTAGTGGACGGTAGTTATACTTCGGGTTTCGGTTTCATTATCATTTTGTTCTGTCAAAGTAGGTATCTCTACACCATCTACACCATTGACTCTGTAGGCAGTGCCGTGCCATGTCCTTTTTTCATCACCCAAAATCTCCGACATTTTGGCATAAAGACATAGGGCCATATTCCCCGTATATATATAAGCCAAGCTTAAGGCTTAATCCCGCTTAAGTTGCAGATTTTGTATGCACCGCATGTTTGAAAGCCTTTTATCGCGCTTAAAGTTAAGCGGTCAACCATGGCGGCTTAGGCCCGTTTGCACCGGTTACACTTAGGTGAACCTTAACTTTAAGTAGCGCTTAAACTGTCAAATTCGTTTGCACGCTCCACAAAATCTGTGTTAAGCCTTACTTAGAGTGACATCAAACTAAGCCGAAGATTTCTTTGGCTTAAGGTGATACTTAGTGATATAACCTGAAAAACTTTCAGCTTCTTTTCGATATTCGCAAGACAAAGTTCAAAAATGGATTTATTCAGAAATAATTTAATAATACATGATGATGACGAGTGGGTGGAAGTAAATTTAATTATTTCAGGGATACCTAGGCAAATTAAAGACCGACTGAACCATTTCAATATGCTCGATGAATTAACTTTTTTTCAAAGATTCAGAGTGACGAAGCTCACTAGCCATGCATATTTTGAAGTTGATGTCTCTTTTTCTGTGTAATTTGGCCCCCTTTTCTTATCTTTGTCCTCCTTTTTTTTGTTCAAATAATGAAATCATTTTTGTGAAAGCAGTTAATACAGTTATTCAGCGGAGCCCTGCGATCAACGACTTTGCGTCTTGCGATTGCGAATTGCGAAAATGCGAACACAAAACATATATGTATATTGAGGCTGCAGAGTGGACGGGATCACAAAACATAGCTGGACCTGCGACATACGTCAAATCATAAAAGTGAAATTTCAGAAGTACAAATTAAAATTCCCTAGAATTCCGGCGATGCCAAATTGTAAGCTCGCTTAGCTAACATCACGTTAAAAGGAACCCCAGCAAACCGCTTTAATCTAAGGTTCAGATTAACTCTAAGGTACACCCTAGCTAAACTGCAGATTTAAGAGTGAGCGGTGCAAACGGCCCTTAGCGACGCTAAGCCTGGCTTTACGGTGTATCCTAACCTACAAACTACAGAGTCTCAGTACCTTGATCTTTTTGAGTATCTGTATTCTGTACTGTATGACCATGATACTATGACTGATAATAGTATCATGCTGTATGACTGTGTGCGTCTATCTGAGGACTTGTGAAATTAATGAAATGAATCTTTTATCAACAAACGTAGTTACATGTAATAATAATTTCCTATTATAATTTTTAGTCAAATGGACCCCTTATGGAGCCATGAAATTGGGCACTAACTTTTTTAGTCATAATTTGTTCATAAATTTCAATATACTGAACGTAAGATGAAAGTAATACTACAAATCACAAGTGGTTTAACAATTAAAAGTATCTTAACTTCATCACCCAAACTTCATGAAAACACATGTGTCATAATGTGAAGCATGTGAAAATGTGAAGTGTAAACATAAACAAACATAAGGTCTGTTTTTACAGCAATCACAAACTAGTCAGCGTCAATTTGATTGGCCAGTACTAGTCAGAAATAGTTTGACAACTACAATGGGGAATACTGATTGGCTCTGACTGGTTTGTGATTCTCTGTAAAAACAGACCTATAAATCCGTACGAAATGACAATTGGCTGAGACCTCGTCTGACGGTTGATACATGAAACATAAAGTTTCTATGACACAAAACAACAATGTGGTAAAAATAAGCAACGTTGCCAAACTTACCGGCGGCTTAACTAAGCAAGGCTGATGATATATCGGTGCATACAAAAATAACTTAAGCCAAGCTTTAATTTTAAGCCAAGCTTTCGTAAGCTTCGTTTAAACGGCTGAACGGAGAATATGGCCCATAGAAACTACAGAACAGATACGGATAGAAACCTGAAACCTTTTAGTCTAAAGGTCAGACTAACAAAAAAAATTAGTAGTAAAAGTTGAAAAAAGTGAAACGGCGAAACGTAGAGAGGACATGAATGACAAAAATCGCCTTCAATTCATCGCCGTGTTGTGTGAGTGTGTGATTACCCCACCTCTTTGTCCAATGGAGTAATCCGAGAATAGCCACCACAGACAAGCAACAAGACCTGTCGGCACCTTTGATGTTCTGCGGGTCATTATTAGTAACCTTAGGCCTTTACGGAAACAGTGATCTGGATCCGGATAGATCAGTTATATGTCAAACAGCTGTCATGTGATTTATGATTCCATGAAATTAACGGACATCGAACACCGACAAAGTTTGTTTAACTTAACAATAAAAAACAGATGGTAAAGTAAAGCAGCTACTAATCTGAATCATCCGATCGCAATCACTTACTGTACAAGAGTCAACTACCCTATTTCTGACATATGTATTTTGATTATGTAGAAAAAATTGTTTTATATTATATTATCTAGTTCTTTGTGTCTCACATTTCTGTATTTTGGGTAGAAAATCGTGGATACTTAGCCTACAAAATATCCCTACTTCAAATCTGTACCTCAGTCTTGTATATTTTGTTTAATTTGAGGAAGATGTTGAAAATTACATGTGTTACAAACTAATGAAAGATAAAGATGTAAAACTTACGATGAAACCAGAAGTAGTTCCGCACATTTTTGTTTGTCAAAAAGACCAACAAGCCTTACACGCTAGAGATTTTTTCATTTTTCATTTTCATTTATTTGTACTATGCAATACAAATAGTGCCACCTCGAAGGCAATGAATGTTTTCCTTAAGACAACGAAAATGAGATTTAGATGAACCTAGTACCAGCACAAAAAAAACTCGATGTTCGTCACCAAGCAGCGAATCTAGCACCAATGTTTCGCAAGTAGAACTAGAATGTACTGAAGACAACGAGAGAGGGAACGCTGGAAGACAGATAAGTGAGTCCAAGTCAATATAAAGGCCAAAGTTGTATCAAAATATGTTGAGTGCAATATACTAAGGCAGCCACTAAGGGAAGGCAGAAACAAATGCCATTAAAACATATCCCAAAATAATGTTACTCCTTAACCAGTGGTTCGAGTTCGGATCATTCAACAAGGAACCTGTAGAAAAGCGAACTGCTTTTCTTATAGAAAATAATCCTAAAATTTATATCGGGATACGCAGTCACTCATTATTTATAATTAATATGCTTGCTTACTACAAAGTTGACAAAGATCGAAATATTTGTAACTTTGAAAAAAATGAAACGTAATCTTCCACATAAAATTATAGCAGACGGTTTCTGTATATATCAACAGTTTGCTCAATAATTGAAAAAAAAACGTTCCAAAATTAGTCGAACATTTAAAATTATTTATTCGAATTTCCATCCAAAAACAAAGAAACCCAATCCTGCAGTCATTCTCCTGGTCAGAATATAAAAAAAGCGACACTATCAAATATCTTATAGCTTGTACTCCTGATGAGCTTATTTCCTACTTATTTAGAGGTTTTGAGAACTACCGATAAAATGATTGTAGAAGAATCTGGATTTTTGAATATGTTAGGAAAAAACCACCCGGTCAAACAAAAGATAGCGTCAACCAAAGCACTTGAACGTATTACAAACGTATGCTGGGCGCTGTCGCTGTACAGCCGCCAGCCGGTCTGGGTTCGCCGACAGACCCAATGACGTCACAACGATGAATTTTGAGTGCATGAAATATTTTAATCTTTGAAGGCGCGTAACTTTTTCAATTCTCATCCAATTAAGTTGAATTTTTTTTGTATGTTATATGTAAGTAATACTTCATGAAAATGCGCATAAATATGGTTATTGGAATTTCACTGAACGACCCTATTGAAATTGTCGTTAAAAATTGCAGATGCCTCTGTCTTCTATGGAAATATCGACCAAAAGAGTGACTGCTCACATCCTATCGCTGTATTATACCATCAGTGACGTCACAGAATATTTTCGCGCCGTTTTTTAGGTGCACAAGGAGCCTGTCACGAAGACTACTATGGTATAGAGTAGGTAATCAGTATGACGTCGTTTAGTACTATGATGGGTATGGCCACAGCATAGTAAACAACCAGCATAATATCTCTGAGGATTTTCCATATAAAAATAGTTCCCACAGAATTTGACCTTGAGATAATTTTACGGATGTGAAGTTTCGGTAGAGATGCGAAAATTAAAATATCAATACCGGTACCAACTCGATATTTTTTAGCCAAATAGGCGCGTTTGGTTCGTACAGAGCATTTTGTGCAACTGATTACACCCCTCAATAATTATATAATCATTTTAGATACCGATACAGAAGTATCGATACCAGCTTGGAATGCCTCAAGAAGTATCGATGCAAAAAATTCTCGATATTAGTGCAAAAGTATCGAAGTATCGTTAGCATCCCTACAAAAAATCATCCAAAAGTGGGGACGTGCGTGTAATTACCGCCATACCACAGCATAGTAAACAACAGCAACAACCATCTCTGAGGACTTCCTCTGTGGGATTTCCTATGTAAAAATGGTTCAAACAGAATTTGACCTTAGGATGATTTTACGGGTGTGAAGTCTGGGTAGAGATGCGAAAATAAAAATATCGATACTGGTACCAGTTCGACATTTTTTAGCCAAGTATAGAGCTGTACACGCTAATGAAGGCGTGTTTGGTTTGTACGGAGAATTTTGTGCAATTGATTACAAAAGTAGCGATATCAGCTTGGCGGCAATTACACGCGCATCCCCCGTTTTGGATGATTATTTGTAGGGATGCTAAAACGATACAACGATACTTTGTACTTCTGCACTTATATCAAGTATTTTTATCTTGGATACTTTTTGAGCAATTCCAAGCTGGTATCGCTACTTTTGTAGCGGTATCGGTATCGAAAATAATTACGAACCAAACGCGCCTCCATTGGCGTGTACAGCTCTATACTTGGCTAAAAAATATCGAATTGGTACCGGTATCGATATTCTTATTTTCGCATCTCTACCCAGATTTCACACCCATGAAATCATCCGAAGGTCAAATTCTGTGGGAACCATTTTTATATAGGAAATCCTCAGGGATATTCTTCTGCAGCAGAATAACTCAGGTTGACGGTAATTACACGCGCGTCCCCACTTTTGGATGATTTTTTGTAGGGATGCTAACGATACTTCGATATTTCTGCACTAATATCGAGTATTTTTGTCATCGATACTTTTTGAGGCATTCAAAGCTGGTATCGATACTTTTGTATCGGTATCGAAAATAATTATATAATTATTGAGGGGTGTAATCAGTTGCACAAAATGCTCTGTACGAACCAAACGCGCCTATTTGGCTAAAAAATATCGAATTGGTACCGGTATGGATATTTTTATTTTCGCACCCGTAAAATCATCCCAAGGTCAAATTCTGTGGGAACCATTTTTATATAAGAAACCTCACAGGTATCCTGCTGGTTGTTTTGTTGTTTACTATGCCCTTTACAGTGGCACTATTGCAAAGAGCTTTGTATTGTTTTATAGTACCTGCATTACTATTTTGCATTTTTTGTGTTATGATTCCGAACTTGGACTTAGCTAATTTTATCTTAGTTGATTGATAATAATGAAAAACAACTTATACGATTACCTCCAAGGACTGCACTGCCTTTTTGGTCATTTGTGTTGACCCATCTACAGTGTGTTGACCTTCACCTTCATGCCATCTGCATGACATTTTGTTAATTAGAGATAACCTGAATAACCTCATTTCATAACTTTCTGATTGTAATAGATTGTATATAGAAGCAATGCTATTTTGTTCTTTGTTGATTTGTATGCATTAATTATAAGTTTTGGTTTGGTAGTTCATGGTAGTTCTAGTTTACATAAGTACATAAAAGTCAGTGTATATGTTTTGTGCATAAAAGGTATTGTTAACATATAGTTACAATGAAAATTTTTCGTTCTGCCTTGTTACAGTTACAAGTATGTGAGGATAGATTAAAAAATTTGGAGAGAGCAGCTAATTTAATTCAACAAGCTAAAAATCTAGGAGCAAATCTTGTTGCCCTACCAGAATGCTTTAATTCTCCATATGGAACAAAATTTTTTGAGGAATATGCAGAGAGCATACCAAATGGGCCTACATGTGATATGTTGTCAAAGGCTGCTAAAGAGAATAACATTTTCTTGGTTGGAGGAACTTTTCCTGAGAAAGATAATAATAAATTTTACAATACCTGCACAGTGTGGAACCCAGATGGCCAGCTTATTGCAAAATACAGGAAAATGCATTTGTTCGACATTGATATACCTGGAAAAATAACATTTAAAGAGTCAGAAACATTACATCCAGGAAACGAATTGGTCACATTTGATTTTCAAGGAATTAAAGTAGGTTTGGGAATATGCTATGACCTGCGATTTGAAGAACTAGCCAAGTTATACCGCATTATGGGCTGTAAATTACTAATATATCCTGGTATGTATTAATAACTTACATACTGTAACAATATACCAAGTTATACTTACCAAAGGCCAATGTAGTCTTGACTAGAGGTGTTCATTTAATTTTGAAAAAATGTGGAAAGAGACTATAGAAAAAAACTAATGATCATTAGGGTTGTCAGTTCTGAAATATGTTGACAACTTAATCAAAAAATTTAAAAGAAATTGGGATCATGGGATAATGATGATATTAGCAGTGGTATTCAAACTAAATGGTCTTAGTCACCCGAAAGTAGCAGTACTGGTGCAATCACTCAAATTCTGGTGCATAGCATACCAGTTAGAGCCACTCATGGATTGCTACCAGAGGGATAAATCAAAATTAACCAAATGGAACTGCATAACCTAAAGAGATATGAGGCCTTTACCAAAACTGTTCTGATTAATTCAGTCACAAGGATCACTGAACCTGAAGTTCGGAAAGTGATCTTGGATCATTCAGAAATAGGGTCAGCTCAATCTTGCACGGATCAGTAGCTGTTTTTCTTAACCATCTGTTTTTCATTCTTAAACCAACTTTTTTGTTGTTCAATGTCTGTTAAATAAATGGAATCATTAATCACACTTGACAGCTGTATGTTATACCATGTAACAGATCGATCCGCATCCAGATCACTCTTTCTATAAAGGCCTGTTATAACTACCTGCTATGACAACCATCAAAACACCATTCATCAGAACCTGAGTGCTACTTTCTGATGAATATGACCAACGTTATGTAGACTTTAGACACTAAGTTAAACCAACACACTCCAACTTGACAAAGTTGTAATTACATTAGCTATAACTTATATGTGTGCAGCTCAGTATTTTCTCTCTAAGATACATAGGCAGGTTCTGCAAAACAGGATGTTGCACACCATAAACATTCTCAACGACCTTGATATTCCTTCCTGAAGAAACTAATTAGTGACAATATGAAACAATCAGAGCATTGCACAATTTTAGAATTTATCAGAATCTATCCTTTATTTTCTCTCAAAGACCAATCATAGCTGTAGTTAGAAATTATGTTCTTTGTAAGCAGCGCTGTTAATATATCTAAATAGTGTTGGAAATGTTAGATCTGTGAGGGGTGAGGCTGATGCTTATACATATAGTAAGGTGGGGTCAAACAGAGGGCGCTGTAGAACGCGGCATTACAGCTTTCTCTAACAATACAACAGAACACTGTAACACGGCGTTCAAGACGCCCTGTGTTTGACCGGGGTAGTGCAATTCTGAGATGTGTTGCCTCATTCAGAATATAACAACAAACCATGTAAATTTCTTCTCTATCTTTCCTCTCCACTTTTCTTTCTCATTTAGCTCTTACTTTCTTTCTCTAACATTGTCTGGTTCGAGGGTTGCTCTATACCTCCGTCAATCCACCAGTACGCAGACAGCTGTTTCACGCTTATTAGCGATCATCAGTGCCGGCAGAATTCCTTCTGTCTTACTCGCATTGTCTGGTTCCTTGATCCAAGGATTTGACATAATTAAAAAATTTATACTATGATACAATGATATGAATTACAAAAATCGGTAAAATGTCCGGAATTTGAGCCGCAATCGGAAATAGTTGGCACAACATACAGCAAAATGAACAAATACAGCTAATCACAGGCAAAAAATCACAAAAATCTGTAAAATGTCCGGAATTTGAACCCCAATTCAAAATAGTTGGCACAACATACAACAAAATAAACAAATACAGTTAACGGACAGGCAAATAAAAGGCACTACTGTCGCTTATGGCCCATCTCTCTTCATTCTCTTACAGCCAAAAAAAGGTTTTGATAATTTAAATAAGTTGAATGTGCCGTAGGTGGCGACCTCTATTTATGGTAGCAAAACTGTGGTTGAATTTTGATTTCTCGTCTTAAAAAACCGTCCGATATGTAATTTTAGATCGTCGTGCCATTTTGTTGCGGAATAATTGAGAAAAAGCGAAAACAAAATTAAAACTTTTACACCCAGTATCTTGAAAATTTTAAGATTTTTCATCTTCCGATCTCAGTGTTCATAAAAATGTGAGGTCTATCACCTGCCAAGCGTTGTCGGTCGAATATCCGTGTCCCAGGACGAATCCCGAAAACTTTAAGGGATGATTTCTCATTTCCGGCACCGACTTATGATATAATATGGTTAAATTATATGTTTATTCTTAATAGCAAAAAAGTTAAAATTCCCTTAATTAGAACGACAAATGGTTAATGTGTGGGCCCCTATAAATACTCGTACAACATATGATATTTGCCGTAAACAATCGACGAAAACATTCAAAATACCTGTTAGCGTAATCCGACCTTCTCCATTTTTGCAAGGAATTCCCGAAAGTTGAAGTGAAATAAGGTGCGCCACACACGTTTCAGTTATCTTTACAACCAAACTTCAAACATTGATTTTTCTGTAACAAATGCGAATTTCAGAACAATTCCTTTTGATCTCGGCTTCGTATTCCGAAACTCAAGTGCGATTTTTTTTTCGGGATTCGTCCTGGGACCCAGATACAGGGTAGGGTGTTTTACGGAGTGTTAGCCAAACATCATAGGCGTAAGACAAGTCCATTTCTAAGATATTTTATTAATAGACCTGCGCCCTGAACGTCCCCGATTTTTTTATACCATTGTTTTAGTAATGTGTTCAAGAAATTACAAAAATTAATATTTGCAGTTCTAGTTTTGTTTTTAAATGTTTTTTTTATCTTATTTGTGTTTTCTGTCATCATAGGGTATCATAGTTTTAATAAAGTATTAATTAGCCACAAATACTATTGAAATAATTGGTTCATATATGTGCATTGCCATCAAATTTGTTAAAAATTTAGCTAAATGCGAAAACGTTATTCAGGTGCATTTGAACAATAGCTTTTTCTTATCAGATACGAATAAGTTGCATGGTCTTTTTTGTCCATGTTCCTTGCTGCAAAGTGCCAGCTTGGAATTTGTGTATCTGCTTTACCTGATGTTGGAATGTTTTGTTATCAGAATAGTAACGTGAGCCCACAACTAGTAATTGTTTCGGTAGTATTTGTGACTAATTATTACTTCAGTTGAAAAAGAACGCTACTCAGATCGAAAACCCTCAAAAAATAAGTTTAAGAAGGATTTAAAAAAATACAGAAGAGAAAATGTCCGTTTTTGTACATTCTTTAAAATATTACAAAGGCAAATATAACAAAATAATCAGGGACGTGTAGGGCACAGGCCTATTAGTAAAATATCTCGAACTGGGCTTATCTATATCGCCACGAAATTTGGCGAACGCTTCGCCAAACACCTTGTAGAGATAGAGATAGCCAGACCGTAGGCCCAGTGCTCCACAGACATTTAGTCGATTCGTTGATTAGTTTATGCAAATACATACAATTCCAGGTGCTTTCAATATGACGACGGGTCCCATCCATTGGGAGCTGCTTCAGCGGTCCAGGGCTCTAGACAACCAGTTGTACGTATTCGGAATCAGTCCAGCTAGAAATGAAAGTGGCTACATTGCTTGGGGTCACTCTCAGGTCACTGATCCCTGGGGAAAAGTTCTTGCTCAAGCAGATGCAAAAGAGGAGATAGTACAGGCTGACATCGACTTAAACGAGTGTGACGATGTACGGCAGCAGATACCGATATTCGGACAGAGACGCACGGATATTTACGATACAGTTAGGAAATACTAATGCAATTATGCCTAATTATTATATGTGTACATATACAAAATATACTAGTCGTATTGATAATTCTGCCCTCAGGGTTCGGTCCTTATTGGGCCAATATTCTATTCGCTTCATCCATGACGTCAGTTGCCCGCGCGACACTGAAGTTTACGGTCTACCTCTACACTGACATCATTGCTCTTGTAGCGTAACGTGGTCTAGACTCCAGGACCTATTCCGCCACAGGCTGCAGTACGGGCTGTACGAAGTGTTGGTGAAGCCGGATGGGTGACTGATTCTATGACGAAATTAAAAATTCTATGACGCAGGCAGTGTATTATAGGAAAAAACGTCACGAGGCTTCTAATGAGATCTCTGAGGATCTATTATGGAAAAATTCTGTCAGGTATATAAATATCATTCTTGAAAAAGAGATAAGCTGGCGGAATCACACTGAGGATTTATAAACGAAATTCCAAATTAGGTTTCAGCGGTTGTACCCAATGTTGTGCAGTCATTCAAAATTAACTACCGCCTAGTGTTATCTCACCTAAACGCACTTGCGAGGTCTGCAGGTGCTGTAAAGCAGAATCTTACCGACGATCTAGATCGCCACGGGGTATGTTTCAGACGAGACTCTTGTTAGAGACCTCGAAATACTTTATTTAGGGGCCTTGATTAAACAACAAGCGTAGCTATAATCAAGCAGAATGGCACAGTAATCCTTTGTTGTGTGATTAAATTGACTTGCACTTTCGAGAATATTTTGAAAAACTCATCAAAACATGCTTAACCACCGTCTAAAAAATGTCTTCCTCACATTTGCTCTCTAGCTCACTTACTCTAAAGTTAAGAGTACTCCCACGATAGTTTTTGAACTATCGCATCTACTGTCACCGTGCATACAACGCTGACAGCATAATAGTTCGTTTTAGATCTGTCACACCCATACGTTTCTACATTTTTGAGCTTTTCTACGTTTGATTTTAACGATTTCACCAATGACCAAGGACATCAGCCATCGCTGCATCCATTTTAAATCTGTCACAACCATAACTTTGTACATTTTTCAGCTTTTCTACGTTTGATTTTAACGATTTCACCAATGACATCAGCCATCGCTGCATCCTTAGACAAGGAACGAGAGAGGACTTAAACCTGGCTTTCTGCAATGCTGGACAGGGAGGCAGGGACACAATATGTGCTCCGCTGTTTTGTCCTCCACATAGCAGTCCGTTGTTTGTTCTAAACCTTTTAATGTCCAATAATTAAGCTGTTTCGTAATCGCTTAACCATCGTTAGAATTATTATGTGCCATACCTATTTGTAAAATCTTGAACACGTGCTTTTGTGTATTTGCATTGGGTGTTGTGTATTTGGTGAAGATTTATGAAGTAAGCTGGTCTGATACATATTCTTCCAGAAGCTTTGGATATATACAGTGAGTAGGGAGGAACGCACAAAACTAAAGGCTGGTTCTCACGATTCAGTTTCGCTGAATCAATTTGACTGATTCAGTGACACTGAAAGCGAACTTTGTTCTCACTGTTCAGTTTTAATGAATCATTTTAACTAATTCACCATTAATAAAAATGACGTTTGCATTCATTTTTCAATACGGATTCAGTCAAAATGTATGAAAAGTAGGACTGGCTTTCAGTCAAACTGAATAAGTATTGAAAGATGAATGCAAACGTTGCTTTTATTAATGCTAAATAGGTTAAAAATATTCATTAAAACTGAACCGTGAGAACAAACATCGCTTTCAGTATCACTGAATCAGTCAGACTGATTCAGCGAAACTGAATCGTGAGAACCCGCCTTTAAGGAGTGTATTAGCCCACGTTCACATCGAACGCGCCTCGCTTGGAGCATCGCGCTTTGCTTTCCGCCTAGCCACTAGCGTAAGGCGAAGAGAAACAAATCCATACATTTAGATGCAGCCGTTCACATCGGGCGCATAGCGCTCAGCAGTATGCGTAGCGCTATGCCATGCGAAGCTCAGGTAACGCGCAGTGTCGGTTCTTGGACGCTTCCCTTCACGTATTCGAAAGATTTCATTGGTCACATTGGTTAAGTGTGGTGAGAGTAATAAGGTTTTTACTTTTAAAATTATGTGATATTTTTATTTACCTCAATGTTATCAATATTTGTTGCTCAGCTAAAATTCCGTCTCAAATGTTAGTCCCAGAACCAATTAAGTAGCGTTCCAGTTGGTCAAGAAGCAGGGCGAATGATTCTTTTGAAATTCTTAACTATTCGTCAAATTTTCGTGGTAGATTCGGGCATCTTGGTGCACTTATTGATTCCATGCATGCACACACGTTTTCCACGCCTTTTCCGTATTCTTGCAAGCTAAATCTAATTTTCCAATAACAACATTTTGCGGACAAGTTATGACGGTACCTTGATGAGGCGCGAACAGAGCGAGCAGCAAAACGCGTCTGATGCGAACGGCTCGAGAGCGTGGCGCTTCGCTTGGCTTGGTGTTTTAAGTAAAGCGCGATGCTTCAAGCGAGGCGCGTCCGATGTGAACGTGGGCTTATTATACATATATACGTGAAAATGTTCAAAAATACCGCCGCTGACCTCTAAAACATATTTTGCTTCGTCTGCGAAGATCGTTTGTTGCTCTCCCAATTGATTTATTTATTTCGTCTTTATATGGGTTGCAGTATTCTTAATTTGTCGAATTGGTGCATCCCGTGCATCCGGCTTTTTGCAACACATAATCAGATAAGCGTTCAATTACTGTCACTGTACACTGAATCAAAATATCAGTTATCAAATATTTTGAGCCTCGAAATTGGCATACTTTGGTCACGACAAAATTCAGATGCATGTGGAGAGATAGAAATCATTTTTAATTACGCTATAACTTGAAAACAAATGAGAATCGGATAAGAACATAAATATGAGTATTTTTAAATTATTTTTATGCGTCTCCTAAAGTCAGTAACGAGAGGGGAGGGGTAATAAACTTCACAAGCAAAGAAATATTGTTTTGCGAATTAACTTTATATTACAGATATATTCACAGAAAATAAGAAAATGTATATTCAAATAATAAAACAAATATAAAAACGAAACGTACGTACGTACACTGTTTCAGCACGGAATCTAGATGTATACGGGAGCGTGACTCAATCGAGATTACGCTGACATTTTGACCATGCATTTATGAACACTGCCATACCTCGTGGTCGCTACTTCGACGTCTCTTTGAATACTATGTGTATGAAGGAGTGAACTTTAATAGACATTTAAATAATATCTTATGTGCGTCGAAATAAAATAAAGTATGACACTATACGCTAAAACACTGTCGACAATATCTTGACCAAATTAAGATAGCTTCCTCTCTAAAAAAATTAACAAAACCATTTTTCTGGTTGCTAATTGCATTATGCAGCCAGAATGCCAGGTACAGAAAAAGATTCTAAATCACAGTAAGGCACACCTACTCCTACTTACCATTTTCAAACAATGAAAGTGTCAATATTTATACATGAAATCCACTTAGTATGTTCAAATTTCGGTAACGACCGTTTCTGTCTCTGTTCTTTCATTTGCTCTCTTTGTTAAATTAGACACAAATCTTTCAAAAAATGTGACCTAATAAAGTGACAAGCAATTTGAAGGTTTCTTCTTGACATATCATGTCACTTGTATCAGGTTAGGTTTAAACCTCAGCTATATAAGCTCGCGTTGAGCTTCGGCTTACGTAAGCTCGTGTTAAGCTTGGAGTGGGGGGCTAAGCCAGCATTGTACAACAAACGTTTTGCAACTGACGTGGTTTAACGTCGGCTTACCTTAAGCCGAAGCTTAAGCTCGCTATGTACAACCGGGCCTTAAACAACCAAATAACTTTTGGATTCGACATTTTCTTCTATCAGGTATATCTTGCGAGATATCGAAGAATTACACGCTATTTATAATTAATACTTTCTACGTAATTAAGTCACAGACTACAGAATTTGACAACATACCTTGCCGGTACTGAAGTTGAAAGAATCTGTTTAGCTTGTATTATTATACACAGATTTTTAGTTCACAAGTAGGCATTTCCAACATGTCATGAACAATTTTTGACACACTAAATAGTTATCTAAACTCTTAAAACAATATTACACTGCGAAAAAAACCGTGGAGATAAGATCAGAGTATTACGAATTATTATATACTTAAAAAACCATAAGATGTAACAAAAGTGCGGGACGAATTCACAGAGATTTGCGTACTTCAAAACAAACGCAAATACAAATAAGTTTAACAATGAGCCGTTTGGAATTGATACTGTACAGTTAATTGCCTTCTTATTTAAGTTGTATTTTTGAAATCATTCACCATTATTGTTATTTGTATTCGATTTGCAGTAGACAAGACTACATGAGATCTGTGATCGTATAGACTCCAAGATTCGTTATTCATGTTCCATATGCTTAGATTTCAATAACAATACTATCTAACCATAAAACTCAAAGCGAAAGCGTTCAAAAATCAATGAACGGAGCTAACTCAATGAGTTGTGCTGGGTGCTGTAAAAAATGCTTCTTTTGAGAACAGTCAAGCATGCGTGCGTTGGTGCGTTGTTGCATGCCCGTAGCACAAACTTTTTGGGAATACCTCATAACAGTACAGAGACGCTTCTGTATATGTATATATGCTATCCTTTTAGTAACCTATACTGAAGTAACACCTGCAAAGAATAGGAGTAGGACGAAGGCCGCACCCGTTATATAATAACTAGAACGCGTATTTCGAGAGGAGACGTGCGCGTATAAAGCCTGTCCAGAAATGAAAGGCCAATTAGAGCGTCGAGGTTCGGTGGTCGCCTAAAGCTGATCGTTCGATTTTCGTTTTAGCGAGACGTAAATGATATGAAGTCTACGGTCGAAATAAATATCTTTTTGAATGTTTGAAATTAGATTACAAATTCCAGTAATAAAGTACCTAATCTTTAATCAAATATGTTTCGTTGAAGCAAACTTTTCCGCAACGGCTTCGTGGCGAGGTGTCTTAGAGTGTTAGCCGGTCAATCTGTGTTCGGGCGGGGTGTGGTTCGAGACCCAGGCCTTGCAACTCTTTTATTTTTTTTTGTTCCCAACAATTTATTGATATGCTTTTAGCACATGTTACACACATTTTTTTCTACGATCCAGATAAATATGTTTTTGAATAAAATTTTATTAGAGATTTTACAATAAAAATTACGAGTAATTTTAGTTTTTTGGATTAAGTTCAACTTCAACAAACTTAATTTCTACTGATTTTTTGAATTCTCCACCGCCTCCGGTACTTAGTTTTTGCACTCTGTAGTGCAAGTAAAATGTCTAATGAAATTTGATTCAAAAACATATTTATGTCGGTCGTAGAAAAAATGTGTGTAACATGTACAAAATCATATCAATAACATTTTTGGAACAAAAACCACACCCCCCTCGAACACAGATTGACCAGCTTACACTCTAAGACACTGCGCCACCAATGCGTTGCGGAAGAGGATGCTTCAGCTTCAACGGAACATATTTGATTAGGTACTTTATGGCCCGATTTTATCAACATGCATATTTAACAAAGAGTTTGTCAAAGCTTTTCTATTGGATGTTGTTTAGCAAAAGCGTTCTATTGGGTATTGCGGGCTAGGTTAATAAATATCGTCCAATACCTAGTAGGTATTTTATCAATATTGAAAACAAAACGTCAAAGCTGGATGATACTTTTCATCATATCGTATATAACAAAACTATTGTTGTAACAAGTGTATATTTGTTGCAACATAGGTGATGAATGTGGTTTGCAGTTCGAGAGGAAGTCAACGATCGAAATAAATATCTTTTTGAATGGTTGAAATTAGATTACAAATCCCAGTAAAAAAGTACCTAATCCCAAATCAAATATGTACCGTTGAGGCGATCCCTTCGGCAAGATGGCGGGTGGCCGAGTGGTATGGTGTTCGACAACGCTTCCCTGTTTTCGTAGGTGGTGTTGATGGGTGTTGGTTTGAGACCCAGCTCGTGCAATTACTTTTTTTTATTTTTTTCTTAACCAAAATATTCATTGATATACGTTTTACTCATATTACACACATTTTTTGTACCATCCACATAAATGTGTTTTTGAATCAAATTTTATCAGACATTTTACTTGACATATTGCAAAAGCTAAGTACCGGAGGTGGTGGAGAATTCAGTCAGTGGAAGTGAAGTTTATCCGTCAATATCAATCGCCAGTTGCTCTGATAGCGGTATCAAAATGAAATTATTCCAAAAAAAGTAAAATTATTCGGAATTTTTGTTGTACTAGTAAAACATCTAATAAAATTTGATTCAAAAACAGATTTATGGCGATGGTACAAAAAAATGTGTGTAACATGAGTAAAAAGCATATCAATGAATATTTTGGTTAAAAAAAAAAATAAAAAAAAGTAGTTGCACGGGCTGGGTCTCGAACCAACACCACCCACGAAAACAGGAAAGCGTTGTCGAACACCATACCACTCGGCTACCCGTCATCTTTCCGAGGGGATCGCCTCAATGGTACATATTTGATTTGGGATTAGGCACTTTTTTACTGGGATTTGTGATCTAATTTCAACCATTCAAAAAGATATTTATTTCGATACTTGACTTCGTCTCGAGCTGCAAACTTCATTCATCGCCTATGTTGCAACAAATATAAATTTTAGTTACAACTGTTACAAATATTTTCACGAAGTACGTAACACGGGTTCGGGAGCCGTTCGGCGTGTTTTCGATTCTGGATTCAAAAACTCATTTTTATTTTGATATAACTTTTGAATTATTGCGAAAAAAACAAAACAAAAACAGTTTTGTTGTAAAACTAATATTTGATCTCTCCATTTATCACAAAAAAAAATATTCAAAACCCTAATTTTTTGTCATCATTATCATTTAGCAGAAGAAAAAAACCAACAGTTTTTGCGGAATCTGATTGGTTGAAATTAGCAATAGGGTACTTGCAGAGGTCGTGAAACCGCCTCGGGAGTATACATAGCGTAAAGAAAAACATATCAAGAAGCAGTAGGAAACAAAAAACATGATTTTACTGACGACCAAAAAAAGATATTTGCAAAATAAAGTAACGATATATTCAAATTTTTCCACGTGACTTAAAACAAGGGCCGACGTCACAGATATCTTATCGATATCGACAATCGATACTGCTACAGGTTTGCCAATTGCGCATTCGACTAGAGATGATCTGAATTCTTTAACAATGCGATTCAATTTATTGATATTTAAACATATTTGAAACAGGCAATTAACCCACTAGCATTTTCGTTGCAATACATTTTTATGACTGATAGGTATCACAGTTCATCCTGTTTGTGACCGAGATTCGCAACTAATCGAAGCCATCATTTTATTTCGGCGCATCCCATTATGAATGAATCCAAAGATAGAATCTAATTCAAGCCCATCCCTACAAAGTGAATTAGTAATCTAGCCTAACTTTTATTCTTTTGACTTTTGTGTGTGACTGTGTTTTGTGGTTATAATGATCAATGTCAAAATGTTAGGTTAGCACTGGCTATCGATATCGAATATCAATACTTTACATCCCATCACTATACGATATCACTGACGTCAGAGGTTGTTTGCGCGGCATTTGAAATAATTGTTGGAATATCTCTCACAGCCCATTCCAAAAAACCAAACAAGTGATTTTGTCATGTTTACTAGGCTCTAAGGAACGCGTAAACGACATAATATTTTTTTCTGCAAGTACCCTATTGCTAAACTTTTTGTTAAACAAGAAAATGCAATTTTTCACCCATTTAGGATGGAAAATCAGACTGGAAAAGATACTAGATGGTTCATAATGGTCTATTGTATATAAAGCATCTCATTTTTAACCTTTTTGAGGTAAACTTCAAGAGAAATCAATAGTTTTAAGAGTACTTTGACAGATGCATGTTCTTGAACGGGCTGCTCTGATTGGTCAAATCCTTTGTTAAAATGCGCCTGTTAATAAAATCGGCCCTTATGTAATCTAATTTTAAACATTCAAATAAATATACGAGGGTTGCTCTATGTTCGGGTACCAGATGGCGTCATTTGCTTATTCAAAAAGATATTTATTTCGATCGTAGGTTTCGTCTCTAACTGCAAACTTCATTCATCGTCTATGCTGCAACAAATATACACTAGTTACAAGTAACTATTTTCACGATTGACTGGGAATCTAGAATCTACTATCGGAGTAGGACGTTGTTGGTGAAAGGAATGCATCGTCACTACAATCGCGACGTCACATGGGTTCTCGAGGTACTGGATTCAAAATCCATTTTTATGTTGATATAACTTTTGAATTATTGCGAAAAAAAAAACAAAAATAGTTTTATTATAAAACTTACATATTTATGATCTTTCCATCTATCACAAAAAAATGTTTTTCATTCAAAATCCCAAATATATTTGGGCCGGTGTCAGAGATGAGATCATACTCATCCAATATATAATATTATACAGGATGTTCCAGCATAAAGTGCACAAACGAAACTGGGTGAAACTAGACCATAATTTAGTAATAAAAAAAGATTGAAAAGAATCTCAAATAATTTGACTACCTTAGTTTGATAGTTTAATTTTTTTGTTCTTTTTATTTGAAATCATAACTTTTGAGGCATTGCGTGCATTTCGTTAAAATAAAAACATTAAAAATGCCTGATAATAGATGATGTTCAGCTCAATAAAAAAAGTAAGTGGCCAAATATGTTTTTTTGAACTAAATTCCAATTTTCAAGAAAACTTCCCCCATAATGATACTTTTTGTCTCGTCCTATTGAACCCCATCGAGAACAAAAAAAATTTTAACGTCATATCTTTAGCACAACCCACAATTATATGACATTAAGGCGATGCACCTGTGTGAGCTTAGCGTTACTCATTGATCATTTATCAAGACTTGTGCATTATGACTGTCTTCATAGACACTTCGATTTAACGTCTTGTAGAAAAGCGCACGTTTAAACATTTCTTGAAATAAATTTAGATTTTTGAGGAAATACCTCTCATAACTATACTTTTATTTTTCTCTTGTCCCATTGATAGAACGTAACATCATGTAGAAAAGCTTGTACTAATTACTGATTAGGCAGGATATTGGAAGGCGATCAATAGGACGAGACAGAAAAGTAAAGTTATTGGGAGTATTCCCTTGAAAATAGAAATTTAGTACAGAAAAAGTTTAACATTTCTATAAAACATTATTGTTTTTTGAAGCTCACTTACTCTTTATAACAGACTTTTTTATTTGCTAAGCAAAAAATCACACACACACATTTTTTGAGGTTTTTTTGAATCTTTTTTTGTCGATAAATTGTGATCTAGTGTCACATAGTTTCGATTGTGCACCTCTGCTAGGACAGCCTGTTTAGTTAGGTAGCAAAGTAGTAATATTTGTTTTTAATCCTATTTACAATCGCCTTTTATGTATACTCTGTACTCTATGTACTTACAACTTATGTACATCATATAAACATTTTTATAAATATATGGTATATACACACACTTCAATTTACAAATAATGTGGAAGACCTTTGGCTTTTAATATCATATGCACGTTTGCTTGGAACACTTATCACGCATGTGATCTATTATTCAGAGATGGGCTAAATGCACTATTTATTTTTTTAAGGTCGAAGGTCACTACTTATAGTACTTATCTACTTATTACATATTATTATGTACATCATTTCAAACTTGTTCCTCTTTTTTGTTGTGAGAGTAAATTTTGTTTTACTTTCGTAGGTTTGAATCGCGGAGTAGTTTTCTCGGATGTATCTCATAATATTTCTCTATTTATTATTAGTTAATATATAAAGATATTTTTGAAATATTTTCTGAGGTCTACCTTGCTTTCTTTTCTCCATGATTTTTCCTGCAATATGAATTTTCTATGTGTGTAATTATCAGCTGTGATAAATATTAATAGACAATCATAATGAAATCTGCGCTGGCATCAAAGTTTATCAATGTAATGAAAATGAAACAATAATTTACTCAAACACCACCGGAACATCTTGACAGTAAGGAAGTGTTAAAGAAAATGCGCCCAAAGTTCTTAACGTGAGTAGCGTTACCCCGACAGAATATGAAACTGTCAGTGTCAAATCGTGAGAAACGCCTCGAGTCGTTAAGCAAAGTAGGGAGTGTTAGTTACCCTAACGTAAACTAATTGGGGAAATGTATAATATATACAAGGGGCTACTTCAAGGCATTTTCGTCCATTTCAAACAATAAAAAACCAACATTTACATTTTCCTCTCCGCGATGATGCAGAATAGACGAAATATCACTGATAAGCCTCTATGGACAGATAGACATTGGCCATATAGAACCAGTTTCAAAATCGTTAGTTAGCTAGTGGTTAAAATAAAACTAGTAGTTACGTCCATTTCATAATCGGCAGTTTACATCAAAAGCTCTGATTGACCAGGTATTACCCAAACATAAAGGTTGCGTTCAGGGAACTGAGCGCTCTTTCGGCGCGCTTTGCATAGAGCGCTCTGTTAGAGCGGAATACTGAACGGTCCACGTTTAAATGTCACACTCAACATATCACGTCTTGACAATGACATACTGACATATATTCATTCGCAATCGCCAGATTTGTTTGTTTTGACCTTAGACAAGGAAAGAGAAAGGACGGAACGCGTGACTGACATTTCTGTTACCAAATGGCACCAAAAAACTACCAAAATTTACCTGTGATAAGTGATTCCTGGCTCCTTCTTACTGCTGTGGCTTTTACAACCGTAAGCAGCACGCCCTACCATTATGCACACCACAATATTTTACAATGATTGGTCTTAAAAACGCTAAAAATCATAAAAAAATATTTTGGTGGCTATTCATTTTCGGTAACAGATAATTGACAGCTAATTCATATAGCATCAAACGGGCGTGCGGTATCCCCTCTCTTTCCTTATCTAAGGTTTTGACTGATGGCCCAAAACTTTAAATACCGGTGAATAAACTTACCCTAACATAACCCTTTCACAGCAGCCGTAGTCCTCTGGTATTTAGGCTCTGCCCACGCGGTATAAAAAAAAGAGGTAATAGCAATCGCTATGGATACAGGCATTAATATTAATGATGTTCTACCTATCGTGGAAGAGCTTGCGCAACCACTCCATGATGGCCTGGAAAATAGAATTGAGGTGACCAGAAACGTAAATTATTTTGAAAGTGTGACATCTTTGTTACAGTCGTTATATTACAAAGCAAAGGCTTGGATTTCCATTGTTCGGTGAAATCGGTGACGCTTACTGCCGTTTGGCTAGTCCTCAGAGTAACAACTGAACATAGAGGTAGTAAACAAACCACTTCAGCATGGCGTGCTCGAAGCCATCATCTTTGACACTTCAGCCCCCAAACATTGCCAACTAACCTGAAAATTCTTCCAATGCAACCCATGTTACAAACACTGCTCTGCACTGTCCCATCTCGAAAAACTGTTAAACTACACTCGAATATAGCACAGCAAGTCCGTAATGCTTCACTACAGTTACCAACAAATAGCGAATTAGGTTTTACTAACCAAGCATAAAAGACGCAAACCAAAACAGACGTTTGACAGTCGGAGGTTACCGTATATAGGCGTTGCCAGCTCCTCAAAATTTATGTAAGACAGAATTTACGTTTATGATGAAGAAACATGCAGTAACGCAGTAGAGGTCAACATATCTATCAAATTTGCTGTAATCATTCCTGGACCCTCAAAATACCGTCTTTTTTAACGTAGAATGGAATATTTCTGGATACTATACAATTAAGACGGTAGTAAACAATTATGATTGTCGTTTCTGGTGGTCAATATGACAACGTAAGAAAAGATGTTGGCCTATTAGAATTAGTTGTTTACTACCTCTATGTTCAGTTGTTACTCTGAGGGCTAGTCAGAAAGCAGACGGGTTTAGGTTATGTTTCCCACTGAATTGCATGCACACGTATTCAGGCGAAGTTTTAGCCTCCGTTGAGCACTCCAGTTTGTTCAAAGTAAACGTGCCGGCCCACCTCGACATTCAGTAAAGAGCACCGTGGCGGGATTGAGTTGGACCGCCCGTGAAGTTCACCAGCAGGACGTCCCGCGGCACGCCAGTTAACAGCGCGTGCGATTTAAGTGCGACAAGTTTAAAATACGCTATTGGAGCTGGAATTACCGCGGCTGCTGACACCAGACTTGCCCTCCAAGTGATCCTCGTTAAAGGGTTTAGAGTGATTCATTCCGATTACGGGTCCTCGGCACTCGGCAGAGTCCTGTATCGTTATTTTTCGTCACTACCTCCCTGACCTGAGAGTGGGTAATTTGCGCGTCTGCTTCCTTCCTTGGATGTGGTAGCCGTTTCTCAGGCTCCCTCTCCGGAATCGAACCCTCGATTCCCCGTTACCTGTTACAACCATGGTAGGCGCAGAACCTACCATCGACAGTTGATAAGGCAGACATTTGAAAGATGAGTGGCCGGTGCGAGACCATGCATCAGCTTAAAATTATTCAGTGTCACCAAATTGTATGATACGAGCGTGAACCCGCCACCCATTGCTTTTGATCTAATAAAGGCGCTCCTTCCGTCACCGGTCGGAGCTCTGCATGTGTTAGCTCTAGAATTACCACAGTTAGCCAAATCGAGCGTAAAATAATTCTGCTACATAAAACGGCATTTAGTGACTCTGCTACCTAAGCGCTCCGGAGCGCTCAGGTTTCCTGAACGCAATCAAAGTATGGATTATCTTGACGATTGTTGTCAACCGATAAGAGTTAAGCTTGCTTTTTAGGTTATAAAGACATTGGAAACATGAACATAGCCTTTTACCGATACTTTAGACTGTCAGCCGTGTCAATAGCGAACAGATGTTCGATTAGTCATAACTAAAAATCCCCAGAATGAATCTTGACACATGCTTTAACGGCATACGTACAGGGCTGCACTCGGTGCTTGTAACGCTACTGACGAATAATTAACGCTTAACAATATATACACGAAAAAATGTATTTGTTTCGGTCAAGCATTTTTGCTGTGAATTTGTAGATATTGATTCAATTTCTTGTTCACAAAAATAGTCATTATTTTTTGGCAATGAGATATTCAGTAAAACTATTACTAAGGGCCGGTTGTACAAATGCGGGTTTAGCACGAGCTTTGTTAAGCCTAAGCTTAGCTAAGCTCAGGCTTAAAGTCGACACCCGTTGTACAATGGTCGGCTTAGTTAAACCTGGTTGATAATGAAATCCACTACAGTTGGCATCAATGAAGCAATACGTACTGACATAATCATCTGAAAAATTACCTTTTTTGGTTAGGCACTTATGACAGTTTGTGTCAAATTTCGGCAACGACCGTTTCTGTCTCTGTTCTTTCATTTGCTCTCTTTGTTAAATTAGACACAAATCTTTCAAAAAATGTGACCTAATAAAGTGACAAGCAATTTGAAGGTTTCTTCTTGACATATCATGTCACTTGTATCAGGTTAGGTTTAAACCTCAGCTAAGCTCGCGTTAAGCTTCGGCTTACGTAAGCTCGTGTTAAGCTTGGAGTGGGGGGCTAAGCCAGCATTGTACAACGGACGTTTTGCAACTGACGAGGTTTAACGTCGGCTTATCTTAAGCCGAAGCTTAAGCTTGCATTGTACAACCGGCCCTAAGACGGTCTTGACTTGCAGGGTTGCCAATTCAGACCATTAGCAAAAAATTAAATCTGAGATGCACTTCTTCGTCAGCTGATACCTATCAAAGTGAGGTCAAGCCAGTCTAAAGTATCAGGTAACAGAGTATAGAAAGGTTTCTTCATCAAAGGGTTAGATTGTATTCACAGAACACAATTATGGCAGCGTTCGGAGACCCATCGTAGTGCCAACTTAAAGATAAATAAGCTTAAACATTGGTTTTCTTTTGGAAACAGCTCGTCGATAACTACTGGTTAGCTTCCATCTGTCAGTTATGTAACCAGAGGTTACCAGTGATTGTGAAACTGGGCCATATCAACCTTAGATTGTATTGCTTAGATTTTAGATTGCTTGAAACTATCATTGTGAATGCTCACAATAAACGCAGTCGAGTTGCTAATGTTTGTTTCTAAAATAAATCGCGGCTGGGTCGAAACCACCGTAATCGAGTTTGCAGCTGTGCTTAAACAGCTGGTGAGTCACCGTGCAGATGTGCAGTTGTTGCTGCAATTCGTTCGACATATGCAGTCCCAGCTTCATGTCTGTCTGCAGATCTTCCAATCTCTGATCCGATAATTCCATTTGTCTATTGGTGATTTTTGCCATCTGCAATGAATTAGCAGAAATTAGTTCGTTTTTTCTTTCCGCCCACTAACCAAAATTGCCTATAGTACAAATGGGCATCTTTTGGTAGTTGGTAAAGAGAAAAAATATCTTATTCTAATTAAAAATCAAAGAGCGGACGATCGCCTAATGAAATACCTAAAGATTCTTTGGGCCCGACGTCGCAAAATGCTAAAAGATACTTTATAAAATGGCTTGCATGTTCTGCTTGCGACTTTTCAGACTACTCCATTTTAAATTACAACATGAATTTTTCTTTTAAAATTATACAATTCTGAGACCTAATACCGAAGTTTTGGTTAACCGACTACTGCTAATGACTAATCATGATGTAATAGCATATTATTCAAGGAAAAATTAGAAATCCGATGATAAGTTTTTGCCAAACGCTCTATTGAAACTTTGTACTCTCCGAGATTCATTATGCTTTCAGATCTTAAACGCAATCTTATTGCCTGTATTTACCACATTTACAACAAGTTTATGGTACAAATGGATAGCTAAAGTCTATCCAAATAAGAGATAGACCAAAACATAAACAAATTCGATTGTAATCATTACATAAACACCGGGTTGCAGGTGGACAGAATAGCTCCTATTGGCCTATTCGGGTGGGTGTAATGGCGCCCACCCGTCGACCAATAGGAGTTGTTCTGTCCACCTGCACAGCGGCGTTTACGTAAGGGTCACAATTGAATTTGTTTATGTTTTGGTCTATCTCTTATTTGGATAGACTGTAGAAATATGGGCATGTTTTTACCGCAAAGTGCACGGTTAATTGTTTGATGACTCCTTAAAATAAATTTAACGTAACGTTTCTTGAATTAACTTTTCAACACATGTTGATTTTGACACTAGCTCGCGAAGCGTTTGAAACATAATCACTTTCTTTTAGTCGATAATGACGTAATAGCACATCTCTAAGGATTAGTACCAAAAATTCCAAGATCCGAAAATAAAATTTTGTTTTATTAGGGTTTTCGTTTGGAAGGCTGCATTTTGATGAAAATCTCTAAAGTTCAATCAATCTCAGAAACTATAATAGGAATAGGCTAGTATTGTGGGTTTGTAAATAATCATTATAACCTCTTAGTGTAAACAAAATAGGTGTACTGATGTTTGTTGAAGAAGGTATAGATCTCATCGTTGCATCGGAACCTAATAGGAATTTAATCAAAGGGGGAGGCTGGTGTGTAGACCAAAGGTGTGACGTGGCAGTATACTTCAAAACGGGAGACCTAGATGTGAGAAAGGTCGAGTCTATGGAAGGATATTCGATTGTACACACAGCAAAATTGAGTCTGTACTGTTGTTATTTTTCTCCCAATCTACAGATGGAAGCTTTTAAGGGTCAGATAGACGTGATCATGGAACATACAAGAACTAACACTCGACAGTATTTGATACTTGGCGACTTCAACGCCAAATCGTCACTTTGGGGTCGACAGCCGACAGATTATAGAGGCAATTATTTAGCTGAATGAGTGGCTCAAGTAAATCTCTTATAGACGTAACCTTGTCGTCCCAGTCTCTGGCAACAAAAATAAAGAGGTGTGGGTACTATCGAAGACCGAGTCTATGAGTGATCACTCCTTCATCCTTTTCGAGATGGAGGATCTGAACCCAGGCAGAAATACCGAAAGACAAGTGGATCGAAAAGTGGATTGAAATCTATTTAGAATATTCTTTCAATGGAAAATAGAGCTCCAGGGTGATGAAAAATCCACATCGGAAGCATACAGCGTTATCTTAAAGAAAGCATATGAGGACTGTTGTACGATTATCAAGCATAAGAGCTCTGCGATGCCATATTGGTGGAATGAAGAAATAGAGTATAAGAGAAGTGACTGCATCCGTGAAAAAAGACGTATGACACGAGTGTCAGCAAACATAAAAATACAGAAACAACGCTAAGGACGCTTATACAGCAAAGAAAGATTATACATAGGTCTATAGCAGCTTCGAAGAAAATATGTTGGGAATCGCTTTGTAAAAGCATTAACGAAGACATCTGGGGTCAGGGATGTAAGATTGCCTTGAAATCCTGGAATTTACTTAGTTCATACAACATTGCAAGATTGCCTTGAAATCCTGGAATTTACTTAGTTCATACAACATTCATGTGAAGAGAAAAAGGGAAATCGTAAGCGAACTTTTCCCTACTGTTGACGACCGGTGGGATTTCGTGCCACTAGGAAAAAACGTAGAGCCCTTTACGGAGAGTGAGCAGCAAAAGGTGAAGAGGGGTAAAGCACTCTGCCCGGCTCCGATGCAGTACCTACAGAAGCTGCCGATATTTCTACGTTACGGCTTTTGAGATATCTCAATCGAATTCTTGCAGATCTGGAGTTGCCCGCAGAATGGAAGATAGCTCGGCTTATCCTCATACCAAAAACAGCCAATCATAACGGTGAAATCACAGAGTTATCCGAGGGTGAAATTAAGTATAAGCCATTGTGCACTTTAAATAGCATAGCCAAAATATTTGACGCTATCGTCAAACATCGACTTGAGAAGAAAGGGGGAAATGTTGTTTTCAGGAAAGGTCGATCAACACTCCAGGCCATAGAAAACGTCCTAAGTATGTATAAAGGAGACCGAAAGGCAAGATTTGTAGTACTGATCACTTTCATCATCATCATAGTCACAATGTCTTAACAGACATGTTGTGAACTCGTAAAATGCATTAAGTCGGAGCTAGAGTATTGCCGACACGAATATTATCAATAGTTTTGAGCACTGTAGCTCGCCATCGTTCGCGATTGTTGTCAGTTTAGTGGCGCTCTTGACACTCATATCCAGCAACTGTTTCATCGTATCCACCCAGTGTGTAGGGGGACGGCCACGGCACTGCCCACTCGGGGCATGACCCTGAACTACAAGTTTCTCCATATTATCGCTTCTGTGTATATGTCCGAAGAATGTAAGCATTCTCGTCGACACAATGGAGGATAGTCTCTTTAGATTACCGACCTCATCCAGTATGGAGACGTTAGTTCGATGGGCGGTATAAGGAACTCTCAGCATTCTCCTCTATGTCCACATTTCAAAAGCGTCTATGCGAGCTCGATCTGCCTCTTTAACAGTCCAGGTTTCCGAGGCATACAAAAATATGGAGAACACAAGAGACTGAACCAGCGACATTTTTGTAGCTTTAGTGATGTTATGGTCACGCCATATTTTAGTAAGCTTTGTCATGGCCACACGTGCCTGTTGAATGCGCCGTCGAATCTCATTTTCACAGCTACCCGAATTATCGATCAAAGAACCGAGGTATATAAAACTTTGAACTACTTCACAACGGCCTATTGACTTTATTTCTCGATAATTATCATGCTCTCTATCTACGATCATAACCTTGGTCTTATTGTAGTTAATACCAAGCCCATACTCTGCACTACGTTGCTCTAAGATGTTTAATAGAGCTACTAGTTCTTCCTGAGAAGCTGCAATAAGGGTTGTATCGTCAGCAAATCTCAAGTTGGATATTTTGCTTCCGCCAATAGTTACACCGCCATTCCAGTTGTCTAATACCTGTCTCATCACAAATTCAGAGTAAATGTTAAACAGCATCGGAGATAATACACATCCCTGACGAACTCCTTTTCTGGTTGCAGTTTGACTAGACAGGTTACCATCAATTCTTACACGAGCTGAATTAGACTCGTAGAGTTGCTGTATGAGAAACACTAGGTGATAAGGAACTCCCATAGAGATGAGGATTTCCCAAGTTTAGGCCACTTTACGTTATCAAACGCCTTAGAATAGTCCACAAAGCAGATAAAAACTGGAAAATAATGCTCTCTGGCTTTTTCAATAATTTGTCTTAAGTTTAAGATCTGTTCACGCGTACCGCGTCCTTTCACGAAACCTGCCTGCGCCTGAGAAATTTGCCAGCCAATAAAACCCTCCAAACGAGATTGTAAAATATACAGTAGAACCTTACTTGCATGAGAGATTAACGAAAGTAGGCGATAATTGTCTGAATTTGTTGGAGATCCCTTTTTATGAAGTGGAACAAAAATTGATGTGCATCATTCATCTGGCCAAACACCGGAGGACCAGACACTCTTACAAATATTATGTAAAAGGGAGATGCCGTCGTCACCCAAGCATTTCAACGTTTCAGCAGAAATAACATCAATGCCTGTAGCTTTGTTAGTTTTTAGCTTGTTGAGGGCATGTTCGACTTCAGACAAAAGAATATCCGGTTCGTGTTCAAAATCCAATGAGAGGGCGTGAAGGCCTTCCTCATGGTACAGATTTTCGCAATAATTTCGCCATACCTCAATAACCTCATGCAAGTTGGTAATTAGCTCTCCCTCAGGATTTTTAACAGCCCAAGATTTGGGTTTAAAATCCCAACTGAGGCATTTGATCTTAAAAAACATCTCTTTCGGATGGTTAGTATTGGCATGCATCTCTATTTCCCTGCACAATTGCTGTAGAGTAAGAGTTCTTTGATCACTCTGATCACTTTAGACGTCAAAAATGCGTTTAACACCGCACGGTGGAGCATCAATCTAGGAAAATTGCAAGAAATGGGCGTTCAACAGTATCTTATCAAGTAATAGAGGGATATTTTAGGGATCGAAAAATTAATATCGTCCGTGGTGAAGACATCGAGGACACAATGGGAGTTCCGCAGGGTACAGTATTGGGACCGACTCTGTGGAATGTATGTATGTATTATTGTATGATGGATTTTTGCAGCTAGTGATGCCTGATGGTGCGACAACTGTAGCATTTGCTGACGACCTTGCCTTGGTTGTAGCGGCTAAAGATGAGCAAGAATTGACCGCAAGGGTGAATGAACCTCTATTCCTTATAGATCGGTGGATGGGAATGCTCTACTTGGAATGAACTAGTATCATGGGTTTGAAAACATGATTAAATCATTATAACCTCTTAGTGTATACAAAAATGGGTATACCGTTGCATTTCGTTACTCTCTGCATCGTTTTGTTTACTAGTAATTCCATTTTAAAGTTTAAAGAAAGGAAATTCAATTTAGCCAATCGGTGCGATGCGCGCCATACATCAGCAGTGCGTTGTTGCCACGTCAACTTTCAAATCGCGGTATTGACGCAATTGAGCAGCATACGACAAAAGCTCAATTTTTACGTAATACAAGTTGAAACAAAGGAATAATAATTAGTAAATGATTAACGCTGCCGGAACCAGTAATTTTCTATGCATGCGCTGTTAAAATCCGCCTTCCATGTTTCGCGTCCCTAATCGGCTTATATGCGTAGTCCGGCAAAAGGTTGACACAGGCAGGTTGGCGTAGTGGTAGGATATACGTCTACCATTCAAGAGGTTGCTGAGTAGGTACTTTTGTTTTTCATTTAAATTTTTTATTTAAAAAAAGATTTTTGACCAGTTTTTAGGATTTAGTTGTATTTTTTTTAATACTTTGTACCCGTGTGCGGTGTGTGTTGGAGGGCATGAATAAGGGGTTTCCTTATTTACTTAAAAAAAAAATGCTACTAATATGATACTGAGTAGCATGTAGCCGATAATAGAATGAGATATTGAATACAAAAAACAATACTTAGAATAAAGTAATACTGAAATAATAATGATAAAAATAATTGATCCTCACTATCAGTAGCGACGGAGGATTATTATTTCATTTGATTTATTTTTAGTTATATCTAACTCCACCGGCTGCGGCTCTTTCAGATGTTCCTGATGTGCCATCTACCGGCTCTTTGGTCTTACTGGTCAAAGTTATTTTTTTTAATAGAAAAATTAAATGAAAAACAAAAGTACCTACCCAGGTTCGAACTAGCAACCTCTTGCATGGCAAACGTATATCCTACCACTATGCCAAGCTGCTTGTGTTAACGTTTTGCCGAACTTCGCATATAAGCCGATTAAGGACGCGAACATGGAGGGTTAATTATAACGACCTATAAATAGAATATTGCTGGTTCCGGTAGAGTTTTTTTCCCTTTTTATATAAAATAAAAATAATCACATGCTCCTACTGATGATCTTTTACTAATTATTCCTTTGTTTCAACTTTTATTAAGTACGTAAAAATTGAGTTTTTTTGTCGTATGTTGGTAATGTTAAGGTTACCTCATCATAGCGGAGCTGGACGAACCAATCAAGAATAAGACATCCTATCCATTGTCGCCACTGTCCCCATACAGTCACTGTATATCAAACTATGTATTTTTTAGCATGTGTAAAGGATCATATAAAAGTAAGCATTGAAAATTGGGTACTTAAATTAGAACGGCAACACGGCACACATACCCGTCATCCGATTGGTTGTTCTCCTATAGTCACCGTCGGATGACGTCAACTTACTAGATTTTCTCATTTTCTCGGCTTTCCCATGCCCAAAAAATAGCGAAAAAGTATGAGGTTTTTATGCCATATACTCTATCTGTCTATCATATACAGTCATAAAAGGATCATGATGCTAGTCCATTGGACATTGTATTAATGGTAATTTATTAGCTCACCACCTCTAGTATCACCTCCCCAAATTAATGTATCGAATTACCAATCACCCCGTATGTGTTTTAATATCTATAGGTCAGAAACATCATGAATGATTCAGTTTGTTAAGCCCTTTCACCATTTCTCAAACTGCGAAAGGTCTCACTTAAATTCTGCGGCGATCCTGATCAGAATAATGAGACAAATTTATTAAATTCGTTACGCCGGCGCCGCTGTTACGAGTAGACACGATGATCGCCGGCTCTTTGAAAAATTAGAGGTTTTTGTTGGAAACATTATGATTTAATTCGGCATTTTCTGTTTGACTCGTGATTTAAAGTGTAACACGTGTTAATGTGATATTGCAACGGTGAAAAACCGTCAAGATTAGCTAATAGTGAAAATAGATGCTTTTTTCGATCGGTGTTCTGCAATTTGCAAACAAACAGATATCATACCAGTGGTGTGCGGCACTTCTACAGCACCAAACGAGCCACAGGTAAACATGACTGAATAAGGCGACCTGTGTGATGTCTATAACATAGTGGTGAAAAATGATCAAGATGGTATCTTGTGTGAACAATGTGTTGTGTGGAAGTATAGAAAATGTATTGGAATGACAATGAAAACCTATGTAAAATTGTCAGAAAGTAAACATGGGTGGAATTGCCAGGCCTGTATTAATGAAAATAAACAAATGAGAGTGGTCATGTCCGCTTAGCTGAACGATATTATAAACAAACTACAAGATATGGTTAACAAATATGCTAGCCTTTTTCAGAAATACAGTGAACAAGTGAAAATCAAAGAAGTCCTTCAGCATGAAGTAACTGAAATAAAGAATACGCTAAATAATACTGAGCAAAAACTGCTGACTAATAATATGATTATTCATGGAATTCCCTTCGCTCTAAATAAAAATCCAAAGGTCAAAAACATTGGACAATTTCCACAAATACCAGCTGATCAATATAAGTTTGATTGTTATCGGCTGGCAAAGATAGTAATAGCTCGAGGAATAGTAACAAAATGTCTCTCCCAATTAAAGTTATCTTTGAGGAGACTGAGATGAAAAAACTATTTATAAAGTCGCCAAAAAGGTTACAATTAAGATGTCAAAGTTTAGGCCTATGCTCCAACAATACAATTTTCCTAAATCATGACCTAACAAAGACTAATCTCGAACTACTCAAAAAGGCCCAATAATTTAGAAAGGAAAAAGATTATAAGTTTCTATGGATCAAGAATAGGAGTATACTACTTCGAAGGGAAGGAAAAACCAAGGTAATTATGGTGCAAGCAGAACAAGATGTAATAAATTTAGTCCCAAGAAACTAGAAGTGATCTATATGAACATCCAGAGTATACGAAACACATTGGACGAAATACAATGTTGTTATCTACAACCCATCTGATGTGTTAGTTTTAAGTGATACATGGTTGTGTGATATTGGAGCTAGTAGGGAGTTATTGAAATAGTGCCACCATCCACTAATAGTGACAGGCACTGCCAGACCTTAAAATTGTCTCTGACACAGAGTTATTGATGCGTTCTGTTAAGCGCAGACTTCATTCCAACCTAAAAAGAGATGGAACTTCGGTTTAATTTTTTACATAATGAGGGAACAATAGTAACTTTGTTTTGTTCACAAAGTCGTTTTATTTCAATGGCCGTATATTTAGATATCTTACCAGCGTAGGTGGTTTGGATATTCACATCATTGGGAATAGCAATATCTATCAAATAGTTAATTTTTTCGGCCGTTGACTGGAAAACTATGTCTGATCTATTAGCTGGTATGGTCTTGTCTGTATGTATTTCAACGTCCCAGTATAGTTTGTATCGATCGTTTTCGATTACTGATGTCGGCGTGTAATTGTAATATGGATCTCTGTTTTCTATTAGTTTGTTTATTGTGGCGAGTGCTTGGTGTATGACCTTGGCCGCAGAGTTATGTCTGGCTCTGTATTCGGTACCGGCAAGAGTTTTGCACCCGCTTGTTATGTGATCTATTGTTTCTGACATTTTCTGCAATTATCTTCTGTTATGGATGGATCTTTAATTACGCATTTTTTGTAGTTTCTTGTTGCAATCACTTAGTCCTGGATAGCAAGCATGAAACCTTCCGTTACTGGGAACAGCTGGCCATCCTGCAACCAGGCGTATGACTGTTTTTCATTTACGTGGTCTTTCTATAATCACTCTGCCTCCTTGTTTCCTGTCTATGGTGAGCCTTTCTTTGCATGCGTTTGGATGTGACATTCGGTGTTTCGTGAGTTCTTTCCGTATAAGGATGTGGATGTTTTCTATATCAGTGTGTGACGACTTGATGATGCCGAAGGAGTATGTGAGAACTGGTATCGCAAATGTGTTAATTGCTTTTGTAAGATTTTTGGAATTCAATTTTGTTTTTAGTAGTCTAACGAGGCGGTCTCTAAACTCTTGTGTTAGTTGAGCCTTGACTTCTGAGTGATCGATCTTGATGTTCTGATTGAAGCCCAAATACTTGTACGTTTCGTCCTTGTTCATGTTGTATAGTGTTTAGCCAGTTACTGTTTCCTGTTCGGGGTGGTACTTCATTAGCCTTTGTTGATGTGGAGAATCTTGCATTTACTCATTCCGAATTCCATCCTGACGTCTGACGAGCAAATTTCTGTTATTCTGATTAACTCTCTGAGTTGTACTTCATTGGCGGCATATATATCATCCATGTAGAGGAAATGATTGAATTTGTGTTGATTTAATTCGTTTAATGTTGAAACCGCAGTTTGTCTTGTTAAGTGCGTCGGAGAGCAGATTCAGACAGAGACAGAACCACAGTGAACTGAGAGAGTCACCCTGGAAGATGCCGCGACTTATGTGTAGCTCATCCGTCTTGATATGGCCGTCCTGGGTTTTGAGATGTATGTTGGTTCGCCATGTCTCCATGATTCTTGTAAGAAACTGACGAGTTGATTTTATGTATTTGAAGAACTAGCCAGCTATGACGTACAGAGTCGAAAACTTTTTTATAGTCGATGAAACAGGTATGAAGGTTCCTATGTTCTTTTCTGTTTTGCTTCATGATGACACTATCAATTATAAGTTGTTCCTTGCAACTTTGGCTTTGCTTTGAAGTTTGAAGTTTGAATTTTATTTCGACAATAATTCCATTTATGTACATGTCATCGAGTTCTAATGAAGCGTTACAATATTTGCATAAGTTATTTATCAATCAGAACAATAATAGCAAGCTTAGCAACATACATTAGTATGCTTAATAGTTCTCTACATTCGACAATTTAATTTTAATTACAATCAATACGGTCATATAGTATTAAGTGCTTTCATCAAACCAAATTCTCTTCTTGAATACAAATATTATTTTTACCAACACGATGGATTTTAAAAATCTGTGTGTGCTGGTTATTTACTTGTTTAATTTTGCATTTATGTCTATACAGTTGCTTGGTATTATTGTTTGTGTTAGGCTTATTCACTACTCACACTATATACTTCGAAGAAAAGTTGCCTTCAAGGATCCAGCTATTTATTAGATTTTTAACTTTTTTAAATGGCTTTGTTTTAATAGAAATAGGCAACAGGTTAAATATCCTAGGACCAGTATAACTAATATGCTTCTGAGAGGCTGAATGTCTGACAAAGGATAATGTTAAGTTTTGATTTGAAACATTACGGATGTTATGACTATGGGGCAAGTTATTCCTATAATATGTGTTAGTTAACATAAATCTTGTTACAGTTTTAATATACAGTTGTTCAACAGTTAACAATTTACTTTCCTGGAAGAGTAATTCCGTTGGGTATCTTCTATTTTTGAACATCATTATTTTTATTACATATTTTTGAGCAATTTGGAGTGGCGATATGGAGGTTTTACCAGCGCCTCCCCAGGCTATTATACCATACGTTATTATGGATTCAATTAGCGAGGCATATACAATTTTCAACATTTTTAAGGACAATATATGTCTAAGTTCAAAAAATTTGTGTATAAGTTTCCTTACTTTTTTTTGTAACATAATATATATGATCTTTCCAGTTTAATTTTTGATCAAGCAAGACGCCTAGATATTTAATTGATTCCACCCTTTCTATTTTGTCACCACATACACATGTTTCTAAGCCATCACATTTTACGTTATGAATCCTAAGGCTACGAACGGTTGGTAATGTTCTTGAGGAGTGAGCAAAAGTAAGGAATTTTGTTTTTTCAACATTTAGTGAGAGAAGACTGTGTTCCAGCCAGCACATTATTTTTGAGATGGCAGATTCGGATTTCTTTATTGCAATTTCCCATGATTCACCCTGCACAATTATAACTGTGTCATCTGCAAAGCAGAACACAGCGCCCTCTTCATCTAAGATTGACAAAACGTCATTTATATAAACATTAAATAATATGGGACCTAGAACTGTTCCCTGTGGGACGCCACACACCACTGCCTGAGACTCACTTATGATATTTCCAATTTTGACTCTCTGGGTTCTATCTTTTAGGTATGACTCAATAAGTTTATACCCAATACCTATAATACCTATTTTATGGAGTCTCTGCAGTAGTAAGTGATGTGCCACAGTATCAAAGGCCTTTTTAAGGTCTAAAAAGATACCTACAACTCTATTACCAACATCCAGACCACCCAGGATCATCTCTGTTACCCTTGCCAGACAATTTTCAGCACTAGAGTTTCTTTTAAATGCATATTGATTTTTTGACAGTACGTCTTGCTTTTCAAAGAAAGATTGGAGCTTAAACTTAATGCACTTTTCTACCAGTTTACTCACTGTACTTGTTAAAGCAATCGGTCTGTAATTTGAAGTTAAGTTTTCATTTCCATTTTTGAAGACTGGTACAATTATAGTTTTTTTCAGGATTGATGGAAAAACTCCAGTGCTTAATGTGCAATTAATTATATGTAACAGAGGAGCTATTAGGTCTTTATGATGCTGCTTGAGGACCTCAGTTGTTGTCTGGTCTTCCCCACACTTAACATTGTTCTTTAAAGAGCTTATAAGATTTATTAATTCATTTGCTGTGATAAGAGTAAAATAACACGATTCTGGGCACGTCTCTGATTTTTCTTTGAAGTTTTTGTCTGTTGGATTGATATTACTCGCTAATTGATGTCCAATACTACAAAAATATGAGTTGAATTCTGAGGCTATTTGGCCAGGATCACTGGTGGTCTCACTATTTGTGTCTAAAATAGTTTTTATATCTTTTTTATTGGTTTTGTCGTTCGTAACTTCCTTAATTATGTCCCATGTCTTTTTTACATCACCGGTATTGTTTTGCAACTTATTCTTATAATACTGATATTTAGTTTTGTTAATTAAATTAGACAAAATAGTACGGTAACGCTTATAATTATTTTGCATTATGATATTATTAGGATTCTGAGACCATAGTTTTTTTAATTGATCTCTTTTCCGTATGGATAGGATAAGACCTTCAGTGATCCATGGCTTTAGCCTAACATTCTTGCTACAAATTTGGTACACTTTGGTGCAACTCTTTATCATGCTTGTAAAAAATTGAATAAAATTTGTTGTAGCAGTTTCTGCATTGGTCTCACCCAACACACTGTCCCATTTTGACTCGGATATCATTTGGGAGAGTAGAGCATAATCTATTTTTGAGTACAGCTTATTTTTTTGTGTTGTCTCAGCCAATTCATTCTTAAGCTTCAAATTTAATAAAATGGGATAGTGGTCAGTAAGATCTCGCTTTAGGATTACAGGAGTTATCTTACTATAATTTTGGTCTTTGCACTTTATAAAAAAGTGATCAATGCAACTAGCTGTATCTTCAGTTCTTCTTGTTACACCATTTATTAAGTTATTATATCCAAAACTATTCATAACTGTAAGATAGTCATTAGTTACAGCACAATTTTTGTCTAACAAGTTAAGATTAATACACCAGTAAAGATGCCTAGCTTTTTCGAATCAGTAGATGTTGTTTGATGTAGAATATTGCTTAAGCTCTCAATGAACTCACCTTTATCTGTTGAAGGAGATCTATACAAAGCCAAAATATCAGCTTCAGTATTACACTTACTAATAGACACTCTAAGACATTTTACATTACCATACTCAACAATGACGCATTTTTGAAATACGTCTTCTTTTGTAAAAACTGCACAACCATCGAAACTAGTGTTTCTACTTTGATTCCAAAAAGGAAGGTATCCTGGTATATGAAAATCTGATAAATTATAAATTGTATGGGTTTCCGTTAATACTATAACATCAAAGCTCTTTCCAGTTGATTCTAAGAAAACTAGAAGATTATCAAAGTTTTTGTATATGCTACGTATATTAAAATGAATGATATTTAGGTTATCCTGGTTATCACTGAAAGAAGGTATTTCACTAATGGTATCACACTCTAACATCGCACAAGATTTATATTCATCAAGAAAATTATTTATGCAATTGAATGTTAAAAATAAGTTTTTCTATGTTCACCAATTTTCGAATATTTTCTGTCTACTCCCTGGTCTTCAGTTTGTCTACATCAGACAAAGAATTAATTTTCACAACAGCCTCACCATCACCTTTCCTTGCGTATACCTGGCCCTCCTTGCACCAAACATATTTATACCCGTCTCTTTTCAGATCTCTTGTCTTCTTGAAAAGATCCCTTGTTTCCCTTGGTAAATCCTCATTGATGAATACTTTCACAGGTGAATCAGCAATACCACAGCTCAGGTAGGTCAGTTCAACATTCTTTCTTTTTTCCAGCACCTTCTTTTTTCTATCCTCGGTGGGAAATTCCGCTACTATTATTGCACCAGTATTAGCAGTTGGTAGCACAGAAATTTTACAGTCTTCTGGTTCCTCACCCAGCTTGCTAAGAACCTTCTTTGCATTTGATTCAGCATACTTGTCACTTTTTATACCGGAAATAATAATGTTTTTCCTTCTACCTTCACAGTCTTCATTTAACAATTTTTTATTTATAATAGTAACCTGTTTTTCCAAATCATTGATCTTATGTTTGAGCTGCTCCTGCTCCTTTTTGAGCTTTTTATTCTCATCTAGAATTTCCTTAATCGTTTTCTGTAGTTGTTCCATGATATCACCATTGAAGGTCAGCGATTTTTCTAATTCCATAAATTTATTGTTCATCACCCTTAGAACGTCTTTATTAGTAGGCTCAGCTTCATCCTCAGATGTGTCAGAATCAGCAATTGACACATTTTGACTACAGTCAGCACAAATCCACTTTTCATCATTCTTCCTTTGCTCATATGCCAGGTATTGTTCATCTGAGAGGTCTGTGCACTTTTTATGAAACCATCTCGCGCAATCTCCAGCACATTGAAGACTATATTGAGTTTTTGTAACATTATTTTCACATTTTCCACATACAATAATCTTGGGTTTCTTTTTAGTCATCTTCGATCGACCTAAAATTCCTGGCCTATAACTGTGGTATTTATGGATTTGTACCAGTAGTTTTTTGTGCCTGCTAACTTTTTGCTATTATTACTGTGTTATGATTGTGTTTTAATCAATTTCTATCTTAAAACACGTCTAACGAAGAAACTAGTTGCACAAAGAAAAACTTACAACTTTAACTCGTAGCTGTACCAAAAATCAAATTTATGGAATCACTTTTAACCACTAAAACACAAGAAAAGTCGAGAGCGTGTACATTCGTGACTGTTGACTGTAAGACAGTTTGACATCCTTTTTGTTCTTCAGTCAGGATGTTATTTTGCGTGAGGTGTTGTTCAATTCTTCTGCATATTGTTGCGGTGATGATCTTGCACAAGGTGGGAAGACAAGTGATTGGGCGATAATTGGCAGGGTTCTTGGTGTCTGCGTTTTTGGGTTTTATATACGTTATTCCTTGCGTGAGGAATTTGGGAAGCCTATTCGGTTGGAGTATAGCTTTATTGATTTGGTCCGTAAGCATTTCGTATGTTGCACTGAATTGCTTGTACCAGAAATTTTGCACATTATCCACGCCTGGGCACTTCCAATTGTGGGTATGCTTTATGGTTTCAGCTATTTCCTCTGCTGAAAGGATAACGTCTGCCTGCTCCGCTATATGTTGATGTTTTTCCTCTTCTTGTCTGATCCATGGAGCAATTTCATTATGTGTTTTGGGTTCTGACCATAGGCTTTGCCAAAACTCAGTTAACTCTTGTTTACTAGGGGGTGATATTGCTGTTATCCGGTTGGCATTTATACATTCCATACATGTATACAGCACCTAGCATAATCCCATTGGTCAGATTTAAAGTTTGAACCAATCAAGCTGTGAGTGCCATACGCGAGTATGGGATGTAAATGAGTGCTATATGCACTTACGGAATGTAGTACTTAATGCAGCTGAAAATTTACAAAGAGGAAAGCGATTTAAGCGAAAACCATTTTTCAACTATGTATTAAACTGCAGTAAACTTTATTACAAATTAAGTTATAGCAGGGTGTATAATTTTTGTCCTTTACGAAATATTAAATGTAATAATTGCAAACATCTGGTGTATTAAGTTAACTAAGTATTCATCTTCAGTGGGCAAAGAAAACATGCATTACTTACAAGATTAAAGACATTAAAGAATATAGCAGAACAAAAAAGAACGTTATATAAAATCAGTGGGATGAACCATGCATTGGGTTTATTTGCTTTGATATTTTGGTATAGATTAGGTACGTTTTTTCTTTGGCCTCAGTCAATAGGTTTGATCTATATTTTCCAGGACTCAGTTCAAAATATTTATAATTAGGAGGTAATTTTGCCCCAGCATGCATAGCGATTTCAAACATATACGAGTATGACATATATAACCACCCTCTCTCGCTGCAATCGCAAAAATTAAAACAAGAGTCCAGCCATAGCCATAAGTTTGACTTGCATAAACTATATTATATTCCGTAAGTGCATATGGCACTGATTTACATTTCGTACACACGTACGGCACTCGAAATTTGATTGGTTTAAAATGCAAATCTGACCAATGGGATTGTGCTAGGTGCTATATACATGTACGGAATGTATAAATGCATCCGGTTGTCGACTGTTATCTTTTGGCAGAACTGTTTTTCAGATTTCTGAAAAAGATTGTTAGCACCTTTCTGGCATTGGACTCGTTTTATATGCGGAGTCTAGCTACATAGACTGCAAGCTTCTGTTTAAGGGTATCGGCTATTTCTGGTATTGTCTGTTGTGGAGACTTGGATTTGAGTAAATTAATTATTGTCTGTACGCGCTTCGAGAGGTTACTATTGTTGGTGTATTGCGCGAGGTGTTGCAGATCCTTTCTGATTGTGCTAATTTATTTTCAATTCTCATTTGCCATTTAGGTTTAGATCTTTCAGTTGTGCGGGCTATAGATCGTTTTGGGAGTTTTTGGCCGTTCAGTACGAGTGTGGTTGCTGCGGCAGCATAAAACGGTATGGATGTCCTCTAGGTCACTGTCTTTGGTTAAAAATTGCGGTATTATGTTGACATTTATTGTGTGTAATATTTGTCGAGTGTTGTTTTTAAAAATTAGTCTGGGCAGGGATCTCGCAATGTAGGATTGGTGCCACACCATTTGTTGCACCCTGTGTTCATCACTTGTTAGGCTGATTGTGTGATGGCAGGTGGTAGGGTAACGTTTTGGCTGTGTGTGGTTGTGGAAGGTAAGTTACTGCATGTTATTTCTGGTGTACCTGGTGTATGATCATGTTCTGGATGCAATTCTAAGTGTATGCTGGTGTTATTGGTTGTGTCTGTGTTTGGAAGTTGGTTATTTCGGGTATGAATGACATGTTCTTCTGTGATTGATTCAGTAGCTAACGAATCATTAGGTTGGACAGCGGTATCTGGCATACGTTGTGTAAGCTCATGTTCTGGATCTGTCTCTGGGTGTATGCTAGTGTTGTCGATTGTGGTTTTGTTTGAGGTCTGCGGGTGATTCGGATGGGCAGTATTTATTTCATTGGATACAAGAATCTTTATAGCTTGTAGTTCTTCGGGTGTAAGGCGGTTGTTTTTTGTTATGACTCGTTTTTGGTCAATGAGTCGCTGTTCAGTTATACGTTCTGCGAGGTGTGGGTACTGTGCTATAAATAACCTGTGCAGCTCATGTCTGTAGCCTGTAGAGATGGCTTCCAGTTTTGTGGCGGTGTAGTAACAGTGCATTACATATTTGTTGATTTCAGTGGTCCATTGTAAGCGCTGTCTGGGTTTACCAGCTTTGGTGGTTGCCGGCTGTGCTGGCAAAACATCCGCAGCTGGGTTGTGTTCTCTGGGTTGTTCTGTTTGGGTTTGGGGTTCGGGTGAGTTTAATCGACGTACCCTAGGCCATCGGTGGTTATTTTTAGAAGTAACTTTATGCATCGTGTTCCCACGAGTAGGGACGATCTAAATGTCATTCCCCCGGGTGACGCTCATTTCAGGAGAGAAGGGACTTATATTTACTCCGAAGTTGGCCCAAGAGGTGCTCCAGAGGATTTGCGACTTTACTGTCGGGTTTTGTTGAGGCTCTCTCCTCCTCCTATTATTATTATTTTCTAGTTGCTTTTGTAATTTTGCACTGAATAGTTATTATTCTTGTTACCAGTGTTGCTATACACTGTTTAGAGAATTTAAAAAACATATGTAACATGTAATAGTGTATAATAAAGAACAATAAATTTTTGAAAAAAAATTACTGTATTGTCATCGGTTCTTGATAAGGGTACAAAGTGAATGGGTTCATTTAAAGTGGCTCAAAATCGAAACCGAATGATTCGGTTACAAACATACAAACATAGAAGTGAAGCTAATAAAATCATATTAAAAATATGCAAGAACAAGATCTCGATAAAAATAGACAGAAAAGTCGCGTTCTCTGGTACATTTATTAAATTTCAGTTTTGTTTCCTGGTCAATGATGATTCTATCACTTATATTAGAAATAAATCAAAAATTACAAGTATTCTTACCTTATCTTTGAGAAAATTGTTACAGAGCTGTGAAGTCTCGAACAAACTTTGGAAGTCAGAATTTTCAAACCCTAACCGCTCTGCTAGATGAACCCCTTCAGCAAGTCCTGCGAGACAAACACCTTTGATCAACTGCAGAATCAAGTAAAAACAGCAAGCAGATCTGCAACAACAGAGTTAAAATTATTTTTAGTTCCTACAGAATTACAGAAGGGCGTATTCTGTGGTAAAAATTCATAAAATTAAGTTTAACTCATTTCACTCATTTTGACGTCAGTAGTTAATAGAAAACATAATATATAGGATACTTGACACTTTGTTAGGACAAATCGATATTAGATATGCCTCACTACTTCTGTCACAATTGACTTTCTCTGGAAAGAGTAAGGTCGAGTATCCTCAGTTTATTCTCTAACAAAGATGCGGCAGAAAAGATGCAAGAAACCTACGAAAAGATGGTGTGAAAATTGTAATGCCGGCTACACACGATCCGGCAGGCCTGTCAGTTCGAACTGAACTGTCCGTCTGAAGACCGGTCGCGTGAGCGTGTATATATCCCGGTCGACTTGTCAGTTAAGACTGTTCAGGCGGCCGGAGAAAAATCAAGTCTGAACGTGTGTATGGCACAGCCGCCTGTCGGGACATCAGGCCGTCAGGTCAAACAGTTCAGCTTAGTACAGAATTCGTTACCATGTCGCGAAAGGGAAAATACGTGTTTAGAAAAATTTATCGCGATTTATCACAATGAGCCGTGTCTATGGCAAGTAACATCGAAAGATTATCACGACCGTGGCGTATTTGAAATTGATAGAAAAATGGAAGGAAGTTGATCCTCCTAGTACGAAGTCGACTGTGAAAAAAATTAATTATCTGAGGAGTGGTTTTCGAAAGGAACAAAAAAAGTGAAGGATTCAATGAGGACGGGATCAGGTGCCGATGATTGAGACTGATATATTTCAGATTCGCCTGAACGTGTGGAGGGTCGTCAGTCCATCAGGCCACCGGTTTCCAGGCGAACTGTTCGGTTCGAATTGACAGTCCTGCCGGATCGTGTGTAACCGGCATAAAGAACTGCGACAAAAACCATTAGAATTATAACTTTTTTTACAGTAATATTTGCTTCTTTGGGAACATATTCAGCATTTACAATAGATGACTTGAATGAGAAATCTTTTGGGTTAAATATTACGAACATATAGGGAGTTAGATTTAATAATATGTTCAAATTATATTTTTATTCATAATAGCTAAACAGTTGAATTTTCCTCAATTGGATTATGAAATTGGCAGAAATAGAAGTGTGTGGTAGCATTAATCACGGATGTATCATATTTGTACGTAATGGACTTCTGATAGTTGAAGTATAGTCCAAGAGCCCAGTCGAAAAATCCTATTGTGAGGGGCCAGAACCTTCTTATTATCATCATTGGATTCCTTTTTAAATGATGTATCCATAATCCTATTGTGAGGGGCCAGAACCTTCTTATTATCATCATTGGATTCCTTTTTAAATGATGTATCCATTATCGTAACTGTGCTAGCGCAAATAATGCCGTAAAATATCGAAAATTAATTAAATAAGTACTTTTTTGATACGAAGACCTATACATTATATCAGAAGATTGAAAAATACGAAGGAGCGTTCAATCGTGGGCGTACATGTAGAAAAAGTCACTGTGCCACGTCATATCCCGCCGCAACCTATGGCACAGCGCCTATTTTCCGAGGGGTAAATCGGGATAATCTATTTTTTTCTCCCACACGAAAAAGTCCTTGATGGAAATTGTAGAAAATGACTATGTAAACTCTAAAAACTAACTGTGCCGACTCTCAGATTGCCGAAAGTCCTCGGCACAGTGAATTTAATCCGAGCCCGTGCACACGTCTATTCCGTAGGTTTTTGCGTCGAGTGTACGCACATGATCGGAAGCTTTGGAGCTGACTGTACCGATTTAACGCAGGGAAAAATTAAAAGGCTGTACTTAAGCTGCCGTTCAACGGCAGCCTACTAAAATGCCGCTAACAGATGTGACGTCATTGAAGTGACGTATTTGACGGCTTTGTAATCGCTGTACTTAAACTGCCGTCAAAGGTAGCCCACTAAAAAGCCGTTTACAGCTGTGCATGGACGCTGTGGCATCATTGAAGTGACGTATTTGACGGCTTTATATTTGCCGTGATTAAACTGCCGTCAAACGGTAGCCCACTGAAATGCTGCTAATAGCATATTCGATTTGTTGTAAAAATCGCTATATTTCATTATCGATTATATTGTCTTTGACTTGTTTGCATTATAGTCGTCACAATTTTTGCTGAATTATGGGAATCCAGATATTATTGGCATTGACTGAAGTAAGTTTTCCGATTAGTACCTGTTGTTTGTGCAAGGACCTGATGTATTGAAAAACCTTAAAACGCTATGGGCCCAATGATACTGATGCTGTAATAGTAGAATAGTAGAATCAGACTCAGTTTTTCATTGTAAGCAATGATGAAGTGTTTTTTATAAATGAGCAGACCGCGTAGGCGGAACCTAAATACCAGAGTACCGCGGCTGCTGTGAAAAGGTTATGTTCGGTACACAACTGATACAGCGATACCAAATCATAGAGAAAAAATATTTGGGATAATATACTCATATGGGGTCTATGGAATTCAATCGCAAAACTTGGTACAAGAAATTGAAAAACAACTTGTAAAAATTAAAAAAAACTATTGGACATAATGCAGTATTTGTAGACGATTATTAATTTTTAGCAAGTGACAGAAGGTTCTGCCGGTGCGCCATCTGGTACCCGAAGGTAAAGGCAAACCAAGGAAATCGCTGCACAGCAGCATAGATTACTTGGCGGGACGCCACGGTGAGTCCGCTTGGCCACCAGAGAGCACGGGTTTTTATACGCTACTGCGTATGAAAGCCGATATACGAGGGTTGGTCTATACCTCCGTCAATCCACCAGTACGCAGACGGCTGTTTCACGCTTATTAGCGATCATCAGTGCGCCATAGGTCGATTGACGGAAATAGGGAGCATCAATTCTTTCATGTCTACCAGACATGTGAAGCATGTTGTAGCAGGTGACAGAAAGGTTCTGCCGGCGCGCCATCTGGTACCCGAAGGTAACGGCAAACCAAGGAAATCGCTGCTGAGCAGCAGTAGATTTCTTGGTGGGACGCCAAGGCGCGTTCGCTTGGCCACCAGAGAGCGCGGGTTCTATACGCGGTTGCGTATGAAAGCCCATATACTAGGGTTGCTCTATACCTCCGTCAATCCACCAGTACGCAGAGAGCTGTTTCACGCTTATTAGCACAGCATAATAAACAACCAGCATAACATCTCTGAGGATTTCCTATATAAAAATGGTTCCCACAAAATTTGACCTTGGGAGGGTTTTTGGATAATTTTACGGCTGCCAAGTTTGGGTAGAGATGCGAAAATGCAAATATCGATACCGGTACCAACTCGATATTTTTTATCCAAATAGGCGCGTTTGGTTCGTAGAGAGCATTTTGTGCAACTGATTACACCCCTCAATAATTATATAATTATTTTTGATACCGATACAAAATGATCGATACCAGCTTGGAATGCCTCAAAAAGTATCGATGACAAAAAAAGTCGATATTAGTGCAGAAGTATCGAAGTACCGTTACCGTTACCAAAAAACCCATGCAGAAGTGGGGATGCGATTTCCTTGGTTTGCCTTTACCTTCGGGTACCAGATGGCGCACCGGCAGAACCTTCTGTCACTTGCTACAACATGCTTCACGTGTCTGGTAGACATGAAAGAAATGATGCTCTCTATTTCCGTCAATCGACTTATGGCGCACTGATGATCGCTAATAAGCGTGAAACAGTATAGCCTTTTATTTTTCCCTGCGTGCATGGTCAAGGTTAAATCGGTACAGTCAGCTCCAAAGTTTCCGATCATGTGCGTACACTCGACGCAAAAACCTACGGAGTAGACGTGTGCACGGGCTGGGATTATATTCACTGTGCCGAGGACTTTCGGCAATCTGAGAGTCGGCACAGTTGGTTTTTCGAGTTTTCATAGTCATTTTCTACAATTTTCATCAAGGACTTTTTCGTGTGGGAGAAAAAAATAGATTATCCCGATTTACCCCTCGGAAAATAGACGCTGTGCCATAGGTTGCGGCAGGATATGACGTGGCACAGTGACTTTTTCTACATGTGCGCACACGAATGATTGCTCCTACGTATTTTTCAATCTTCTTATACAATGTATAGGTTTTCGTATCAAAAAAGTACTTATTTAATTAATTTTCGATATTTTACGGCATTATTTGCGCTAGCACAGTCACAATAATGGATACATCATTTAAAAAGGAATCCAATGATGATAATAAGAAGGTTCTGGCCCCTCACAATAGGATTTTCAACTGGGCTCTTGGACTAGTAGATAATCGGCAAAAACATCTAAAAGACCTCTGTCATTAAACTGTACTAAATGACCGTTTTTTGCTAAAGAAGTAAATAATGCATTCCTCTTCAATAAGGTGGGCCACACACGTTTCAATTAACTTTACAACAAAATTTCGATAGCTGATCTCTCAGTAACAAATGCGAATTCAAAAATAATTCCTTTTGATATCGACTTCACATTTTGAAATCTAAATGCGATTTCTTTTTTCATGATTCGTCCTGAGATGGAGTATACATATACAAGGCCTATAAAGGAGCCATCATCAGTTGAGCAAAGAATGACAGTATTCCAAATTATAAAAGCAAAAGGTAAAAAAAAACCGATTGCATGGTATATAAGCTGGTTCTCAATGCGACTCGCTTCATTAGAAGTTTGACTAACTTGAATAAGGATTTATCGAAAATAATTTCTGTAGACAGGAACGCAGAAAGTGTATAGTTCAATTGGGAAAACGTGTTGCATGTAATTATTTATTACTAGTAGCATTATTGTAGACAATTGGTAATAATAACCTAGAAGTTCTAAAATATTGCAGTAAATATGGTAATACTGTATCTGTATTCAGAGTAAAACAAAAACGTTTTATATCACACAAGAACTAGAAGCAGACGCAGATACACAAGAGACAAGAAGTGATATTAGATAAGTTTCAAAGTGGAGGCTCAACATTAATGATATTTTTACATGCATGTTTAGCAGTGAAAAGCATACATATTCCACATACTCACCCTGCGTTTCCTAGAAATTCGGCACTAATCGAAATAGCCTTAGTATATGGGTGAATAGTCTTGAACAGCGACTCATCTCCTGCTGTCAGCAAAATGAATCTATCATTATCTTTGCTACTCCACTGGATCAAAGCCTCCAAGTATCTACCACCTTTCTTCTCTATCATATTACTCATGCCTTTGGCGGTGTCTGGGCTCATGCTTGTCATTATTATTATTCCTTTGTCTGTGACAAAGATATAACATTATAACTGCAGTAAAGGCAAATCAGATAATTCCGCAATAAAAGAAATAATAGCGGATAATTGTCCATACGCTGGTACAAAACTCAGGGCCGTAGCTAAGCGATGACCATGGAGGGGTTCATGGTGATTTTAGGGGGGGGGGGGGGTTCATGTATAAAATGTAATGTCTTAATTTGCTTAAAATCTGTATAAATTGTATCGCTGCTAATGGGTCATGGACGCCGAGGGATTGGTTAGTAGTAGAATAAATCACTAAGCTTGGAGAAAGCATCCTTGATTATTGTTATTTTGTATTATTTTAGTAGTTATTTCATTCATGGGAATACTCATGGGGGGTTTAAACTCCCCAACCCCCCCCCCCCCTTACATACGGCCCTGACAAAACTGTTCCTTTTGGTTGAAATATTAAAAATGAATTGGTGCAAAACTTCTGTCCGATATTTTTAACTTTTATACGATGCGACGATCGGACAAGTTGAAAATATTTATCGTATGTAATTTTACAGCTGACAATGTCCATGTATTTGTATTTGAAAATGGGAATTCAGCTCGTGCAATGCGTGAATTCAATAAATATTTTTAATTCCATTCCTCTTATGGATGAAAATGAAGAAAAGAGGAATAAAGTGAAGACTTTGGGTCTGAGACATTCTTGAAAACAAGAAGAAGCAAAGAGCGTACCAAATCTGTTGCTGGAGATAAAGCTAACTGAGACAGAAAAATGTTTCGATTACTTACGAGTGCCAAGTAATCCATTTAAATCGCTGCTTGAAATTATTGGTCCACGGACAGAACTTATTGTATATTGGCGAACCTATTTCTTCTTGGGAAAGACTTACTTTAACTTTGAGGTATTTGAAAACATACTTGGATCATTAAATTATCATCAATAGATATCCTCCATCGGTTAACTATTCAACCGTGCACCTAACAGATATCCTTAAGTGGTAAATAATGGAAAGAGATCGAGGTATTTGGTGGGTTGAATTTGATCTCAAACAACCTCAAGTCACATATCTACAGATTTAAATTAACTTGACTCCGCACCTCGGAGACTGGCTGGGTACCAACTATGAAGATACAAATTCCCCAAATTTGTGACCAAATTCCGTACGAAAAAGTCGGATTCATGTGAATGGATATATTTAGATTATACGATAGAATCAGTACCAATATGAATCGTATATCGGAAATTCTGTGTATCTGAATTAAGAATTGAGTGATTAGCTTCCTCAGGTCCAAATGAATGTGACGAAAGGCAAAAGCCCCTAACAACAGCCAACAAACACTCACCATGAAGGTCAACTCTTACTGATACCTTATACTAATATATAATTAGGAAAATCAAACAAAATACATGTGGAAGTAACAGTATTATGCTATAAATATTGAACCATTGATATCCAGCTATATCCCCCATTCTTTATGTATTTGCATGTTCTTTATTTTGATTTTTTGGTCCGGGAAATTGCCATGTTGCCATGTTGAGTTCTAATTCTGCTTACAGCGTGTCCCGAGAAAATCAAAACGAGATTTTTCTAGTTTATTCCGGTTTCCAGACATTTACTAGGCTAGACCCACTCAGATGCAAGTGTCTTGAACTTTGAAGCGATGGGTGTCGAACCCAGGTTGCGCTTTTTTTGTTTAATTTTTAATATATTAGTATTAATTTGTAATACATTACATTATTAAAATTGAACAAAAAAAAGCTCAACCCGGGTTCGAACACACCGGACTGCTCTTCCATGACCCTGTGAATACTCGTCACACAGTGAGGTGAGCGAATCTTGCGCCCTAAGTAGACGAGGAACCCAATGTTTCTGCATTCTGGCAGGTAAAATGTGCGCCGCTACACGGCGTACCGACATTGCGCGCAGTGCAGAGAGCGGCGTATTCCTCATACCACCTAGGCATCAAATGACCAATGACTAACAATGTAGTCGGGCCAGAGCTTGCGTGGTTATCCGAGGATCTCCTGATATTTGGTCCGTTTGTCTTCCTCCCTGGAGACTATTTTCACCTTGACATGCACCGAAAACTTTGTAAGGAATATCGTTTTCTATTGGGGGTCATGGAGGACTATGTCGGGCTTTTTTCCTCTGCAAGTTAAAGCGTGAGGAACGAGCAGTTTCCGTAAATCCAGCATCCCCCTTAGCGTATTATTTTGATATGCGTAGCTGTGATGGAAGTATAGCTAACCAGTACGTCGGAGTAGACGATGGCCCTGATACTTTTCGGTTTAGTTGGCAATCGACCATCTTTGTGAAGGTGCTAATCATCCAAACTGCAGCAGGCAGCGGCAGCCGAAGCACCTCTTGTTGCTTCTCACTTTAATTTTAGCGGGACTGTTTATTAAATGTTGTTACAAAGATCTATTTAGTGCGACTGGTTTGTATACTAGCCAGCTAGTTTATAAACTATACAAGATATGCCGCTAAAGTATATACCACAAAGATATCACACATATTAACCAGTGTTTCTGGTCAGTTTACAAACCATCCACATGATTTGGATAAGGTATGCACCTAATATCTCTAGTAATACATAATAACCAACACGTTGGTTAGTCTGTAAACTAACCAATCCTCTTTGGTTAGTATGTAAACTAACTAATTTTCTTTGGTCAATTTAACAGAAAAGTGAGGTTATGTTTATGGCAAGTGCAAGTGTGACGTGTTGGTATTGTTTACTGTCGTGCCTTGTGAAATTTGTTTAAGAACAGGTATCTAGTTACTAAAAACGGATCAGCGACAGCAATTTGAAAAGTTACTATTAGAATGTTACGAGAAAAAGTCCCAAAATTCAAAATTAATGAACGACACTAATGTACTTCTGCAACATATAAAGAGAATACGCGAACAAGGACCTAACACTAATAACAAGATTGATTATCATGTAATGAATACTTATGATTTACAGAGAATCGAATCATCTTATGCAATCTCATATAAACGATCTGGAAAGATTATGTTACGTTTGAGTGAAACCTATGATGCCATTAAAGCTGCCCAGGGTCTAGAGATTTATTTTATATGAATATTTTGTTACACAAATAGTATTTCCGTTTGTCTTACCTATTTTTAGGTAATTATAGCAATTGTATGTTATATCTATTAATAAACGTTACTTTTGATTAAAAATTGTTTTTCTAAACTAAAGAAACCAAAGAGGAATGGTTAGTTTACATACTAACCAACGAGTTGGATATTATGTAGTACTAGGGATATTAGGTGCATACTTTATTCAAATGATGTGGATAGTTTGTAAACTGACCAGAAACACTGGTTAATATGTGTGATATCTTTGTGGTATAATACTTTAGCGGCATATCTTGTATAGTTTATAAACTAGCTGGATAGTATACAAACCAACCAATATTCATAGCTATTTTAGTAGAGATATGATTTTCCATCAAAATAACGAGACATTTGGATAGTTTGTATACTATCCAGCTAGCATATAAACTATCAAAGTAAACACTTTAACCGTGACACATATACAGTGAAAGCAGTGGTACCTGCAAGCAGGAAACCGTTCCACCGTGTCCACGCCCTTACTTGACAAGCGCCTCATACATTACAAAATTTCGGGTCAAGCTAGAAAGCCTACTGCAATTAGAATAATGGAAATAATGGAATAATGGAAATGGAAACTGATATAATATACAATACTTAATAACATGACTATATATTTAATTTTGTTATCAATGTTAATGTGAACGATACTTTAGCATTTGCCTGCAACCTCAACTTACAAAAACAGTCAAAAATATTTTATTTAGATTAGCTATATCTTCTGTAAAATTCCATTCATCCATCCATCAAAATAACTGTTGTTCTGACATATCCGAGATATCTACACTGGGCAACGAATTCGAATACGTTAGAAGAAGTAAACAAGGATTTTGTTTGTCCCCACAATCCTAAAGCGGCTGCTTCGTAATGCTGGCACACTGACCGCTAAATCGCTGATATACCCGTATTCCCTTTGTATACCCGCGACGAGATAGCAAGTAAAGAACCCTAAAAATAACAGCACTATTATAGTGGCCTAATAAAAATAGCAATCGTTTCGGGTTAATTGCTATAGTTTTGAGTGAATTTGGGGTTTTGACAGTACATAAGTGTTAAAAGACTATTTTAATCAATTCCACAAGATTTAAATCTTGCGGATTTCTGGAAAAAATAACATCGTGTTTGTGAACATAGTAAATAATAACAACGGGATCTTGGCAACTTTCACTTGCCTGTTAGAGCATGGGCGTTGCTTTTTCTAACCTATTCGAATTCGTTGACACTGGATAATAAAGAAGCTAACACAGATCCCTGGGCAGACCATTCATAGGTACATACTTCTTGTATCACTCCTTGTCTCCACACAGCGTCAGACGCCGCTAATACGGTACAGTAGTAAAGCCAGCTTTTATTATCGTTGTCCAGGATTACTCGATAACTACAGCTCCCGCTGTGTCAAAAACTAGCTTGTTCGATAGAAATTTTTTCATATTTGCTGCAATTTGTTTGTAAATTGTCCTCTATAGCTTTGAGAACTGATGCAAAGCAATTTTATAGACCGGAAAGTTTTCGGACTTCCATCGGTTTTTCGCAAATCTTTGTTTTTCTCAAACTGCGAGGAATGATTATTGTACGTAGGATGTCAGTAAGGAACTTTACCAGCCATGATCTTGCAGTTTTGTCGCAGCTCTGCGAGTATTTGATCGCAACTTAAAGCTCTGTCTGGCTTCGTATTTTTTAGGCCATGTTGTTAGTTCTTCCCGATTTCCCTTACACTGCTAAAATATCATTCACAGCTCAGTAAATTTAAGAAACGATGATCTGTAGCTGGCTTGCGGTGAAAACACAATGGAGTATTGGAGTGATTATCAAATAAGAAATCATTGCGTAAAATAACAATTAATGGTAAAAAATATACAAATAAACTAACCTTGAAACGTTTTTTCTTCTGTATTATCTATGTCGAAGTTATCTTGGAAAAAAAGCCTCAATTCGATTTCATCTGATATACAAATGAATATATTTTCGGAGTGGATAAAAAGAGACTGTGCAGTATGGTGAACTATAAGCCTTTTGTTGTGATTTAAAGCTTTGTTCAATGCAACAGACCTTTGACTTGTTCTATTCCAAACATTTACCGTGTGACCACTTTCAATAAGTTTCCCAACAATTGAACCTCCTGAAAATTAGAAAAAACAAATGTTATTGATTTTTAGGACTTAGGATAAGCTATAGCAATATATAGCTTAATATAAGTATTCCTATACTATTCTCACATACTTTGTATAAGAAAAGGTAGGTATTTAGGTACTCATAGCTCTGCAATTATAATGAATAAAATTTGTAACCCACCAACGTAATTGTATAATATAATGACATATTTATATTCTAGGCAGTAGTTTTACGGCCCATTTCAAAAACAAAACCCCTTATGTAGACAAAAGTAATGTTTAACTTTTTGAATTATTAAGTATTCTTTTAATTCTAATGAAGAACTTAACTTTTGCTTTTATTAATGTAAGATCACTTCTGTGTCACTTCTCTGATTTTAGACTGATTATAATGGAAAAGAAATATGATATAGTTGGGGTTTGTGAGACCTGGTTACATGATGAGATACCTAGTTCTAGTGTTCATATTGAAGGGTATAAGTTTTTTAGGCATGACAGAAGTACAAGGGGTGGTGGTGTAGGTGTTTACATAGCTCAACATATAGGATGTAAGTCAATAAATGTTCATCAAAGTGACGCACTTGAGCAAATCTGGCTAGAATTTCACATGTGTAAAGAATCCTTCATATTTGGCACACTTTACAGGCCACCTGGAAAGAACGTGAATGAATTTCTTAGTAACCTAGAGGATAATTTAGCTGAATGTTCTTTAAATTCGAGTAATGTTGTCTGCGGTGGAGACATTAATATTGACTGCATGGATTATCAGAACAAGTATGTTCAAGCCTTTTACAATTGCATAAATATATTTAATATGCTACAAATATTAGTTTCTCCAACTCGCGTTACAAACACTTCTTCTACACTTATTGATGTTATTGTAGTGCCTAAAAATATTAAGGTTTCCACTAAAGGTACTGTCGACATGGGTAATGTATCTGATCATTTACTAGTCTACTGCAGTCTTGATTTAAAATGTGCTGCTCCAGAGGTAACAACTAGCTTTAGAAATTTTAAAAGGATAGATCGAAGCCTTTTACATGAATTACTTCTAATATCTCCATTTCAGGACATATTTTTCATTGGGGATATAAATGAAAAGATCCTGTATTTTAATTCTATCATTATTAACATCTTTGATACGGTAGCTCCCCTGAGAAAAGTAAAACGTGGGAATTTTAAACCACCGTGGCTGACGGATAATATTAAATTACTGATGAGTTTGCGTGATAAGGCATTTTCTAAATTTAAAAGAACTCGTGAGCCATCCCACTGGGAATATTACAAGCAGCTGAAAAATTATACAACAAGTGCTCTCAGGAATGAACAAAGAGCGTACTTTACGCACTCTTGTAATAATTCTCGCGGGTGCTCAAAGAGGCTTTGGAAAAATTTGAGGAGCCTAGGTATTAAGAGCACATCTAGAGTAAACATTCCGGATGAATTTAATAAGCCGGATGAATTAAATTCACATTTTTTAATTCCATCATCAAATTCTATTGATCCGGATCCAGTAAAAGTTCAATTTTACAATAACAATTACTATAAAGCCTTTGACCAGCTATTTTCTTTTACTCTTGTTTCTGAAGCCATAGTGTATAAATACTTAACCGAAATTAGAACACTTGCTATGGGAGTCGATGGTATCAACATAGAAATGTTACTTCTGTGCTGTCCTCACATTTTGCCGGTTGTAACACATATTATGAACTGCTGTTTGTTGGAAAATGTTTTCCCAGACTCCTGGAAAGTTGCCAAAGTTTTTCCATTTCCAAAGAAGGACACCATAACTGGTATGTCTGACCTGCGTCCTATATCTATTTTGCCAGTACTTTCAAAGGTTTTAGAAAAAATAATGAAATTTCAGTTTATCGGTCATATAAATAAATACACTATTTTACCACAGTATCAGTCTGGCTTTCGAAAGGGGTTTAGTTGCACCACTGCACTTCTGGATATAACTGATGACATTGTTCAAGAAATTGATGATGGCAATACAACAGCTCTTGTATTGCTGGACTATACGAAAGCGTTTGATACGATTAATCATCAGCTAATGGTTGCAATATTCAAGTATGTTGGTTGCTCTGACGAAGCAATTAAGCTATTTTCGAGTTATTTCTCGTTGAGATATCAGTTTGTAGAAACTTCATCCGGTGTATCAGATTGGAAGCCTGTGGTATGTGGAGTTCCACAAGGCTCAATTCTAGGTCCTGTACTTTTCTCTGTGTACTCGGCAAATATAACTAATTGCTTACGTCACTCTAAAGCTTACTTATATGCTGACGACACACAATTAAAATTTTCCTTCCATCATACAGAGGTGCAAGCTGCAATTGAGTCTGTGAATGAGGATCTGAATAATCTGGCTAAAGAGAGCAGTTCACATCAGTTGTCAATAAATCCTTTGAAATCTATAGTTAAGTTCCACATTCGATGATACCTGCGTCACGCCTGGTCACGCCGGGTAGCAGTGGCGCGCTCGATTTCTTTGAAGGTCTAGATAGGGATTCAGAGCCAATATACAATTTAAAGCTATCATAAAATTCTATACGTTCTGTATTCATTTTTTACAAATAGGTGTACCCGATTTTATTTTGAAATGTAAAGATATATTTTAATGATAAAATATTACTTATCCGAATCAAAGCTAGATATATGCTACTAGATATTGGAAGTTATAACTAGTTGAGTAGTTGCTAATGTTTCGTTTACATAAATGTGCAGTCTTTCTCAAAAATGCAAGTATGATATTGTCAAATAGCTATGGGCTTAATTATTGGCCATCAGCACAGCGGCTTGGTAGGGGCAGGCAACCACAGGTACAGTTTCAATGGAAACATTATATTACGTTAGACGTCAGCCAAAGATTTCAAATAGTAAAGTTCTCACATTCGGTCATACTGGAAGTGGAATTGAAATAATCTACAACAGTAATGCAGCTCTCAGCTAGTCTTTATGCGGACTACCCAGGACTCACCACGAGGAGGTGGCTGCATATCGAGTCCCACCACTCCTCCCACCCTTCTTTTATGTTTAACAAAATGAATAGGAAACTGAAAAGGTGCATGAATACGAAAATGAAACAATAAATAAACTCTCTAAACTTCAAAGGAGAACTTAGAATCCAACAAATTAAATTCAGAGTAAGAAGTAAAGTCTTAAAAGTTACAATGAACAAAAAATATATTCTGCTTAAGAAACTGGAGCAACAGCAACAAAAGTGATTGACTAAATTGTCTATGAACGTCTTAAAAATAAACAACGAATAAAAAAGTAAATATATAAATTAAAATAAATTAAAAAAATAAACAACAAAAAAACAACAAAAACAAATAAAAAGTAAATAAATATACTTGTTCTGAATCTCAGTCAGTTGCGGACGTGTGCGGTGGAAATTCGTCATCACTAGCAGAACTACAGTCAAAGGACTCGTCACTGTCACTGGTTGTATCACTGCCAAGGTTAACTATGACTGGCTCTATTACGGAATCTATATGGGGATCTAATTTCCAAAACTTTTCTTCCTCTGCTTTTACGTGTGATACGCATTTCTGCCAGTTATCTGCAGTTACCGCACCGATTGCTTCTTCTAAAAGGATACGTATATCGGCCAACTTAAAAGTTGTATTCCTACGCGCTACTTCATTTTTTACTTGTGCCCATACTAACTCGATTGGGTTTAACTCGCAGTGATACGGAGGCAGTCTTAAAACTGTAAAACCCTTTTCCCTAGCCATTTCGTCTACTGCTAATTTTATATACCTTTCTTTGTGGTGACGCGCGAGTTGTGACAGCTGTGCTTTGAGCATAGTCATATCGCATTCTATATTTTTTGACACGAGCCAGTCATAGATATCCGCTTTTTTCCAATTAGAAGTCGGAAGAGCTTCTAAACGCCGACTATGGTAGGACGCGTTATCTAATACAATAACCGAACCGGGTTCTAATTTTGTCAATATGGATTTAAACCAAGATTCAAAAACTACAGCGTCCATATCCTCATGATAATCACCAGTTTTCCGAGATTCAAAGACGTTCAATCCCCCATCCACAAACCCAGATTCGCTGCCAATATGCGTTATTATTAGCCGACGGCCTTTGCCTGAAGGGCATTTTAATCCCGTACTTAGGCCTTCAAGATGGGCTTGTCTACGACTCGCTATATTCAAATCCTGCCAACACCTAGTAACCGTGTGCCCTTCATTCAACCAAGTTTCGTCCAAGTAATAGATTTTTATTCCCCCGGCGTTACGAATACTACGTATTTTTCTTAAATATTCTCTACGCCATAATACTATATCGTCTCTTTCAATCAATGCGCTGTTCCGCTTTCTTTTCAAATATCTGATATTTATTTCGCGTAATGTTCTCAATAATACCCGACGAGATATCTTTGGCAGACTTTCATCATTTTGTAATTCCTGTTGTAGTTTTTTTATCGTTGGAAGTTCATTACGGAGATAAAATGAATGGACTTTTCGACGAATCGCATTTTTCACGTCACCATCCAAAACAATCTTTTTAACTCCTCTTTTTTGTTTAAGTGATTTTACCACAAATACTACGTCGCGCTTCTTTTCCTTCAAAATTCTGAAAATTGTTGCAACTGAGACCTTAGTCAGATCGCTGCAAAGTTTAACGATTTCCTTCACCGGCCTTTCAGGAAATCGTGTACGTACACCATCGTAAACATTCTTCACTATATTGCGTTCACCGGTTGATAAAACATGTCGTTTGGATGCTGTATTGCTAACCGATGTGCCTTGCTGCATTGTTATTAATTGTATCGTCTAATTTCCCGCGCAAACTTCAAGAATAACTTACCACACCTGCTATATCGCTACGCACCTGACTAAGACTGGCGCGTCAAATCTAAACGGGCGGCCACCGCGAAGCGGCAAGCCGGACCCTCGGCGGATCTTGCGGCATTGTCAAACCGTGCGTAATTGCTGCGAAACTGCTGTGATTTCATGGCCCCTCTCACAATGCGTCACATCGCGCAAAATAGATAAGCGACATGGTGTGAGCCTAAAACTGGTGTCGGTTTTTTGATTAACATGAAAGAAACATACATGTGCGTTGGTGCTCTAATTTACGGTTTTTTTGCTCCTCAGAAATTTTTATCACGATACCGAATGGATCAAGCGACTTGAGTTCGCACAGATATGCGACAGTACAAGTCTGCGATGAACGTTCTGAGTGCGAATATATTGAGTACACTCGCACATCTATAGCTTCCCACAGTATGCGTGTGCATGCCTGTACCGATCTCTAAGCTATGGCTAAAGGACCTGCACAAAGGGGCAACGCCGAGAGCTCGCATGCCGCCATTTCAAGCGCTGTTGCCAAGTGTACGTATGTTTCAGCAGTCGTGCTACCGTTGGTATGATTGGACGTGGATTAGGCATATTAGAAATTAAGGATTGCAATTAATGTTTGACTCCAAATAATAGAAAATTGAGAAACACTGTTGAATATTTGCTCACAGATTATGCATACAATCAAGCATACAGTAATATCTATTCGTTAGCTGAGCATCTAAGGGATCTTACGATTTTGTTATATAAGCGCGTGACAACATTGTTTGCGCCGATTTACCGCTAGCGGAGGTATCATGCAATGTGAAATTTAACTATAGTGTACTGTTATTTGGAATGCATAAAGCGGATATTGGCGACATCTTTAAAGTCTCAATTGATAACAAAGTTATTCCTTGTACAAATTCTGCCAGGAATCTGGGACTGATCATGGATAATGAATTAAGGTTTTCAAAACATATTGACAAATGTATCAGTCGGTGTTACAGCGCGTTGAAAATACTGTATCCTCATCGCCATATTTTTTCTGTCAAGCTAAAAACGTTACTTTGCGATGCTTACGTTCTGTCTTTATTTAACTATTGTGATGTAGTATATGGCCCTTGCCTGAAGAAGCATGACAGAGATCGGATACAAAAAGTACAAAAGTCTTGTCTTAGATACATATTTGGTGTGAGAAAATATGAGCCTATATCACATAAGTTATCAGAAGCAGGGTGGCTAAATATGCAAGCTAGAAGAGATCTGCATTCTGCAGTTCTTTTCCATAAGATAATTTTATATAAAACACCACCTTATCTCTACAATAAAATTACTTTCCGTTGTGACGTCCATAACATAAATGTTCGATGTAGGGGGCTGATCTCACAGCCCTCTCATCGATCAGCTATGTTCACTAGGTGTTTCTCCTATAATGTATGCCGATTATATAACAAAGTTCCCACAAACCTCAAATATTTACCTATATCAGCTTTCAAAATCCGTCTTAGAGAATTCATGTCTTCCAGTTGATAACTCTTCGGTTTTTTTTTCTTGCTTTTTGTGTCATATTTTTGTTTAGATGTGTAGAAGATCTAATTATACTAATGCTTTTTTTGTATCAAATATCACAATCAAAGAATTGAAATTCTTCCAATTGATAACTTTGAGTTTTTCTTTTGGGTCACATTTTTTGTTTAGTTGGTTGGATGTTTTGGCCGACACATCTTTATCTTTATATTATTAAAGTAGTATTTTATGTGTTATTTTATATTGTCTTTAGGGCTGGCACTTTGATCAGTCGCAGACTGCCTGCCAGTCCTTTTTGCAGCTGTTTACTGAACAATATGTTTTAACTTAATTTGTTTTTGTTGTAATTCATACTGCAAATAAATTATTATTATTATTATTATTATTATTATGTAGGTATACTAGGCTCTTAACTTCTAATATACACAGAGTGATCATGTTTTTAGCAATGTTGTTCCATCATACCTAGGAACATAATATGCTCCATATTGTATGTGACGAACAATGTCAAAGATTGATTCATTATAATAAAAATGTAATTGAAGGAGTCAGCGGTCAAGAATTTGCTGCAAAATGTGCAATCAAGTCTCGTAGCATGTTTTAGTTAATAATTAAAAGAATATATACACAAAAAATGTTTCTTGTTATCGCAAGTTTCACATCTAGAGGCATCTAGAATGATACCACCCTGTATGTCAAAACCCAAATTTTAGACATGAGATAATTTTTAGGCTACTATAAATATACAAGGATCCAGAATATGTTTTTTAGACTGAATTGGGCGTGTAAGAGCCTTTTGACAATGCAATGGTATTTATCCAGGAGATAAAAATTATATTTAAATGGTATCATATAACCATTTGAAGACTTACATGAACATAATACAACGAGTAAACATAAATTTGCGTTGAAAGGTAAATACGGCCGCACGATAAAACTCATTTTTTCAAACACCCAAAAAATTAGTCGGTTTCCTTTTAAGGCGGATCAAAAAATAAATACATATTATATAATGTTTAGTCCTGATGGGTCTAGGCATTTAATGTTTTGTGTTATCATTTCATGTACTTCTTGAACACTAGGTAATGATATGCTGTTATTTAAAATTTACTGAATATAATTAACTGCGGACCCAGAGGTAAAAAACGACGATTTGATTTGATACCTTCCTATGCAGTTTTTGCATGCAGAAATAGTTCCAGGATGTATTCCCTTAAATACTAATAATGTTGAACACTTTCGCAAAATCACTCTAAATCGCTAATAGTTAATACACTTACGGGAGCAGTGTTTCAAGACTGTGATGGCGTCCTAGGAGAGTCACTCCCAAAGATTTGCTGAATTAATATTTGAAATAAATTGTACACAACCGATATGGAATACGCTCTGTGTTTAGTATTACCAAAAACCTATATTACAAAAATAACTACACTCAGTTCTAAAATGAAGCTCTAGAATTTTGACTTTACTATATTCACGCTCCTGGTTTGACTTCATTTTTTGAATTTCTAGTAATAAAAAAACTAAAATAATCACATGATTTTTTTATAACACTGGAAGAACGGACTTCCATCCAGGGTGTTTGGTAAACATGCGACAAGAATTTAAAGGGTGATTATTTGAACCTTGTTGTTGACCTTGATGAATTTTGAAAAACCGCTTCATTTCAAAGAAACAAGGTGAAAAAAAATCCTAATACTATTTACGATATTTCTTAAAATTACTAATGTAACTAAAAGGATGGCGTACGGAAATGATTTTAGGAGACGTGCAATATGGTTTACGTACGATGGTGCTCGTGAATATTTAACAGCAACATACGAAGATCACTGTCGAGGTGGCCCATATGCATGGCTGCGCGATCGCCGGACTTAAATCTAGATAATTTTTCTTGTGGGGGATATCTTATGACACGCTACTCCAGTCGAAAATTTGGATGATTTGCGAAATCGGGTAACTGCTGAATGTAGTTCCGTTCAAAACGAACCTGGTGTATTTGAAAGCGTTCGGCAATCACTGATGACAAGATTACATGCTTTTATCCAAGCTGGCAGAAGTCATTTTGAACATTTACTGTAGGCTAAGCAACTTACAATTTGAATTTAATAAAATGTTGTAGCTGTCGGTAACTATCTCCCTGTTTGTAATTTTGTTTTGATAAAAATATCTTTATTAAATTTCGTATCAGCCGTTTCACTAAAAACTAATTAAAAAAATGTATTACGAGCAATTTTATGGATAACTGGACGATAAAAAATGAAAAAAAAACTGCTTAAAAAGCGTATTTCATAGAGAGCAGTACGATTTTAAAGGTACGAAAATAAAAACATTATTCCATCTTTTCTCTTATCGGCCAGGCGGGTTGAGAAAATTGCATTTTTCTGATTTTTTCAAAAAATGTTAATAAAGTTAAGCCGAAAAACAAGTGCGTCACTGGAACTAAGAGTACTAGATTATTAGGTACACAAATTAAGATATATATGCATATAAACTCTATGCTATATTTAGGTACTTTTAGGAGAGTTATATTTGTGACTTAAATATGAAATATAAGTTCTGTTTGTCAGGCAACTAAATGCATAGAGCAAAGTCCGAAGGTATACGATTGTCTTATTTCATAAAAACAATTTTGTTGATGAAAAAGCTGCACTATCTAAAACAAATATAATCTATAATGAAGGTACCTATGTTTCCAATGCCTACAATGCCTATGCTGACTGATGGAACTTTTTTGTCTTCTTCAGTTGGTTTTATACTACTCAGTGTTTTCTGTCTGACTCGCGACTTTGGTCTCTTTTTGATAAACTCATCTGGTTCTACTTTTATTTGTTTGACTGCTTTGCCTTCTTGAATTTGATCTATGTTATTCAGTACCCTCTTCCTACCTCGCGATTTAGGTCTCTTATCGACATAATTTTCCCGTTCAACTTCAAGTTTGTCCCCAATTGGATCGGTGTCATTCAATAGTCTCCCTCTAGCTGACGATTTTGGTCTTTTACTGACTAGCACATTTGGTTCTACAACTCTTTTATTAACCATGTCTTCTTCAATTGGATCCAGATTATCTAATATTCTCTTTCTAGCTCGGGATTCTGATCTTGTACGACCCAAATGTTCCAGTTCTATTTCTTTTTGCTTAGCTGTATTGATTTCTTCAATCAGATCTATGTTGTTCGATGGGCTTTTTCTAGCTGATGATTTTATAGCTCGCGATTTTGATCTTTTACTGACAATCATCTCAAGTTCGGCTTCTGTTTGATTATCTGTTTTCCCGTCGTCACTTAGACACTCCATAGCAGATACTTTTGGACTTTCATTGACAAACTCGTCCAGTTCTATAACCGTTTCATTAAATCTATCGGATTCTCCAATCGGATCCTTGTTAATCAATTGCACATAAATGGCTGGTGATTTTGGCTCTTCATTACCTAACTCATCTGCTTCGACTTCTGTTAACCAGTTAACCTTTTTGTCTTCTTCAATTGGATCCAGATTATCTAATATTCTCTTTCTAGCTCGGGATTCTGATCTTGTACGACCCAAATGTTCCAGTTCTATTTCTTTTTGCTTAGCTGTATTGATTTCTTCAATCAGATCTATGTTGTTCGATCGGCTTTTTCTAGCTGATGATTTTGATTTTCCTCTCTTTATAGCTCGCGATTTTGATCTTTTACTGACAATTATCTCAAGTTCGGCTTCTGTTTGATTATCCGTTTTTCCGTCGTCACTTAGACACTCCATAGCAGATACTTTTGGACTTTCATTGACAAACTCGTCCAGTTCTATATCCGTTTCATTAAATCTATCGGATTCTCTAATCGGACCCTTGTTAATCAATTGCACATAAATGGCTGGCGATTTTGGCTCTTCATTACCTAACTCATCTGGTTCGACTTCTGTTAACCAGTTAACCTTTTTGTCGTCTTCAATTGGATTCAGATTATGTAATATTCTCTTTCTAGCTCGGGATTCTGATCTTGTACGACCCAAATGTTCCAGTTCTACTTCTGTTTGCTTAGCTGAATTGATTTCTTCAATCAGATCTATGTTGTTGGATGGACTTTTTCTAGCTAATGATTTTGATTTTCTTCTCTTTATAGCTCGCGATTTTGATATTTTACTGACAATCATCTCAAGTTCGGCTTCTGTTTGATTATCCGTTTTCCCGTAGTCGCTTAGACACTGCATAGCAGATAATTTTGGCCTTTTACTTACAAACTCTTCTAGTTCTACATCTGTTTGATTAAACTTATCGAATTCTCCATTCTGATTCTTGTTGATCAATGGTACATCTTTGGCTGGTGATTGTGGCTCTTCATTGCTTAACTCATCCGGTTCGACTTCTGTCAACCGGTTAAAATTTTTCTCTTCAATTGGATTCACGGGTAAGTTATTCGATGGTCTCTTTGTAGCCCGCGATTTTAATCTTAACCTGACACACTTTTCTGGTTCTACGTCTGTTGATTTGGCTTTTTTATCTTCTATGTTATCCATGTTATTTAATGGTTTCACTCTAGCTAGCGATTTTGATCCTTCAATGATAAAGTCATTGGGTTCTACTTCTGTTTGTTTAGCCGTCTTTCCGTCGTCACTTAGACCCTCGATAGCTAACTCATCCAGTTGTATATCAGTTTGATTGAATTTATCGAATTCTCTATTCGGATCTTTGTTAATCAATGGCACATCTCTGGTTGGCGATTTTGGTTCTTCATTGCCCAACTCATCTGGTTCGACTTCTGTTAACCGGTTGACCTTTTTGTCTTCAATTGGATTTACGGGTACGTTATTCGACGGTCTCTTTCTAACCCGCGATTTTGGTCTTAGCGGTCTCACTCTGGCTAGCGATTTTGATCCTTTTATGGCAAAGTCATTTGATTCTACTTCTGTATGTTTCACTCCTCCATCTTCTTCAATATTATATACATTATTCAGCCGTACTTCTTCAGCTTGTGGTTTTAGTGGCTTATTAACAAGCTGCTCTAGTTCTACTTCTGTATGTGTATCTCCTCTGTCCTCTTCAGTCGGATCCATGCTATTTGCTGTCCCTTCTCTGTCTGGCGATGTTGATCCACCATTAACAAGCTTATCTGCTTCTAATCCTATTTTGTTTTCCTCAGTTGGTTCCATGTTATTCAATGGCCCTTTTCTAGCTCGCGATTTTGGTCTCATAGTAGCACATTTTTGTAGTTCCACGTTTGTACGTTTGTCTGTTTTGTCATCCTCAAATGAATCCATATTATTCGATAGTCGTCCTGTAGTTTTCAATTTTGATCCTTTTTCGACAAACTCATTGGGCCCTACTTTTATTTTGTCTTCTTCAACTGGACCCATGTTACACAATAACTCCGGACAATTTTGCGATTTTGGCATTTTATTGACGAACTCTTTTAGTTCGTTTGTTTTATTAGGCATTTTGTCTTTTTCTATTGGATCCATGCTATGCAATGGTCTTTTTCTGGCTGCCGATTTTGGTACTGTATTTGCAAAGTCCTCTAATACAACTATTGACTCTTTAAATTTTTTATCCTTACTTGGATACATGTTATTCAATGAACTGTTTCCAGATAACGATTTTAAACTTTTGTTGACAAACTTCTGTTGTTCTAATTCTTTTGTTTCACATTTTTTGTTTTCTTCAATTAGTTCCATATTATTCAATGGTCCATTTCTCGATGCTGGTCTTGTATTGACATCCTTCTCAGGTACTATTTCACCTCCGGGATTATCTCCACGACTCTGAAACAATGAATATGTAGAGTGATCATTTTAATTATTGGTACATAGTGCATTAACATCATAGTATACAGCATAGTATACAAGTATTCCAGAACCAAAACAAACTATAAGGCGACGAATAAAAACATATAGATCACCAATAAAGCAGGTTTAAAAAATTAAACTCAGCACTCTCGTCCTAGAAGCTGTCAATGAATATTATCCGAATTTCAATTTCAAACATGATTTCTACTAATATTTCGTACTCTGTAAGGGCTGCAGTATCATCCAAAACGCCATAAAATATGTTGCTTTAATGAATGTACTTTATACTGTTTACGATATAATTATGTATTCAAGGAATACTGATTGTGTTGAACTAAAGATAAAGCAAATGTCCACTCAAAACCTACCATCTACGCTATAAATGCCTAATTTGGTTTATACGTGAGAATAAGATAATTTGTCCGGCCCATTTATAAAGAGCGAGTCCTAAATTAATGCTTTTTTAACTGTGTATAGAAGTCGTTAAAATAAACAACTTTTTCAATTAACTTTTTTCAGAAAACTGAAAAGTAAGCGAGATATAGTGTAAAAAAGGGATATCTGAGCTTGTATTAAAACGTACCTAGTTTGTTTATGTATAGTTTTTTGTTCGGATTTTTGTCAAATCGGTTAGGCATCGTCCCTGTCAGTTAATGCAGTAGTCACTTTCTGTTTATTGCTGTTAATTTTAAATGGATAAATCCTAAATCGGTACATTATTATGAAACAACTTTTAAAATTAACTATGATAAAACTGATAATGGATGGTACATTAATTGACAGATATAATGCCTAATCGATGAGATAAACATCCGAGCGAAAAACTAAACACAAACAGACTAGTTATGTCTTGATACACAAGACCAGATTTAGTCTTTTTGATTCTGCATCACGCTTATTTTTCAGTTTTCGGAAAACAGTTATTGAAAAATTTAATGAGAAAAGGCGCACCATCAGATTAACTATATTAAGATAATAATTTATCACATAACAAAACAACGTCCCAAGACAGTAATGAAAATACGGTGTCTATAAAAAAATCAAAATCAATTTTATTTTGCACTAAGAAAAAGGCATTTTTTTCAATCGAAGTTAATTAATGTTGTTCCACTTCCTTTATGTGCAAAATATCTTGGATCAACATGGGTGAGAATATAAGCTTCATTGAAAACCAAAACCTATCATCTTAACAAAAACACATATAAACACAGATTTCATATAATAGACAATTTATCATGCTGCAAAATGGTTTACCCCTGTTTAACAAAAACAGATGCTAACCGCTTATGAAACATTCAAAAAGCCTTCCGCAGAGTGGTATTATTATTAGTTATCATTTTCACAATCAAGTAGATAAAACAGGGATATTCTGGCAGCTGCATTTCACACAAGCCTGTTTTCAGCAAGATTTCTGAGATATTTTTCATTCAATATCGACCTTCGATAAGCTTAACATTAACTCAAAACAAAGTTAATGAATAAATCATGCATTTATAAATAAAAAAATATGGATAAATTAGACCAGCCAAATTGCTAGGCTTTATAATAAAACTGTTAATAATTATTACTCTTATTCCAATAGGTGTTTTCAGCTCTTGCAAAGCTCATTAAAAGTAACGTTCTAAGACTAATGCAGTTGTTCATCTTGGTTTGAAAACGTCCATATGAATTATCGTTAGATTATTAGTAAATGTACGTGGTATAATGCTTATGCAAGAACTCACACGCCATGATAATTTACGTTACGCTCGTTATATATTATATGACTTAATACATTCTAACCTCTATGATTTGTGATTCCCATAAAAATATAACTTAAAAAGCTATTTTTATACTATCGATATTCATAGCAGTCCGAAATACCAAAAAAGTAAAAAAACGGCAGATATTGGCGTAAGATGTAATTCACCCCAAGAGTGAACGCCCAGAGATTCCTCTACCTTTTTGTCAAATATCCTACTTGTTGAGCGTTCTTTTTTATTGTTTAAGGCATCGACTACATGATCATTAGCCATAGTACCAATTTCAGGTAATGTAATTGAAAGAGCTCGTGTTAATTGATTTATCCGAGGTTTAAAAGTTTAAAAAAGTGTCCAGTTATTTTAAGGAGTATGATCATTTTTTTTATTCCAGCCGGTTTACTTGACAATGCTCACATATAGGGGAGTCCTGACCTAGAAGTATGTAGATATGATGAAGTGACACGGCAAAGATGGCGTTTTCTACCATTGTTCTACGTACAAAGATTGACCGAAAATGGCATAAGTTACAACTTGTTAAATCTACTAATCAATCACTCTGTCAAAGTCAAGAATAATAATATATACGAACAGAATTCACGAAACACAGAATGTCGCATACGAATGCGTGCAAGGAAAGGCTTACCATAGACACAAAACAAAGTGGCAGAGGAATTATAGACATACAGTCACTTCACACAAAACAAATAAAAACACTCAAGAGATTTTTCCACAGCAAACAAACAAACTTACATAAGGCAACAGTAAAAGCAGACAAAAACTATAAACCACTCGCCCTTTCTTGTCCAGAGCACGCTGCAGACGCTCACAATCACGTATAATCACAACAAGAAAAAATAAATACTTGGTCAGAAGGCACTCCGTGGCAAACGTAGATACCGTGTAACACAAGACTACATTAATGATAAGCAGTCCTACACCAGGCAAGCTCTTTTCAGAAACGGAGGGCTTTGTGCTTGCTATTCAGGACCAAGTCATTGCGACACGAAATTACAAGAAGTATAATTAAAGATCCATCTATCACCGACGATAGTTGCAGAAAATGCCACCAACAGAAGGAAACAATAGAACACATAACAAGTGGATGCAAAACTCTCGCTGGAACTGAGTACACAGCCAGACATAACTCTGCAGCCTAAGTCATACATCAAGCATTGGCTACAACAAACAAACTAACTGAAAACTCAGATCCATATTATAATTACACACCGACCCTAGTACTCGAAAACAATCAATTCAAACTATTAGTCCAGGCGGTAGGGGTTTTTTGACAGCAAAGGTCGGAAAGAAATGAAATTTGGTGGGATGGTAGACATTGGTCCCCTAAACCTACACTTAAGTTTGCGACCTCGGGGGCTTGCCGCTCGAGGGGTGGTGGAATGAAAACAATGCTTCGCGACGTTTTTTAAAAAATAACGCTGTTTTGGTAAGTGGTATCGAAAAAAGCTTCAAATGATTATAGTTTTCGTCCGTCAAAGTTAGGGGTTGGTTTGTGATTTTCACTAAAATCAGAATTTAAGGGTGGATTAAGGCGAAGGACTTTATCAAAAAGTTGTGTAACATTTTTTTTCTCTAAAAGAATGATATCTTCTCATTTTTTTTATTATCTGCAGCTGCCTGAACTCATGCATTTGGTTTAAAAAAAATACGGCATTTAGAAACGCACCTCTACCTACTACCGATATGTGCTGTTGCGGAAAAATATCGTATTTGTGCATACTTTTAGTAAAAATGCTACTACCCTGGCATTAATTAAGATAATAATCAATTTGCGACATTTGGGGGTTGCCATTCGAGGGTGGGAGAAGGGATGTAAAAAGTGTTTTGTGATGCTTTTTGACAAACAGCGCCGTTGTGGTAAGTGCTATCGAAAAACAGTTCAAACGTTATATGGAAACAATAAATGAATTTGTGGTTCTTGGGTTTTTAGGCCGACCCAAGAACCACAAATTCATTGGACGATGGCCGTGAAAGCCTTATACAGGAAACTATAAGATTCTTCATAATTATAGTCATTACATTTTTCGTGTGCGACCACTAGTTTCCAGTCTACAGTAAAATCGCGTATTAAGTCGAAAAACGCTATCAAAAAGTTCTGTACCACTTTTTATCCTAAGAGAATAACATTTCTCATATCACTATCATATTCAATTTTTTAGTAACACATTTGGGTTCAAAAAAATTACGAGATTTAGGATATTGCTACCTACTACCGATCGCGAAGCAGAGTTTTCACCCTCCCACCCCTCGAGCGGTAACCCCTGGAGGTGGCAAACTTAGGTGAACATTCAGGGGACCAATGTCTACAATCCCACCGAATTTCATTTCTTTCCGTAATATCGTATTTTTTTCAAGCCCAAATATGTTATTTAAAAAATTGAATATGATAGTGATATGACAAATGTTATTCTCTTAGGAGAAAAAGTGTTACAGAACTTTTCGGTAGCGTTGTTCGACTTAATACGCGATAAAATTCTGATTTTATTAACAATCACTAACCACCCCCTAACTTTGGGGAACAATGGGGACAATGGAAACTAATGGTCGCACACGAAAAATGTAATTGTGAAGAATTTTATTGTCTCCGTATATCGTTTGAACCTTTTTGCGATAGCACTTACCACACCGGCGCTATCCCCCCCCCTCTACCCTCGAGCGGCAACCCCCGAGTGTCGCAAATTGAATCTTATCTTAATTAAACAATGCCGGGGTTGTATTATATCCACTAAAAGTATGCACAAATACGATATTTTTCGCAACAGCACATATCGGTGGTAGGTAGGGGTGCGTTTATAAATGCCGTATTTTTTTTTTAAACGCGTGAATTCAGGCAACTGCAAAGCTGAGAAGATATCACTCTTTTAGGGCAACAAAAATGTTACACGAATTTTTGATAAAGTTCTTCGCCTTAATCCACCCTTAAATTCTTATTTTAGTGAAAATCACAAACCAATCACTAACTTTGACGCAGTGTAGGACGGAAACTATTGGTCGCACACGAAAAATGTGAAGACCAAAATTATGCATAATTTTGTTCTCTCTATAAATCATTTGAAGCTTTTTTCGATATTACTTACCAAAACAGCGTTATTTTTCAAAAATCGTCGCGAAGCAGTTTTCATACCCCCACCAATCGAGCTGCAACCCCCCGATGTCGCAAACTTAGGTGTAGGTTCAGGGGACCAATGTCTATCATCCCACCATCATTTCTTTCCGACGTTTTACTGCCAGAAGCCTCTTTTTATGATGTAACGATTGGACTATATGCCAATAGTGCGTGGACGGAAAATTGTGGACTTACTAAAATATATTTTAGAAACCTGTCACTTGATAATGGTAGGGAACCTTGAGGGCTATAACATAAAAATAATTTCACTTAATTTTTGACTTATACAGGGTGATTCATATCAAACCTACATTTTTTAGAATGGAACCCCCTATATATTATTGTATATTTGGATTCCTTGGTCAATTCTAGTGTGACTTTATGTATCATACATGGTTCTTTGAACGAACCGTTTGGGCGCAAATCACCATTTTTGGTATAAGCAGGTATCAGAAAAAAATTGAATATCGCAGGGATTATAAAACCTAGAAGGCAGTGACTTTGCGGTATGATCAAGCATGCAACGCGTCACCTTAAACTAGACGGATAAACTTGAATCCTTTTTATAGTTGGAGAAATCAGTAGATTAATTAAGGAAACTTCAATCGCAGATAACTTGATTTTTTCGAATGGGAATGCCTATTTTGGTTTATAGAATCAATTGTAAAATTTGATGACATTTCTAACGATATAAGATTCTCAATATCATTATTTTTTAGTTTTCATTTTATTTCAAATTTTCAGCCAAATCGGTGTTTTTCAATTTCCCTGCTTGCAAGACACCTAGCAGGCCATGAACCCGTTAATATTTTTTTTTATTGTCGGCCTCCCGCAAAGGCTGAAAGCCTATGGCGCTGCAGAAGCGCTGCGAGAGGATAAGTGTCGGTTCACGTTAGATTTGAAACGCTGCAGATTGTAGCCGTCGGGAAACAAATTTCCGGGCAGCTGATTCCACAGCGTCGAAGTTCTCCAAAAGAAGGAACGCTGGAGGAGACTGGTTCGGGGAGTAAGGACCTCGACCTGGTAAGGATGAGCTCGCAGAGCTCCTCTAGTGTTCCTGGTTCGGACGGCCTGTGGTGTTATTATCTGGGAGAGCTCACTAGAACATCTTCCGTGATAGAATCTGTAAAACAGAGATAGGTCAGCCACCCTTCCTCGATGTTCCAGGCTGAGGAGGTCCTTTGTGAGGTTAGGCGTATCGATTAATCTAATTTCTGGATAGTGCCAGAAGCTTAAGAGAGTGCTTCGGAGTGCATCCCCATACATGGGAGCAATACTCCAGCGATGGTCGGATCTGTGCCTTGTAGAGCAGCAGCAGTTGCTCTGGTGTATACAACTTCCTACAGCGGAACAAAACTCCAAGCTTCTGGAACGCCGTTTTAGCAATACTGATGACGTGGTCGTGCCAGAACATGTTATTATTGATGTTGATTCCCAAGAGCTTGACGGAAGGTGATTCGACTATGAGGTGACCCTCCATTTCCACGGTTGGTAAGCCATCGTGAGACTTCTTTGTAAGTGTTGTTGCCTGAGTTTTTTGTAAGTTGAACTGTACTTTATTTGCTAGTCCCCACTAGACAATTGTTTTGATATATGCGTTATCTGTGAGCATGCTGCTGTCGTCGTCATACCGTCTCTTGGGATGATAGTGGCTTGCCTGGTTCCATGCACGACACTAATGTACTGTCATCTGCAAGCTGTAGATTGGATTGGATGTTATTTCCAGCAGCTCGATGATATACAAGAGAAACAGTGTAGGGGATAGAACAGATCCCTGAGAAACACCTGCGTTTAAAGAAAATACGGCTGATGAACAGCCCTCGACTACAACAAACAGAGATCGGTCGTTCAAAAAGCTATTCAGCCACTGGCGCAGGCCAGGTGATAGTCCATATGCAGCAAGTTTGACCGAAAGTCCGCCATGCCACACTCTGTCGAAAGCTTTCGATATGTCAAGTGCAACAACACGGGATTCGCCATGATTGTCTATTGCTCTGTTCCACAAGTGAGTGACGTAGGCAAGAGGTCACCTGTAGACCTGTGCTTACGGAAGCCATACTGGCGATCATTTATTATGTTATTGTTGTCCAGGTATTTCTGGAGCTGTGTGTTAATGACAGTCTCCATAATCTTAGACATGATGCTGAGAAGAGCCACAGGTCTATAATTGGTGGGATCAGTTTTTTTGCCTTTCTTAGGGATGGGTTGTACGCAGCCAATCTTCCACGAAGCGGGAAACACGCCTCGTTGATACGAAAGTTCGAAGAGCTTGCAAGGAATAGGTGCAAGCTCAGCGGCACAGCGTTTAAGGTCAATGGCTGGAATTTGGTCAGGACCAGTAGCTTCATTGGTGTTCAGTTTTTGAAGGATGCTTTTTACATCTCGATGTTGGAATTTGACCTCTGCCATTCTCGAGTTCACGCTTATGGTGGTGGTCGGAGTAGTTCGTTGAAAGTCTACAGTAGAATTGGCTGCGAAAAGCTTCCCAAAGATGTCTGCTTTTTCTTTAGGAGCAGAAGCGACGGACTTGTCCTCTGTGGTCAAGGGTGGTATTGACGAATAGGAAAAGTTCTGACTAACAGCCTTAGCTACAGACCAGAATGTTCTGGACGAACTAGGTCATGAGAGGAGCTTGTTCTTAATTTTTTGGTTGTGTTCCTCCTTGCTGCTGTCAATCACACGTTTGCAGTGATCTCTGGCGTCGATAAAACTGCGGTGGTTCTCGGCACTTGGATGTTTACTCCATTCTTTGTAATGTTGGTTTTTAGAGGTAACTGCATCTCTACAGCATTGATTGAACCATGGCTTGTTTTTGGAGGGATGCTTGACAACATGAGGAATGTAGGCTTCCATGTCAGATATTAATACCTCTGTTATTTCTTGGGCGCAAGCTGATGGGTCTCGTGACTTGAAGCAGACGTCGTTCCAGGGAAAGGACTGGTAGTATTCCCTTAGGTCGTCCCACTTTGCTGATCCGTAATGCCAGACCCGGCGTGGCTTTGTATGGTGGAGATCTGGAGAATGCATTCTGCACAGCGTTGAGACGGTGTTATGGTCAGACGATCCCAGTGGGGCGGTTACTTTCACTGTGTAGATTGTTGGAGTAGTTGTGAGATATAGGTCCAACAGTCTAGCAAAATCTCCGTGGCGGCTGGGGATTCTTGTTGGTTCTTTGACTATCTGCTCCAAGACGCAGCTAATAGCGAAGGCTTCAGCTTCACGTCCCTCGTCGTCCATTTTATTTGAGTGTTTGAGCCAGTATGAGTTGTGAACGTTGAAGTCACCCAGAAAGACTATCTCTGAATGAGGGTGATCTGACTGCAGTGCATCCACAGTGGCTGAAAGCTTCTCGAAGAGCTCTTTGCAGTTGTTACTGCTTGGTGGCCTATAAATGCAGCATATTTTTGGAATGATTTTGGAAGGATATTTTGAGCTATATGATATCAAATCCTTCCAGTTCGAGCTCTTCTTCTCGATGACAAGAAAGCCCAGATTTAACGTACACGCATACGCCAAACCTACGTCTAAATCGGATGTATAAGTCATATCCGGGATATCCATTGTTGAAGAGCTGACTTGAGTTTCCGTAAGAGCCAGAATGTGTGGCTTCTCTGCTTGAAGGTGTTGATGGACAGAGTTTATGTTGGAGGCAAGACCTCGTATATTTGTAAAGTCGGCTCTGAACAAGTTTCTCTGGCCTTCTTGCCTGGCGTCAGTGCGAAGTAGCTGCGAAGGACGGCTTCTGTCGTTAGCCTGACGAGGAGTGGCAGCACAATTCTTTAAACAACTTCGCTTAATGTTCACCCCGGACCACCTGGCACCCGGAGATCCGAACGGCCCGGGATTTTACCTCCGGAATCTTTTGATCCTGGAAGAGCCATTGAGCATTTTTACTTCTAATTAATCCAATTTGTCACTTATGAGAAACCGAGAACATCGGCCCAGCGACGGAACATGAACCGTGAGGCCATTTGGCGCCGCCTATTTCCGGGAACCTATTTCTAGTTTCCCGGAAATATTCCGATGTGGGGGTGATTGCACCGCGGGCGAGGCTAAGTGACTGCACTTCTCCCCCCTGTGGCTGATTACAGAGATAATAGCACACGATGCACCGTCGTCGGTGCAAGGTGTACCATCACCTCTGGGCAATGGGGTCGCCACATCCCTACGCCTAATATGGAAGAAACCAACAAACTTAGTTCTTTGTAGACAAATGCAAACGAAATAGAGTAGCGGGCAAGATCATGGAAATTCCTTACAACACATCAGCTCTAACCGGATACAACAGCAGCAAGATATCTAATGTCAATGAGAAGCTGGAGTATGACAGAAGTGTTTGTTTTTCACAGCCTACTAGCTATTGAGGTCTACTAGAGCAACTTTCCAAAACGATTAAAAATTTTGAAACAAAAGGAAAACTACCAGCGATTTTTGCTTACAGTCTAACATCTTTAGAATGGAATTTCACATTTAAAGGGATAAAAAAATCAGTCATTTCCATTTAGTTACGTTCAAATTGAAGATATCTCTAACTGGAGCATTTTGAACATCTATTGAAATAATTGCTAGAATTTTTTAATTACGCTATGTTGTCATTGTGTTTATTTCATGTAGTTTTCTACAAACTAAATTATGTTATGTATATTCAAACAGACTGCAATTCAAGTTTCATTTTCGGCGATTTTGCGACTGAAGAATTTGAAGGGTTCCAGTCAGAGACTTACGGAAATGGCTACTTTTTTATGACTTTCAATGTGAAAATTTATTCAGAAGACATAGATGTTCTACCGCCAGCAACAATCACTAGTAGTTTTCGTTTGATTACATATTTTTTTACTGACTTTGAAAATTAGCTAATAGCTAGTAGGCTGTGAAAAATGAGCGTTCTTGTTACCGCTATTGTTTCTGGTTAGAGCTAATATATTGTAAGGAATTTTCATAATATTGCCTCGTTACTCTAGTTAGTTTGCATCTCTCTACTAAGTTAATTGGTTTTTTCCATATTAACGGGCTTTTGTTTATTTTTCATTCCATGCTAGGTTGCTTGCACGCAGAAAAATTGAAAAACACCGATTTGATTGAAATTTTGAAATAAAATGAAAACAAAAAAGAATGCTATATCATTAGATTGATTGATTGTTTGAAGTTTCCTTAATTAATCTACTGATTTCTCCAAGTACAAAAACAATTCAAATTTAGCCGTCTGATATAAGGCGATGCATTTCATGCTTAGTCATACCGCAAAGTCACGGCCTTCTAAGTTTTATAATCACTGCGATATTCAATTTTTTCTGATACCTACTTATACCAAAAATGGTGATTTGCGCCTATACGGTTCGTTTAAAGTTCCATGTATGTTACATAACGTCACACTAGAATTGACCAAGGAATCCAAATATGCAATAATTTATAGGGGGTTCCATTCAAAAAAATGTAAGTTTGATATGAATCACCCTGTATAAACGTCAAAATTTAAGTGAAAATATTTTTGCGTTATAGCCCTCAAGGGTCGCTACCATGGTCAAGTGACAGATTTTTGAAATATCTTTTAGTAAGCCCACAGTCTTCCGTCCACGCACCATTGGCCCACCCTCTTTACTGGGACATATAGACAAAACCATCCCAGCCAATAGCCCAGATATAGTTTTTCAGTCAAAGGCAGATGAAGTGACCTATTTGATAGATATTGCAATTTCAATGATATGAATATCCAAAACACAAATCGTAACTTCTGGTTGACAATCTGCCACCAAAATCTTGTTTATAAGACGGATTTATTCCCAAACGCCGCTTTCAGTTTAACTAACGCCAGCAGTCAAGTCACGAGGGTGAATTTTGCTGTAATATCGGGCCTTAAAGTTCCCTACAGAGGGTGTGGAAAACCAAAAATGGAAGCTGAAGGTGACCTCCAATTTTATTGGGCGTGTTTGTAAATTCAAATCGTCACGCCTACATTTTGCCAAATGTCCAGATTTAAAATGTTTGTCTAAAAATGATGGAGGTCAGAAAGGAACATTAGAATGTTTTGTGTGGGACTGCATTTTTGAGGAACGAAAATATAAGTTTGGATAATTATAAAATATAATCTGAAGGGGATCTAAACGACTTTAAATTCACAATCCTGCGTTTGATACATTTAAGTTAATTTTCTCTTTCCGAATTCGCGACATGACAATTTTTTTTCGACTTCGCCCAGAAATGATCTCAACAGTCAAGAACCAAGGTTACATTTGAGATCACTTTCAGCTTTCGTTTTGTAGAGAATCTTTTTTGGAAGTGTGGTTTCCGCAAACTTTCGCGAACAACTGTTAAAAAATATGAATCTTCGAAATGAATAGGGGCGTTTAGATATTTAAGGCATCTAGGTATATTTTTGACGTTTATAGTTTAGCTGGAAAGAAAACTCGTGCCAATTCTGTAACTCAAATTAGTACAACTTCTACTTACTGTTCCTGCCTGCTCCGGATGTAGTCCTTTGTAGATCATTTCAATTAGTGCACGCCTAGGCAAAAACAAAAAATATAATTAGTTTGGGGGTACAAAAGGCAATCGTTTAAGGCGTAATGGGTATTTAAAAAAGTGAAAACATAATAAGGCTCCATTGCTTTTTTCTGGAATATGAATGAAAAACCACGTATACCGGAAGATAAACTTTAATGACGTTTCGGTCTCCAATATGGCCTTTATTAAAGTACAAAATTTGACAAAAATGTAATTTGCCTAGCCTAGCAGTTGCCTTTATGGTTAATGCAAAATAAGAGCCAATGTATTAGGATTACGATGCTATATATCTTATGAATGAATAATGTGATACACAGATTGTCACCCCAAAAAATAAGATGATACCGCTTTCCTTTCCCAACAACAAACTACAATGAAACCTGGAAAAACTTATGGCCCAGTATTTCTTGGAAGAATATTGACCAGATGTTTCCTTAATTAAAACATATCCAACCATGAGTCACATGATGGATTAGATGCAATCAATTCAACTTTATTGACTTGATCCCAAACGCGTTACGTTCGCTGAAGATTCATCATTAATAATCTACCAGTTGAATTAAGCATAGTATAATACATAACAAGTATAGAAAGTGATATATTTCTTACGAGTGAAGTTTATCGACAAAGAGCCTGGGAAGCAAAACGAAGCACAAAAAATGGACTTTGTAAAGATTCAATATGCACACTATTTTTTATTTAGGCGAACACAAAGTAAATCGATTTCTACCTCCGGAACAAAATCATATGCGCATCTCATACCTACCTAGCGACATATTATAACGCACCATACACCAGAAGACTAAAGCAATAAAACAAGGATGTTATTATTATAGACGGTGTGATATGATTTGTTTATAGTGTACAGGGCGTTCATTTGAAATTTTCCCACCGCGGATTTACCGAAAACCACTGATTAAAAGAAAAAACGCCGAGACACATCAAACGATTTGTCAAGGGGGACAACTTTTTAACCAAAAACTACTTTCCCCCCTGTGGTGATCCGGAACGCGCTCCTGGTTGCCATACGTTAAAACGCACCTTTAGCTGTCAGGCTGCCAAAGTTTGACATTGACGGCAGTGAAAGATGGTAGAAAAGAGAAGCGATACAAATTTGTTAATTGTTATAATATAAGTGTATGAGTGTAGTCATTCGATGAAGTTCAGTTAAGTAATTTATTTGATTATTACTACATCCTATATTGTTCAGATATTTTGATATTTGTCAGATCATGAGTGACTTCATACAGTAAATAGTTCCGTGTTAATTTTCAATCTGAGCCAAAGATCCTGTTCTGTAATGCTTTTGTGTTTTGTCACTTGAATAAAGTAGTGGGTTGTGGTAATCGTTGCCATAGTTTTGTGGATAGTTTGTTTATTAATTACGAGAGGGGATTGTTTTTGAAAAACGCAATAAGCTGGAGACCAAATTTTACACAATGCATTTTGGAGTCTTTTTCACGAATATTTGCAGGTATGTTGTCTTTTGAGTTTGTATTATTAACTAATGTGGTCTGGCTACGATAGTTAAAATGTTTGACAACGTATACTATACCCCCGGTTTTTTAAGACGACTTTATATGGTGTTGGGTCTCTGATTTACGTCTACTCTAGGTATTAGGTCCTGAGGGATTGCAGGCTGATGGTGCACAGAGACAACTCTGTCTTATTTAGGTGTATCTATTTCAACCTTTACTGATCCTCTTTATGTATATACGATATTTATTTTATGGTTGTGGGAACCAAGGCGACTGTCCCCGGGACAAGCTTATCACTTACCGTAGGTGGAAGAGGGTTATGCTCACGCGTTCACACGTACCATACGTTTCCTCTAACAAGCCCTTTTATATGTTGTTTATTGTTTATATTTATTTATTGATCTATTTATGCGCTTAGATACCATGCTTGCTATGCTGTTATGATTGCTATGCTGCTATGCTTATATTTTATATACCCTATCCCATTTACATCCTTTATTTACTCCTTTATGACGTGTTGGTTATATTTATTTATTTATATATGCTGATATTTTACATTTTTCCACATTCTACCCATAGTTCTCTTCCTGACGTTGAACAGAGACCTAGCCCACCATGTATTCTTATTATTATTTATCATTTAGGCTATGAATGTTTATAACCATTTCTTTATTATACAATATCAATAACAAGAGCCAGTTTACCACTATTATGAAGACATTTTGAATCGTATATTTTAACATATCAATATAAATTTAGTAAAATATATGAAATACAAAGCACTCATGATTTGATGAATACAAGATCAAGTAATAAAATCGTATCATAAACACTCAGCACTCATGATTAATAAATACAAAACAAATGTTAAGAAACAAGTAATAAAAAAACCATATCATAACATTTCTGTGTTTCGATTTCATTCTCTCTGAGTTGGTACACATGCATGCTAAAAGAATCTAGTTACCACGGGCACACATACAACATTGGGTTCTAAATTCCACCACTAGACATCTTGATCACTTTGGCTATTTCAAAATTTGGTATCGGTTTTGACAGTGACCAGTTGATCACTACACCCCTTGTACCCTCAGCCCACCAGGATCATCCCCTTCAAAATTTCAAATGTCAAGGGTATCGAGTAACAGCTAGCTTCAAAGGTACGTCGAAGTCCTTTATTTTGACGTTTGATTTTTTTTAATCAGTCGATTCGTTTCATAGAAAATTAGGAAAATCTTATGTATCTTAATTTGTTCAGATAGGAAACAAAAACACACGAAAATACCACTTTTCATTGCAATAAGTATTCAAAATGTTGCCCCTATTGGCCAAGCCTTGATATAGGCGATGTTCAAATTCCTGACGGACAGTTGTAAAAACAGTGGAAATGATTCTGATTTATGGTGCCCAAAACCAATGTGATCGGCAAACCGTTTCGTTTAACGCCAGACATCCAGGGAAGATAACTTCACATAGGCATGTTTTGGACGAAATTTATTCGAACTGGATCTATTGGAAATAAAAAACGGAAAGTTCTGCTCAAGTTGAAGTTTTGGGTCGTTTTGGCATGAATCTTAATACTTCATTACGCAAAATTGTGGATCCGACTAACATTTCATTTGGCTCTAAACACTCAGTACACCCAAAAAATTGATATCGCACAATATGTTTTTGAAACTGTCCGTCAGGAATTTAAACATCCCCTATATCATTGTTTCAGCGATAACGCGCAATATTTTGAGCACTAATTGCAATAAAAAATCATATTTTCGTGTGTTTTTGTTTTCTATTTGAACAAATTAAGATACATAAAGATTTTTCTATTCTCGAAAACAAATCGACCGATTTCAAAAAATCAAACTTCAAAATAAATACAACATGCTTATCGGTTATCAGATGGTACTTATGATACATAAATAAATCAAAAATTATTAAAGCTAAAGCTCTTATACTCTGGTTTCCTTCAGCGCTTAGACGTGCTTTAAAACTGCTTCTGCGTAAGTAGGACTTGGTTTCAATATCCAGTTACAATATTCGAGCTAGTGCTAAATAAAATATTGTGGTCATAAACCTTGACAGTTAGAATCCTAGTTCTAGAGGGGTTACTGAATAGTAAGTATTGCGCATATCTGCGCTAATCTTCAATTTTTGCCTGTCGCACCAAGTCTCAAGCAAAGAGGTGCAGCTACTCGTGTTAAGTTCTAGCTGTGCCCGTGATTCTGCACTAATGGTGCCAAATGATTAGCGCACGTTGTTATATTAATTACGTACCAAAGGAACGGACCTAGAACTGAGCCCTGCGGGAATCCTTTAATTAATTGCTTATCGATTCTGTCATGGTCTGAACCATATGTGACCAAACGATCTGTATAGTAAGTTCAACAGTTGTTGTGGCATTCCGCACTCTTTTAGCTTAGACATAATTGGTGGCCACCATAACTTGTCAAAGGCGTCTGAGATAACAAAGAGGACGAAAGAATGCTTGTTTGCATTCCTGACTTGCCGGACCAGAGTAATTGCATCAATAGTTGATCGATGCTTTCGCAATGCATATTGGCTATCATGCAAAATGACGACTCATCATGTAACTGTAAGTCCTGTAAACCCGCCATAGAATAAGCATTTCTAGAATTTTACTTATTAAGGTAATTGGGCCTCGGAGACATAGGATAAGACGAATCCTTATCCCTATATTCCAAGATACGTAACCCTAAGTAACTTTAGCAGCAACACTGCTCCTGCTAACTGCCTTCTGTCGGTAGACGAATGTACAACAGCCATTGAAAGAAGATATCCTCGTCAATTTCCACGAAAATGAAAAAAGCAAATTTCGTGTGCAGATCAAGCATTACTATTTGAGCAACAAAAGGCTTGATAAATACGTCAGTTTCAATTTTCAAAAAGTGTTTTAATGAGCTGTGTTGTGACCGCACTAGTACAAGTGACGCTGAACATTAAGGTCGTCCAAAAATAATCGTTACCCGGAAATCATCGAAGATTGAAAGTGCCCAAGTTTGCAGGGGCTCTAGGCATCTCAACTGAGCGGAAACATCTCATTTTGCATGTAGGTCTATCAATTGAGCAGATAAAAACATTTTGCACAAATATGTGGATATGATATGTCAGCGCGATGAGTGCCGCGATTGCACGAGATCGGCCATAAACAAAATCGTGTGACCGCTTCAAGGAATTTCTGGTGATGTTGATCCAAACCATCACATCACACTCTAACAGATATGTGACTGTACTACGTAAGGCTTTCGCGGCCAGCGTCCAATGAAGTCATGGTTCTTGGGTTTTTTGGCCGGCGTCATTTAGCGTTAAGGCTGGACGTTTCGCACCACGAGTGATGGCATCTTCAGAAGTTATTTCACTTCGGGGACTTCCAAAATACTGACGGCTGGTGGATCTACACCTGTATTTCTACCTGTTAACGGTAACGTGGCCCTATCGGGTAGCGTTGGTAGCCCCGCCCCCTTGCGATAGTGTGCCTTCAGGTCCTTCAAGACGGGTACCCATATCCGGTTGACTTTCTGTGGAGTCTGGCATAGTATAACGACGTTGCGGCAAGAACCTGAACCTAGCCATGTTCTGCTAGCCGTCGACGAAATACAAAAACATCACAATAATTTCAATAGAAAATAAGAAATACAGAAAGTCAACCGGACATGGGTACCCATCCTAAAGCACCTGAAGACACTGCCATATCTTTACATTCTTACCGATGATGTTTCTGCATTCATCACGCTCAAATCGTCTCTTGCATATCGTACAGCACTTCACCATCTTGTGGAATTGTCTAAAATAGTCTATTTTGCACTATTATGCACTTCAACTCACTGATAAGTCTCCCAATAAACGAGAGACGATTAAACCAAAACAAAGTGCTCCCACTATCTGTTGTTTATACCTAAGGTCAGCTATCGGTCGATGCAAAGATATCAATCACATTTTGTGAAAAATAATTACTTCACCACCGCCCCAATAATTGAATATCATAATTTACAAAGTGTGTGTCATTTTTGACGATTTGGATTTTATTATATAAATACATAGACCCTTTGTAGCTGAACTAGCTTTTGCACTTAGCCCTTTTTAAATTTTTTAAATGGCACATTCTATGGTAGCATAGCTTTCAATTTCCTATAAAATAAGAGAAATACATTGGATCAGTATGATCCTCTTAGATAATAGGCTATTTTGGGATCCTCCTCACATGCTTCTCTAGCCATTTTACTATTACTGTAATGATTGCAATTTACCGTCAAACCAGCGTTGATATTCACATTATGGAGTAGTATAAAAGTAAAATGCAATGACTTCACCCAGATGAGATCTTGCAATATCCTGCAGGATGGTTCAACAAGCATAATCTTTGTTTACTTCTTCTCACCCATTGGAATTTATTGCACCTGTTGGACAGATTTGATACTGTTTCCAACCAGAAAAGATCAGATCAGGGCAATGCACCATGATAAAAATTAATTAATTGGGCTACGAGCTTCTCTATTACTCTAACTATTTGCCGTTTTCAAACCTCTAAAAGTGGCTAGGTGGCATGAGATTCAAGTCATCGCTGAAACAACTCTGATTTTGAAGTCCTTGAAGAATCTTATTATATAGAATAGAAAATAAAGAAAATACAAACACCTTGGACCCAATATAAATACCTAAAAGAAATATTTTATACCAAAATAAAATGATTTGAGAGAAATAAGGTTCCATCGTAAGTAAGAAAGAACATACAAGAAACAAAATGCTATAAAATTAAACTTACTTTGATGCTAGTCCCGCTGGAGGTAACCCTTCAATTTTTGACAATTCCAGTTGTCGCAAGACTTCTTCCAAACTGCTATTGTCATTCTTTTGTATGATTTCTGAAAAAAAAACATATTTCCTGTAAGACCACCATAACATATTTATCTAAAAATACAATGTGTTCCGCCATCATTCCGACAAACTTTGAGGTATGAAAATACAACTAAAATTATCGAGAAAAAATGCGAAAAAAAGGGGTCAACCTTTTGATTAAATTTTTACTACATTTTCAATTTCTGTGTCACGACTCCATGGGTTCGCGCAGTTGTAACGCGATAGCTTGATTATTTATTGACCGATTCACGACTTTTTGGACTCATTTTATAGGGGAATGACTGGGCATATCAACTAAGAAGAGAAGAATATATGACAATTTCTAAGGCTAAAAAAATTCACCAACCTTTTGTATTTTGTATTTTGTAATGCACCTGTTTTGGTTACTTGCAAATAATTTGAAAAAAAAAACCGTATCAGTCCCTATTTATTAAGACAGTTTAATGTTAAGCAGGATGTTTCCTGTCTAACCACATGCAATTCGTGTATCTAGCGCCAACATTTTCGACAGAATAGGCCTTTTTGTATTATGACTTCTGTATCATGCGCTTGTTTCGGTTAATTCCAAATAATTTGACAAAAGCCTTATTAGTGCCTACAAATGTGCCTAAATACAGTTTAATGTTTAGCAGGATGTTTCCTGTCCAATGACATGCAATTCGTTTATGTAGCACTAAAATCATCGACGGAATAGGCTTTTTTTGAAATAAACGAGAATTTGGTATGCACATTGTCTTTATCTTCGGTACAGATTATTACTTATATGTAATTTACATGAACAAATGTGATTATTTAGTATTTGAGTTAATTAATGAAATTTTCAAAATGTCCGCCATTTTCATTTAGGCACGCTTGACTTCTGAAACTAACGCTCTGGGTTACTTGACGCTAAGCTACGCCCCAGTCTGTTTTCTCCTCAGAGTAACAACTGAACATAGAGGTAGTAAACAAACCACTTCAGCATGGCGTGTTCAAAGCCATCATCTTTTGACACTTCAGACCCAAACATTGCCAACTAATCTGAAAATTCTTCCAATGCACCCCATGTTACAAACACTGTTCTGCACTGTCCCATCTCGAAAAACTGTTAAACTACACTCGAATATAGCACCGCAAGTCCGTAAATCTTCACTACAGTTACCAACAAATAGCGAATTCGATTTTACTGACCAAGCATAAAAGACGCAGAAACAAAACAAACGTTTGACAGTCGGAGGTTACCGTAAATAAATCACAGGAAAATTACATAGGCGTTGCCAGCTCCTCATAATTTATGTAAGACAGAATTTGTGTTAATCATGAAGAAACATGCAGTAACGCAGTAGAGGTCAACATATCTATTGATTTTGCTGTAATCATTTCTGAACCATCAAAATACCGTCTTTTTTAACGTAGAATGGAATATTTCTGGATACTATACAATTAAGACGATAGTAAACAATTATGATTGCCGTATCTGGTGGTCAATATGACAACGTAAGGAAAGATGTCGGCCTATTAGAATTAGTTGTTTACTACCTCTATGTTCACTTGTTACTCTGAGGTTTTCTCTGATTTCCAAGTGATTCCAACATATCTCATTTAAATGAGTTGTCTTTCAGTCGTTTGGCGGCTTAATACTAAATAAATAATACTAAAAATAAAAATAATAAAATTTGTTCATGTAAATTACATTTAAGTAATAATCTGTACCGAAGGCCAATAAAGACAATGTGCATACCAAATTCTCGGTTGCTTCAAAATTAGTCATAATAAAAAAGCCTATTCCGTCGACGATTTTAGTGCTACATAAACAAATTGTGTTTCGTTAAACAGGAAACATCCTACTAAACATTAAACTGTCTCTATAAATAGTCACTAATAGGGCTTTTTTTCAAATTATTTGAAATTAACCGAAACAAACACATTACAATTTTTTTTAGTTTGGTGAACTTTTTTGGCCTTAGAAATTATAAGAAAGCGTTTTTTTGCTTTAGTTAATAGGCTCAGTTATTCTCCTATAAAATGAGTCCAAAAAGTTGTGAATCTCTCGATAAATAATCAAGATATGGCGTTACAACTGCGTGAACACATGGCGCTGTGATACAGAAGTCATAATACAAAAAGGACTAGTATGTCGAAAATTTTAGTGCTACATACACGAATTGCATGTGGTTATACAGGAAACATACTGCTAAACATTAAACTGTTTCGATATATATGCACTACTACGGCTTTTTTTCAAATTATTTGCAAGTAACCAAAACAAGTGCATTACAAAAAAAACCTTTTTTTCAGTTTGGTGAATTTTTTTAGCCTTAGAAATTGCCAGATATTGTTCTTTTTGCCTTAGTTGATATACCCAGTCATTCCCCTATAAAATGGGTCCAAAAAGTCGTAAATCTCTCGATAAATTATTAAGATATGGCGTTACAACTGCGTGAACACATGGCGCTGTGATACAGAAGTCATAAAACAAAAAGGCTTATTCTGTCAAAAATTTTAGCGCTACATACACGAATTGCATGTGATTAGACAGGAAACATCCTGCTAAATAATAATCAAGCTATGGCGTTACAACTGCGCGAATCCATGGAGTCGTGATACAGAAATTGAAAATGTAATAAAAACTTAATTAAAAGGTTGATCCCTTTTTTTTTCGCATTTTTTCTCGATAACTTTAATTGTATTTTCATACCTCAAAGTTTGTCGACATGGTGGCGAAACACATTGTATATTGTTGAACCAATGTAAGTTGTATACCATAATAGTAATACCTAAGTATACATTTTCCTTTCTAGAGGTTGTCATACTTATTCAATTTGTGAATGATAAGAATTAATCATTAATATTATTTCTCGTATTATTCATTCATAATATTCTGATTTAGCTAAACAGATGCTGGTACTTAAACACCTCTCCTAGACCAACAAAAGGAGGAGGTGAGTCAATGCTATGGTACTGAAAGAAACTAAAAATGGACAAGCTACAGGACCTGACGATTTGAATGTTGAAATTATAAAACTGCCAAATGATGAAAATATCAATCTTTTGCTTAAATTCTTCAATCGAATTTACAATACTGGAGAGATACCCAGGCAATGGCAGCAATCCACATTTGTTACTCTCCCCAAAAAATCCAACTCCAAAAGGTGCAATGAGTACCGACTGATAAGCTTTATGTGTCATTCACTAAAAGCTTTTTACGTGTCCTGCACTCTCCAGACTATGGAGAAAGATTGAGGAAAGCATCGGTAAAACCCAGCTCGGCTTTAGAAATTGTTTGGGAACTATGTTCTCCATACAGATGCTAATCCGTAACCGCCTCGATCAGCAAAAAAATGTCTTCGTCTATTTTATAGGTTAGGAGAAGGCATTTGATAACGCGAGTCGGATTAGATGGCAAGGACATAAGGATAATCAAAAACTTATATTGGAATCAGTCAGCTCATATAAAATCTGAAATATGACAACATCGAACATACAAATTCTTATAGGCGTCAGACAAGGATACATACTGTCGCCACTACTATTTAACTTATTCCATATTCCAGGAGGCTTTGTAAGATGTGGAAATGGGAATAAAGGTGAATGGTAAATACATTAATAACATCCGGTATGCTGACGATATGTGCTCCTAGCTATCAATGAGAAAGAAATATAATAATACATGTTAGATAGAGTCAATAATGTTAGTCAAAGTTAAGGCATCAAAATAAACATAAATAAAATAAACGTCACTAGATTAAATATCAATAATATTAGAACAGAAATAGAAAATCACGAATAGAAAGAGTAGAGATTTAAATATTTGGGGTGCTGACTAAATGACAAATGGAATCCTTACGAAGAGATTAGAAGCAGAGTTGAAATAGCCAGAAATATTTCCTCAAAATGAAAACGATACTTTACATATGAGATTTAAGTCTGACTACTCGATGGCGAGCAACAAAATGCTATATACTGTCCACATTATTATAGCGGAATTGAAAGATGGACATTTAAGGCACATGTCATGTCACGTTTGGATTATTTCGAGATATGGCTGTACAGACACATATCGAGGATATCATGGACCAAGCGAGTAATAAACAGTAGGGTACTAGATAGAACGAATGCAGAACAGGTATTTTCAACGGCCATAAACCGAAGAAAAGCAGCTTCGCTGTGATGGTAATAAAAGAAGGCGAAAGTGATTGGTGGAGATACTATATGACCAGTATCAGCCAGAAAAAATAATTCTGAGACCGTAACGTAAAATTTTGTATGGTGAAAATATCTCCTAAATACAAAGCCGCTATAAAATTGAAAAGCTTTGAATCGTAAAGTTATTATTAAGTATTCGAGGTATCGAAAGATATTTTGAACAAAAGTCTTAGTTTATTCAAAAAACTCCTAAAAAGTGGCAATTTTAATTATATAGGGTTAGTAATAAAGTTTAGGCACACCAAAGTTGCATTTTTATAGGAACACCCTGTATATTATTATCCCTAAATGTTGAGCAAAAGGTCATAAAACGGATTCATAAAGTTTTTCCAGGCAAATTATTTATTGGGTAAAATACAGGGTGAGTCAAGCTCAACGCCTCGGACTCTTGTGACCAAACGATACCACTTTTCGAAAAATAGAGTTTGCGAGTGCATGTAGGTCGAGTTGCACTACATTTTAAAAATAATGCCTTTTATACAGGGTGTCTAATAAAAGTGTGACATATTAAAGTTATGTTTTTTTAAATGGAATACCCTGTATATTATTACATATTTAGATTCCGGGGTGCATTTTAGTGTGACTTTATGTATCACACATGGGACTTTAAGCGAACCGTTTAAGTGCAAATCACAATTTTGGGTATAGGTAGATGTCAGAAAAAAATTGAATATCGCAGCTATTATAAATCTTAGAGTGCTGTGACTTTTCCGTGTTACTAAGCATGAAATGTGTCAGCTTACGTTAGATAGTCGGGTTCGAATTACATTTGTACTTGGAGAAATCGGTAGATCAATTAAGGAAACTTCAATCAAAGGTAACTTGATTTTTTCAGATGGGAATGCATAGTTTTTTTTATACGATCGAATGTGCAATTTGATAGGCTTTCTAACGATATGCGGTTGTAAATATCAATCTCAGGTAGTTTTGATTTAATTTCAAATTTTCAGTAAAATCGGTGTTTTTCACTTTTCCTACCTATAAGCAACTTAGCAGGCCATGAAATATGAACAAAAAACTGTTCAGACGGAACAAAACAACTAACTTAGCAGATAGTTACGGACGAACTAGAGTAAAGGGTCCAAGTTATAAAAGTGACTTACAACAAATCAATTCTAACCAGAAATAGCAGACATAACACATCTAACGTCAAAAAGCAGCTGGGGTTCGACAGAAATGGGTATTTTTCACAGCATACCGGCTACTACAATATTCTAAAGATTGACGATTCACAAAACCATTGTGAATTTTGAAATGAAAGGAAATCTACCACGTAATGTTGCTGGTAGTTTAATAGCTTCAGAATAAAATTTAACATTTCATGATTTAAAAAAATAGTCACCGATACCTCTGACTGGAGTTCTGTAAATTCCTCAATACTTACCTATAAGCAAGATCGCCGAAAATGAAGAATAAATTAAAAATCTGCTCAAATTATCAAACATAATTTTCCTGGCAGAAAATTAAAGTATGATTTGTCAGTATTCCTTTTTTGCGATCTTGCTAATAGATACTGAAAAATTTAAAGGACGACAGTGAGAGGTATCATTACTTTTGACTTTGACGGAAATGACTACTGTTTTATACCATTAAATGTGAAATTGCATTCTGAAGATATTAGACTGACGGCAACGATCGCTGAAAGTGTTGCTTTCATTTCAAAGTGTTTAGTGATTTTGGAAATTTTTAATCTCTAGTTCATTGCAGTCGTTAGTAGGCTGTGAAAATTATCCATTTCTGTCGTACTCCAGCTTCTCTTTAACCTTAGACATGTTACCGCCGTTGTTTCTGGTTAGAGTTGATTTGTTGTGGGGAATTTTTATAAACTTGTTCTTTTACTCTAGTTCTGCTGGATCTTTTTGCTAAGTTAGTTATTTTCTTCCATCTGAATACGATTTTGTCTATATTTCATGGCCTGCTAGTTTGTTTATAGGTAGGGAAATTTAAAAACACTGATTTCATTGAAATCTCAAAATTTAATAAAAACTACCATAGATTGATATTCAAAACCTGATACAATTAGAAAGCCTATCAAATTGCACATTTGCTCGTATAAAAAAAATTATACATTCCCATTTGAAAAAATTAAGTTACCTTTGACTGAAGTTTCCTCAATTGATCTACCGATTTCTCCAAGTACAAATGTGATTCGAACTCGATCGTCTTAAGTAAGCTGATCCATTTCATGCTTAGTAACACGGAAAAGTCACAGCACTCTATGATTTGTAGTAGCTGCGATATTCAATTTTTTTCTGACATCTACCTATACCCAAAATTGTGATTTGCACCTAAACGGTTCACTTAAAGTCCCATGTGTGATACATAAAGTCACACTAAAATGCACCCAGGAATCTAAATATGCAATAATATACAGGGTGTTCCATTTAAAAAAACATAACTTTGATATGTCACGCTTCTATTAGACACCCTGTATAAAAGTCATTATTTTTAAAATGTAGCCCAACTCGACCTACATACACTTGCAAAGTCGGTTTTTTGAAAAATGGTATCGTTTGGTCACAAGAGTCCGAGGCGTTGAGCTTGACTCACCCTGTATACAAGTGATCGAGAAAAGGTGAATCGTTTTTAAGCGTCTAGCAAATAGTTAACAAAATCATTACACAGGATAGGGCATAACTTCGCAGCGCACCAGATCTGCATTATTCTAAATGATACACCCTGTATGTTATTGGATAATTCGATCCTTCTCTTAATTCTAAGCATATAGTGCATGTAACATAATGTGCACGAATTGCATCGTTTACGATAGCTAAATTGACATATAGGCTATATTAATAGAGAACAGTCATTGGTAATAGTACTACAACCGCTCCAATTGAAAACCTACCTGAAATGACCGTTTCAATAGCATCATCTAGCCTCCGTTCGGCAAGAATAGCTTCAGTAGTTGGCTTCGGAGCACCCGGGAATACCACAAGTACAATTGTCATGTTATCTCGACTTTGCTATAACAAAAACATATTTATATTCAACAACACTCCTCTTACGGTTACAGACATCCGAATTGTGTGAAAAGTATTTATCTTACCATGACATTTTAATAGAAATTGGAGAATGGTTGTATGTTTAATCGGTAATTTTTGGAAATTAGAGGTAATATTAATAATATGGAAGTAAACAGTTGTGTATGACGCAAAGACCAACAAAAGCGCGCTACGCGGTGTGGTTGGGGTTAGACGAAAATTACTCGAAGGACCGGCGAAAATAATTTTGGCACACTTTATATCTAAAGAGCGTTATCTTGATCATCTTGTAGCGATGATGGTTGAAAGGATAACAGGGGCAGGCCTCCCCTGATCACACTTTGTTACAACACCATGTGTGGGTGTGTGTGTGGGTGTGTGTGTGTGTGTGTGTTTGTACTGGCCGCTATCGCTGCTGCCACCTTTCCCCCTCGTTCTTCATTGGTGTGACGAAAAGGAAGAGTTACCGGAAAACATGGAAAGTGAAAGAAAGCGGCGCAAACAAGTTCTTTCTTATTTTTTTGCTGCAATATCATATTTTTTCGTCATAAGTCAAGGTCTGACACAGACAGTGCAAGAACCCACTTTCTTTCCTTATGTCTCCTTCCACTCCACTAGCCTGCTGGATCTTCTTCTGACGACCCATCCTGTCCCTTAAAAGATCAACATACATTCTTTAGGCAACTCCGACCATGGCTTAGTCGAAGTTACGTTCCCTTCTGCGATAGATTTGTCTTCAGAAATTCGTCCAAGCCGCAAAATCTGGCACTACGGCTAGGCTGACTGCGACGGTCTGAGAGACTTCTTTTCCAGCTTTCCCTGGAACGAAGTTTGCTTTGCGAAACATGATGTATCAACTGTCTGCTCGGAAATCACAGAGGCTATTTATGTCGACATTGAAGTGTACAACCTGCATACAACCAAATCATACAAACGAAGTTCCAACGGCTGGCTTGACAAGTCCTGTGATACAGCTTGTCAGCAAAAAGTTCTGGCTCACCAAACTTACAAAACCCCACCATCGGACAGACAGGACGATATCGAGTCCCGGAACAGATACAATGAGGCCGTCCGACATGCAAAAAGCCAATACGATGCCAAAATGAAAAAAGAAGGTTATGCCACATCCCAATGGCAGCCGTTCCTTCTGGACCCTGGCCAAATAAATAGAGGGTAACTTCTCGAGGAGCAGCTTCCCTCCGATCACATGTGCAAGTGGGGCAGTTGCAACTGCTTCCAAGGATAAAGCCGAAATATTTGCCGAGACATTTGCAGAAAAGTCCGCTATAAATGTCGCATCCAGTGTCCAGGTACCATCAATACCAAGAGTACCCCAAACTATGAGCGAAATAACGTTCAGAACAAAAATAGTCTGGAAGATGTAGTTACTTGACACTAATAAGGCGAATGGACCTGACATGATCCCCTCTATTGTTGTGAAGAAGTGCATACCGCAGCTCGCGGTAAGTATTACCCGCCTCTTTCGGATGTCTTAAGGTTCCGGCATCTTCCCGAAAGACTGGAAAACAGCTTGCATCCAGCCGAGCCGGTGCCAAAGTTGATCCAACTAACTACAGACCTATAACTCTGCTATCTGTGATCAGTAAAGTGATGGAGAAATGCATCAACCAAGAGCTCATGGAATACCTTAAGCTCCATCACTTAATCAACGACAGACAGTATGGATTCCGACGTCAAAGATCAACTGGGGATCTCGTGGCTTACTTCACACATGTTGGAGCAGACTTATCAATTCGTTTGGCGAGGCTGACGTCATTGCTCTCGATATTTCGAAGGCATACGATCAACTGTGGCACGCGGCTTTCTTAAACAAGCTTCCGTCCTACGGCCTCCCTGCCAAGCTTTGCGGTTGGCTCGCAGACTTACTCCCAGGTCGAAAAATCTCTGTCGTAGCAAACGACTTTTCCTCTTCCTTCCATAAGATGAATGCTGGGGTTCCGCAGGGATTGGGTTTGGCTCCGACATTGTTTCAGCTCCACATCAACGATCTTCTCTCTTGCACTAAAAACCTAATCCACAGTTTTGCGGATGACAGTACTTTACACTCTGTGGTCAAGCTGGAATGCAGAAGACTGTCAACGGCGGTAAAATTCAAGCCAGCACCCCGTTCTTATGAACAATGAGGCTCTGCCAAGGGTTTTTTTGAGGCGTAATATTTTCGTAATAAAAAATGATAAAAAGACATTTCATTTAGAAAGCATATATGATAGGCCATTCAGTACCCTTAAAAACCCACTTAGTTTCCCTTTTCATCATTTTTTTTTTGTGTCAAACAAATTCTTATTTCATTTATATTATGCTTATAATTTTACGAAAAAAAAAATAGGTTTACGTATAAAATCAAGATACCACAGGATTTTAAATAAAATAGGAATATCATTTATGTAGGAAAACTTATGGGGTGCTATTTGAAAACAACAAGTTGGGGGCGAGTTTTCGGGGGGGAGGTAGGTATAAAAAAATGTTTTGAATGCATTACTTTAGAATAATTATTGTGAAGCAGTATTTACAAAATCTGTAAATACACAATTTAATCTTAGCTCGAAGAACTATTAAAGTAGTATCATTGGACTTTATAACAGTATCAGTACGAATTACAAATCTCCCTTCGAAGTATTTGAAGCATATTACAGAAGAATCTTTTATCGAAAGTTATCTCGATAACTAACCTAACCACTGATTCCCTTTCATTACATCTTTTGGAAATTAGAACACAGGTATGCATCCCTGCGAGTATTCGACGATTACATACGCGACTAGACGGTCGCCCGGCGCCTTGAGTGACGTAGGCGCTCATTCGCACTCATTCAGGCTCTTACAAGTCAACATTACAGAAAATCTGATCTGGCACGAACACGTTACGACAATTGCAACAGCTACTGGTAAAATGCTTGGGTACCTATTCAGAGCCAGATAGTACTTCTCACCATCTAATCTACTCACACTGAATAAAGCCCAGCCTCATGTCTGGGGAGCTGTTGCCCCTACTACCCTGTCGATAATAGATGCCGTCCAGGCTATTCGACTAATTATTATTGGTAATGTGGTGATCCGAATCGCTTTGCTGGCTGCCAGACGTTAGAACGCACTTTTAGCGGTCACGTGACCGAAGTTTGACATTGATGTCATCGACGGATGATTTATAAAAAAATGTAATATCTGAGTATGAGTGTAATTAGTCGATGAAGTTAAGATGAAGTTAAGATCAATAATGTATTTTTTTTACTACATACTACATACTACTATATTGTTCAGATATTTTGATATTTGTCAGATCATGAGTGACTTTTCATAGAGGAAATAGTTCCGTGTTAATTTTCAATCTGTGACTCAAAGCTACACTACAGTCCTGTGATGCTTTTGGGTTTTGTGTTTTGTCACTTGAATAAAGTAGTCGGTTGTGGTAATCGTTGCCATAGTTTTGTGGGTAGTTTGTTTATTAATTACGAGCGGGGATGGTTTTTGAAAAACGTAACAAGCTGCAGACCAAAATTTCAACAAAAGGGTTTTTGAGTCTTTTTCACGAATATCTGCAGGTATGTTGTCTTTTGAGTTTGTATTATTAACTAATGTGATCTGGCTACAAAATGTAAAGTGTTTCACAATGTATACTATACATCCGGACTTTTAAAACGACCTTATATGGTGTTGGGTATCTGATTTACGTCTACTCTAGGTATTAGGTCCTGAGATATTGCAGGCTAATGGTGAACAGAGACAACTCTGTCTTATTTAGGTGTATCTATTTCAACCTTTACTGATTCTCTTTATGTATATACGATATTTATTTTATGGTTGTGGAAACCACGGTGACTGTCCCCGGACTATCTAATCGCTTACCCAGAGTGGAAGTGGGAATGATTCACGCGTTCACACGTACCATACGTTTCCTCTAACCAGCCCTTTTATATGTTGTTTATTGTTTATATTTATTTATTGATCTATTTATGCGCTTAGATACCATGCTTGCTATGCTGCTATGCTTGCGATGTTATGTTTATATTTTATATACCCTATCCCAATTATCTCCTTTAAGCCAGTTTACCACTATTATTAAGACATTTTTGAATCATATATTTCAACATAGCAATATAAATACTTCACCAGTAAAATATATGAAATACAAAGCACTCATGGACTTAACGCGCCACCTCCAACCACATTGGCGTGTGGTTGGTAACCTCTCACTCTTCTACCGATATTCAAATGGAGTCTGCTTCTCTGAGCTATTTTCTATAGCTCCACCGCTTGCCGATCCTATCAGACGCATCCGCGCGACTGCTGCATCTAATCCTAAGAAGGTCGTTCTTCATACTTCAAGAACCGAGGGGTAGAACCGTACATTTATTCCTAGGGTGTTCCAAGGCTTGGAGTGGACTTCCAGGAGATGTATTTATTGGGCTTGCGGGTGTTGGCCCATTCAAGTCCCGCGTTAACAAACTTCCCCTAACATAACCTTTTCACAGCAACCACAGTACTTTAAGTGTTAAGGCTCTACCTTACGCAGTCTGCTCAGTTATAAAAAGAATATATACGAATGTACGAATCCCGAAAGAAGAAATCGACTGCGAAGCCGATATCAAAAGCAATTATTCTCAAATTCTCATTTGTTGCAGATAAATAAACGTTTGAAGTTTTGTTGTAAAGATGATCGAAACGTGTGCGGCCCACCTCATTTCACACTAGATTTTACAGCAAAGAAAGGCGGAGGTCGTTTAGTACGGTTACGCTAATGGTACGCGCGCATAAATCGGCGTCGGACGGACGGTACGGATCGGAGAAAATTACTTTCTATTAAATTTAATGGACCATCGCATATACGTAGGGCCAGTAGGCGTGCCGATACCGACGTATGTGCGATGCTGATTGGCGATTGCCGAGGCACCGTTGGCATGTTCCAAGTTTCTACCTGTACTGCCTGCAGCCTGCAGATCATTTGCATATTTGCAACTGATTTCCAATTCTTCCGACGATTCCGATCAGATATGTGCGATACCCTAATGAAAAATCCGTACCGTACCGGCCGTTCCATCCGTACGGTCCGTCCGATGCAGATTTATGTGCGCGTACCATAACAGGTCTTTTTTAATGTTTTTGTTGATTGGTTACCTCAGCTGGTGACGTACGAATATGATAAGGGCGGCCACACAGGAACCATTTCGCGATCTAGTTAAGGACGTTTCAACTTTTTAGCTATTGAGAATAAACATATAATTTAGACATATTATGACATAAGTCGGTGCTGGGAATCATCCCTTAAAGTTCTCGGATTCGTCCTGGCACAGTGTATATAATTTCTTCATGATTCTACCAGTAAATGCCGGAAAAAGAACTGGTTGCTAACGCGATTTGAACTCTCGACCTCCGGAATTTTCAGTCAGACGCTCTGCCAGCTAAGCCATGGCGGTCATGGTAACCGAGCCCGCAAAGCGTCGACCAGATGCGTCGGATCATCACGCCAACGGACGGTTCCATGCCACTACCTTCAGGTAGTACGGAACGGCTCGTATCTGTGTCATCGAAGGAAATTGTTGGGTCACTGAGAATCTCCAACAGAGTTCGACTCCAGATGTCACTAGGATGAGCCAGTACAGAAAATCTCTGCGCATGTCGAGCTCTCAAATCAAGATGCTACCATAAAATTCTGGCAAAGAACAGACTACCAGCGAGATTTGAACCTGCGACCTCCGGCATTCTAGTCTTTTTCCGACCTTTTCTGATAGCATCTTGATTTGAGAGCCCAACATGCGGCCAAGAGCATGAAAAATGGAAATCTTTTCTAGCACTTACTTTATAGAAACATGTATCAATCACTTGAGCGGTGATCTCCTGAAGATTGCTGGTTACAGTTAGACGGTTCCGGATGTAAGCGCACAGCTCATCGTTGCTCATAACGTCCCAGATACCATCGCAGGCCAGTATCAGGAACTCATCGCCAACATCGTCGCGTTCTCTCACGAATATCGCCGGCTCCGGAGACACCATCTGTTCGCAAGGGCCGATACCCTTCTTAGTCTTATACTTGAAGTCACCCAAAGCACGACTCACCGCTAGGCTACCGTTCACCTATAGAATCAAAAGCGGGATTACTAAAGTTATCAAAATTAGTCATCAACAGGTTCCGGACTAAATAAGTGACTATTTTTCTTACAACAGTTTGAACCACTGAGTTTTAACAAAGCTGGTAAGCAACTAATATTAAACGGGATTATTTTTGATACAGGGTTGTCCAATAAGCACGCGCATCAGGGATGTGTGATTTGTATTAATGTCGGCGTAGGAATTTAAATGCCCGTTTACATGGCCGATATTATGAAATATAGCTTTATCCGTAAACAACACAGTATTAAAAAAGTGCCCAAATCGCGACTAATTTCTGCTATACTGCTATGCGGATCTTCAATTTCGCGATAACGTTAAACTCATTATCTTCATTAACTACACGTTTCCTTCACTCATGTTTTTCGGGCTTGACTGTTCCGGTCCTGTCAAATCTGTCCAGCACTCTTTCAAAAGGTTTTGGATTTGATTGCCTTATTGCATTTATTGGGTATTAAATTGCATGATTACTAAGAATCCTTATAACCACACGCAATAAGTCTCAAGAAATCTGATATAAATGATTTGGTATAAGTTAGCAATTTTATATAAATAAATATCTTGAAAACCATCAAAGATAAAGCCACATATGCCTACATAAAAGTGAAAGAGAATTCAATTTTGTATCTACTGATGTGAAACTTCTCATACCATGACGTTTTAAACAATTCATATTTGAAAATTGCTAGTCTATTGATTCAATGTGCTTTTGAAACAATGACCCTAATGAAACATACAGGGTGTCCAGTTAGAGTGTAATTCTTTGATATCTCGCAAGGTATACCTGATAGAAGAAAATGTCAAATACAAAAGTTATTTGGTTACTTAAGACGCATATTCTAAAAATATTTTCAAATATACAGAGTGTTGCGGGAAAGTAGGACAGTGACTAACTTAATTTTTTTATATGGAACTATACCTTTTTTTAAAATTCTTCTAGTTTCCATCATTGATCTCTATTTAACCCTAAAATATTTTTGGGATCGGTTGCGACGTTGCCAAGTTATAATTTATTCTCTATTAATTTCCGGATTTGCAAGGTCGCAAGTAATACGTCCAAATTGATATATTCCTTTAACTTTTCTCAATAATATTACCGGGTTACTTGAATATTAAGTGAATATTATTTTGGATGTTACCAGCAATTTGTATGTACAAGGTGTTTTTGGCAGAATTTTAAATTATGGCAACTTGAAGGTCGTTTTACTTTGTTTTTTTAAATGTAACACCCTGTATTTTTTATTTTAAATCGAAATATCTACTAATACCCTATCTCGCCTTGTAATATGCTGCCAAGGTATAAATTATTTTACAAAATTTGTAAACCAATATTCCCGATTTTAATTTATTTTAAATAGAATCCTCTACTTATTTTTATTGCAATGAATTGCGCATGTCGAATTTAGTCAGATTTCACAATTTCAAAATTTTGTTTCTATTAATTACTGAGATACGGCAACACCGCTTTATCAGTAAACGGTACCGGAACGCTTAAATATTTCCAGAACTGCCACAGCTGGAGAGGTGGAGTTCAATACTAGGGGGTTTTTGAACATACAGAATTCAAAACCGCTAACATCAGTGTTGTCTGATTTACCAATTTTACGTCACAATTTTGAATGGAATGCCCTATTTATGAAGTCTAACGTAAATGTGGTAAATCTGACAACACTGATGTTAGCGTTTTTGAATGATGTATGTTCAAAAACCCCCAAGTATTGAATTTCATCTCTCCGGCTGTGCTAGTTTTGGAAATATTTAAGCGTTCCGGTACTGTTTACTGAAAAAGCGGTATTGCCGTATCTCAATAATTAACAGAAACAAAATTTTGAAATTGTGAGATCTTACTAAGTTCGATATGTGCAATTCATTGCAATAAAAATAAGTAGAGGATTCTATTTAAAATAAATTAAAATCGGGGATATTCGTTTAAAAATTTGGAAAAATAATTTATAACTTGGCATTGCCGCAAAAGCGAAAAAAAATATTACAAGGCGAGATAGGGTATTAGTAGATATTTCGATTTAAAATAAAACATAGAGGGTGTTACATTTAAAAAAACAAAGTAAAATGATTCAAATTGCCGTAATTTAAAATTCTGCCAAAAACATCCTGTAGATACAAATTGCTGGTAACATCCAAAATAATATTCACTTAATATTCAAGTAACTCGCTGTATAATATTGTTGAGAATAGTTAAAGGAATATATCAATTTGGACGTATTACTTGCGACCTTGCAAATCCGGAAATTAATAGAAAATGAATTATAACTTGGTAATGTCGTAACCGATCCCAAAAATATTTTGGGGTTGCATAGAGATCAATGATGGAAACTAGAAAAATTTAAAAAAAAGTTATAGTTCCATATAAAAAAATCAAGTTGATCACTATCCTACTTTCCCGCAACACCCTGTATATTTCAAACTATTTTTACAATATGCGTCTAAGTAACCAAGTAACTTTTGTATTTGACATTTTCTTCTATCAGGTATACCTTGCGCAATAATATACAGGGTATTCTATGTAAAATAAAGAAGTTGATGCCTAATTCCGGTATATCCGGATGTCCGCCAACTTTGAAATTATTTTTTTTTGCAAATACACCATTTGAAAGAAAACCTTTTTTAATCGGAACATTTTCTTCTAATTTAAACTGTAGGGCCGCTAGAGAGCACCGCGCGCTTATTGTGCAACCCTGTATAATATTATGGACCTCGTATTTCAGAGAGTAGGCAACGCCGCGTCTTGGTGTGCATCGAGCTAATGTTTACATCGGTCTGAGCAAAGAACTAGTAGCAGGAAAATTGTGAAGTGTCTAGTTGTATACATTGGACCTTGTGGTACTTGTACTACTGTTCATTGCTATAAAAACGATTTCTTTTGTCTTTTAACAGAAGTAATCCGTCTCCGTAACCCCCTGCCTGTGTTGCCATTCTTTGGAAAATTTCTTCAATAATATGAGTGCACCTAAGTGCCCCAACTGTCACTTGGCAGTCACTAGGCAAGGTTCATCAATGGATTGCGATGGCTGTCATAGCTAAGTGCACCTATCATCTTAACGCTGATGAGGTACGGATGACTAGAAATAAATCCAAAGCTGTAAAATTTTTGTGTAACAACTGCAGTAGGCTAATGGGCGAGCTAGGCGATCTAAAAGGTTTACTAATGTCTCTGAATGAGCATTTCGCTACGACGGTATCAGCGCTTGAAGATAAAATTTCAGAACTCAAAGATTCCAATAGAGTGACTTCGGTGGATCTAATATTATTTGAAGAGGTTGTACAAGAAGTTTCCGATCGCGAAAGGCGCAAAAAGAATTTAATGATATTTGGAATTACTGAACCCAAAATCCATGATTCACAGGTGAGAAATGAGGCTGATATGGCTGAGGTGAGACAAATTCTAAGAAGTTCTGATAGTGGTGGCGATAACTGGGAGTTCAGAAAATCCAGGGAGCTGAAGTTAAGTGATAGATTCAAGCAAGTTACAGTTGCATTTGATAAGACTCCAAAACAAGCGGAATTGTGCCGTAAAGTTAAAAAACTACTCATTGAGCGATCTGCGGCTGGTGAAACTAATCTAAAAATAAAGTATTTCAACGGCATCCCGAAAATCATTGCTTTAAACTAGTGTGTACACCCAATAGCAGTCTAAATTCCTGTGATCAGCATGACATTATGTGTTATTACTAGAATGTGAGGGAACTCATTTGAAAAATGTTAATATTCTTCAAATCTGTTAGTATCTGTGAGTTTGATGTGGTGTGCCTGAGTGAGACTTGGCTGACTGATAGTGCAAGTAGCAGTGAGCTTTTTCCTATGAACTATAATGTATTCAGGGCTGACAGAGACCTGCAATCTACCAACCTGTCTACAGGTGGTGGAACATTAATAGCTGTAAAGGATTCATTCCAGGCATCGCTATTGAATACTGATGATTTGAATAATACTTTTGCTCTTATTGACATAGTTGCTGTCAAGATTATCTTACGTTCTAACATATTAATGATTTACTCAGTTTATATCTCACCATCTGTTTCCTTGGAGGAATTTAATAACTTTCTTGAAGCATTTGAAGTGTTTAATAGCACTTTTGACAGTTGTAGAATATTAATATGTGGAGATTTCAATGTACCTACTTTTGACTTAGATCTTAATGACCGCAAGTGCCAAATCCTGAATACCTTTTGTGCATTCTCAAACCTTAAAAACTTAAATAATGTTGCAAATCCTAATGGACGATTTCTTGACTTAGTATTGGCAAATTTTTACATCTCTGTCCATAAGGATGAGGTACCACTTGTGAAGGACACCGATCATCCGGCAATTACATTTGATTTTGAAATGCATATCATTAAACGCAATTTCGATTTTGGTCACATTCCTAAATACAACTTTCGGCGTGCCGATTTTATTAGTATGTACAATCACTTCATGAACTTTGATTGGTCTCATTTTAATGATATAGATAATGTCAATGAAGCATCCTTGAGAGTCATGTACCCAAATTCAAGCGTAAATCACGTACATGTCCAGCACGGTATACCCAACAAATTATATAAAATATTAAGAAAAAAGATAGAGCGTGGAGAAATTTTAAAAAGAATGGGTTGGATAGCTTTCGTGTCAAGTATCGTGAATTACGCTTGACAATTAAAAGTCAACTCAATGTTGCTTGTTCTGCATATGTTCAAAAAATAGAGGATTCCATAAATACTGATCCTAACAGTTTTTGGGCTTTTATACAGGGTGTCCAGTTAGTGTGTAATTCTTCGATATCTCGCAAGGTGTACCCGATAGAAGAAAATGTCAAATACAAAAGTTGTTTGGTTACTTAAGACGCATATTCTAAAAATATTTTGAAATATACAGGGTGTTGTGGGAAAGTAGGATAGTGATCAACTTGATTTTTTTATATGGAAATATAACTTTTTCTTAAATTCTTCTAGTTTCCATCATTGATCTCATTTAACCCTAAAATATCTTTGGGATCGGTTGTGACGTTGCCAAGTTATCATTTATTTTCTATAAATTTCCGGATTTGCAAGGTCGCACGTAATACGTCCAAATTGATATATTCCTTTAACTTTTCTCAATAATATTATACAGCGAGTTGCTTGAATATTAAGTGGATATTATTTTGGATGTCACCAGCAATTTGTATCTACAGGGTGTTTTTGGTAGAATTTTAAATTACGGCAATTTGAAGGTCATTTTACTTTGTTTTTTTAAATGTAAAACCCTGTATGTTTTATTTTAAATCGAAATATCTACTAATACCCTATCTCACCTTGTAATATTTTTTTTTCGCGTTTGCGGCGTTGTCAAGTTATAAATTATTTTTCCAAATTTTTAAACAGATATCCCCGATTTTAATTTATTTCAAATAAAATCCTCTACTTATTTTTATTGCAACAAAAAAAAAACGGTGAAATTTAATACTCGGGGGTTTTTGAACATACAGAATTCAAAAACGCTGACACCAGTGTTGTCAGATTTACCACTTTTACGTTAGACTTCATAAATAGGGCATTCCAATCAAAATTATAACGTAGAATGTGTAAATCTGACAACACTGATGTTAGCGTTTTTGAATTCTGTATGTTCAGAAACCCCCAAGCATTGAATTTCACCTCTCCAATTGATTTTCAACTCTCCAGCTGTGGCAGTTTTGGAAATATTAAGCGTTCCCGTACCGTTTACTGAAAAAGCGGTGTTGCCGTATCTCAGTAATTAATAGGAACACAATTTTGAAATTGTGAGATCTTACTAAGTTCGACGTGTGCAATTCATTGCAATAAAAATAAGTAGAGGATTTTATTTAAAATAAATTAAAATCGGGGATATCTGTTTAAAAATTTGGAAAAATAATTTATAACTTGACAACGCCGCAAACGCGAAAAAAAAAATTACAAGGTGAGATAGTATTAGTAGATATTTCGATTTAAAATAAAACATACAGGGTGTTACATTTAAAAAACAAAGTAAAATGACCTTCAAATTGCCGTAATTTAAAATTCTACCAAAAACACCCTGTAGATACAAATTGCTCGTAACATCCAAAATAATATCCACTTAATATTCAAGTAAATCGCTGTATAATATTATTGAGAAAAGTTAAAGGAATATATCAATTTGGACGTATTACTTGCGACCTTGCAAATCCGGAAATAAATAGAAAATGAATTATAACTTGGCAACTTAGCAACCGATCCTAAAAATATTTTACGGCTGAATGGAGATCAATGATGGAAACTAGAAGAATTTAAGAAAAAGTTATATTTCCATATAAAAAAAATCAAGTTGATCACTATCCTACTTTCCCGCAACACCCTGTATATTTCAAAATATTTTTAAAATATGCGTCTTAAGTAACCAAATAACTTTCGTATTTGACATTTTCTTCTATCAGGTATACCTTGCGAGATATCGAAGAATTACATACTAACTGGACACCCTGTATAGTCAAAGAATCAACGAACCAGAATACCTCAAAACATGCGATATAAACCGTTATAGCACAGTTGATTCTCCTCAAGGTGTTGTTGATGCATTTGCTGCTTATTTTTCGAGTGTTTCTTTGGAAAATGATAAATCTAGGTACACTCAGCTTATAGAAAATGAGTATTTTGCTAAGATATCACTCAGTTCTGTAAGTGAAGATGACATAATTAAAGCGTCAAGTAAACTAAAAAACAAGACGACATCTGGATACGATAATATTCCCAGCTTTCTGGTAAAGGACAAAATCCGTATTTTAGCAAAGCCTCTTAGCTCTATTTTTAATCTTATTTTGAAAACAAGTACTTATCCGGCAGTTTGGAAAATGACCAAAATATGTCCTATACACAAGAATGGAGATACAGCAAATATAACTAATTATCGGCAGATATCTATTTAATGCAATGTTGGTAAACTTTTCGAAATTATACTCTATGATGCAATTTACTGGTCTGTAAAAGGTATTTTATCCCCGAATCAGCATGGGTTTATGAGTGGCAGATCAACGGTGACTAATCTAGCATGCATAACTCAATATGTTTCGGAAGCATTAGATACACACAGCCAAGTTGACGTTGTATACACAGATTTTCAGGAGGCTTTCGATCGAATCGATCATTATATACTACTAGCTAAACTCAGAACAGTAGGACTAACAGACAGCTTAATCGCCCTTTTTCGGTCATATCTGTCTCGGAGAAATTTATTTCTAGAGTATGGAGGTTACAGATCAATACATTTCACAGCGGCTTCTGCAGTTCCCCAGGGATCGAATCTGGGACCACTGCTTTTTTTAATATTTATTAATGATTTTTCATCCAAACCCCAATGCTCGCACTTGTTATACGCTGATGATCTTAAGATATATGCAAATATTAAGTCAACTAATGATTGCCGTCTTTTACAAGAAAATTTGGATGTGGTCTGTGCATGGTGTACCAAGCATCATTTAGGTCTCAATGTAGCCAAATGAAAGATAGTATCATACACTAGGCAAACTATCGTCATTACCTAAACTATAACATTAATGGTCTAGAACTAGAAAAAAAGAAAACTTCAAGGATCTCGATGTAATTTTTGAACAAAAACTAACTTTTAATGATCAAGTCTATGGAAAATTTTGTACATTGCCTTTATCATAAGTAAGTGAGAGTATGCAACCTTAATTTGGTTTTCTATGTACAAAAACTCGATAGATCTTATTGAGAGCGTGCAACGTAAAGCGCTGAAGTATTTTTTATAAGTGTAGTGGTATTTACCCTGAGAGAGGATATAACCACAACAGCTTATTGTCTTTTTTGGCATAGACTCTTTGCTTATCAGACGTGAAATTTCTAGTTTATCATTTTTGTGCAATATTCTGCACAACTCAGTAGACTGTTCTTATTTGCTGAATAAAATCAGCTTTAATATACCTAGGTTAGGAAGCAGACAACAAGCAGCTTTTTATTGTCCTACTTGTAATACAAATGTCATGAAGGAGTCGCCTATTCACACATTGTGTTTTTTGTTTAATTCTATCTGTGATTATTGTGAGATCAATTTGGATAACAAACAGTCCATCATTAGTATATACAAATCTAGATTTTCGATTTTGAGATAACACGTTTTATGGGCGTTTCATGATGCTACATAACGAAAATCCACGTCACTTATTTCCGTCGGTTTGTCTGTCTGTCTGTCTGTGGCGTTTTTTTAACGTCGTAATCTCACTAACCGCTGCACAGATTGTGATGAAATTTGGGTAGCGATATGTTGTGGGTCGTAGTTGGTAATGTTTCTATAATTTTTGAAATCGTTGTGTGGGGGCGGAGTAATTAGCAAAAAACAAAAAAATTCAAATATTCCTCAAACTTCGTTTTTAGGAGTTTTGAGGGTCCCTGATCATTTTCTACTTTTTTTGGGTGGGGGTGAATTTGGGATGGTTGGGGGGTTGGGGGTTGTAACATTGTAAAATTTGTTTTGTTCATAAAGGGCTGTCCATATACCTGATAATGAAAAACCTAGCGGCATAATACACTTTTTTAGTCCATCGGAACATTGCCTTGCTTATTACAGAAACTAAGGGACTTAGCGCGAAAATTATTGAATTGATTTTAATGAAATTTTGACACAGTATTATCACCGCGGCGAGGATGGAAAACGTGTATGTTTTGGAAAAATCGTATTGGTGGCGGGGCTCTCGAAGTATAATTTTAGGATATGCATCTTAAGCAACCAAATAACTTTCGTATTTGACATTTTAGTTTAAACATATACATTGAGAGATATCGAAAAATTCCACACTAAATGGACACCCTGTATACACGAGGGTTGCTCTATACCTCCGTCAATCCACCAGTACGCAGACAGCTGTTTCACGCTTATTAGCGATCATCAGTGCGCCATAGGTCGATTGACGAAAGTAGAGAGCATCAATTTTTCATGTTTAATAAACATGTGAAAGATGTACGAGTAATGGCGCACTGATGATCGCTAATAAGCGTGAAACAGCTGTCTGCGTACTGGTGGATTGACGGAGGTATAGAGCAACCCTCGTATATCGGCTTCACGCTGCGTGCGTCAAAATCCGCGCCTCTAGTGGCAAAAAGCGAGCGAGCCTTGTCGTTCCACCAAGGAGAGGTAAACTGCTTCTAGTGGCGTTTCTCTCTTTGGTTGCCGTCACCTTCGGGTACTAGATGGCGCACCGGCAGAATTCCTTCTGTCTTACTCGTACATCTTTCACATGTTTATTAAACATGAAAAATTGATGCTCTCTACTTTCGTCAATCGACCTATGGCGCACTGATGATCGCTAATAAGCGTGAAACAGCTGTCTGCGTACTGGTGGATTGACGGAGGTATAGAGCAACCCTCGTATATCGGCTTCACGCTGCGTGCGTCAAAATCCGCGCCTCTAGTGGCAAAAAGCGAGCGAGCCTTGTCGTTCCACCAAGGAGAGGTAAACTGCTTCTAGTGGCGTTTCTCTCTTTGGTTGCCGTCACCTTCGGGTACTAGATGGCGCACCGGCAGAATACCCTGTATACAGTTGAATCACGATTATCGATCATCAGAATGGTTGGATATGCTTCATGGAAAAAGCTGATCTATGCTCTCCAAACCAAAGAGTGGGTCATATGTTTTTTCAGGTTTTGTTGGGAGGAGGAGAAAACCAGAAATATTTGTCATTTGCCGACTTGTAAAATGATGAATATGTTAAATTTACTGAAAAATTTATCCCAGAACTTGAACCTTGCGGTACTCTTCTGGAAATCGGCGAGATTAAAAAATTGGCACGAACAAACTGTGGGAAGTCGTTGTTTCAGCAATTTTTTTCTTTGGTAGATGGTGTAAAACGAAAAATATTATGCCTTAAAAACTAAAACTAGTTTGAAAAGCCTGTTTTTACTTAAAACTTAATTGTACATTAAATACATGAATGTGATCTCAATGGCTTATAATATCAAAGAACAGTCTGAAGTAACTTAGCTAGAATCATGTCATCAGTGGATATACCTACAACTATCCTTAACACACAATTTGCCTCCTAATACAACATATACCTAATCAACATAACTTCACATATTTTTTTGTATTTTTTGTTTTAGTTTTGGGCATATAGCATATTATTATATCTGGAAACAAATAGGTGCAGCCCGGGCTCCGACACACCAAGCTGCTGTTCCATTACCCAGTGACTACTCGTCACACCGTGAGGTGAGCAATCACTGGATCTGCGAATCGTGTGTCTTAAGTAGACGAAGGGACCCAAGGATGACTGCCTTCTACATTCTGGCGGCCTAAGATGTACGCCGCCGCACGGCACACCGGCATTTTGCGCTGTGCAGAGAGCAACGTATTCCTCGTTCCACCTATGTTGGTAAGCTTTCCGACTTCAACCCACTAGACCTAAGGAATGAGGTCAACTGCTCAGACAAATCATGCTCTTCTAGATGTTTGTAGAAGATTCCATGCATGGGCTTATCTCTATGAAGTCTTGAAAGAAAGTCGACTTCGGCAGTTTCAATGTGGGATTTTAGTTGTGAGGGTTCAAATTTCGTAATTGAATGCTGACACCTCCGCGTGAAATCGAGTGTGAGGCTGAGTTCCTCGGCTGCTCGCTTTGCTGCACTAAAAAGAAAAGCTCATTTACCTGCATTCTCGTAACCTCGCACAAAGCGAATCAAGGGGCCAGTGCTGTTCGTCACATAGCAGGCAGTGGCAAATACTACCCTGTTGCGCAGGCGCCCCAAACTCAATAGGCCATGCCCTCCCAGGTGTTGCGGGAGATTTCCTTCAGCTCGTTCACTTTTCACCAAAGGTGTATAATGGACCGCAAGCATCTTTGTGGTAGCGACTTTATTCTTACCGGACAGTTCTGACAACACTGCTGTTAGAATTTTTGAATTCTGCATATTCTAAAACCTGGTATTGGTATAGGTATTAATTTTCTCGTTCCAGCTGTGCAGGTTTTGGAGATATTTAAGCGTTCCTGTACCTTTTACTGACGTGGTATTCGAAATAGATAGTATGAGCAAGGAAAATGGTTTTATTATTTTAGGAACACCAGTTAAAACTTATTCATGTCGTAAACCCTTACCAGGGAATACTTCTATGTTAAATAAAATATACTTCGATTTAAAATAAAATATAAAGGGTGTTAAATTAAAAAAAAACAAAGCAAAATAACTTTAAAATTGCCGTAATTTAAAATTCTACCAAAAAGATAGATGCACATAGTTAGTAATATCCAAAATAGTACACACTTGATATTCAAGTAACTCGCTGTGTCATATCATTGAGAAAAGTTAAAGAAATATACCTATTTGGACGTATTACTTGCGACCTTGCAAATCCGAAAATTAATAGAAAATAAATTATAAATTGGCAACGTCGCAACCGATCCCAAAAATATTTCAGGGTTCAATAGAGTTAAATGGTGGAAACAAGAAAAATTAAAAAAATATAAAGTTCCATATACAAAAATAAAGTTGATCACTATCCTACTTTCCCGCAACACCCTGTATATTTCAAAATATTTTTAGGATATGCGTCTTAAGTAACCAAATAATTTTTATATTTGACATTTTCTTCTATCAGATATACCTTGCGAGATATCGAAGAATTACACACTAAATGGACACCCTGTACATAATAATAAGTACAATATGGGTATGAAGAGTTGTTTATAAGTGCAACTGAGTTCTCGCACACAAAAAGAATTTATCGTATGTACAAGAGCGAAAATAAGACTGAAAATGAGGTGAAAATATGAAAAATCAACAAGAAGCACCAATTACAATATTATGCGTGTATACTCGTATGTTATTTGAGAAGCAGCTAAATTCAGTGAAGTTCACCTCACACTGAACAAATTAGACATGCCAATGCTGTTGGAAAGCTGAAACATGTAAACGTATTTTAGAATTGGCGTAAATACGTGGGGATAGGGGGGACATGCCCCCCCTTGGAACTAGAAATTAAAAAAAACCATCATTAATCATACTTTTTGCCTACAGCACCCCCAGAAGGCACCGGCAAAATTATTGTTGGATTCACAACAAACTTCAGAAAAATAAACCAAAAATAAACCATAGTGAAACTATATCTACCTACATTCTGAATTACAGTCGCCAAATTCGCTATTTCGATGAAGTATTCAAAAAGAGGACGCATTTTAACAACTTTGTGAAATCTATAACACCTCCAACTCCAACACAGACATACCTATGCCAAGACGATTATGTACTCTGAAGAAAAAACATTACTCTCTCTGATGTTGAGTGATTAATAAAAAAATGCGAGTATTAATTGCGGACTATAATAGATGCCTATCTGACCTCTAATGCTGCCACACCAAGATGGTGTCCTTATTTTATCTCATATAGGACACCTGATGAAGAAGGTATTCAGAGAAGAAAAATGACCTTATGGATGAAAAATGGTGCGTTAGACAGAAACCATAATTGGTTTTATCAAGTTCAGTGGCAGTTCCATGTCACAAAAAGTAACTATTGCTACTTTGCCGTCTGAACACAAAAAATCGTGAAAGTGGAGAACCTAGCAAAGGGAATGAATAAATGTCAATAAAATACAAAATTTTTATCAGTTTATGTTACAAAGTAAAAAATGAAATTTCTATTCGCCACGCAAAAAAGTGTGAGCCCAAGACTCTAAAATTGGGCCTGCCAGCAATTTAAATTTTAATTACTTACATATCCGGTTGAAAGTAGTAAAATTTCTCAGCAATCCTGAAAATGGTAACTGCTCAAAACTAATTACCGCGATTTATTTAAATTTTAGTCATCATCATCATAGTCACAATGTCTTAACAGACATGTTGTGAACTCGTAAAATGCATTTACACATTTTACGAGTTTCTCTTGGGATATCTTTAAGATCTTTAATGCAGTAGTTTCCCATTTGCTTTCTGCATCCTCATGCCGTTGACCAGATGGTATCTACTGGTTCATCCGCCTTTAGGGGAAATTTCTCACCCCAAGGACAAGAAGGTGTCCTGACTCTTCTCAACTCGTCCATCCGAAGCTGTTGGTTGAGAAGAGGTTACTGCTTATAACGACAGTAGTTCGGTCTTCCTTTTAATCGCCTTTTACGACACGCAGGATATACGATGGGCGATATTCTAACCCGCCCCCACACGGGCAAATTTTAGTAGTTCCCAACTTTTAACTGCAGTGTATATGAATAAGTCACCCAAAACCACCGACTACAAATTTAGTCGATGCTCAAAACAATATCTATCTCATTCCAGAAATGAATGAACTTCAGCTCATTCATAAACTGTAGTTTACATACTTTTGTATTGGTGGCGCCTTTATCAGTGTCCCAATAGGCGCGCGATTGTTCAATGCAGGGCTCTGGCTGTAACCATTTTTGACCCTATATATTAATAATTTTTGGCACAAAAACGTGATTTGCGTTTTCTTAAAACTTCAATCTAGAGAAAAGTCGATACAGATTTTAGAATAATTTTATACAGGGTGATTAACGAGACCGTGAATTTAGTCAAAAAAACGTCAATTTTGACAATTTTTTAATTATTGCCTATTTCCATTTCCGTCCTCTTTCTCCATGCTCAATTTTTTCAATTTAGGAATCTCAAAATTAATAGTCCAAAAATGGTTACAGCTGAACCAATTCAAACAGCTCTCATGTACATACTATCTTAAGACTCCAGAATCGTCGTTAGTTATTTGGAAAGTTGGTTAGCAAAAATGGAAAAAGATGTCTTCTGGTACAGCTGTCAAAATAATAACTTATTCAGAATATATATATATATATATATAATTTTACGAGCGGGTAATCGTTGCCGATTTGTTAGGAAACAAAACGAGCTAGATGGCTGGGTAGCGGCAAATAAACAGCAAAGTGTACTCTTAAAACTCTATTTCCAAGCTTTCGGGATCATTTGATCCCTTCTTCAGGGCTACAAAGACAATTTAGCAATCAGCAACATTCGAATAATAAGGTTGAACAATTTTTTACTTACAACAGTTTGTGAGGATGTTGCTCGATGATGTTAATATAAATGAAGCCAGGAAAACAAGTATCGACACATATCTTGTATGAATCACGTTGACTAACACTCAGGAATTTTACAAAACGGTACAAAAATTACAGTTAAAGATTAAAAACTTGGTAAAACATTTAAAATGTCCGTTAGAAATTTTTCATAGCCGGCATATTACGTCTTTATCGAAACGGCCAAGCACACGTGTCTCAGCGGAAAAGAGAGGGAGAATGTATCATTTGTCATTTGTCATTTATGTCATTCGTCATTAATTGACGCATGCGCCAGTGATTCAAAAGGAATAATTTTTGTATAGGGTGATTCAAATTACTATTATACCATGTAACATTTGTAACATTATGAAAAATTGTTTTGAGTACCAGATCATTCTGGCTCACATGGTATAATAGTAATTTGAATCACCCTATACAAAAATTATTCCTTTTGAATCACTGGCGCATGCGTCAATTAATGACGAATGACATAAATGACAAATGACAAATGATACATTCTCCCTCTCTTTTCCGCTGAGACACGTGTGCTTGGCCGTTTCGATAAAGACGTAATATGCCGGCTATGAAAAATTTCTAACGGACATTTTAAATGTTTTACCAAGTTTTTAATCTTTAACTGTAATTTTTGTACCGTTTTGTAAAATTCCTGAGTGTTAGTCAACGTGATTCATACAAGATATGTGTCGATACTTGTTTTCCTGGCTTCATTTATATTAACATCATCGAGCAACATCCTCACAAACTGTTGTAAGTAAAAAAATTGTTCAACCTTATTATTCGAATGTTGCTGATTGCTAAATTGTCTTTGTAGCCCTGAAGAAGGGATCAAATGATCCCGAAAGCTTGGAAATAGAGTTTTAAGAGTACACTTTGCTGTTTATTTGCCGCTACCCAGCCATCTAGCTCGTTTTATATATATATATATATATATATTTTTTTTTTTTGACAAATTGTGTACATTGATGAAGGCCACAAAGGGGGTAAATTTCATCTCGTAGTATATGTGGTTTTTACTGATGGGCCAGAGAAGCGCGATAAAACAGACAGTCAACCGCAAGTCTAGTTTTAGAAATTACATTAAAAATGATCAACTTACCCTCTCGAATAAAATGAGACCTCCAGCCTTATGAATCCTGTCAGATTCACCGAATAATGTCGGTTTGTGATCAAATGTCCTAAAAGCCGGCTGGCCATGGCTACACAACACCGCTCGAGAATCACCGCAATTGGCTATGTAGATAGTCTTAGGTGATACCAATGCACATAGAGCTGTTGAACCACTCTGATCCCTCCTTGAAGTCACTTCGGCAGACGATCGTATCTTAGAGTCCAACTCTACGCAACAAATAATTTTATTTTAGGGATGATACAGTTGAAGTTAGGCTCGCCCTGTACACATAAAATTTTATCTTGATTTTTTCTAGTGGTATAGCGGTCAATTAAATGAAACACTTTTCCTTTCCACGACGTTTCGGTTTATTATATCTAAACCATCGTCAGGTGTCTATAAAGAATTATAAAAACAGGTAAATATGTTGCCTAGTAGATGAACTGTATACAGGGTTATTCACGTTATTCGACACGGAGCATTATGGCTAAAGTATTTGATAAAAAAGAAAATAATAATTCGGGATGGATAGAGACCCATAAAGGCTACATTCTAAAAATATTTTCATGTTATACAGGGTGTCCCAAAAACACGAAATGTATCAAAGTTATGTTTTTTTAAATGGAACACCCCATATATTATTGCATATTCAGATTCCTTGGTGAATTCTAGTGTGACATTATGTATCATACATGGGACCTAAAGCGAACCGTTCAGGTGTAAATCACCATTTTCGGTATAAGTAGATATCAGGAAAAAATTGAATATCGCAGAGATTATAAAACATGGAAGGCTGTGACTTTGCCTTATTACTAAGCGTAAAATGCGTCAGCTTTGATGAGACTGTCAAATTTAAATTACGTTTATGCTTGGAGAAATCGGCCGATGAATTAAGGAAACTTCGATCAGCGATAACTTGATTTTTTCAAATGGGAATGTCTAATTTTTTTTATACTGTTAAACGTAGAATTTGATAACCTTTCTAATGATATAAGGTTGTAAATATCAGTCTCTGGTAGTTTTCATTTAATTTTAAATTTTCAAACAAATCGCCGTTTTCCAATTTCCCTACCTATAAGCAACGAAGCAGGCCATGAAATATAAACAAAAACCTGTTCAGGTAGAAGAAAACAACTAACTTAGCTGAAAAATACAGACGAACTAGACTAAAGGGACAAGATTGTAAAAATTACTCACAACAAACAAAGTCTAACCATAAACAACGGCGGTAACATATTTTTGGTCAAAGAGAAGCTGAAGTATGGCAGAAATGGATTTTTTCACGGCCGCAGCTACTGCAATGTACTAGAGATTGGCAATTTCCAAAACCATTAAAAATTTTGAAATAAAATAAAAACTACTAGAGAATGTTGTAAGCAGTTTATTACTTTCATAATAAAATTTCACAATTTAATGATATAAAAAAAGTATGCAATTCTGTCAAAACTCAAGTCAAAAGTACCTCTGACTGGAGTTCTGAAAATTCTTAGTACCTATTAGCAAGGTCGCAGAAAATGAAGAATGAATTAAAATTTGTTCAAATTATAAAACATAACTTAAATGGCAGAAAATTTAAATCTGGTTTGTCAGCATTCCTTTTTGCAATATTGCTAATAGATATTGAAAAATAAAAGGGCTCCAGTCAGAGGTATCGACTTCGACGCAAATTAGTACTTATTTACACCATTACATATGATTGATAGTTGCGTGCTGGAGCAACAGTCGCTGGTTGTTTCTGTTTTATATCAGGGTATTTAACTGATTGGAAATTTTTAACCTCTAGTAATTTGCGGTAGCTTGTACACTGTAAAAAATATCTATTACTGTCATACTCCAGCTTCTCTTTGACCTTAGAGATGTGATCGCAGTTGTTTCTGGGAGAGTTGATTTGTTGTAAGGAATTTTTATAATCTTGTCCCTTTAGTCTAGCTAGTGTGTATTTTTCAGCTAAGCTAGTTGTTTTCTTCTTCCTGAACAGGTTTTTGTTTATATTTCATGGCCTGCTACGTTGTTTAGGTAGGAAAATATTGAAAATCGCCGATTTGTTTGAAAAATTTAAAATTAAATGAAAACTACCAGAGATTGATATGCACAACCTTATATCATTAGAAAAGCTATCAAATTCTACGTTTAACCGTATAAAAAAATTAGACATTCCCATTTGAAAAAATCAAGTTATCGCTGATCGAAGTTTCCTTAATTCATCGACCGATTTCTTCAAGCATAAACGTAATTTAAATTTTACAGTCTCGTCAAAGCTGACGCATTTTATGCTTAGTAATAAGGCAAAGTCACAGCCTTCCATATTTTATAATCTCTGCGATATTCAATTTTTTCCTGATATCTACTAATACCGAAAATGGTGATTTACACCTAAACGGTTTGCTTTAGGTCCCATGTATGATACATAAAGTCACACTAGAATTCACCAAGGAATCTGAATATGCAATAATATATGGGGTGTTCGATTTAAAAAAACATAACTTTGATACATTTCGTGTTTTTGGGACACCCTGTATAACATGAAAATATTTTTAAAATGTAGCCTTTATGGGTCTCTATCCATCCCAAATTATTATTTTCTTTTTTATTAAATACTTTAGCCGTAATGCTCCGTGTCGAATAACGTGAATAACCCTGTATATATATAAGAAAACATCTAGTAAAAATGGAAAATAAACATTACTTAACAATATAACAGAACAGATAGATATAATAAACCGAAACGTCGTGGAAAGGAAAAGTGTTTCATTTAATTGACCGCAATACCACTAGAATAAATCAGGTTTGAAATCTACGGTCACGAAAATATAAAATCATTTTTAAAATTTTACCAAAAGAAAGTCTAACCTACATTTCAAAAAATATAATTTAAATTTATACATTTCGTGAATTCAAGAGTCTAAGTTAGTGATGACGATACCAGAAATAATTTATACCCATAGGGATCACCGGTTGCCCGAGAATGGCAGCGTATTTATTTATTTTGCGCACCACAAAGCCATAAATAATAATTTCGATATAACAACACACAACATTGATTGAACATTACAAGCGGTCTACCAGATTCTAAAATATTCAACATACATATATGTATACATGTATACACATACATTCACAGACATATACAAGGTATAATACTCTATCCACTAACTTTTTACTTCCCACACCGATAGGTGAGGGGAGTATTGTGATCGCGAAAATTTTCGATTTTGAGATAATATGCTTTTTGGGCGTTTTATGATGTGTACATAACGAAAATCCACGTCATTCATTTCCGTCGGTCTATCTGTCTGTCTGTCGGTCTGTCTGTCGCGTTTTTCTACCCTCGTAATCTCAGTAACCGCTGCATGGATTGTGATGAAATTTGGGCAGCGGCATGCTGTGGGGTCGTAGTAGGTAATGTTCGTATAATTTTGAAAATCGGTGCATAGGCGGCGGAGTAATTAGCAAAAAACAAAAAAAATTAAATATGGCTGAAACTTCGTTTTTAGGCGTTTTAGGGGTCCCTGATCATTTTCTACTTTATTTTGGTGGGGGTGAAATTGGGGTGGTTGGGGGTTGGGGGGTTGTAAAATTGAAAAATTTGTTGTATTCATAATAGACTACCCACTGACCTATGAAGGAAGACCTAGCGACATAAATAACTTTTTTAGGTCTATCCGAACATTGCCTTATGCCTATTACAGAAACTAAAGGACTTAGAATTTTTTCCGATGTATACAGGCTGTCCATTTAGAGTGTAATCCTTCGATATCTCGCAAGGTATAGCTGATAGAAGAAAATCTCAAATACAAAAGTTATTTGGTTACTTGAGATGCATATCCTAAGAATATTGTGAAATATACAGGGTATTGCGGGAAAGTAGGATAGAGATCAACTTGATTTTTTTATATGGAACTATAACTTTCTCTCAAGTTCTTCTAGTGTCCATCATTGATCTCTATTCAACCCTAAAATATTTTTGGAATCGGTTGCGACGTTGCCAAGTAGTAATTTATTTTCTATTAATTTCCGCATTTGCAAGGTCGCAAGTAATACGTTCAAATTGATATATTCCTTTAACTTGTCTCAATAATATTACACAGCGAGTTACTTGAATATTAGGCGGATATTATTCTGGACTACCAGCAATTTGTATGTACAGGGTGTTTTTGGCAGAATTTTAAATTCCGGCAACTTAAAGGTCGTTTTACTTTGTTTTTTCAAATGTAACACCCTGTCTTTTTTATTTTAAATCGAAATATCTACAAATACTCTATCTCGCCTTGTAATATTTTTTTTCGCGTTTTCGACGTTGCCAAGTTATAAATTATTTTCCCAAATTTTTAAACAAGTATCCCCGATTTTAATTTATTTTAAATAAAATCCTCTACTTATTTTTATTGCAATGAATCCTCTACTTATTTTTATTGCAATGAATTGCGCATGTCGAATTTACTGGCGACGATTTTGTTGCAAGGGGATCTCAGACTAAATCTTTATGCTATGGGAGAATAATAAACTGGTATCACCGTAATGTGTGGGAAGTACTGAGTCAATCAACTTGACTCCATTTTTTTATATTGGTTCAACGCCTACATATCAGCGTTTATGTCAAACGATATACGATTGGGCCAAGTATCTAAATTTAATAAAATAATTTTGACCATCATTTGCATCCCTATTGCATGTTGAAGTGTACTGCCCCAACAGTGGACAAAATTATGTCGTTAATAAGTTTTTTAGACTTTAGATTAGATTTTTGTATTTATCTCGAAAAAAAACGACCAAAAAATCAAACGCGAAAATAAAGGACTTCGACATACCTTTGGAACAAGATATTACTCGATACCCCTTGTTATTTAAAATGTTCAAAGGGATGACCCTGGAGAGCAGAGGTTACAAGGAGGTGAAGTAGTTTTCGGTTGAAAAGTTGTCCCCCTCGACAAATCTTTTGACCTGTCTCTGCGTTTTTTCTTTTAATGAGTGGTTTTCGATAAATTCGTGGTGGGAAGTTTTTTAAGGAATACAATTCGTGAATTCAGATGTATGTGTATTTATAAAAAAAATCCATTGTGTTGTAATATTACATTTGAATACAAAGCAAAGAAACAAACTGCCATCAAATAGTGTATGATCAAAGTGTTGCTAATTGACAACTTTTCTTATTAGTTCTGCATTTAACTTGGTGAGAAATTAACCTATTCTTTAAATTCCTGATTCTATAATAAAATTACAATCTTTATATTTCATTTAAATGCTCATACGTCAATGGATTTCCATGTATATTGATCTTGCTATCTTTTGGAATTCGATATACCTTACAAGGGATATTAGTGAACAAAGAAGTCAAACTGGAAGTAAAATATAAGAAACTAGTACGTTGAGAATTGATACGTTGCTTATATGACAATGTGATCATTTACATTATTTTTCTAGTAGGAGGACCCTCAATAATATTAGGGTTGGTGATGTGATGCAAGAGAGGGTGTTGACTATTTTCGATGGATATGAGTCTTCTTAAATGAACAATTTAAATTCTTAAAGAGATTGATCTTTATGAAGACTGGTAAGATTGACACTGTTGATAAGTTGTTTGTAAATGTTATGATCTGATAATATGATATGCATATCCAGGAAACACATACTGTTATCCACTTGTCTCCCACAGCGCACTGTTTAGTGAAGATTCTACTTTTAGCTCTCACTGAAGAAAGCTTATGCAAAGCCTGTCTGCCCATATAAAAATGATAGCCAAAACTACAGGTGCTAGAGAAAAACTAAATACAGATTCGGAATCAGCATGAAAAAATTGAGTCAAGTTGATTGACTCAATACTTCCCACACATAACACTTGCAACCAAATCATCGCCCGCCTGTCGTCAAAAAACATCCAACACAAAAACTAGTAAATAGTTTCCTAAATCTCTCCGTAGGAACTAAAACGACACAATTCAGCTTCAACTGGACGAAACGAAACAATCCGGAACCCCCAAATTGCTTAAAAACGAAGTTTGAACTATTTTTATATTTTTAGATTTTTATTATTGCTGCGCCGCCACTGACACGATTTTTGAAAACCATACGCATTTTTCATCCTTGCCGCGGTAATAATACTGTGTCCAAATTTCATTAAAATTAATTCCATAATTTCCATGTTACTAAATTCAGAGCGACCTGAATCAATACCTACCCCTACCAATACCAAATCCCTTGATTTCTGTAATAGCCAAGGCAATGTTCGGATGGACCTAACAAAGGTCTATTATGCCGCTAGGTCTTTCTTTCACATGTCAATGGACACTATTATAAATGGAATAAATTTTTGAGTTTTACAACCCCCCACCCCCTAACCACCACAATTTCACCCCCACCCAAAAAAAGTAAAAAATGATCAGAAACCCCTAAAATGCCGAAAAACAAAGTTTGAGCTATTTTTACATTTTTAGTTTTTTTATTATTGCCGCGCCGCCACTGACACGATTTTTCCAAAACATGCGCGCTTTCCATCCTCGCCGTGGCAGTAATACTGTGTCAAAATTTCACTAAAATCCATTCGATAATTTTGGCGTTACGCAATAAAGAACGATCTAAAACTAAAACAACACTCGGATGTATACATCACAAATTATTATTAGTCCGTTGGTTTCTATTATAAGCAAGGCAATGTTCGGATGGACCTAAAAAATTGTATTATGGCGCTAGGTCTTTCATTCACAGGTCATTAGAGAGCCCATTATGAATACAACAAATTTTTCAGTATTACAACCCCCCACCCCCCAACCACCCCAAATTCACCCCCACCCAAAAAAAAGTAGAAAATGATCAGGAACCCCTAAAACGTCTAAAAACGAAGTTTGAAGCGTATTTGAAATTTTTCGTTTTTTGCTAATTACTCCGCCCTCTGTATAACAATTTTCAAAATTATAGGAACATTACCTACTACGACCCCACAGCATAACGCTGTCCAAATTTCATCACAATCCATGTAGCGGTTACTGAGATTACGAGGGTAGAAAAACGCGACAGACAGACAGACAGACAGACAGACAGACAGACCGACAGACAGACCGACAGACAGACCGACAGACAGACCGACAGACCGACAGACAGACCGACAGACAGACAGACCGACAGACAGACAGACCGACAGACAGACAGACCGACAGACAGACAGACCGACAGACAGACAGACCGACAGACAGACAGACCGACAGACAGACAGACCGACAGACAGACAGACCGACGGAAATGAGTAACGTGGATTTTCGTTATGTACACATCATAAAACGCCCAAAAAACGTATTATCTCAAAATCGAAAATTTTCGCGATCACAATACTCCCCCCACCTATCAGTGTGGGAAGTAAAAACTAATCCGGGAAAAGTCCGGTTTTGTCAATATCGCTTGCGGTTCCACAGTGAGAGCGCCGTTTGAATTTACTCAAGTAAATTTTTTCCTACTTTTTTATGTTGCTATTGCCAGTGTCATAGATACAGTTTTGTTCTGGATATACAGGGTGAGTTTTTAGTACAGGATCGGTCTATAAATCCCACCGACTAAATCCACTACTGTAACAGATAGCAAAAAAAATTGTATATAAAGGTTGTAGCTAAGGATATGCTCCTTGCTCAGAAAATATTTCCATTTATACAGGGTGATACATTACTACGTGGTGATACAAACATACATTTTTTTTTAAATGAGACACCCTATATATTATTCCACATTTAGATTTTACTAATAATCACTCTTCTTAAAATATAAGGTATTATAACATTATACAGGGTATTTCAGAAGTTATGACCATCTTTATATCCAAATCGCTGTCAAACGAACGTACTGTATATGAAAAAGTAATGGATCAAAAATTATTTTTGTTACATGGAAAGATAAAAAATATCCTCTAATTTTGAAATCGGCTGTAAAAAAACCGACGACGCAAGGTCGTATACAGGGTGATGTAGAATGCAAAATCTAGATTTTGTCTTTTTTTAAATGTAACCCCCAATGTTTTATTATATTAGAGAATTGGTTTTGATACGCTCTTTCATCTTTGTATGGCACTTGCTGTACCTACATTCATCAGTTTCCGAGATATTTCGAATTTTCTGTAAATTTAAAATATACTTTCTACTTGTGCCCTGAATTTTATTTTTTTGAGAGACTAACGAATTTGTAGGCATGATGCATAAATATTAAGCATTGACAATTTTCATAACAGGCTCAAAAATTCCGTACTGTGTGAAAAACGAGCTTTAAAAATGAATTTTTCCATTGAGCCGTCTGGCCATTTGTGCTACCATCTCCTGTAGATTTTGCTACACTAGATGGTGGTCCAGCGCCACAACCGGGGGGGGGGGGGGGGATCAGGGATATTTTGCTCTTTGGAAGCCACTTCTCAGACCTGATGACGCTAGAAAATGGGGTACCCCAAGGATCCACCTTGAGCGTCACGCTATTCATAATTGCTATCAACTATCTAACAGACGGTCTGGCATCTAACATACTCTGGTCATTATATGTTGACGATATAGCCATATACTATGCAAGTACTTCTACAGAGGATACTGAAAGTAATTTGCAAGTAGCTACCGATCGCCTTGCAAAAAACGCAGAAGTGATGGGCTTCTAGTTTTCATCCTCGAAAACTAATTTATGCATTTTTGTAGACTAAGGTCCCTTCATGACCACCCACGCTTGCATCTCCAGAACCATCATCTAGAATGCAAAGATAATATAACTTTTAGGGCTTATCTGGGATTCAAAACTGAGATCGTCCCACCATATTGCGGATCTGGAGCAACGGTGCAAAAGATCTATGAATATCATCCGTGCTCTTTCTAGTATTCGTTGGGGAAGTGATCACGGAAGTACTACTTTATTTATAAACTCTGTTGCCGGATACTTTAAACTGCCTTGACGTCTATTTGATAGGTATCAGCTGACGAAGAAGTGCATCTCAGATTTATTTTTTAGTAGTGGTCTGAGTTGGCAATCCTGCAAGTCAGGACCGTCTTAGTAACATTTTTACTGAATATCTCATTGCCAAAAAATAATGACTATTTTTGTGAACAAGAAATTGCCACAGACGGTTCGAAAACCGATTTTGGAGTAGGAAGTGACTATATGTCATCATGGCAATGGTCACTCATGGACATTACCAATCCAAGCCTTAATTTACACTGCACACTAAACGAAGATGACCACAGAGAATTTTTGATATGTACTGACTCACTCAGCTCCATCCAAGCACTCAGCAATGTTTTCCGTAGAGATCCGCTCATCCTCTCTATCTTAATGGCTTTGAATCACCTAGATCGTGTGGAAAAGAAAATTACTTTCGTTTGGACACCAAGCCACGTCGGAATTATAGGTAATGAAGGAGCAGACCTAGCTGCTAGGAATGCTGCACAATAACTACATGCAGATAATATCCCGGTACGCACAGAAGACGCTAAGAAATGGTTTAAGGGAAAAATATTGGCCAAATAATGGCAATACCACTATAGTAAAGGGAAAAATATTGGCCAAATAATGGCAATACCACTATAGTAGGTCCCAAGTAAAGCTACTCGAAGTGAAGGATAACGTCTACCCGTGGCCTTTTCACCTCAATATTAAAAGACGTGAGCAAGTAGAGTGTATAATGGGTCATACCAACATCACCTCAATGCACCTTCTAAGAGGCGAGTCACCACCCCTGTGTCGGTCATGCCAAGAAACCATCACAACTAGGCATATTCTGTTAGACTGTCCTCAATTACCGCATCCAGCTTAATTTGCCAAATAATCTCCGTTGGAACCCATTAAAAATATTTTGAAATTCACACGCAACTGACTAATATGAAATGAAACCAGGTATGCGGCTAATAACCATGTAGTTGATGCCGCTTAACAAAAAAAAATCCATTGAGGGTATTTAGGAGAATCTTTAAGAAATTGCCTACTTTCCTCTAAAATATTTCAACTGTCAACATCAATATCCAGAACGGAGGCACTCTAAAACTAATGCGTTTGAAAGAATGAAGAATCGTTTTTTTCGGACTGTGTCGTTTAATATTTCATAGCCTACCTGATAGATCTACTTGATAATTATGCATGATGTCTAAAAAATTCTTTCCAGCATACTTGACCTATACTATTTCGTTAATTCAGTGTTTTGACTTGATCTAATACTATTATGGCCTTATATTTTAGTTGTTCGTTAAGTAAAAATAAAATTTGATACTATTTACTCAAAATAAATAAATTTCAGGAAACAAATAGAAGGTATATTTAAAATTTATAGAATAATCGACATATCTCAGAAACTAATGAATACAGCTATAACAAGTGCTATTCAAAGATGAAAGAGCATATTAACAGCAATTCTCTGGTATAATAAAATATTGGGGGTTACATTTAAAGAAAGAGAATATCTAGATTTTGCATTCTACATCACTCTGTAATGAACATGCGTCGTTGACTTTTAATGTTTAATGTTTGTGATATACAGTACGTTCATTTGACGGCGATTTGGATACAAAAATGGTTATAACTTTTGAAATACCCTGTATAATGTTACAATACCTTATATTGCAAGAAGAAGGTTTATTAGTAGAATCTAAATATGGGATAATATATACGGTGTTTCATTTAAAAAATATATGTTTGCATCATCATTTAGTTGTGAATCACCCTGTATAAACAAAAACATTATCTCAGCAAGGAGCATATCCTTAGTTACAACTTTTGTATACAACTTTTTTTGCTCTCTTTTATAGTAGTGGGGGCGGGTTAGAATATCTCCCATCGTATATCCTGCGTGTCGTAAGAGGCGACTAAAAGGAACCGAACTACTGTCAGTATAAGGAGTAATCTCTCCCCAACCAACAGCTTTGGGTGGACGAATTGAGAAGAGTCAGGTCACTTTCTTGTCCTTGGGGTGAGAAATTGTCCCTAAAGGCGAATGAACCAGTAGATACATCTGGTCAACGGCAAAGCAAAGCAAATGGGAAACTACAGCATTAAAGCTCTTAAAGATATCCCAAGAGAAACTCGTAAAATGGGTACATTTTACGAGTTCATAACATTTCTGTTAAGACATTGTGACTATGATGACAGTAGTGGAAGTTATCAACTGATCTGGTACTAAAAACTCAAACTTAAATAGCTTTATAATTTTTATCTCTGAAGCTGATGCAAATGTTTTTAGCTATCGACAGTTTAACAAACTACACAACCTAAACACTCACCATATGGCCCTTTATTCCTATTCATTACGTTGCCTGACCTCTTATGTGTAACTTTTACCTAATTTCAAATTACTTAAATCAACCTTTTGTTCAATTTTAAACACTAGTTTTGCAATTCTAGTAATGTATTTGAACATACTGTACATCTGTGATATGTTCTTTGAGCCTAGTCATAATCATATAATAGAACAATTTTCCTACTTTTGTGATTCTATACAATACGTTTCAAATGCAGAATTGTCTCACCTAGAAAACCCTTATGGATGGCTTTTGTTACATCCTGATGGAATTCCTCAGTGGCTATTATTGTATCCAGCAAGTGTTTAGCAGCATACCTGGCAACCTTAGCTCCAGCATGTCCATCAAACACAGCAAAGTAAGACCAGTCTTCAAATGCATTGCCTAGGTTAATCTTAACCATGTGGGCATCCTCCATCTCTGTCCGCCAGCCCTGCATGGTGGCTACCCCATAACAAATGCCATTACCTTCCCCACACTCTTGAAATTTATCTGTCTTTGGTTTTTCGAGATAGGGATTTCTATAAGATTTGTATCTCCTTGGAATGTCAAGAGATGCAGCCATAATGTTGAGTATATAGTTTTATTTTTTCTAAAATATAATTATAATAATATAAAGAAAATGAATACTGCCACAAGCAACTGTGATACAGAAAAAAGAGTTGTGTATAAGGTTACTGGAGTGAACATTATAGAAAAGTGCAGGCAGGTTTTGAGGAATATTTTAGGTATGAACTTTTCTAAAGAAAAGTATTTCATTCCATGCCAGATTTTCTTGGCAATTATGGATTGATAGTAAATATTTGATGATATATTAAGAATACAAAGTTCGGATACAGATAAACATTAAGTTTTTAACATTACACAACATAGAACTAGTCTGCTGATTGCTGTTTTTTTACTCACTATCCGCTATTATTTTAAAAAAATCAGTTACAATTCTGTATGTACAGGGTGTCCCATTTTGGGCACTTTTGCGGGGTATCTCGGTTATTTTTGAAGATAGAGAGTTGCGGTTTTCGCGACACTATGCTGCTTTTTTGTAAAAGTAAAGATGCCGTGAACAAAATTATCATGGCCCTCTTGGGTTTTGAGATACAGGGTGAAATCGAAAATTATCGATTTTGGGACCACCCTCGTAACTCGGTTGTCTTTTATCTTATTGAAAGAAGAATAACTTATTACTAATAATATATATTTTTGAAAAGCTTGAATTATTTCCGATTGACTTCAAAAATACTATACAGGGTGTTCCATTTAAAAAAATATATGTTTGCTTCAAACTAAAAAATGGTTAGAGTAAGAAAAAATTAAACTACACCACTGGATTCTACAGAAAAAATTCTATAAGCCCTTTTTTAAACTTTTCAATAAGATAAAAGACAACTGAGATACGAGGGTGGTCCCAAAATCGATAGTTTTTGATTTCACCCTGTATCTCAAAAACCAAGAGGGCCATGATAATTTTGTTAACAGCATCTTTACTTTCACAAAAAAGTAGCACAGTGTTGCGAAAACAGCAACTCTCTATCTTCAAAAATAACTGAGATACACTGTAAAAGTGCCCAAAATATACATCTTTGAAACAGTGATGAACCATATTTATGTGAAAAATATGTTGAAGCAGATTATTTAAGAAAGATATTAAGTTGTTATTACTTTGTAGTTGATATAAACAACCAATTCTTTCCAATTATTGCTGTAATACATTCATTTTTTTCTCAGTATAACTCTTATTCTGTCAAAAATGTATTGGCGATTCCAATTACCGATGAGGGCGCTGACGTTTGTAAACAAATATGGAGGATAGCAGGTATCCTGCACACTGTGACACGCTTTTGGAGGAAATGCGTGGCAATGAATGCTCTTATCATAGTCTTTTTTGGACTGGCAACCATAAACACTACAGTTTGTATTAAACTTGCTAGCCTTTCTTGATTTGAAGCCTGATGTAGATGCCATATTCTTGACAATAGCGTATGAAGAAGGTCCGAAGAAATATTCTAACACACTATATACCAATTAACAAAGCACAAACTCGAAAACACGACTGAACGAAGAAACATAAACGGCATATAAACGGTTAATGGCATGTTAATTGTGTGCCGTCCGAAATTCGAGTACCTGCTTTGTCAGTGTAGATTTTTGCCGCTAGAGGTCTCATCGATTTTTGGAATTGCCAATAACCGAAATTTGTTAGACAGTTTGACAATCTGCACATGATGATTTGCACTATAATAATAGACTATACCACTGGTGGTTATAGCTTAGTTGACAGCAAGGGCCATGGAAAATTCCTGAAGTATACTGTAGCAGTAAATAATGTATAGTGTGTATCATCACAGTCAAGTGCATTTTCTTGGGGGGCTGGGGTGATAATTTTTGTGGATAAGATTTTAAGCTGTGTTACTTAATCAGCAAAATAACATTCCTTGGTAGCCAGCCTTTCACCATCAATGGATTATACAGGGTGTCCCAAAAGTCACTAGCTGATTTTAAAACTCAATAATTTCGGGTACATTGATTTTTTTTGTAATTTTGTTTCAGATTTAGAAAATAGAAGCTTGGGAGATTTGTCATGCAAAAATTCACCGTTGAGGAACAAGTCGCTATTGTGGAACTTTATTTTGAACATCATCGATCGACTGTTGAAACTCAGAGAGCGTTTCGCAGACGATTCAATGTAAGAAATGCGCCCTCAGCAATGACTATACGCAACTTAATTGTACGTTTTCGACAACAGGGGTCTGTAGCCGACCTCCCTCGAGCAGGTCGACCACGTTCCGCAAGAACAGAAGAAAACATTGAGCATGTGGAGGTCAGCATAGAAGATAATGAGGAAACATCCGTAAGGCAACGCTGTACTCAGCTAGGGCTCTCCCGATCCAGTCTTCATAGAATTTTGAAGCATTTGCGCATGTTTGCCTACAAAATACAGCTTGTTCACCAACTGCGTCCCATAGATTTTAGACAACGACCTGAATTCGCTATTCGTTTTCAACAGTTATGCAGAGAAGAAAATGATTTTCTGAACAGATTAATCATGAGCGACGAAGCGCACTTCCAATTGAATGGATTTGTCAATACACAGAATTCTCGGTTTTGGGGAACAGAAAACCCAAGGGTGATTCAAACCCAAGGGTGATTCATGAGCGAGAACTTCATCCAATAAAGTGTACAGTTTGGTGTGGAGTTACCAGTCAATGCATCATTGGACCTTTCTTTTTTGAAGATGAAGACGGCAATGCTGAGACGGTTACTGGAGAACGATACAGAGACATGCTACAAACTTTTTTACAGCCTGCTTTAGAAAACATGCCAGAGATGCGGTTTCAGCAAGATGGCGCCACTGCTCACACAGCCAGGGCAACCATGGCGCTCCTAAGAGAAATTTTTGGTCACCGCATAATCTCAAGAAATTCAGATATTCCGTACCCTGCATGCTCACCTGATTTAACTCCAGACTTTTTTCTGTGGGGATATCTGAAAGAAAGAGTTTATGCAAATAAGCCCAGAACGCTTGATCAACTGAAGCAGAACATTCAGAATGAAATAAGAATTTTAAATCCACAAATGTTAGCAGCTGTGATGCAAAATGCACTAAAAAGAGCAAGAATGTGGCAAGCAGAAAATGGAAGGCATTTGTAGAATCTAATTTTTAGGAACTAGATCAAAAATATCTCCATGAGTTACTTTGATTTTATGTTAAAATAGTGTTTAAAAATAAAAATTATTTACAAAGTTATAAGCATTTTGAATCAGCTAGTGACTTTTGGGATACCCTGTACATCTGTTTAGGGTGTAGCAGATGGTTAGGTGTAAGAATAGGTTTGGCTAAATCTTCACATTCTACCTCCAATCTTATGTAGTAGGCTGTATTACTATTTGCCTAAACAATAAAAACGATTATTATATTTTGTCGAGTATTTTGTTATGTTACCAGACCTAGTTGATTTTGGTATATAAGGTACATAGGTATATAACTTATTTAATACAGTCATTATAGCCTCTAGTGCTAACTCAAATGTTGAAATAGCAAGACAAGTTCCTAGCTAAAATATTTTCCTTTGCTACTACTATAGAAATAATGAGCTTAATTGACATTCATTTTACAGAGCATAATTGGTCATAACAGTGGCATATATAGAAAAATTTTCATACGTTATAATATTGGCATATTATAGTCCTAACTTCAGCCTCTTCCAGATGTCAAAACTGAATGTGTGGCCCGGGGGGCCCGGGCCCCCCCCCCTTATATACGCCACTGGGTCATAAACAAAAAGATTTGTTGAAAGTTAACACTACTACTTGTATTGCTCCAACTGTATACAAATCGATCATATTTGGTTCACACACAAATTGCACATTTTTACAGTTTATTCACTATTGTGACCACCAACTATTTTTGATTTAAGAGTCGGTAGTTGTGACCCTTACCCTTTCTCTAAGTAAACTCTTCATAAGTGAGAGAGCAGGAGGAGTAAGGATGCTATGAAGAAATTAAATTTTGTGAAAATATGATAAATGTTGATTCTCTTGTTTCTTGTTCACAGTTCTTAAAAATCCAACACACTCCTTGAAAATCTGCAAAAAGCATTGAAATAAAATAATATATGCAACATTATAGTAATCAAGAGTTTTGTTTCCTTTTTTTGAACTATGCATTTCCCTACAGTAGTAGCAATTTCATAGATTTATAGAAGGGGTAGAGGAATTACGTATTATATAACTACCTCAAATCTATTACACGAAATATTTTGCTGCATCCCCAAAAACCAAAAAATCCCAAAGGTATATTCGTTGGTCCTTCCTTCCTTCCTAACATCATAACAAAAACAAATTTAGAATATTTTTCACCACATCACATCACAAAACGTTAGCACATCCACAAAACATATACGCTGAAAGAAGGCAAATTCCTTGCAATTCCGACAGCAACACGAATGACAGTGCCACATGTCAGCGGCCATTTTATTTTGTTGGAAACGTACTTCGGAGCTATTTCGGATTTTATCTCAAAGAATACGCGATGATCAAAGACATACCCTGTCAGAATGCGAATGTCATTTCTTTCTGTCAAGCGTCAAAATACTGCCAGAAATCAGCTGATGTTTTCACATTTGTTTGGTTATAATTTATATTTATTATTTAAAATAGAATCAAGTTTATTGTAGTCGGAATGTTTCCCCCAATAGCAAAAATCCAAATTGTTTTTGCGATTGGGAGAACCAATTTCAACTGTACAATAAACGTGACTATCGAGCTGAAAATGTTTAACAGTGGGAAATCAAACAAGTGGAAATGTTTAATACCTTTTATTGTTAAAACTAGATAATAAAGATGGCGCATGTGCTATATATTGAATAAAAATCGAAAACAAACAGTGAACAGACCAAGGAAACTAGGAAAAACTTGTGATACTACCTCAAACATAAAATTATTCAAAAAACGATAACTAAAACATGATATGTGCATATATATGAGAAATCTGTATGTATAGGGTACAGATTTCTGAAAAAAACAAAAAATGACGTCATATTACAAAATATTGAATAACAATTATAACAAATAAAAATAACTTAAATGTCTTTAAATACAAACTAAAACACAATTATTCTATCACAATCAGGAAAAAAATTTGTCATATCAGGTACCTACTTAAGTCACAGCTGGGTTACTGATGATCCATCCATAGAGGTCCATATGGAAAAAAAAAGAAAATAAAGGGCAGTCATTATTCCATTAAAAACAAATTATAATGCCTTGAACTTTTTTATTTTCCTCTGGTGACCATCAGAAGGTCTTTTCAGTGAATTCTTGTCACAGACATATTTAAAAATTGTCAGTCTTATACACTTACCAATGATATCCTGAAGAATATCATGGTCCTTGCAAGGCTGAGACAATTTTATATGTCTGTTCAAGCTGGTCTTAAAGTTAGTTTCAACATAAGGCAAGTGACCAAACTTATCCAAGAAACTATAAAGTTTCACATGGATATCATCAACATTTTGGACTCTCTGACAACTCACTTTTTGAAATCCCTAATCTATTTAGGCAAGAGCTGGATTGTTCTGATAAAAATGAAAATCTATCATTAGAATGTGTTTGCACAGCAGAACCCAATTAGGAGAAGTATGAGTGATCATGTAAAACAGCAGCAGTAATACCTGGTAACTGGTCTAATACTTCTATGGACTCAAAAACCTGACTACTTGCTGAAGATGTTGAAGGTGAATCTCAGATACTTGCTGAGGAACCAGCAGAGCATTCCTTCAAGGAGGGTGCAAGATTCAAATTATTTGTTATATCTTGTGGAGTAGAAACGATTACTTTTGGAACTGCTCTGCAGTTCAATTGTGAATTGGGGTCTTGTGGACACATATAATCTGACCGAAGGAAATGGTCTTCACAAACAAATAAATATGTACTATTTGAATCTGAACTAATTCCACAAGCACGAAGCCATAGCTGCCTCACTTCGGGGTTTTTGGGGAAGTAATGGAATTTTTTATGTTGAGGTTCAGAATGGCTCCCGCCCCAGTAGTACTTGTTTTCGCACAAGGGAAATTGGCATTTCCGTGTGCTGTATCTGTACTGAGAAATCGAAGTAACAGAAGAGCTAGCCATGGTAAATACTATGTATTGAAAGATATCAACAACACCTCAGAAAGAGTATGGTAATAAAAAAGGGTCTATTTATGTATCTTGATATTCGTGATCAATAAACTCACCCTTTTACCATGCTTCCACGTTTTCGGAATATCTGAAAATTAAAATACCACATGGTTGAATATGGCGGGATAATTTGTTTTGATTATTGAAATAGAAATAGTTACATGTACACTTAAAAACATTCTATGCTATGAGTGTTTCAGGCCTCAGAAAGACACGAAAATACGATAACTTACCTTCAAATGAGAAATATCAGGAAAAAGAATAAATCACTAAATCAGCCCCACGCCCACGCCGCGACCCCAAACCAAAATGAAATAACAAAAATTAACGTGGTTCATCACGTTGTCTAGTAAGCTAAATCCGCGAGAGGGCAGCATCTGTACACAACTATTATTTATTTAGAAGCTCCTCCTAGTTTCTGCTAGAAATACAGAAAAGAGCCATGGCCGCGACAGCAACGTTGCCAAGGATGCTCAAAGAAGCACCCGACGGGATCCCCTTGTCCGATAACCTTTGTGGACACCCATCCGACACCCGTACCGGCAACAAAAAATCTGCCGGCTTGTCCCTCAAAGGCCAAGCAACAGCAGTAAAAAAAAAGCACCCGTGGCCGTCCTTATTCCATCATTTGGGATATGACCATATGAGTAATCTGTAAACTTTGAATTGGGGAAGGGCTAGGCTTAGGAACTGTTGTATTATTTCGCAAGTGGGCATTATACAGGAGGGTTTGTGTATCTTATTTTCGGATAATTGGTATTTTGTTACTATTGATAAATTTTTTCGATGTATGCATGTATGTCTTTGCTGGAAGTTTGACAATTTCATCAGATATAAGGTTGACGGTTATTTTGGTTATGTACGATAGCGATTTGAAAACATTTTACAGGGTGTGACATGTGGTTAAAAATGAAATTGAATATTAGTACCTAGTATTTTTAAGAATAAATAAAATGCAAATTCTGGCTGTTTGGCTGATGGGTCAAAGAAGATGATGAATACCTAATTCGAAAATATGTACCTATGTAGCCAGGTAAAAAAGAGCTAAAATGAATTGAGATGCTTGGTGATGGGTCGTAGGAGCAAAATACATTTGCATATTAGCATAACATATTTATTGTATACCTACCTACTACTTATTACTTCCACACAATCACACAGGTGAGATGAGTAAGTATTGTAATTGCGAAACATTTTTCGTATCGAGATAATTATGTTTTTTGACGTTTTGTGGAGTCATCTCAGTAACCGCTGCGCTGCTACAATTTTCTGTCGGAAAATGAAATTACCAGAACAGCTCCTAATTTCTTTTTTTAGCGTTTTAGGGGTTTCTAATAATATTTAGTTTTTTTCGGTAAGGAGCATATTAATAATTAGGATCGCGGATCGCCGGGAGAGTTGCTTGAGGGGCGAGTTGCAACCATTTTTGTATTCATATAGAACTTATGATAAAAAAACAGGCCCACTCGACCATTGTATTTGAAGATATACCTGTGGACGTGGATGTGGACAAACATCAGCGGACTATTATAATGTATTATGATTATCGTAATTTCAGTACCTAGCTACTGGACCGATTTTGATAGCGTTTAGTACCCCCACCCTTACCGGCATGTATACTTGCAAATAATGCGAGTCTATAGAAATTTACATTATTTGGAAATTGGATGATAATATAAATATATATTGGAAAAGCGAATCAGTCATTTTACTTTAGGTATACCTACGTTTTATTCATTTATTATTTATTATTTTTTTTCTTCAGAGTTTAATCAACTATAAAGATATTTGCGATACGGTGCGCAAAATTCGCTTAGCCCGTCGTTATGCTCGATCCCATTTATGATGCATGTGGCGTTTAGAAAAATGCATCGGGCACTACAACTTCTGGTGGCCCGAGCAAGAATGACATCAGATTTATTAATTTCAGCAGTACATTTATGTTCCTGAAAAAAGTAAAACCTGAAATAGTTAGCTAGAATTTAAAGATTACAACCCTTCAATTCATGATGATACCTATATCAAAATGTAACAAAAGTTAAAACATCGTTTCGTAAAGTAAGGACACATAAAGATTATCAACAACTGAGGTGCCAAAAAATTCAAGCTTTCAGCACTCGAATATGAACAAATAGAGAAACAAATGAAAAATCTGAACAGTGACCTGAGAATATTCAGGAGAACATCTAAAGTGATCAATAAATGAAGCAACAATGAAACAATGAAGGCGAACTACGGGTAATGCAGACAAACCACTAACAACAACACTCTGAAGAACAGTCTCCAGAAAACTAAATAAATATTCGGGAGAGGAATAGAAGACAATGTATATATGTCTGAGCATTTACAAATTGCAAGCAAAAAATCGAATTATCTCTGTGGTATACAGCACTACCTCTACATATAAAAAAGGGGTCCGCGGCGGCAGCTTTGTAACCACCACGGTTACGTACGGGCGGGTCGCTCTTGGCGGCGCGGCGTCACCTCAAACGCTTTGCGAAAGCCGCCGCGCGGGCCGCTCGTGCCGCTCCACGCCATACGTCTGCCGACGCCGCGCGGCGGCGATGCGACGCGAGACATCCCTCAAACAAAGACTCGCCTGGAAGTAACTATGATTTCTTATTATTTGACCCATGGGGCACCGCTCAACTTGCTAGGAAGCCACAATAATATTCTAAAACTAATTCATGTATCATTTTTTGAATCGATATATCATTTGCTTTAGCTATTCATCTAAGATACCGTGGTGGCACGCGGATAGTTGCACAGGTATAAGTGTTTTCCAGGTTTCAGATAGAATGAAAAAAATCAAATAATCGTACATTGCTATGTGAATATATTATGTAGACAATAATGTACCTATATATGGTAACATCACTAACATCGCTTATCACATAATATCGGCACATAACTCATAAAGACGTTTCCAGTAACTATTTCCTGGAATATCCTTCTCTTTGACAGTTTGGCAACAAGGCCGGTTATTTCTTGTTATCGGCCGGCCTAAAGTTATCTGTCTCACTCTAAGTAGGACGGATCAGTGGGAGGCGTGTCGGAACCGATTTTTTGATAGTTTTTCATCAATCTTTCCGTTATTATTAGAGATATCGAAAAAAAGTTTTTTTTATTTGATTGAATATCTAGGATTGCGTTGTACTACGCTCAGAAATTTCATAAAAAGAAATAAATTAAAAAACTAAGCAAAGTATCTTTTTGAAAAATCAAGTTTTTCAAAAAAGCTTTGCGTCAGTCGAGACATATTGTGTCACTAATTATAAGAACAAAATTAGAAAGTTCTAGTATCGGTACATTTTGAAATATTATTGAAATAAAATTCAAGAAATCTAGTACAAAAAATACCCACAATCCTCGAAAAAACTATATACATTCAACGAAATACACCCTCTTAGAAGGCATGACAATATAACATCAATAAAAAATAGCTATTACTGGAAATATAAACCGTTTATAAAACGTGACGAAAACGTGACGAACCACCTTAACAAATGAGGTTTTGACACTATTGACAGTGACATATATCAGCAATGTCACTTTTATTTTCAACAAAATATCCAGACGGCGCTGAGATCGTGTTGCGGGTTCACAGGACACAGTTTACCACACATGAGCACATCTATGGTTACCACAGAATGATAGAATATAGAATACCACTTATCTTTCAACTGACAACAGTGTGACAACTGACACCTCAGTCAACTACACAAGTCAACTGTCCCTTGACATGAGCTATGAGCATGCCAGAGCGAGAGCACATGGCCGTTTCTACTCACTAGGCCGGAGAATTGAAATATGGCAACGTTGGAGATCAGGCCGTGTTTTCATTTGTTGTTATGTCATGTGTATTCTTCCAGGTGCAGAAAATATCGTTGGAAGGTGATTATTAATTTGTTTCTAATTATTTACCTGCACAAACGAAACTATAAAGATAACAAGATGCCTGCAAAGCATGTAGTACCAGGTTGCAGCCCAGTAGAGGACTACCAAACCATGGCCCAACATCACCTTATTCCAGATTAAAAAGAACGTTGCAAGGTGATTTTTAATCTACAATCTAAACTATAAAGATAAAAAGATGCCTGCAAAGCGTTGCAGCCCAGTAGAGGTATGAGTAGAGGACTACCAAACCATGGCCCAACATAACCTTATTCCAGATTAAAAAGACCGTTGCAAGGTGATTTTGAATGGGTTTCTACTTATTTACCTGCACAAATGAAACTATAAAGATAAAAAGATGCCTGCAAAGTGTGTAGTACCAGGTTGCACTAGCAATTAGTGCTTCCAATGGAGGACATAAACAGAAGTGGGTGAAAGGTATTCCTCGGACGAAGGGCTGGTTATATTTATAAGGATAAAGACAATAATTGACAAACATTTCAAAGGATAAGACCTATTTTAAAGCACAATGTGGTACCTATAATGTTTTCTGGACCTCCCAAATATCACAGAAAAATACAGTTAATAGAACTCATCTGGGCATGCGTCTGGGGCATACCTACGAAAGCATTTGATAGTGAAAGGGAAATCAAGACCAGCAAGAATGGCTTCACAGTGACCTAATAGTGAATTTTTCTAGCTCAAGTGATAATTTACAAAGTAAATGAGTGTTCATTTAAGTGGAAGTGGCAGCAGGAAACAGGTTGCGTTTATTTTTGTTTTGTAGTGTCTGACTGTGATGAAACAGACATCAGATGTAAGTGGTATTAGTAGTAGTAGTTCTAAAAAGTATTTTTCTTAATTTATTAACCCAGATGAACTCTAATACATATAAAATGTAATAATTATTCTGAAACTATAGGCTAACTACTTGACAGCTAAGCCACGTTGCCACATCTAAGGCTCCGGCCTAGTGTAGAGTCGGCCATGACGACGACGACGATGATAAGGGCTGTTCCAACTTACGGTTCTATTACCGTCCTAGAACCGTTTTCATAGTGCCCCGCCCATTTTACAGTTCTAAAAACGGTGATTTTGGTCCGCCAGCGTACCAACCAATCATAATAATAATAATAATCCGCGAGGGGTTGCTAGATCCTCTCAGTGGCGCCTCCCCAAGGTGGCGGATAGGGGAATGCCTCCCAGATATGGGTGGTACCGGGGAAATGAAATACCCGGGGCGGACCAAAACTAGCACAGTGGAATAGCGTCTGCATCCAGAGGATCGGCTATTCCACAATTAATAGGACACGACGGATCTCCATGTGAGGAGCGGTACTCCGACAGCGTCTGTTCTTCATGTTAGAAGCGGCTGTTTTCATAAACCCCCAGGAAGCCGCCCAACATCAACAGGCTATTCGGTGCGTGGCGACACCGAGGGGTATACCGAAGCCAAAGGATGCAAGTCGGTCGGCAACCTTCACAGGTCCATCCTCTGGAGGCAATTTGGACGGCTGCCTCCGGAAATGTCGGCTGCGGGCCCTAAGGCTAACCACCTGACGGGCCCTATCTTCGGGTTCGACCACCTCGAAGGAAAAGCACCCACACCGAGCCGGTTTCGGAAGCCGGCGTTGGGCAAGGTGGCGGTGCTTCGATTTGCCCTGATGACGACCCCCGCAATAACATGGACCGTTTTAGGTGGACGACGGAGCTCAAGGATGACCTGCTGAGCTGCTACGAGAGCAGTAGCCCGCGCCGTAGGGGATACATGTCCCGCATGTATGAGAGGTGGTGTGAAATGCACCCAGAGCATAGCACGCTTACCTCTCAGAATTTGCGAGATTATGTATCGTACCTCCGGAGGCAGGGATTTGTTCGTGCTCCAGCTCAGCCTGCCCCTTCGGCGGACGGAAGGCCTGTTAACCAGGCTGAAAGTTCGCCGGTAAGGCCCGCTGAGAGGGAAATCGACCAAGTCGTCTCACCTGGGGATTTCAGGGACCGAAGGGCCTTGCATAACAACGGAAGGTCCTTGAAGCTGGCAGATTTAAAGAGAGAGGATGAGGTTGTTGGTGAACGTCTATCGGAGGCCTCTGACATTTGGAGCATCAATTGCGAAATTTACGCTGCGGCTCTGAGGCTAGCTAGACAGGGGAGAGTGAGAGACTCTCCTGTTGAGAGAGCACAGAGACGGGTGCGCCAAATGGAAGCGAAAATCCAGTTGGCTCGCCAGGAAGCATCCCGTATCCAGTGTGTGATGGAATATAGAGCGGCTGGGAAGCCTTTTACGCGCCGAGTGCGCCAGATAGCCTACGGGTTGAGGCGCGACCATCATACACTCAGTCAAGCGGTACTGGTTGTTGTCAAGCAACACTGTCTTGACAGGATACGGATGCTAATCGCTGCTAAGCGATCGTTGGTGGCGCGGGCGAGAGGTCTGGAGCAGAACAGAATGTTCTACGAAAGACCTTCTCGCCTTTTCCAACAGCCGCCTCCAGCCATAGAGCAGCCGCCAACTGCTGATCGCGTGGAGGCCTTTTGGAGGGACATTTACGAACAACCCAAACCTCTCTCAGCAGACACTCCGGCCTTGGCGCAGTTCGAGTCCGTTTGTAGGAGGACTCCTAACTTGAATGTACTGCGTCACCCGATAAACACGGAAGAAATTCTTGACGCCTTACGAGGCGCAAAGAATTTCGCAGCTCCTGGCCCGGATGGCATAAACACCTACTGGTGGAAAAAATTCCCCAGTTGCCACCGGCATTTAGCTAGAGTTTTTAACTCGTGGCTAAATCAGGAGCAGCCAATTCCGGCTTGGTTTGTCGAGGGTCGAACCGTGCTTCTCCCGAAGACCGGAGATTTGTCTGATCCCAAAAGCTACAGGCCAATAACATGTCTGAACGCGTGTTACAAGCTCTTCACCAGAATCTTGTACATGCGTATCCTTCAAGCTGTGAATCCTGTATTTCTCGACGTGTATGAACAGAGAGGGTCAAAGAAAGGAGTAGCTGGCTGCAAGGAGAACCTGTTGATTGACCGATGTGTCACGCAGGACTCTGTGCAGTACAAGCGAAACCTTTCTATGGCCTGGATTGACTATCGCAAGGCATTCGACAGCACGTCTCATGAGCTCATTGTGCGGCTGTTGGAATGTCTTTCGGTGGATAATCAGATAGTGGGATGCATCAAACAACTGATGCCGCTCTGGAAGACCCGGTTTACCATAACATCAGGTGAAACTCGGGTTCAGACAGAGTTGGTGTCATTGAAAAGAGGTGTCTTCCAAGGAGACTCCTTGAGTCCCTTGCTCTTTTGCGTCTCACTTTTGCCTCTGTCCATAGCGCTGAGAAATACTAAAGGATGCAGCTGTGGCACGCCCAATAACCGGAGGCACAAGGTCACCCATCTGTTTTATATGGATGACCTAAAACTCTATGCCTCCGGCCAACGCGAACTACAACAATCGCTGAGGGTGGTGCAGGAGTACAGCCATGCTATCGGAATGGAGTTCGGGACAGACAAATGTGCATTGGTCCATCTCAAGAAAGGACGAAGCGGAGATAGTGGAGATGAGGAGCAGCTCGTTGATGGGAGCATCTTGCGACAACTGCATGCCGGAGATACTTATACCTACCTTGGAGTGGCGCAGCGTCATGTCCAAGAGGCAGCATTGGTTAAAGAGTGTCTCCGCCGCAAGTATTTGCACCGACTCCGGCAGATCTGGTCGTCAGAACTGTCCGGCAAGAACAAAGTCGCTGCCACAAACATGCTTGCGGTCCCATTGTTATTATACACCTTTGGTGCTATACACTGGAAAGTGAACGAGCTGAAGGAAATCGACACGAAGACCCGCAAAAGGATGAATATGGAGAGAAGCCTGCATCCTAAGTCCTCTGTCCCGCGAATATACCTCCCGCGACACCTGGGAGGGCGTGGACTATTGAGTTTGGAGCGTCTGCACAACAGAGTAGTACTGGCCACTGCCTGCTATGTAACGAACAGCACCGATCCCCTGATCCGCTTTGTGCGAGAGCACGAGAATGCGGGAAAAGGAGCCTTTCTTTTTAGCGCAGCGAAACGAGCAGCCGAGGAGCTCAGCCTCACACTCGACTTCAAGCGGAGGTGTCAGCAGTCCATTACGGAACTTGCTCCCGCAGAATTAAAATCCCACCTTAAAACTGCCGAAGTTGACTTCCTTTTAAGACTTCATAAAGATAAGCCAATGCATGGAATCTTCTACAAACATCTGGAAGAGCATGGCTTGTCTGAGCAGTTGGCCTTCTCTTTCCTAAGGTCTAGTGGGTTGAAGTCGGAGACTGAGGGCTTTATAATGGCTTGCCAAGACGGTGTCTTCAACACCTTGGTATACCGTAAAAGGGTTATGGGTGTAGATGTACCCGACACCCATTGTAGAGCTTGCCGACAGGCGCCAGAGACGCTTATGCATCTCTTGTCGGCGTGTAAGACGTACGCTGGGACGGCTTACGTCCATCGGCACAACGCGGCTCTACGAGTGCCCTACTATCATTTAAGGCACTCATACGGTATCGATGAGACACCGGTGCTGCCATACGCTCCAGGGGATATAGAGTCCGTTGTGGAGAACGAGAGATGCCGGATTTACTGGAACTACTCGTTCCCCACGCTCGAGCTTGTACAGGCAAACAAGCCCGACATAGTCCTTCTCGACCACCAACAGAAGACGATGTTCGTTATTGAGTTTTCGGCGCCTGCCGAGGTGAACATCGTCTCTAAGGAGCTGGAAAAGCGGACCAAATATCAGGAGTTGCTCGGACAACTTCGCAGGCTCTGGCCAGACTACACTGTAAGTCTGCTGGTTATGGTCATTGGATCCCTAGGTGGAATGAGGAATACGCTGCTCTCTGCACTGCGCAAAATACCGGTGTGCCGTGCGGCGGCGCACATCTTAGCCGCCAGAATGCAGAAGGCAGTCATCCTTGGGTCCCTTCGTCTACTTAGGGCGCACGATTCGCGGACCCAGTGATTGCTCACCTCACGGTGTGAGGAGTAGTCATTGGGTAATGGAACAGCAGCCCGGTGTGTCGGAGCCCGGGCTGCACTTTTTTGTTTTAAATAATAATAAAAAGGGTTATGGGTGTAGATGTACCCGACACCATTTGTAGAGCTTGCCGACAGGCGCCAGAGATGCTTATGCATCTCTTGTCGGCGTGTAAGACGTACGCTGGGACGGCTTACGTAAATCGGCTCAACGCGGCTCTACGAGTGCTCTACTATCATTTGAGGCACCCATACGGTATCGATGAGACACCGGTGCTGCCATACGCTCCAGGGGATATAGAGTCCGTTGTGGAGAACGAGAGATGCCGGATTTACTGGAACTACTCGTTCCCCACGCTCGAGCTTGTACAGGCAAACAAGCCCGACATAGTCCTTCTCCACCACCAACAGAAGACGATGTTCGTTATTGAGTTTTCGGCGCCTGCCGAGGTGAACATCGTCTCTAAAGGCCCGGTCAAACAGAGAACGCGGCGGTCCGGCGTTCTCTAACAATACAATGGAACGCTGTAACGCGCCGGTCTAGAACGCGGCGTTCGGTGTTCCATTGTATTGTTAGAGAACGCCGGACCGCCGCGTTCTCTGTTTGACCAGGCCTTTAGGAGGAGGAAAAGCGGACCAAATATCAGGAGTTGCTCGGACAACTTCGCAGGCTCTGGCCAGACTACACTGTGAGTCTGCTGGTTATGGTCATTGGATCCCTAGGTGGAATGAGGAATACGCTGCTCTCTGCACTGCGCAAAATACCGATGTGCCGTGCGGCGGCGCACATCTTAGCCGCCAGAATGCAGAAGGCAGTCATCCTTGGGTCCCTTCGTCTACTTAGGGCGCACGATTCGCGGACCCAGTGATTGCTCACCTCACGGTGTGAGGAGTAGTCATTGGGTAATGGAACAGCAGCTCGGTATGTCGGAGCCCGGGCTGCACTTTTTGTGTTTGTGAATATAATAATAATAAACCGCCTTTATTGACAAAATAAAATGTTTCACAATTGTGATTAATAAACTGATGGCGAAGTCTAGCAATGCTATTCCACTTAACCATCAGCGGTGATCACTCACCAAAGAAAAAACAAAGTATACCAATTAGTAATGTCAACGAAAATAAAATAGTACTGTGCCAGGTACTAAGCTGAAATGTACGAAATTAAGTACACAATTACCATAGTTAATGAAACATAATACTATGTAGATTATAAGTGAAATATAATCATTATGTATCCCAAGGGCGCTTCCAAGGGGGGGGTAGAGGGGGTAATTACCCCCCCCAGAACACGAAACAAAACTGACTAATTAACAATAAGGTGCATTCAAATTTAACTGTTTATGTTTGTTGCTTTAATTATATTTTTCTGTTTACATTATTTATAATAAGTCTGGTTTTATTATATGTGTTTTGTTTTGTTAATTTTCCTTATAATAACAAAATGGAAAATACCTGTGTAATGTTTAACTTGATCTTTGCGACTGAAAAATTTTAATTTCATAAATATTCATCTCTTACCGTATTATATCTTCATTTGACAAGATGTTTATTGTACCCTACCCCCCCCCCCCCCCCCCCGTCTCCTTGGCGGCGCTCACTACATTATCCATAGAGTAACTACCCCCCCCCAGACAAACTTCCTAGAAGCGCCACTGATGTATCCAAAGGATTGCAGGGCGATGTCATCTATTCTGCCTACATATCAAAAATTGTTCCAGTTTGTACTTAAACTTGTCGACATTATGGCCCGGTTGTACAGTCTCAGTTCAAGCCGCAGTTCTATTAAACTATGCTCAATGATGAACTTGGTTCAAAAATTCATTTCCGCTGTACGACCTATTTATAATCACAGCCATGGCCATGTCCCAGCTTTACAAAACCAGGTTCAAGAAAGAAGTAGGTAACATTAACCCATGCGTAGTTGGTCCGTTCTATCAAAAATTAGTTGTTTGAATGCTGATTTGTTGGTTATGGGTTGATGGTAATTGTAATAAACAATAGTTTTTCAGGTAAAGATACGTATAAAACGATTCAAAGAAAGTTTCCAGTCGCATAATACCTCAATGTGACAAGAACCATTTGTTCTGCAGTTACAGCACAGTTCCTGAAAAACAATAGGATTACAAAATACTTTTGATTCATTACATGAACCATGGCCGACTCTACACTAGGCCGGAGCCTTAGATGTGGCAACGTGGCTTAGCTGTCAAATAGTTGGCCTATCATTTCAGATTAATTATTACATTTTATATGTATTAGAGTTCATATGGGTTAATAAATTAAGAAAAATACTTTTTAGAACTACTGCTACTAATACCACTTACATCTGATGTCTGTTTCATCATAGTCAGACACTACAAATCAAAAATAAACGCAACCTGTTTCCTGCTGCCACTTCCACTTAAATGAACACTCAATTTATTTTGTAAATTGTCACTTGAGCTAGAAAAATTCACTAATAGGTCACTGTGAAGCCATTCTTGCTGGTCTTGATTCCCTTTCACTATCATATCTTTTCGTAGGTATGCCCCAGATGCATACCCAGATGAGTTCTATTAACTGTATTTTTCTGTGATATTTGGGAGGTCCAGAAAACATTATAGGTACCACATTGTGCTTTAAAATAGGTCTTATCCTTTGAAATTTTTGTAAATTATTGTCTTTATCCTTATCTATTTATGCGCTTAGATACCATGCTTGCTATGCTGTTATGCTTGTTATGCTGCTATGCTTGCGATGCTATGTTTATATTTTATATACCCTATCCAATTATCTCCTTTATTTACTCCTTTATATGGTTGGTTATATTTATTTATTTATATATGCTGATATTTTACATTTTTCCACATCCTATCCATATTTCTCTCCCTGACGTTGAACAGAGATCTAGCCCACCATGTATTATTATTATTATTATTAGTATTTATCATTTAGACTGTGAATGTTTATAACCATTTCTTTATTAAACAATATCAATAACAAGAGCCAGAGTTTACCACTATTATTAAGACATTTTTGAATCGTATATTTTAACATATCATTATAAATACTTCACCAGTAAAATATATGAAATACAAAGCACTCATGATTAATAAATACAAAACAAATGTTAAGAAACAAATAATAAAAAATTACCTTATCATAACATTTCTGTGTTTTGATTTCATTCTCTATGAGTTGGTACACATGCATGCTAAAAGAATCTGGTTACCAAGGGCACACATACAACATTGGGTTCTAAATTCCACCACTAGACGTCTTGATCACTTTGGCTATTTCTAAATTTGGTATCGGTTTTGACAGTGACCAGTGGCTCACTACAACAGTAATCGTCACAATAAAAAAAAATTAAATGCTATCATAGTGTCTTCCACAAACAGGTCAGGAACAAACAACATATAAGTGTAAAATTACAAACACACAAGATGACCTTTACATGTTACGGGTTTAAGTTAACCGACCATGCACCACTTTTCATTCCACAAGCTATTGCACATCGTTCGCGTTCAGCACATATTTGCCAACAATACGATTTAAATCGTAATTGCACGATTTTTTTGCTTTTGGGACGATGTACGATCTTCTCCCGGCGATCGTTGAAATACCATCTTTTGAGAAATTAGCAGAAACTACCCGCAAGGGTATAGTTAGTATACATAGTAGTTAGTATAGTACATAGTAGTACAATCGTACTAGTTTTGTAGTACATCAATCGCATTTCATTTAGTCAGCTAGTACAACTCGACAAATATAGGAAGAGACTTGGGAATTTCGTCGGTTGCGCACACGAAAGAGTGAGAGCGCATTCGGCGGAAAAGAAATAGAAACACAGTGTACTCGTACACTAAGTAAACAGTTGGTTGAACCTAGAAAACGATTTGTTTTGTTAAGAAAGGTCCTCAAAGTTGATGACAAATGAAAGTTCTAATCTTTTCGTGTTCGGCGTGGAAATATCAATATTTTTCATTTCGCGAGAAATTCTTTTAATAGTAGACAAAGATATGCCAGTTGCTAATGCAGCACGTTCCTGCACTTTTTTATATTCTTCAATTGGACCATTTGACATGGCTTCGCTGCCTAAAAACAATGACGTTGTAAAAACTTGTCTCGCTTGCCCTGACAACTTTGTGTTCCAGATTTGACTTAAATTCCATTTTTTAATCTTGGATCATGAAATAGACCCTAATTGTAAATAACAAAGTAATAACAACCTCTCGCACCTAATTGCACGGCGCGCAACCTAATAAAACACAAAATCCCAATTATCGAATATTTCACCTCAGGTGATTTATACCCAGTGTGTACCATTCCATACGCTACGAAAAATCTGATGCAAATGGCAAATCTGTTCGCTGTCCGCTGCGCATCGAGGGGCGTTCTTTATTTCATATTTCTCACGTCTCTAGCTATTCTTGTCGAGTTGTTCATCATTCGTGTTTTTCGTACAATTAAAATTGTTTCATGTATGTGCCTCCTCTTGATCGAACTCCACGGGCCGCCACTGATAAAGGTAAAGTATGACGGTGGGCGTAGCATGTCTTCGCATAAAATATTTAGTTAAAAACAACAAAGTAATTTAGTAAAAAAAAACAAAGCGATTATTACTGTCCCAGAGCAGTCCAGTGGTATGGGAACAGGCAGTGTTGACTGAGGAATCATTTCAAAGAACTTGGGTGGAACTAAGGTGTTTAAAATGTTTAGGAGCGAAACAATATCGTCACCATCAATTATCCGGTTATCAGACCTTTTCTGTATGGTTTGTAGTACCCAAGTTTAAATGTACGAAAAAATAAAAAAAATCGCGCATGTTTGATTATAAACACTATGGCTGATGAATTCGTTTTATATTACAGACAGTTGCAGGAAAATAAAATCTGTGCTGATACAAATAAATAGATCAAACGCAAAAAAAAATATAATACAACAACAAAATATAAATAACATATAGTATAAGTACCAGTTGTATCAGGTTGTAATGTTAAATAATAAACTGACAACACAACAACTTGTTTGGGGTAAGAATACATAATGGATAAAAGGAACTTCTGAAACGTATTGAAAAATCTACATTCAATGGAACTATGTACGTGTATATATATATACCGATTCGTTCAGAATGCTATTTGGATCTAAAAGTACACAGTTCCAGTAAGACATAGCTAAACAATAATGGTAACATATACTTATTAATGGTTAACGGTCAGGTTTGTTATTTAAAAAAAATGTTTTTTAATACTTTGACGTTTCTATTTATTTCACCTTAAACCATAGTCAGGCTTATTGCTAAGCCCTACAATATCACAGTAAATAATACGTAATAAACAGCTTATAACAACACGCTATATTTGTATTTTACAGTAAGTTTTGACTTAGCAATAAACCTGAAGATGGTTTAATATAAGATAAACCGGAACGTCGAAGTAGTAAGAAAACTATTTTTTTAAATAAAGCTGACTGCTAGCCATAAACAAATATCTATTTCAAGATTTTATAGCTAAGATCCAGATGCTTCCTTAACCAAACATAGGCATGCAAACCACATCAAATAACACATGATTTTATAAAAAGTAATGTGAACGTGTATGAACAGTTCAAATAAAGGTATACATAACATTTTTAGGTACAAAATTAAATCCCACAGTTACTTCAAGGCACACAAAACTTTGAGTGTGCTGCTACTACGCCTATAAGGATTCATGAATAAGGATTAAATCTGTGTGCTTATTCTTTTTATATCAATCGAAAAAAATCGTTTATTCTAGCTCATATAATACCGATGTTTTAATTTCATGGCAATTAAACTAGAGAGAAAACAAAACTTCATTAGCAACAAAAATATGTTCATCAAGGACAAATACTGATACTTTCACAAGGGCCGGCTCCAGCGGCAAGACTATCAAGAACTATGGACGTAATGGCTGGTCTAAACTAGCAGCTATTTTTCCCTAAAGTCTGCATCTTGGTAGTGACTCAGTATGACGTTTTTGGTGACAATACAGCAGGGGCGGCTAGTGCATGAGAGTGCAAAATTTTACGTTACTGGACTAATTTTTCACTAATTTTTAAGCAAACAGCATATTTTTTTTGGACCGGGAATGCTAAGTAGTAAGTAGGCCATCAATCCGCACTGTCAGCGCGACACATGCTGCCCGAACGGTGATGTTGCTGATAATGCTTACGTACAATATTACAGTCGGCCAGCGACCACTCGTAACATGATAAAGCCGCATAACGCACACGAATTCTCCGACTACAGCACAATATAACTGGGCTACTGTACGAGTTCTGTACTCGGCACTGAACTCCTTCCCTGCATCGCATCAGCATTCATTCGTTTTTTTTTACGAGGGGACGTGAGACGGTACTGTGAGTTTAGTTGGCCGTTTGTTGTATACCCTGTGGCAATGGATGTGGCATATAATTTAGTTAACATGAAAAAATTCTCTCTTTACACGTATGAAGAAAAAGTTAGATTAAAAGAACAAGGACGATCGTTGCCCGATATTTCAATAGAAAAGTGTGGTTCAAGCCGAGGAAAATCATATAAAAGAGTTTTTACTAGAGACATTTATGCCAGAAACGACTGGATATGTTGATGCAATAGAAAGCATTCAGTTTTGTTTTCTGTCCTTTTGTTTGGTGGAGACAAATCTTGGACCGTAGTTGGTGTTACCGACTTAATGCACCTGAGCGAAAAAATTAAACGCCATGAAACATATAAAAATCACTTGAACAATGTAATGAGCCTGGGTTTGTTGGGTAATGTAAATATTAATGAAAAGCTGGATACTGCATATTGGACGAATGTTCGTTTGTTTTAACGAAAATGTTACAAAAACCAGATATGTGTTATTCAAAATAATTGATTGTATAAAATTTTGTGGCTTGTTCGAACTTGCACTTCGGGGACACGATGAAACTTCAACATCTGAAAACCCAGGAAATTTCCGTGGTCTTATAAGTTTTACAGCTGAACTGGATAAAACTGTATCGGATCATTTGGCAAATTCCAGCGTATTTAAAGGAATATCCAGAGAAATCCAAAATGACCTTCTAGATTGTATGTTAGAGGTTTGCCACGAAACAATTCTAGAGGAAATGAGAACAGCGTCATACATTTCCATTATAGCGGATGAAACAACGGACGTCTCTGCCAAATCTCAGATGGTTGTAATCTTTAGGTATATCATAAATAGAGATCCCGTAGAACGGTTTTGGACTTATTTGGAGCAACAAAATTTGAATGCAGAAAGTTTGAGTGCTGATATTATTGGTATCATAGATCCTATTCTAGAAAAATCAAAAGAAAAGTTAATAGCCCGGAGCTGCGGTAATGAGTGGCAGAAATACTGGTGTTCAGGCTCGAATCAAAGAAAAATACACTTCGCACATTTTGTACAGTGCTATGCGCATCAGTTGAATTTAATCATGTCTCAGGCAGCATCCAAAAGTTCACAAGTTCGAACCTTTTTTGGCAATCTTCAAGAAATACCTTCATTTTTCAAAAATTCTCCGCAACGCGTAGCTGTACTGAATGGAATTGTTGGAAGAAGAATTCCCCATGGTGCACCAACACGTTGGAATTTTAATATTAGAAGAGTCAACATGGTTTTTGAACACCGAGAGTCTATTTTTGAATGCATGGAAGAAACAGAAAATTCATTCCACAGTCAAAGTGTATGGAGTGCAGCTTCTTCCATAAGAATGATGCTACAAGACCCTAAGTTTATTTTTTGGCTAACATTTTTTCACCGTATCATGCCACACGCTGATGTTTTGTTCAACGAGTTACAAAAAAGAGAAATAGACCCTGTAGAAATAAACCAAAAAATACAAGCATTTGAGCAGAGTATTATGACAATAAGAAATTCGATAGATGAAATTATTAACGAAGCCAAGAACATCATATCCTCACTTGATTGTGAACCAATGCCTTCTAAAAGAGAAGAACTAATGACAGTCCGTTTGATCACCGAATGGCTGCGTTAGAAGTATGTGATATTATCATTAACTGTGCTAAAGATAGGTTTGATTTCAAAAATCATCTGTTAGCAGCATCACTGCTGTATTCAGTGATTTATTCCAGACCAGACTGCATGAACTTACAGGGAGCAATACCGCTTTTAAAATCACTTATAGAAAATAATTTAACAAATTCATTTCAAGAAACTAAGAAGCTTTTGGAGATACTGATAACAATTCCCATGTCAACAGCCGAAGCCTAACGTTCCTTTTCAACTTTAAAGCGCGTCAAGACTTTTTTACGCAATACTATGGTGGAACAACGTTTAGTGGCTCTATCAATGCTTTCAACGGAAAAGACAATTGTCATCGAAACTATAAACTTCAACGACAAAGTTATAGACAAATTTGCAGCAAAAAAAATCGAAGAATTCTTCAAAAAGTGATTATGTTAGAGAAACTGTACAGTTAAATTTAAATAAACTGTATAGACACGCCCATATGAGTGCCACTCGGTACCTGATTAGTAGTGTTTAAGAGTTCTAAGCTGTCGGTAAAATACAGGAAAATATTGGTAAGTTCAAGGCCCTCTTACTGATCTAAAACTTAAAAGTTTTTTTAGTTTTTATAAGTAGGATATTTCCAATTTTATCCTCGTCTATAATAATTATCAAAGTCGCAATTCCAATGTTTTTCTATGTAAAACATACCAAATAAAAATTGTTTATATTCATATTTTGACAGAACAATTTTTCACTTTTTATTAGAAAAGTAACCTTGAGATTGTAAAAAAATATTGCCCGAACCGCCTTTTTTATGCCCCACTCACCCCATCTGCAGAACTTACAAATTTTATTGCCACGAGCCACCACTGCAATACAGCATATGTTTGAGCTAGTATTTTGAGGATTATATCAATGTCAATGTGCCGCAAAGTACGTTTCGTGAGAAGATAATAATTATCGTCCAGTAAAAAGCAATAAATGTGTAGTAGATCCACGCAAGGCTTAGTAGCAACGTCATTATTAAAAAGTATATCGCTAAAGATAAAACATATGAAATAGTTTAACACCATATCATGTTATAAATACTGAACAGGGACACGAAAAAATATACATAGAACAGGTTGATTGGTGATTCCATACAGATATTTGGGGAGGTGATAGCAGAGGTGGTAAGTTATAAAATTGACCGTAAAACACCATGTACAATAGTTTCCGACACATATATGGAATTTTAGAGCTTTACATTAAAATGCAGGCCTCTAAACGAAAACCCTAATAAAACAAAGTTTTATTGTCGGATTTAGGAATTGTTGGTAGTAGCCCTTAGAGAATATGTTATTACGTCATTATCGACAAAAAAATGATCATGTATCAAACACTTTGCGAGATAGTGAAAATGAATTTATCTTTAGAAAATACCAAATAATTTACTGTGCATTTTACGGTAATAACATGCCCATCTTTCTAGTTATCGAATGGTACCATAAACTTGTTGTAAATGTGTTAAATACAGGCAATAAGATTGAGTTTAAGCTCTAAAAGCATAATGGATCTCCGAGAGTACAAAGTTTCATCAGACCGTTTGACGAAAACTTGTCAACTGATTTCTAATGTGCTATTAATTACATCATGATTACTCACAAAAATCAATCGGATCGGTTAACAAAAACTTTGGTGTAGGGTATCAAAATTGCAATTTTAAAAGAAACATATTCAAGTTGTAATTTAAAATGGATTCGTCTTAAAACGTCGCTAGGTAATGTCTTAAAAGTTGTTAAGTGATTAAGCAGAACATGCAAGTCACGTTATAAAGTATCGTGTCTCCGTAGATTTTGAGTCATGTACAAATGAGAGGTCGTAAATCATCCAGAACGAAGTAGGACTAAAATTAAGCATGATATCTCTTGTGAACAAACTAATGAACGATCATTAACGTACATAAACACTCTAAAGCTGAAACTGTAGATTTTGTGCTGGAGATCGACGATAACGAACATACGCCTGTGCAGGTTAAGATCCAGTGGGCTGTGACTGCTGCGTCTCTACTTTTATAACGGGCAACGCCGCCGGTATACACGCGTGCACAGAAATCATCTATTTTCAGCTTTAGCTACGTAAGTGCATGATCGATCTAGTGTGTTCAGTAGTTGTCATTATGGATGCATTATGGATGACTTTGACAACATCTTGCGAAGTGTTTGATACATGATCACTTTCTTTTAGTCGATGATGACGTAATAGCATATTTTCTAAGGGCTAATACCAAAAAAATCCAAAATCTGACAATAGGATTTGTTTTATTAGGGTTTTTGTTTGGAGGTCTGCATTTTAATGAAAATCAATTTATCTCAGAAACTATTAGGAATTGGACATGGTCTATTATAGCCTACCACCTCTACTATTATAACCCCAAATATCTGCATGGAATTACCAATCACCCTGTTTCACATATACCTACATAGATATATACATATACATTTAGATTCAGTTTAACAGAGATGAAACCATATGTACCCCACATATTTTAATATTTGTATAAAATATAAACGTCTGAATGTTGACGAAATATTTCGAAAGCCTTCGTTTTCAACATAAAAGATACAAAATGCATATAGCTCGTTCATAGGTAGCCGAAAAAATATTGCACCGGTGATATGACCTGTGTCTAAATGCATTAGTCAGATTAATGCTAAATATACAGTGATTTGTTTCCGCAAGACGGTAAGTCATGTAACTTAATATTATTCAAATTCTTCACAATCATGTTCAGTTAACTAATTTACAGGCTCCTTTTGGATCGTTGGTGCTATTGGTTATTAATTAATAGCTTCGGCAGATAATTTATAACTTCTCACACAGTTTTGCTATACCGTTCCAAATTCTGATGTAATATTGTGCGTTAGTTTGGATGGGAATAACTCAAAAATGAACATGAAATATTTGTATAACAATAATCTGTTCAACTATTACATAAAATGTTTAGGCATTCTTTGCCAGGAGCCCGTAGCATAGGATAGTGTTACTGTACATAACTAGCTGCAATTCAATACGAAGGTTGCAACTTTCGTCTAACAGACATGTGACCAAAAATAGTTTTGGAAAAATCGGGTAATAAAATCAATAAATTTTGTCAGACCTCCATATCACCACGGTTCAAAATTAGACAAGGAACATTATGATTTAGAAATTATGAAAACTCATCGTTTTCAGTAGTTTCCAAGGATTTATCGAACTCTTAAAATAACAAGAAGCACTGAAAAAGTGAAGCTAAAAAAGGGACACAACCTTCAAAAAAAAAACACCAAATTAAGTAAAACGGTTGTTATCTTACATTGCTCAGTAATTGAACCCCAAAGACCCTTATATGTATGTGCAGGACATCACTTGTTAGAAGACAAATATGCCCTAAAGATTTAAAAAAAGGGAAAGTGCGTTCTTCGAAAACGAAATAACGTAACATGGTGCTTTCATTCGACTGATTTTGAAAGGGCAGAGCACGGCATTCTCTTCTCTTTTTTTATGCGAATATTTTTGGGTGAAATCTTTTCTTCTGACAATTTTTTTGTTCTAGACGAAAACAATCGTTTCCTGCATTTGTCACGTTTCGCTAATTCTAGCGTTGTTGCCGCGTTTTAGGGTATCCAAGAGATTTCAACTATATTTTTTTACTCTACTGATGGTCGGTAAAATTCCTCGTAAAATCGTACATCACCATCACAAGTGACGACTGATGCATACGTACTGCGTAGCAGCAATACGCACCTCATTTCAGCAGTTCGTATTTTCTTTGAATATTCCTTATCTAACAAATGCATGCTACAATAATTCTCACTTAAAAATTATTTCTCTAACGGCAAAGAATACCGCAAGCTTCACAGCCTGCAAATATCCAAAAACAAAACGTCTAATTGAGAAACAACGAATAAACATTGAAATGATAGGTTCAAGTAGATATAAACCGTAGAACCGCATCTGTAATTTTAATGAGGACAGATCTTAGACACTCCAAATGTACTGTCAAGTTACTGAGAAGCTTACGAATCCTAAACAAAGACTTACATATTTTATTTACAAAAAGTGAATTGTGTCTATTTTGTTTTAAATATTTACAAGTTGTTTACGTTTGGTTTTATTTTACTGCTTATGGATACGCTACAGCTTCTCGATGTTACTGTTTTTAATTTACTTTATCGAAAGGAATCCTTATTTTTACCTGAGCTTAATAGGGGTACAGGAATGTCCCGTAATTTTTTTGTTGGGGTATTTTTTGAGGTAATCAATACATAAAACACCCTTGAATATCTCACCGCCGCCTGGACATCGTCATTGTGAATGTCACAATAAATGCCGTGCTATTAATGTTTGTTCCTATAGTAAACGGCGGCTGTGTCCAATCCACCATACTCCAGTTTGCAGCAGTGTTTAAACAACTCGTGAGCTAGCGCGCAGATGGGCATATGTTCTCGTACTTTGTTGATCGAGTCCAATCCGTTTGACAGGTCTAGGCCCAGTTTCATGTCTATCTGTAGATCTTCCAGTCTTTGATCCGGTAACTCGAAATTTTTATTGGCGATTTTTTCCATCTAAAATATTGAGAAAAGCAAATCCATCAAATTGATTGTAACATTTTGATTAGTGTTCCATCATGTTTTAATGACCCATCAATAAAACCCACATATACTTGAATATAAACTTTACTGACGTTTCGATCACTTCAGCGGTTTTTATCAAAGTGCAAAAATTTGACAAAAAAAAATAATTTTGAATAAGTGCTGTTGTTTGACAGCTGTGCTTTTGTTTTTCGCTAACGATGATTCTAGAATCTAACGAACACGCCCCAAAATGTGACAAATTGCCACATTTTGCTTTAGAGGATATTAATTAAGTTTCGTCAACGGATATTAATTTTATGTTCAAAGGGTTTACTTATGGTTTATTGTTGGACCCCGAATGGGTTGCGGTATTGTTTATTCTTGGGGTTGTAGTCAGTGTGTCACAATATAAGACAGACGCCGACGTATTACTGGCTCTCATTCCGGATTGCGAATGCAACTCGAGATCTTTCAGATAACCGTTTTTTAGGAAGTTATCTAGGAAGAAACAAAAACCGGTTTCTGACTGCTGTCAAACCATATTTTTAATTTATCTGAAATTTAATTTTTTGTCAAATTGTCAAGACCACAGAGGTGGCCGAAACGTCAGTAATGTTCATCTTCAAGTATAGGGTGCCCCAATAGAAGTGACAGGTTTTCTAATAGGGATATCTAGACAGCTGTTAAAGCTACAAACGTCGTCCAGCTGTCAAAATATTCAGTAAGGTTTGACAATTCATCATGGATCGTTTCACGCTTGCCGATCATTTGGAAATTACTAAAAAGTACTACGGAAATTCCCGCTCAATTGTGAATACGCAAAGCGCATTTCGTCGTGAACGCGGCCTCATCATGGCTTCAGTGGGCAGGCAATTCGTCGCAAGGTGGAAAAGTTTGAGGATGAATACACTCTATTGGGCCTAAAGAAACCAACCCGAATGCGAACTGGTCGACGTGAAGAAAATATCGCCGCCGTAGCGGCCAGTGTTCACGACGACCCAAATTTGTCGTATCGACACCGAGCCGCGGAATTGGGCCTCTCCAAAGAGACAACTCGAGGAATTTTGCGTTTGGATTTGGGACTACACCCGTATAAGATCGTGCTGATACAAGAATTGAAGCCGGACGACCATAGACAATCGCCGTGAGTTCACAAATTGGGCGCTACAAATGTTGGATGAATATCCTCATTTTGGCCAAAAAATAAACTTTTCAGACGAAGCCAATTTTTACCTCAATGGCTGGGTCAGCAAGCAGAATTGCCGTTATTGGCTTTAAACAATCCACAAATGACCGAAGAAGTGGTCCAGTACGCGAAAAAATTGAATGTGTGGTACCGATTGTGGCATGGCGGCAACATTGCTCCCTATTTCTTTCGAAATGAGGAAGGAGACCCTGTTACAATCAATGAGCCAAGCTACCGAGCGATGTTGGAAGAATTTTTATGGCCAGAGCTCGACAAAATCGATATTACCGACATGTGGTTCCAACAGAATGGAGCCACGAGCCACACAGGCGACGCAAAGCTCGAAGTTGTTCGACAGAAGTTTGGCAACTGGATCATCACCAGACGACCGATCATTGATTGGCCACCGCGATCGTGTGATTTGACACCTCTCGATTATTTTCTTTGGGGGCACGTTAAATCACTTTGTCTACTCCAACAAACCAGCCGCTTTGGATGCCCTCGAAAACAATATTCGAGTAGCCATCAACGCCATAACGCCTGCAAATACTCCAAAATGTCATCCGCAATGGGACCGACCGCTTGAAGCACTGCCAGTGAGCCTGAGGCAGACATTTGAATGATGTTCTATTCCATACATAATGTCATTGATGTAGCTTCAAAATAAAGCCAAAACCAATTTGATATCTCAAACCGTTGTTGTTTTATTCAATTTTTTTTTCCTATCGTTCTTATTGGGGCACCCTATATATGTGGTTTATGTGGTTTTATCGATGAGCCAGTGCAGCACAATGGAAAAGATAGAGAACCACAGGATAAGTTTGTATTTTAATGATAAAAGAGCCTTATTTCAAATTCCGTAAGTAATCAATCTCGGCGGGGACCGCTTTAGGCCATATTTTTGAGTTCGTCGATGTCACGATAATTACCACGTTTACATGTGGGATTCAATTCGAGCTGAATTCGATTTTTGTATTGAATTAACGATGTGTGGGTGGACGATAACTGCTTCCCTATTTGAAATAGAAAAAAATGTCTCAAATAAAAAATGTAGATGGCAATAAAATCTATGTTCCGAAAATATTTATCATTTATCAATAAATGCGTGACTTATCAAAGTTACATTTTTTTAAATAGAAGCCTCTGTATATTCTTGCATATTTAGATTCCTTGGTTGATTTTAGGGCTACGATTCACTTTAGGGTACAGCCGCTAGGTGGCGCCCCTATATGTCAATCGAAAGGGCTCGAGGTGGGGAGCAATAATGTCCCCGGGCGCAACACCCGGAAACGAAAGACAAAAAAGTTATGTAGAAAACAATTTCCCATGTTAAGTTTATGGGAATTTTTAAAAAAATTTGGGGTACAGCCGCTAAGTGGCGCCTCTATATGTCAATCGAAGGGGCTCGAGGTGGGGAGCAATAATGTCCCTGGGCACAATACCCGGAAACGAAAGACAAAAAAGTTATGGAGGAAACAATTTCCCATGTTAAGTCTATGGGAATTTTTCTTTCTCGTTAAAAGTGAATGAAATCTTCCATGTAGGTTAGGTTAGGTTTAGGTTAGGTTAGGTTTAGGTTAGGTTAGGTAATAAATAAAATAGACATGTTCCTTTTGATTCCAATGACTTTTAATGAGAAAATTTTTTTGCGAAAATTACCAAATTGTTTCCTGCATAACTTTTTTGTCTTTCGTTTCCGGGTGTTGTGCCCAGGAACATTATTGCTCCCCACCTTGAGCCCTTTCGATTGACATATAGCGGCGCCACCTAGCGGCTGTACCCTAATTTTTAGAAAAATTCCCATACACTTAACATGGGAAATTGTTTCCTCCATAACTTTTTTGTCTTTCGTTTCCGGGTGTTGTGCCCGGGGACATTATTGCTCCCCACCTTGAGCCCTTTCGATTGACATATAGCGGCGCCACCTAGCGGCTGTACCCTAAAGTGAATCCTTACCTAAGTAGATGTTAGAAAAAAATTGAATATCGCAACGTCTATACAACTTAGAAGGCTAAGCTAGGTGAGAAATGTGTGAGCTTTGGTAGTTTATGCTGTGGTAGTACTGTCAAATCTGAAATCTTTTTGTACTTGGCGAAGATTCGCGGCGCTCGGCAGGCGTCTAATATAAGGCGCATGCGAGTTCACGGAGACAGTCAACAAAGTGCAGTGCAGCGAAAAGTAATACGCGATATTCCAGTGGCGCGCGCGAAATAAATGTACTGTGACATAAACTAGTGAAGGACAAATATAAATTAGTGTAGTGACTCAGTGACTGTAAATAAATTAGACTGTTAAGTATTAGGTTAGGTATAGTGTATATAGTTAGTGCAAATAAATAGTTAAGAGTTTTCTTGCCCAATCAAACTAAAGACTTGTAAGAATACCATTAAAACTTCATCCTAAAGATACTAAACTGTCCGCAACAATCGCTGGTGTGTTTCCGCTCGCCGCTAGGTCACTGCGGAAAGAAGGTTTGAGCGGACGGAGAAATAAAGTTTGATGTGGCATATTAGATATACAGGGTGTCCCTGAATTTCCTTGACACGTGATATTCTTGTAATAAAAATAGTTCAAACGAGACTTGAGTGAAAAGGGTCTATCATACCTTGCTTCCAAAACTTTTTTTTGGTACTTCATCCCTTAAAAGTCACCCCCAACTTTCTTTTTCCAAATAGTACACTATGCCTTTGATTTTATATACAAACCTATTTTTTTTCGTAAAACGATAAGCATAAGACAAATAAAATAAGGATTTGACGCCTAATATTTTTATAATAAAAACTGATAAAAAAGCAAACTAAGTGCGTACTGAATGACATATCATACCATGCTTTCGAAACCTTTTTTTCAAATAGCACCCCACAGCTTTTCCTACATAAATGAGGTCATTATTTTATTTAAAATCTTGTAGTGCCTTTGATTTCGTACAGAAAGCAATGTTTTTTCGTAGTCATAAGCATACGATAAATAAAATAAGTATTTGTTTCAGGCACAACATTTTCATAATAAAAATGAAGTCAAGTTTATTGACTCAGTACTTCCCACACATTATGGTGATAAACCAGTTTATTATTTTCACATAGCATGAAGTTATAGTCTGAGATCCTCTTGCAACCAAATCATTGCCACGCCACCCCCCCCCCCCCTATTATCGATAAAACAATACTTTCAGTTTTGAAACTCACCACCCCCCAGTTCACCCCCACCCAAAAAAAGTAGAAAATGATCAGGAACCCCTAAAATGTCTAAAAACGAACTTTGAGCTATTTTCATATTTTTAGTTTTTTGATTACTGCTACGCCGCCACTGACACGATTTCTAACAGCCATACGCGTCTTATCCCCACCACGGTAATAATATACTGTGTCAAAATTTCATTAGAATCAATTTAATAGTTTCCACGTTACAAAATACAAACCGATCTAAAGCAATAATACTCGTATTACACAGAAAATTCTAAGTCTCTTAGTTTCAGTAATAGGTAAACCAATGGACCTAAAAAGATGATTCATGTCGCTAGGTCTTCCTTCACATGTCAGTGGACAGCCTATTATGAATACAACAAATTTCTGTTTTTCAACCCCCACCCCCAAAACATACGCATTTTCTATCCTCGCAATGGTTGTAATACTGTGTCAAAATTTCATTGTAATCAATTCGACAGTTTCCTCGCTACACAATACAAAACGATCTGAAGCAATACTCGTATGTTTACACCAGAAAAAATCCTTCGGTTTCTGCAATAGGCAAATGTTCAGATGTACCTAAAAAAGTTATTTATGCCGCTAGGTCTTCTTTCACAGGTCAGTGGATAGAATATTATAAATGCAACAAATTTTTCAATTTTACAACCCCCACCCCCAACCACCCCAAATTTCACACCACCCAAAAAAGTAGAAAATGATCAGGAACAGCTAAAACGCCTAAAAACGAAGTTTGAGGAGTATTTGAAATTTTTTGTTTTTTGCTAATTACTCCGCCGCCCATGCACCGATTTTCAAAATTATAGCAGCATTACCTACTACGACCACACAGCATATTGATGCACAAATTTCATCACAATCCATGCAGCGGTTACTGAGATTACGAGGACAGAAAAACGCGTACAGACAGACCGGCAGACAGACAGACCGACGGAAATGAGTGTGGGAAGTAAAATAGTATAAAAAAACATTATTTCGAAAGCATGTATGATAGGTCACAAGTACCCCTAAAAAATTACTTAGTTTTCTTTTTTATCCTTTTTTTGTTATGAAAATACAAATCCTTATTTTATTAATCTTATGGTCACGAATTTATGAAAAAAAGGTTTGCGTATAAAATCGAAGGTACTACAAGATTTTCAACGACTCCATTTATGTAGTAAAAACCATAATGTGCTATTTGGAAAAAGAAAGTTGGGGCCACTCAATTCTCGTTTGAACTTTTTTTGTTACGAGAATTTCACGTGCCAAGGAAATTCAGGGACACCCTGTATATACATAGTCGTATAACGATGTAACGCAAAAATATTAATAAAAGGAATGACAACTATATTTATTGTCATATTTCTGGGTGGTTGGGTGGCCATGTGCCCTTCAGTACTAACGCCACTGGAATTAAATAGCAAAGCTTATCAGGGTTCGATATATGTAAGTGACAGCATGTTAAAGTGGCTAATGTCGTTCAGAAAGTTTGTTAAAGAATAGAAGGAAAAAAATGAGTTTTAAGCTGATGCGATGGTTTTGAACTGAAGTTTATATGCTTACCTTATCTTTGAGATAATTATTACAAAGCTGTGAACGACTGAACAATTCTCGAAAGTCTGTTACTTTAAGCCCACACCGCTCTGCCAGATGAATACTTTCTGAAAGTCCTGCGAGACAAACTCCCTTGATCAATTGCAGAACCAAGTAAACACAGCATGCGTACCTAGAACAAAGTAAGAGTTCGGATTCTCAATCGATTCAAAAGACATATAAATGTACAGAACATCTATTTCCCCAAGGCCCGAAAGTCATGCATCATGAAGCGGTGGGCGGAGAAAGAGGGAGGGTCAGTATAATCGTACCACACCGCACCGCCTCATTTGTACGCCCAGTTGTCACCAGACATGCGTCAACTAGGCCTAATGCGCTGGCGACAGTCGGGTCTAAGTATTCACGCGACTGTCGAAAAGTGTTGTCGACTGACGCGTAAATACTCAGCTCCCATTGGTCGAATCCGCCAAATTAACGACTGTCGCCAAGAGACGACTGTCGCCAAGAGGCGACCGTCGCCTGCGAATTAGAATCAAGACCCAGAACAAGATTTAAGGAGTAAAATAAACCCTTTTACACCATTTCCAGCTGTAGTTTCTAAAGCGTCAAGTGATAATTTAAAACGGTCAAGTTAATTTTCCAACTCGTCAATTGTAAATTCAAACTGACAGGTGTAATTTATACCTATTACTAAGCATTAAATACGTCAGCTTAGGTTAGCCGGTCAAATTTGAATTACTTTTGTGCTTGGAGCAATCGGTCGATTAATTAAAGAAATTTCAATCAATCAATCAAATCAAATTTTACATTTAATCGTTTAAAAAATAGATATTCCCATTTGACAAAATCAAGTTATCTCTGATTGATGTTTTCTTAAATAATCGAACGATTTCTCCAAGCACAAACTAAATTAAAATTTGACCGTCTAACCTAAGCTGAAGCATTTTAAGCTTAGTAATATGCCAAAGTCACAGTCTTCTAAATTGTATGATCTCTGAGATATTCAATTTTTTTCTTACATCTACTTCTACCAAAAATGGTGATTTACACCTAAACAGTTCGTTTTATGTCCCATGTGTAATACATAAAGTCACTCTAGAATTCATCAAGGAATCTGAATACGTAATAATATACAGGGTATTCCTTTAAAAAAACAACATTGATACATTTCGTGTTTTGGGGACAATCCATATAACATGAAAATATTTTTAAGATGTAGCCTCAATGGGTCCCTATCCATCCGAAATTATTATTTTCTTTTCCCTCAAATACTTTAGCCATAATGCTCCGTGTCGGATAACGTGAATAACCCGGTATATACAGGGTGTCCCACGACGATTAAGACAAGCAATATATCGGAACTGGACCGTAATAGCGAATTATAATTTTGGGGGTTTAAATTAGAGCGAATATAATATCTTTTCTTATTACCGTGTCACCCAAGAGGTATTTGTTTTTGATCAAGTGACGTCAGATTCAAAAATTTTAATGGCACAACCTGTATATTTGTGACTTTTTGCGTTCTTCCCGATAAGGCAATTCCAACAATCTAGCACACTTGGGGTCTAAAGTTATTTATTTAAGAGCTTCAGGTACTTAAAGGATGGTACCACTACCATTGATTATAACATGTACCCCTACAGTTAAATTACTTTGGTAGTGTTTCATAATAGTAGTGGTACAGTCCTTTAAGTACCTGTAGCTCTTGAATTAATCACTTTAGACCCCAAGTGTGCTAGTTTGTTGGAATTGTTTTTTTTTCTTTTTTTTCTCTGGAGGAACACAAAGTCACAAAATATACAGGGTATCCCATTAAAAATTTTGAATCGGACGTCACGTGACCAAAAACAAATACCTCCTTGGGTGACACAATAATAAGAAAAGATACTATATTGCTCTAATTTACACCCCCAAAATTATAATTCGCTACTACTGTCCAGTTCCGATATATTGCTTGTCAAAATCGTCGTGGGACACCCTGTATAAAAAACTGCTGGTTGATTGGTAGCTCACTTCACTTGACCTCAGCCAGCTGCTCGTTCATCGGTATCTGGACGGCCATCACGAACTGTCACAGTTAATGGCCTCAGTGGAATAAATAAATAGTAGTAATTAAAATTTAATATTTGTAAGCCCTATGGTGTGTAACAGGAAAATGATGTGTAAAAAATGTACCTTTTTAGATTTTTTTTTGGACTGATCTGATGCAGAGGATAATATCATGGCTCATGAAAAGCATAAATATTCCAAATACTTACCCTGCATCTCCCAAAAAAACGGCACTACTTGAAAAAGCCTTAGTGCAACACTGTATAGACTTAAAGAGTGACTCATCTCCAGCTGCGAGTAATATGAACCGACCATTATCTATGCTACTCCACTGGACCAAAGCTTCCAAGTATCTGCCACCTTTTTTCTCTATCATATCTTTCATGTTTTTGGCCGTCTCTGGGCTCATGCTTGTCATTATTATAATTCCTTTGTCTGAAAACATAATAATCAACTCCTTCAATTAATAATGTAACTAAGGCTGATGAACAAATGAGTGCATGACGGTCTTCAGCTACTTGTTTTGGAATGATTCCATAAAAAAACATACGTGCATATTATGCGATCCTTCATTCAGGGAACAAATACTGTGATACATGAAAAACACCAATAATGGAACAAGGAATAATTAATTTTCAAGAAGACTCAATTATTCTAAAAGTTATAGTTCCCCGCAAGACGCGTTTTTTCAATACAGTTAGTACACAACTTACTGTAACTTAAACGGGAAGAGTGATTACTATTTTTCCTAATGACAATGGATCTAACGTTAGTGAAAAAAAATAATATTTTAATAAAAATAAAATATTAGAAAGCTTTTTGAAGCAGCCTGCAATTTGGTACAAATATTTATCAACACTAACCTAATAATGAGGGAGAATAATGGTATTTACTAGGTGTCCAACAAAAATCATATCAACGGTATTGGCATTGCAGGCATTAAAATTAAAAATCGATCCAGCAATATGTGGGCTATTCTAGATGTTTCACGTGCAATGGACTACCTTGGATATGGTATGAATGGAAAAGTATTTACTTTTTGATATCTTCTTAAAAATATAATATTTTGAGGTTAAAATAGCATGCGAAGTGGTGTGCTTCACCATAGCTTCACCTCAATATGTTCTTGAAACCTCAATACAAACCTAGGCGTTTTACACAAACGAAGAATTCACTGACTGACCATATATTTTTATATTCATATTTATTTATTTCAATTGCCTAACATAGCATAACCTAACTTAATTTTTTCGTACTACATTATGATTTTTTATCTTGATGCCTTGATGCGAATAACTTGTGTGAGACCGACTGCTACATAAACAATCATTTACTTTAACGACTCATCCGACGCGTCAGATTAACAGCGGCGTAGCATGGCGTCAATACAAGGGGATGTAATAAGTAACTGCAATTAACATTTTCCCAACACAATAAAGATTTTTTCTTTTTTTTTATTAAAGTCGTTAATTTTGAAGTTCAAATATACCAACAATGTAGCAGGCTGAAAAATTACCAAACCAATTTAAAAAAAGAACTAAATCTAGGTTAAAAAAAGTTGTGAACGTATTTTTTAGAATGTAAATTTTAAAATTGAGATCAATTCTTCTAGTCGCACTCAGAATCGTTCATCGCGACGCGCAACGAATATTTTACTTCATATTGCGAACGTTTAGGAAACCGCATCACTCACCGACAAAACAGCGGACTGGACACAGTGAAAACGGACCTAAAGTTCGATCTCGGATCGCGTTCGGCGACATTAAGATGTGACCAGCACAGTCGCATCACTCGCATCATCGCGCTGTCGAGACATTTTTATTTTTCGCGTTCAGCATAGCCGTTAGCTTTATCTATAAAGCTCGGCCAACACATAAATGCCATAATTGAAATTGAATTTATCTATTTGAATAAATTATCTGAGAATTTTAATTTATTGTAGGAGACCATAGTGACTTTTTTTTAAATAAAGCCGTAGGTATGACAATATTTGGAAGGGATGCGACGCATCACCCGCATCAATGGAAGCTACGCTGCTGCAGAATAAATTATTATCCATTCCAATGACTGACTTGCGTAATATAACATACATATACCGCGTGGCCAACCAAGAATGAACGCTGGCAATAGCAATTTAGTGGTAGGGGAACGTCAAACAGTTGTCTATTTAAATGGCAATAACTTTGATATAAGTTAACGGAATTGAACAAGCTGGACCTCATTTCAAAAAGCTCTTTTTACCTGACTATCTGATGCATAAAAATTATCCGAGTTGATTTTGCCATGGTTGCTACTTGACATCACCACAATTACTACGCATTATTACAAACATTTTAAATGATACACTATATCTCTTTTAACACAGTTGAATATAGGACCAAATTCTTAAAAGTCGCCGCAAAATTCCAACCGGAGGTATCAATAAAATAAGTGTTATGACAAGTGTACTGTGACATTCTCACACCCGTATGCACCGTTTGGCGATTCTAATCCTAGTTCCCTAATCACGTTTTGCTAATCTTTGGCATCTAGCCATGCACCGTCAAGAGATTAACTAATCCAGATTGGAGATACGGCAAGGCGGTGTTCGCAAGATTATTTTGGCAGTGACAGTTAACAATTGTCAGTTTGGGGTGCATAGTAAACAAATAATCTAATCCAGGTTTAGGTGACTAATCGTGCAACTGACTTACGGTGCATACGGGCGTTAAACAGTCTGTGCTCGATCGGGATAAAGACTCCGTCATAATGTTTCAGTAATAATTCCACAGATAATACTCAAGAGAAACCAGTAAAAATTATAATTTGACCTTCTGAAATAACCACTAGGTGGCGCAGTAGGCTCCAATAAGTGCTGTATCCAATTTTCATAGTACCTAATGGAATTCTCAAAAGAAACAAACCAAGATACATTATAGTATTTATTTGAATATCATTACTATTCTTAAACGTCAATTTGAGTTGAGCAAGAAGCAAAGATGGTAAGAAAAAAATCAATGTGAATAGATTTTAAAAATTAAGGCTAATTAACAGCAAAATAAAGTAAAATAAAGATTTAGTTTTTGCCACCAGACCCACTACATTTTTGAACATATGTTTATAATATACCTTTACTTGTATCTTTTGAGAAAAAGCCATTTGTTGATTGATCGTAACAGTTGCGCTCCCTAGCGGCTATTTGCGGAACTTTCCTAATTTTGAAAGTTGTCCTTTCTAAATGTTTCGCAAGGATGGCCTTCTTAAAGTGTATTGCTTTTTAAAAACGCATATGTTTAGTATTTTAGTTAACTTGGAGTAAGAACACATTAGTTTTAACGATGTATTTGTCAAATAATATTAAGAACTCAATCACAAATTTATAATATAAAATATGCAGATGCGCCAGTGAACTCAAAACCAACCTTGCAACGTTTTTTCTTTCACATTGTGCATATTAAAGTTGTCTTGTAAAAAAAGCCTCAATTCGTTTTCATCCGATATACAAATAAATATATGGTCACAGTGGACCAAAAGGGACTGTGGAGTATCGTGAACTGTAAGCCTTTCATTGTGATCTAAGTCTTTCTTCAATGCATCTGATTTTTGAGTCGTCCTGTTCCATATATTTACAATGTGACCACTTTGTATTAGTTTTCCAACAATAGACCTTCCTGAAAATCAAATAAAAAGAAATGACATCAATGATTTATGACGTTTCGATATACAAAATAGCATATTTGTATACAGTATACAATCAGTGTTTCCTAAGTTGGGACTTTTCTTCATAGAGCATATAGTACTCGCCAAAAGCAGTGATTTTTCCCAGTAACATATAAACGAAATGTTTAGGGATATCAAAATATTGACCGGTAGTGAAATCCTGATATCTAATTCCGTCCCTGTGCGATTAGATCAAAACAGACACAAAAAACGCAGCATACGTAGCGGTGCGTGTTGGAGGTCTCTCAAGTTGTTGACGTGCCACATCGGACTTTAAAAACAACAAAACTGGTGCAACCGTCATAATTATAATGAACTGGTGGACATGATTTTAGAGCACGGTGAATGTGGTGTAAATGCCTCTCAGACTTCGCGAGTGTATGCTGATCATTTTCCTGACCGTATTTACCCTGCACCCTGCACCTAGAGACACAGCATGTTTGTATGTATCCATGAAACTCATGTGACAGAACCGCACTTAAAACTTCGCAGCGAACAAATAGCAAGTATTTTCTGATATTTTTTTCCATTTTTCATTATTCTGCTTCTGATTCACCACACATTAGCTTTGTCATTTCAAAGGCAGTTGCTTCTGAAAAGGAAAGTCACAACTTTGAAAACACCCTGTATATACAAATATAACTAAATTAATGAAAGAGAAAACTACCAACTTTTAATGGTGACAAGGTTAAATCAAGTAAATTAAGCTAATACAATTATATTTCAGATTTTATACACTATTCCAGTACTATACCTATATTTCCTATGCCAATAACGCCTATGACCACTGGTGAAACTGAACTATTTTCAGTTTCTAACATTTCACACCATAGTTCTATTTGTTTAGCTTGTTCATCCTCTTCAAGTGGATCCATATTATTCGATCGTCTCTTTCTCGCTCGCGATTTTGGTCTTTTTTTGACAAATGCCTCTATTCCTATTTCATATTCTGGATTACTTTCTATGTTTTGCATATGGATGCCTATGTCATTTAACGCCACTTGAAATACCTTAGACTTATTGTGGTAGGCATATTGGTCATAGCACTTTGTGAAAGGCTTAACATGTCTTTCTGGGACCCAGGCATAATCGCAAGTTCCAAAGAAGTAGATCTGTTCAAAGAAATGTGAAATATACAGGGTAATTGGTAATTTGATACATTAATTTGGGGAGGTGGTAAGCTAATAAATTGACCATATAATACCATGACCAATAGTTTCCAAGATAGATTGAATTTTAGAGATTTTCATTAAAATGTAGACCTCCAAACGAAAACCTTAATGAAACGAAATTTTATTGTCGGATTTTGGAACTTTTGATATTAGTATTTAGAAAATATGCTATTACGTCATTATCGACTAAAACAAAGTGATCATGTATCAAACACTTTGTGAGATGTGTTTAGAAGTGAATTCAAGAAACGTTAAACTTGAGGTCTTCTAAAATTATACGATTTTGAGTCCCTATACTGAAGTTTTGGTTAACCAATCACTTTTTATGATTAATCATGATGTAATAGCTTATTATTCAAGTACCCATAACAAAAATTAGAAATCTGATGTCAAGTTTTTGCCAAATGGTTTGTACTTTCGGATCCAATATGCTTTTAGAGCTTAAATGCAATCTTATTGCCTGTATTTACCACATTTACAACAAGTTTATGGAACCAATGGATAACTAGAAAGATGGATATGTTTTTACCGCAAAGTGCACGGTTATTTATTTGGTGACTTTTTAGATAAATTCATTTTGTCAGGTTCCTTGAATTCGCTGTTCAATACATGCTGATTTTGACATATCTCGAAGTGTTTGATACATGATCAGTTTGTTTTAGTATGGATGACACCAATTTGTGTTTTAAATAATACCAAATACCAAATGCTTTATTTGTTCAAGAAATCCAATTTCTAGAACAATACACGTCAGTAATTACAAAAAATTATTAATAAAACCAATGACTTTAATTTAGATACATCTTACTATCTTGAATTTTGTTGGCTATGAATGCTGTCAAAAAGATATGTTTTGAACTTGTACGAGTTTTCCAAAGTTCTGAATGACTCATGTTCCAGAACTGCTGTATCTTATAAATAAATTAAAAAACCAACTAAAAATCTTATTTGTTTTTAATCAAATTTCATAATACAAACTATGGCAGTATGACTTTTATTGTGAGTGCAAATAAGTTCATAAACAAAAATTAAGTCAAGCACTCTCCAAAATGCACTGGAACAAATAGAATGTTTAAATGTGGAATAGAAAAGACAATACCATATTGAATTATTGTTGATTCTTATGTGGCAAATAGATATTTAAATAATGTGTCTTAAGTATTGCAAAGAATAATTATATCAAGTACCTAACGATTTCAACTTGCCGACAAATAAGCGACATTAATACAAATACAAATAATTTATTGTTATCAAATACAGAGTGTGTTTATGCAAGTCAACTTATATGGTAATTGAATTATGAAGATATATGAACATAAAACAAAATTTACTATAGCTATATAATAAAGCGAAGTGTACTCTTTAAACTGAATTCCAAGCTTTCGGAGAACTATGCCTCCATCCATCCATTTCGAATTTTCTAACCTAAGCAACAATCCCAACAAACTTTCCCTGATGATGGAGGCATAGTTCTCCGAAAGCTTAGAATTCAGTTTAAAGAGTACGCTTCGCTTTAATATATTTTTGCCGCTTCCCAGCTATAGTACAATTTTGTTTCTTAACAAGTCGGCAAACGACTTAGGCTTGCCTATAATATATGAACATATATACAATGTGTCGGGTCATCGGTGTCGGAGCATTTAGGGGGATGGAATACAATATTTTTATCGACAAATCACCCCCATAAGTAGTTTTTCTCCTACCATAATAAAATGGCAGCCATTTTGTTTTTTGTTGATCCACCAGTGTTGTACTAATTTAGCCATAGCTACCTGGTAGAGGTTCTACAAACACAAAATAATTCCCATTCGATAGCGAAACACGAATACCATAAACTAATGGTAAACATTTTCCAAATTTCCCTTCATATCAGTGCGAAAAAATTGTTAAAAGAAAATAATTATGTATTTTTTGAGTTTTTTTACAATTTTAGTTTTTTCAAAAAATCTAAGCTGTCAATCTACATTTTTTCTTATTTCTAAGCCATAGTATACCGTGTTTCCTAAGAAAAAAGGCTGTACATCTTAGCCCTAAGTAAAGTAGTTTAGAAGCTATGATGGCATGATTATGACTCTTTATAGTCTAATCCGGCAGTTGAAAAGGCAATTAAACAAAATATTTATTGGTCTCGACATTTATTTTGGGAAAAAGAGACAAATCTTACAACCATTGTTCGAAATGTTGGTGTTGCAGACATGCTTTGTACCGACACATGTTGCATAGAGTGACTGATCATCGCTTTGCCATTCCGTAACTCATTTCCGACTTGAATAATTTTGCTAATAAGCTCCTTGCGTGTATTTGACAGGTCTACATAAACTTTCTGTTTCATTGTACCCCACAAGAAAAAATCAAGTAGGGTCAAGTCCGGTGAACGCGGTGGCCAAGCGATTGTTTCACCGCGTCCAATCCACGGCGAATATCGTTCATTTAAATGGCGTTCACCACTTGATTTTTTCTTATGGGATACAATGTAACAGCAAGTTTATGTCGACGTGCCAAATACACGCGAGGAGCTTATTAGCAAAATTATTCATGTCGGAAATGACGGAATGACAAAGCGATGATCAGTCGTACACAACAGCATGTCTGCAACACCAACACCAAGAAGGACATTTTGAACAATAGTTGTAACATTTGTTTCTTTTTTTCCCAAAATAAATGTCGTGACCACAAAGTATTTTGTTTAATTGCCTTCTCTACTGCCGAATTATACAATAAAGGGTCATATTCAAACCATCATAGCTTCTAAACTACTCTACTCAGGGCTAAGATGTGTAGCTATATTTTTTAGGAAACATCATGTACTTACTATCAATTGGAAATCTTAGATTTTTTGAGAAAACAAAAATTGTAAAAAACGCAATAAATTACATAATTATTTTCTTTTAACAATTTTTTTGCCCGGATATGAAATTAAATTTGGTAAATGTTTACCATTAGTTTATGGTGTATATGTTTCGCTATCGAATGAGACTTATTTTGTGTTTGTAGAATCTCTACTTAGGTAGCTATGGCCAAATTAGTACATCACTTGTGGATCAATTAAACAAAGAACAAAATGGCTGCCATTTTATTATGGTGGGAGAAAAGCTACTTATGAGGGACGATTTGTCTATAAAAATTAACAGACTTTATCCCCCTAAAGGCTCCGACAAATAAATTTTGGGACAACCAGCATGGGGTGGTATTATTGGAAACCGCATATTAAACTAATGTTTTCCAAAATTTTCTAAATGAAAATTTGGAAAACCTTTTGGAAAATTCACCACTGAAGTTTTTAAGAATAATGTGGTTACAGTTAGATGGAGCCAAAGCACATTTTAGTATTAGAGGTCGAAACACTTTGAATGAAAGGTTTCCTGCCAATTGTTTCGTCTGCGAGCCGCGCCACCTACGATTTTTCCAATTCCTACGCAGTACTTACAAAACCGTAAATATATTGAAAACCAAACCCATACCACATATGCCTAGATAAAAGTGAAAGGGAATTTAATTTCTCATCCACTGATGTAAAACTTATCATACCATCCCATTTGAAAAAAAGTTTTTATCGTTTTTAACTCTCCAAACTTTAAAATTACTAGTCTATTGATTTAATGTTCTTTTGAAACAATAATCTTACTGAAACACAAGTACGTTCCTCGCTTGTTCAAAACCGAAAACCTCATCTTTCTATCGCCTTCAGTTTCCGAGATATTCACTTTTTTTGTAAAGTACTACAAACTAGGCATCGTAGGCATAAACTATGGTTAACAAACTGAACCTAAAAATCGATGGTGAATTCAAAAACGTAATAATACACAGGGCGTTCTATTTAAAATAACGAAGTTGATGCCTACTTCCGGTGTATCCGGCAGTCCGCCATCTTTGGAATTATTTTTATTTAAAACATTTTCGTCCAATTTAAACGGTATGGCCGCTAGAGAGCACCGCGCGCTTATTGGACCACCCTGTATATATTCGGTCCTAAATTATATATAATAAAAATTGACCAAAATGTAAAATTTCAGTAATCTAAAATACACAATAAAATTTGGACAATGGACAAGTTTATTTCCATTATAAACTGAATATATCAAAGTTCAAACATGAATGAATTCATGTCTAAACTGAAATGTTTATAATACGTTGTTCTCATTACTCTAAAAAACTGAGAATCAGAGAAGCCAATATTAAATCTTGTTATTGATATGGTTTACTCAATATCAATAAAGCCAGTTTTAATAAAATGAAAAAGTATTCCTTTCCGATGGATAAAATAAGGATAATTTATTATTACATCATACATACCCAAAAATAGTTTTCCCCGGAGCTGCTTACTGGTTTCTCAGGAATATCTGCTTTTGGACCAGGTGACAAAACTAGGGCCGGCCAATATGAATAACCTTGTACTTTAGCCCACACAAATTTATCTAAATTAATGTTAGATACTACTGACGCCATGCTATTTACTATAAACTTAGAAACTTTGTTGTTATTGTTGTTCCCTAAATTTGGTGAAATATTCTTTTTTTATCTGATCCCTTTCTGCCTTAGGAGGAAGAAGTGGCCTTAAACCTTTCTTTCTTCTATCGCTTTTTATTGCATGCTGAAAAAAAATTGATAAGAACAAATATATTTAATACAGCTATGATCCCTGTAGTCAATGCTGAGAAACACCAAAAAATATTTTTAATTAATTCCAGCCTTTGCAAATGTTTTATAAATAATTTTAAACAAGGTTACAAAGATATCAGAATATATCATTGAGGGCTTGCCAAGTCTTTGTGTAATCGTAGCAATTGATAATAGTGATGTAAAATAATCAAGTAACTATTACAAAGTAATTGTTAATAATGAGTAACTAAAGGTAACAAGTCCGCCATTTCAGAAAGACTCGTTACTTTTGCTCTCGGTACTCAGAGTCCGATACACAGTCCTGAGTCCATGCTTACAGTCACTAAAAACACGCCACGCTGTCGCCATCCAGTAAATCGCAGGACTGCACCAGAGTGTTTTGGAGCAGCAATGGTACACACTATTCAGGATACACAAGACATACACATACACATTATCGACAGTGGTGGTTTAAGTAGGTTTTAGTTTGCGGCCAATAAATGTACTGCCAGATGTTGAAAAGCTTTTTGAAGGAATTATATATGAACAAATTATGGAGTTTATTGAGGAAAATCAAGTATTGACAAAATATCAAGCAGGATTCAGAAAGATGTATTCTACGGTAACAGCAATTCAAGTGGTAGTAGAATATTGGTGACACTCTATGGATGAGAAGAAATGTACTTTAACAGTGTTTTTAGATTTCAAGAGGGCATTTGAGACTATAGACAGGGCAAAATTATTAAAGAAATTACATCACTATGAATTCAGGGGGGCAAAATTACTTAATAAATATGAGTCAGATCACTAAAGTAGGAAACACTTTTTCAAGCATCAAGAATATTTCGGTTGGAGTACCACAGGGAAGTAAATTGGGTCCACTACTGTTTATTTTATATATAAATGACATAATAGATATTTTGGAGCATTGTAAAATTCAAATATTTGCAGGCGATACTTTAATATACATATCGAAAACAAAATTAGACATTACATTGAAACTTCTAAATGATGATATGAGAAAAATTATCAATTGGTTGAACGTCAATAAACTTAAACAGAATACTATCAAAACAAAATGCACGATAATAGACAAACATTTAAAGGAAACACCAATTCCTCTTTTGGTTAATAATTACAAAATTGAAGTAGTTAAATCTATCAAATATCTGGCCATATATGTAGATAGTAGATTAAAATTTCTAGATTACTTTGTTTATATTATTTAAAAAATATCCAAAAAGACAAATTACCTTCATGGAATTTCCCAAAGCCTCAGTGTTTATTCTAAAAAAATTGTGTACAACACTATAATTCTTCCTCATTTATTTTACTGTTCAACTACTTTATATACCGCAAATGAAGCCATATATTCAAAATTACAAGTATTGCAAAATAAAGCCATGAGAATAATGTTTAATAAAAATAAGTTCACAAAGGCAAGTTATATGTTAAAAGAACTTCAATGGTTGAATATAAAGAAATCTATATTGTATCTAGTTCTCATTTTCATATTTAGATTAAAAAATCATTTATTGCCGGAAATTTTAGAAAATTTTATTGAATTAAACAATCAATATCATAACTATTTGACTAAAGGAAATATAGATTTTCACCTACAAATTTGCAACAGCAATATTACAAATAAATCGGTGTTCCAAAAAGGGTTATATGAATTTATTAAATTGGACAATACTATTAAATCAGGTACCAATTTGAAAGAATTCAAGGCAAGATGGAAAAAGTATCTCTTGGATATACAAAATTTATAGTGACGTAATCTTATGAATGTACTTGGCGAATTAAGTTTGTTTGTATTCTTGATAACAGTTATAGTGTAGAAATTATGCTAATTAAATCTATACTACTACTACTACTACTATTTCTGTTCTATGAGTTTTGTTGTCCCTGTTTTCGAAGAAATGTCTTCGACATACTGTTTGTCAATAAAATATCCATCTTTGTATTATAAATACACACTAAATATACTTGTCGATCTCAACGTTCTACAAAATAACTACTGTGGACAACCATTTAACATAAACTCTTGAACATATGTATCTAGAAAATAACTAAAGTAACAAGTAATGAATTCCGAGTAACAAGTCCTGAAGTGGAAAGTAACAAGTCATTACAAGTCCCTCAAAGTAAGTAAATTTTAAATCACTGACTGATACCATTAGCCACACACAACTTCTAATCCTTAGGAAAATATTGGTTTTCAGGAACACCATATCTATTATTGAAACAGGTAGTGCAGAGATGATATTATAGTACAACAGATCATAAAATATTTTGGGTTCTAAAATTGATTGCCAGCTTAAGTGAAATGTACACATTATGTGTTGTGAAGAAACTTGAATGGTGCTGTATAAAATAAAATGTTTAATTAACTGTTTGTCAGTATTACAACCAAAAACATTATAGTAAGTATTTGCAGAATGCCACATAAGAAATACTATCATTGCTTGGGGTGCTGCAAATGCAGTCCATTTAAATTCTGTAGAAATTATTTCAGAAAATAATCTAAATACTACATTTGAAAACACAGAGATCATTTTTCTTTGTTCCAGTTGAACAATTAATAGAAACTGCATGAATATGGAAAAATTGATAAATGTTTAAGTATGTAGTGTATTTTTGTATCACTGTTATTCTAAACCCATTCACAGTGGCAGATATTGGAGGGCTTTGAGGGGGCGTACCCCCCCCCCCCTAAAAACCCTATGGAAGCATTATTTATATTTATATAAATATCAAATATTAAGCTTCTTTAATGCTCTTTCGACCGCTGCAGCACCGGTCTGCCCCCCTAGATGTGTAATGGTAATGTTATATTCAAAAGCTAGTTTGAGAGTTTTTTTTGCTCTTCAGAAAATTATAACATGTCTGTGGGATCTACCATTCATACTAACTTTATACATTAGGCCCAACAGATTTAAATAGGTATTAGGCCAATTTGGCCTGTTTTATACCTGTATGTACTGGTTATAATTATTATTATTATTTAATTTCTTGATGGGAGACTTAATTAAGCTTTAAGCTTAAATCACCTTTTATTATAGTGATATTTTTTATTCATTTTGTTCTATTCTTATTTCTAGTGAGCTTAGAATACAATAAATAGATAACTAAAATTGTTCTTAGAACATTTAATTTCCTTTTAATTATGGCACTAAGATTTGTTTGTTCTGCCTGTTATACCTAGTGATGCTCATTATATATACTGATGTTTGCTCATTGTTTCTTAAGTTAGCACATTATCCATTTTTTTAAGTTGATCACATAAATTCATAATCAGCATAATAGTTAATTATGTAGTATGTAATATAATGAAGCACTCTAGTGTCTAGTAGATATCTAGTTAAAGTACAAATATGCACTGTTATGTTTATTAAGCTAAATTCAGATGCACACGACATCTGACAATACGACAGTACGAAACTGCTCCTATTGGTTGAAATATTCAAAATGGATTGGCGCCAAACTAAATGTCCGATGATTTTAACTTTTATACGACGGCCGGATAAGTTGAAAATATTTTAACTTTTTATCCGATGTCATATGTAATTTGACAGCTGACAATCTCCATTAATTTGTATTCGGAAATGATAATTCAGCGAGCGCAATACGTAAATTCAATAAATATTTTACTTTTATCCCTCTTATGGATAAAAATGAAGAAAAGAGGAAGAATGGAAGAATTTGGGTTTGAGACATTTTTAAAAATAGAAAGAAGCAAGGAGCGTACCATAATATTGTAACACACTGTGTATTATGGTATTCGTGTATTTGTATTAGTTGTCATTAGTTGTCATTAGTTGTCATACATGATGTAAAGTCAAAGAGCTAGGTTAGATCTTTTGAAGTGTAAACGTCATCGAATCGTCTAGAGTTTTCGAGAATGACGGATGGATTCTAGAAATGTCATCGAATTCTCTAGATGGTTCGATGAAGTATATAATTATAAGGCCACGGGTAGCGTGGTAGTTGAGTTCACGTTGAGTTCAATTGAGATGAGTTGTACCTGAGATAAGGTTAAGAGATATTGTATCGAGTTGTGAAGTAAAACGGTGAAAGTTACGTCGAGTTTGATTCCCTGGGTGAAGAAAAAGAGGCCGTCGTGACAATTGGTGTCAGAAGTGTGGGATCATCCATCGAATCAAGCCAGGAAAAGGAAACAAGAAGTGAATACAGCGTTAGTCAGTGCCAATAACCAGAGCTATGTCGTCGGAAATGAGTGCAGTGGTTAATCTGATACAAGAAGTGAAGGCAGAATGGAAAACCCTGTTAGAAGAATTGGAAGCCAAAACGAGAGCAAATATGCAAAGGACCTTGATGAATTTTGAAGAGAAGTTGGAGCAACACCAAGACGAGCAGGCAGCCGTTATGCAAGTGACCGTCGGGGACCCTATAAAAAAGGTAGAGCATCACCAAGGCGAGGCAATGTCAGCTTTCAAAAGTGATTTGAACAGTGGACAGAAACTGGAGGAGCAAAGACAATCTGTAAGCCAGGCATTAGAGATTCGAGACCAGTGTATTAGTGCAATTGGTAGACCACAAGAGCACGTTCAGGAACAACTACAAGTGAAAGATCGTGTCAAAGAAATCGTCACAGAGAAGCTGAGAGAGCTTAGTGCAGGTGAGAGTAGTTTAACAGCTGTAGCACCCGCTTTACTTGACAAACGCAGTTTGGTAGTAGCAGAGCCCTACCCATATGATGGCAAGATATCATGGGACGTTTATTTGATGCAATTTGAAAACATCGCACGAATGAATAACTGGTCGAATGAGGAAAAAGCTTGTGCCCTAACATCAGTGCTCAAAGACTCTGCAGCAGGTATTTTGGAAAGTCTCTCCTCTTTAGAACTACGTGACTGTGATAAAATGGTGTCGGCATTAAAGTTACGCCTTGAAGATGCACACTTGAACGAGTTGTTGTATAGCCAATTGCATAACCGGACACAGAAATCCAATGAGGACTTGACGACGTTTGCATACGAGGTCCAAAGCTTAGCCAAAGAAGTATTCGTCAACAGTCCCATTGAGACGCAGGAATACGTCGCTGCTCGCCAGTTTGTCGAAGGCATTGTGAACGCGGAAGTTCAGCGTATGGTAAAACTATCCAGCCCCATAAATTTACAAGATGCTGTGATCAAGGCTCTGCAAATTGAAGCTGACATAAAAGCCACGCGACTGACAAGGAGGGTGCGCTATGTCGAGCAAGATGCAGAAGCAGAAGTCAGGGCCACATTGTTCATTCCAGGAAGAAGAGGTGCTAGCTTCCAAAGAAACCGGGTTCGCACTAGCCTAGAAAGAGCTGAGAAGTTTACATGCTGGAGATGGGGGCAGAAGGGGCATCTTAGGGCAGGCTGCCGCACCCAGGTTGATAAGATACAAGCGGATGTAGAAAAGGCAGATGAATATGCGAACAAAATGAAATCTATGCAAGACACAATAAACTCAATGAAGGTGCAGTTTGACAGAGACATAAAGAATTTGGTAAAGAAGAACGAAGGAAGTATTGCCAAGCTTCAACAACGACACGCAGTAGCCATGAGGGAACTTAGAGCAGACCGGGATAGGATGAAGCAGCTGCTTGCCTCTCAGGAATGGAGAAGTATGCATATTAAGAGCATGTTTGAAACGAATAGACAGAATCTGCTAAATAAGGATGAACAACACGAAGTAGTCTTGAGGAAGCTCAATAAAGAAGTGTCTGCTTTGAAGGGCGAAATCAAGAGATTGAAAGCTTTGAATCAGTCGAAGAAAGCAGAGAGGGAATGCAACCAAGTTAAAGATGAAAATGCAGCACTTAAACAGAAGATAAGTCAGATGGAGGCTGAGTGTGCATTCTGTAAAAAGAACTTGGACAACGCGATTGATAAAGCCAAAAGGATCGGTATCAAGAAGGATGAGTCAAAGTTGAGAGAAAGGTTGGCGCAGCTTGAAGCAGAAAACAAGAAGCTGAAAACAGATTTGAGTGGCGAGGTTGATAATGCGAAAAAGCGAAAGGAAGATTTGTGTAATGCAAGAGAAGTTGATAGTAAAACTAAACAGCGACTGATGAATTTGGAAAATGAGAATGCTCGACTGAAAAAAGAGCTGGAAAACGCATTGACTGAAGTAGAGTATGGTAGCTCCGGGATAAAGCATATGAAGGGTGAAAACAGTAACGTGGAGCAGAAGACTACACAGCTGGAAATTGAGGTCGATAAGAAGAAGAGAAAACTGAATAAGGTTACTGAGGATACAAAGAAGAGTGTGTCCGCAATATTAGCGAAGCCATTTTACGATGTAAAGTTAGAACAGAGATTGGCGCAACTGGGGAAAGAAAACCCGAAGATAGGAGCAGAGTTTGGCGCTGCACTCAAGGATGCATCATGGGGTTTTGACCAGACCACACAACTCAAAAGCGAGAATGTTAAGCAAAAGAACAGAATTGTGCAGGTGGAAGACAGACTCAGCAGGCTCATAGAGGAAGTGGAGAATCGCAAGTTGGGCAAAGAATATCGCAGTTACGAGGTGATCTGGTATGGTCTTGCAACACACGATGGAAGAAAGGGTAGATGTCCGAAGCTACAATGCCATGAAGAGGAACCCTACCTGGTGATGAAGCGCCTCAACGACGTAGTCTACAGGTTACGTACGGAAAGTGGAAAACCGAAGGTCGACTATGCTGATGTCTGTAGTGATACAAGAATCGAAGTTGTTCGTCGAGGACGCCGAACGCTAAGGGGGGAAGAATGTAACACACTGTATATTATGGTATTCGTGTATTTGTATTAGTTGTCATTAGTTGTCATACATGATGTAAAGTCAAAGGGCTAGATTAGATCTTTTGAAGTGTAAACGTCATCGAATCGTCTAGAGTTTTCGAGAATGACGGATGGATTCTAGAAATGTCATCGAATTCTCTAGATGGTTCGATGAAGTATATATAAGGCCATGGGTAGCATGGTAGTTGAGCATAGTAGTTGAGTTCAATTGAGTTGAGTTGTACCTGAGATAAGGTTAAGAGATATTCTATCGAGTTGTGAAGTAAAACGGTGAAAGTTACGTCCAGTTTGATTCCCTGGGTGAAGAAAAAGAGGCCGTCGTGACAATATGTTGCAGAAGATAAAGCTGACACAGAAAAATATTTGCGAATGTCAAGTAATGCATTTAAATCTTTGCTTCAAATTATTGGTTCACGGCTCAGTAGAATTTATTGTGTTCGCAAACCTATATCTTCAGGGCAAAGACTTGCTTTAACTTTAATAGGTACCAACTATGAAAATACAATGGGCTCGTTCAGCAATTTTTTTTTTATTGCATATTCTAAAAGAGCGTATTGAATTTAGTAGCTGTGCAAAATTTCAGAATTTTCTGAGCTCGCTTTCATATTCAAATAAATTACCAAAGTGGTGCAAATTTAAAACGCGCGGCACTTGCGAGTATGCGGCTGTGACGTCATTAAACCTTTCCGACCGGCCGGCTCGGCGCCGCGTCCCAGCCACGCATCGTACGGGTGCTCGGTAAATAGTAACGCTGCGGCTAATGAGTAATGCTACTCGCTAGGCAATACTTACCAACCTATTCGAATTCGTTGATACGGAGTATAATAATAGAAGGAAGACGGAAGAAGAAAAATTATAAATAGTGTATAGTTCCCCACTGTAAAAATACGACAGTGACCACTCCTGATAAAATTTTTATTAGTTTGCCACGAAATATAAAAATCAGGAAGTTGTGGCAGAGATCTATGCGTAGGAATGAATTTGTAAGCGATAAGTCAACAAAGCATTGCTGTGAGGACCATTTTAATGTAAGTATTTTTATAACTACGTGAATCGTGAATTGTATTATTATAAAGAAACCGCCCGGTTATGAAATCGGAAAGTGTATTGTGGGATAACGTCTGAAATTAAAAAAAAGTTTTCAAGCATTTGTCAATGCCATTCTAAAGATATATTAATGTCAGTTGTTCGCAGATTTTGCTGTTACTGGTACCTACACTAAAACGTAAGAGATACAAATAGATTTTTTTAATCCAAATACTGACCTAATCATATAACAATTATAAAAGCATTGTAAAAATCAATTCTTATTGATATGTGGAAGATGTGAAAGACAGTTTTCAGTCCTTTGATGTACCCAACATTCATATGTATTTTAATTATGTAGAAAAAATTGTTTTATATATATTATCTAGTTCTTTTGTCTCATTTTTCTGTACTTATTTTGGGTAGAAAATCCTGGGTATTTGGCTTATACAATATCCCTGTTTGAAATGTGCATCTTAATCTTGTATATTTTGTTTTAGTTGGAGGAAGATGTTGAAAATTACATGTACTACAAACTAAATCAAAACATCTACTTCCGGCATATTAGAGGAATCGGCCTTAACAAAATCCGTATCACACATTTTTTTCTATCAGAAAATCACCCGATCAAATAAAAGATAGCGTCAACCAAAGCACTTACTAGTTGAACATATTACAAACGTATGCTAGGCGCTGTCGCTGTACAGCCGCCAGCCGGTCTGGGCTCGCCGACAGACCTAATGACGTCACAACGATGAATTTTGAGCGCATGAAATATTTTAATCTTTGAAGGCGCGTAACTTTTTCAATTCTCATCCAATTAAGTTGAAATATTTTTTGTATGTTATATGTAAGTAATACTTCATGAAAATGTGCATAAATATGGTTATTGGAATTTCACTGAACGACCCTATTTTCCCAAGTTTGTAACCAAATTTTGTACGAAAATTTTGGACTCATGTGGATACATTTTAGATTATATGACAGAGTCAGTTCGTCATGTGTTGTATGTCGGTTGTTGTGTGCATCTGAATTTAGCTTAATTCTTGAGGCTAGAACCTTTGATACTGTATAGAGAACTGTCAAATTTTATTGTGTTATGTTTATTATGTAATTGTTATCTGATAATAAACAATGTTTCAAGAAAAAATATGATAATTGTATTAGCATAATATGTGGAACACTGAAATTGTAGATACAAGATTAATTAGCATGATAATCAGTTGATTGTGGCATCATAATTTTTTTATTTTTTCTCATCTGCTCATTGTATAATTCTGTCATTTCTTAAGTTAGCACATTCAATTTTTGATCACTTAAATTCATAATCGGCATTTTTTATTATTATTATTATTATTGTACTTATTTATCCTTCATTTGTGGGTCTTTTTTGTGCTAACTTTAGGTAAAAAAATTATATACTTTTTCTGTGATGGATGTCCGTTAAGTAACTGCATTTTAGTGCACTGGGGGGTTGAGAAAAGACATAATTACTTTACACACTCACCCAAAATGATTTACAGAGCTTGTAATTTTCGATTTCACTTTTACAGTCCTCTTTAGCCTTTTCACTAAAACATTTGAATGTTAGCTCTTGTTCCTTTAAACAAGGATTCAATTCCTCTATTTCGTAATTTTTCTGAGTTCTCATTACAGTATATTGAAAAATACAATGGACCAACCACAAAATAGGCACCAGCTACAAAACTAACCAAACTGAAAATATTTTTGAGAAGTTTTTGGCATTTACTTCTAGTGCTTTTATATAACCTTCATAAAACAATAAACAAAAGGATCTGACAATGAAGTGTCAATACCTAGGGAATGGCCCATGGCATGGCCGTCTCTACTCACCCATGGCCGACTTTACTCACTAGGCCGGGGCATTGAAATATGGCAACACTGGTATCGGGCCGAGCTTTTGTTTGTTGTGAAGTCATTAGTGTAATCTTCCAGAGTGAAAAATAAGATTGGAAGGTGATTTTTAATGTGTTTCTAATTATTTACCCGCACAAACGAAACTATAAAGATAAAAAGATGCCTGCAAAGTGTGTAGTACCAGGTTGCAATAGCAATTGGGGCTTCCAAACAAGGAAATGGCAACATAACCTTCCAGAGTAACAACGAAGAGTGGAAGGTGATTTTTAATGTGTTTCTAATTATTTACCTGCACAAACGAAACTATAAAGATAAAAAGATGCCTGCAAAGTGTGTAGTACCAGGTTGCACTAGCAATTGTGCTTCCAATAAAGGACATAAACAGAAGTGGGTGACAGGTATTCCTCGTAAGGGCTGGTTATATTTATAAGAATAAAGACAATAATTTACAAACATTTCAAAGGATAACACCTATTTTAAACCACAATGTGGTACCTACAATGTTTTCTGGACCTCCCAAATATCACAGAAAAAGACAGTTAATAGAACTCATCTGGGCATGCCAACGAGGGCATGCATCTGGGCATGGCCGTCTCTACACTCTAGTCACAGTGTAGAGTCGGCCATGATCTGGGCAAAGAGTAGGTAACTAACAAGAGGAGACACCCGGCGGAATTCCTTTTATGTTTGCAATCCGCTCCCATTGACCTCGGACCTTTAAATTTGGGTGTGCAGTAGTTGCCAGATGTCTCGCAATACCTGAATTAGTGGGAAAAAGCAATGTTGCCATTTCCGTTTTTCAGTAATACCCTTACTTTTAATATGGCTTAAACGGCATGTATCCTGAAGGGATTGAAAATAAATAAATAATTTAAGTAAATTCTGTTTCATTACTCTATATGAACGATTGCACAACAGTTGTGATTTTTAAAGATCTGACCGTCAAAAAGTGCCAAACTAGGAAAATTTGGAGTAAAAATACCAATATTTTTTTGGGTCATGAATATTTTAGTGACAAGGAATATGGATCCTGAAACTTATCCTGTGATTTGTCTCTTCCAAATTATTGCCAAAAACTGGCCCATAAGTTGAACCAAATGCATCAAACAACAAAAAAAAAACTGTTTATTAATGTTTACTCACGTTTTCGCGACGTCTGTGACGTTTCGCAAAGTATAAATTATAATACCTATCTCTGACAACATCTTTTAAATGTTTGTCTATTAGCTGTCAGAGCACAGTTCGCTTATGTTTTACGCATGTTATTCAATGTATGGACCAGTTTCTTGCAATAAAAGGCAGCAAGGAACTAAAACACATATTAAGGAGGTGATAGCATATCTTAACAAACAAGCAGAACAAATTAATAAAACAAAAGTTTTTAAAAACACAATGATACAAATTGAAATCACAAACAAAACGCAATACGAAATCAAACGCAATGGCGGAGTGCGGACCACAAAACAGGTGCGGACAGCGGTTGGTCTTGGTTTGGCGTGGCACGTGGAATCGATGCGCCGTTGCCAATTCTTGTAGGTTTATCGTAAAAATCTCTAGGTCCATTACATTGTGTATGTTTGATTATATTTACTTCAGGAGAATTAGCAGATATAATATTAAGTAAAGATACCAGTAAATTTTTGTATTAATATATCACCGAACGAAAACGGATCTTACCGAATATTAAAATAAAAACAATATCGTAATGTGGTATGTTCCAATGGTGAAACGAAATCTTTTTTATTTTTTTTTAAATTCTGTGTCATCGGCATCGACTGCTGTGGTCATTAGCTTCAAATCTTTTTTCTGTCATAAAGTTATAATATTGACGTGGTATAATGACATAATAAAATATTAACCATCAGCAAACGCATCTTTGAATATTATGAATGAAAGTAAATTTAGATAAATACCTACTTATTTTGGTCAATAAAAAAAGAGTTAAAATATATCTAAATTATCAATATTGCGACGAAGTGTTTCTACTTTCTATCAATCTCCCAAATAATGACGTCGCAGGAAATGCGAATACAAATCTCAATGTGGCAACGCTTGACACCGAACTAGCTCGGGTCAGCTCGGGCGAATTCGAGGGCCTTTAAATTTGGGTGTAGCTCTATCTCTGTCTAATTTTATTCGCTCTGTCTGACTGTCTCCTCTTGTTAGTTACCTACTCTTTGATCTGGGCATATCTACGAAAAGATTTTATAGTGAAAGGGAATCAAGACCAGCAAGAATGGCTTCACAGTGACCTAATAGTGAATTTTTCTAGCTCAAGTGACAATTTACAAAGTAAATTGAGTGTTCATTTAAGTGGAAGTGGCGGCAGGAAACAGGTTGCGTTTATTTTTATTTTGTAGTGTCTGACTATGATGAACCAGACATCAGACGTAAGTGGTATTAGTAGTAGTAGTTCTAAAAAGTATTTTTCTTAATTTATTAACCCAGATGAACTCTAATACATATAAAATGTAATATTATTCTGAAACTATAGGCCAACTATTTGACAGCTAAGCCACGTTGCCACTTCTAAGGCTCCGGCCTAGTGTAGAGTCGGCCATGAATGGCCCCATCCCATTTAAGCAATGTACCAATTTTGCGGACGACATAAGAAAGAGAGTCGGTGAGAGAAATAGAGCTAGACAGGGGAAAAGCATGCATAAGAAAGAGAGGTCAGCGAGAGAGATAGAACTAGTCAGGGAAAAGCACAGCCTCCTCCTAACCAGCTATGTGGCGCGTCGGCAAACAGTGTTGCCACAGCCGACTTTTTTTTGGGAGCGCGAGGAGCGGATCAGGCAAAAAAAAGAGCGAGATATCGCTCTAAAGAGCGAGCATTAGCAACGCTGTCGGCAAATCTTCTACAAGCATCCCTGACTAGCGCTATCTCATTCTAGCCGCAAACGAGTGGACGCATGCCCCTTCCATAGGCATTGACACTTCATTGGATCTGTCCGATCTGTCTCTAGGCCTTTACGGAAACACTGATCTGGTTCCGGATAGATCAGTTATACGCATGGCCGTCTCTACTCAAGGCCGGAGCATGAAATATGGCAACACTGAATCTACGGGCCGTCATTTTGTTTGTTGTTAAGTCATTAGTCATGGCATTAGTGTAATCTTCCAGAGTGAAAAATAAGATTAGAAGGTGAATTTTAATGTTTCTAATCATTTACCTGCACAAACGAAACTATAAAGATAACAAGATGTATGCAAAGTGTGTAGTACCAGGTTGCAATAGCTTTTGGGCTTCCAAAGGAGGCATGGGACGGCCATGAAGGAGGACATAAACAGAAGTGGGTGAAAGGTATTCCTCATAAGGGCTGGTTATATTTATAAGAATAAAGACAATAATTACAAACATTTCAAAGGATAAGACCTATTTTAAACCACAATGTGGTACCTACAATGTTTTCTGGACCTCCCAAATATCACAGAAAAGGACAGTTAATAGAACTCATCTGGGCATGCATCTGGGCATACCTTGATATTGAAAGGGAATCAAGACCAGCAAGAATGGCTTCACAGTGACCTAATAGTGAATTTTTCTAGCTCAAGTGACAATTTACAAAGTAAATTGAGTGTTCATTTAAGTGGAAGTGGCAGCAGGAAACAGGTTCCGTTTATTTTTATTTTGTAGTGTCTGACTACGATGAACCAGACATCAGATGTAAGTGGTATTAGTAGTAGTAGTTCTAAAAGGTATTTTGCACAATGTGGTACCTACAATGTTTTCTGGACCTCCCAAATATCACAGAAAAATACAGTTAATAGAACTCATCTGGGCAAGCGAACGAGGGCATGCATCTGGGCATACCTATGAAAAGATTTGATAGTGAAAGGAATCAAGATCAGCAAGAATGGCTTCACAGTGAACTAATAGTGAATTTTTCTAGCTCAAGTGACAATTTACAAAGTAAATTGAGTGTTTATTCAAGTGGAAGTGAAGTGGCAGCAGGAAACAGGTTGCTTTATTTTTATTTTGTAGTGTCTGACTATGATGAACCAGACATCAGATGTAAGTGGTATTAGTAGTAGTAGTAGTTCTAAAAAGCATTTTTTTCTTAATTTATTAACCCAGATGAACTCTAATACATATAAAATGTAATAATTATGCTGAAACTATAGGCCCACTATTTGACAGCTAAGCCACGTAGCCACATCTAAGGCTCCGGCCTAGTGTAGAGTCGGCCATGATCCGGATCTAGATCAGTGTTTCCGTAAAGGCCTTCTGTCTCTCTGTTAGAGGTGTGTTGCGATTTGGCAAACTGCTACTTTGACACTGCTCCAATGTTGTCACAGTCCATGGCCGACTCTACACTAGGCCGGAGCCTTATAGATGTGGCAACGTGGCTTAGCTGTCAAATAGTGGGCCTATAGTTTCAGAATAATCATTACATTTTATATATATTAGAGTTCATCTGGGTTAATAAATTAAGAAAAATACTTTTTAGAACTACTACTACTACTAATACCACTTACATCTGATGTCTGGTTCATCGTAGTCAGACACTACAAAATAAAAATAAACGCAACCTGTTTCCTGCTGCCACTTCCACATAAATGAACACTCAATTTACTTTGTAAATTGTCACTTGAGGTATAAAAATTCACTATTAGGTCACTGTGAAGCCATTCTTGCTGGTCTTGATTCCCTTTCACTATCAAATCTTTTCGTAGGTATGCCCAGATGCATGATGCTTGCCCAGATGAGTTCTATCAACTGTATTTTTCTGTGATATTTGGGAGGTCCAGAAAACATTGAATGTACCACATTGTGCTTTAAAATAGGTCTTATCCTTTGAAATGTTTATAAAGTATTGTCTTTATTCTTATAAATATAACCAGCCCATACGAGGAATACTGTTCACTTGTGCTGTTCACCCCCTTCTGTTTATAACCTTTACTGGAAGCACAATTGCTAGTACAACCTGGTACTACACTCTTTGCAGTTACTGTTTATCTTTATAGTTCGTTTGTGCAGGTAAATGATTAGAAACACATTACAAATCACCTTGAAATGTTATTTTTACTCTGGAAGGTTATGTTCGGCCATGGTTGGGTATGTCCTCTATTCCTAGTACTACACACTTTGCAGGCATCTTTTTATCTTTATAGTTTCGTTTGTGCAGGTGAATGATTAGAAACACATTAATAATCACCTTCCAACCATATTTTCTGCTCTGGAAGAATACACATGACTTAACAACAAATAAAAACTCGGCCCGCTGATTCAGTGTTGCCATATTTCATGCTCCGGCCTAGTGAGTAAAGTCGGCCATGCACAGTCGCAACGTGCTCCGCTGTTTTTAAAATCGCAGCTCCATTCCGGAGCAGTTTTTCAGGCAGACCAGGGAGCAGCACAAAGGAGCAGCGTTCGCTCTCGCTCGGCGGCGGCGCAAGATGGGAACTGACAAACGACGGAGGGCGGGGCTTATTCTCTGGCAGGCAGTGTTGGTAATTTAGCGAATTTTCCGCTAAATCTAGCGGATTGGGAGCCCATTTAGCGGGAATAAATTTGCATTTAGCGGACAGCGGATTTTTTAGCGGATTAGATATCTGAGTTTAGCGAATTATCATAATTTTCAGTGAAGTATATAACATAAAGTAGACGATTAAAATTAACTTCATGTATTGCCCAATTTTATGTTCTGTGATCATAAACCCAATCTTATATTTATTTTCATACTTGACACATGACTAATGTGAATTTATCAATCCGTGCTATCCGGTTTCCGTACCAGTCACAAAACAATTCTTAGCCATCTGACAACTATAATGGGCACAGACCACAGAAATTCAACAAGTTGAATTTTCAATTCTGTGGTACAGGGTATATGGATTATGTCATTTATGTTATAAGTGATAGCCTATTTGGCTGTTAAACTGTTAAACAAGTTGTGTATTTCTAAAAAAATATATTTATTTTGTTTGAAGTTATAGTTTACATTTAGTTGTTTGAAGTTTAACATAGTACCTCATTCCAATGATCTCTTGCAAATAAAGCTAAACATTTTTAAAAGGAATTTTATTTATTTACATGGACTGTTGCTTGATAAATAACGCCTGTCGTAAATGATTATTTTTTAATTGGAGTATGATTCATCTAAAAATTCAACTTTATATGAATCACTGATGTCACTAACGAATTTTATAAATCACCAACATTTTTAAATTTTACATCCCGCCTTAAACATAAAACAAATTTCGAACTGTCATAAATAAAATGATACTTTATATAGAAGTATTGTTTGTAATTAATAAGATAAATAAAATTGTTAGACGATCCAATTATAATCAATTCAAGTTTAGCGGGTTCTAGCGGATTTGTTAGACGATCCAATTATTATCAGTTGAGGTTTAGCGGATTCTAGCGGATTTTAAGATGACATCTGGCGGAATTGCTCGTCAAACTGTTACCATCACTGCTGGCAGGGCGAAACACTTGTAAACAATATGACTTTCATAATGTATATTTTCCCGTTTTGCAATCTCCTGATCTTAATACATGGATTTTAGGTATGGTTATGGTATCGAATTAATGTAGAAGATCCAGACTTTCGATTTGTGAAAGCTAAATGCGATTTTATTCGTTGAAAAAAAAGATCTGTTACTAATTAGATTCGGTATGCACGGTGACTGGTGACACTTCAAAATGGCCCGTATATCCATCAACCAATCAGAAGCGTGATTTTTATTATATAATTATCAAGAGAAAAGAGACTTGTAAGGGTTAAAAGAAAACCTTTTTTTAAGGTGAAATTTGCTATATTAATTAAGCGAAAAGTAGTTGTGATATGGAATGGACGCATCGCAATGCAATTTAGGAGATATGCTGAAAAATCACTATTTTCGAGATAATATTGTCCCGAAACGATGATAAATGTGTACATGGCCGACTCTACACTAGGCCGGAGCCTTAGATGTGGCAACGTGGCTTAGCTGTCAAATAGTGGGCCTATAGTTTCAGAATAATTATTACATTTTATATGTATTAGAGTTCATCTGGGTTAATAAATTAAAAAAAAATGCTTTTTAGAACTACTACTACTAATACCACTTACATCTGATGTCTGGTTCATCATAGTCAGACACTACAAAATAAAAATAAAGCAACCTGTTTCCTGCTGCCACTTCACTTCCACTTGAATGAACACTCAATTTACTTTGTAAATTGTCACTTGAGCTAGAAAAATTCACTATTAGTTCACTGTGAAGCCATTCTTGCTGATCTTGATTCCTTTCACTATCAATAAATCTTTTCATAGGTATGCCCAGATGCATGCCCTCGTTTGCTTGCCCAGATGAGTTCTATTAACTGTATTTTTCTGTGATATTTGGGAGGTCCAGAAAACATTGTAGGTACCACATTGTGCAAAATACCTTTTAGAACTACTACTACTAATACCACTTACATCTGATGTCTGGTTCATCGTAGTCAGACACTACAAAATAAAAATAAACGGAACCTGTTTCCTGCTGCTACTTCCACTTAAATGAACACTCAATTTACTTTGTAAATTGTCACTTGAGCTAGAAAAATTCACTATTAGGTCACTGTGAAACCATTCTTGCTGGTCTTGATTCCCTTTCAATATCAAGGTATGCCCAGATGCATGCCCAGATGAGTTCTATTAACTGTCCTTTTCTGTGATATTTGGGAGGTCCAGAAAACATTGTAGGTACCACATTGTGGTTTAAAATAGGTCTTATCCTTTGAAATGTTTGTAATTATTGTCTTTATTCTTATAAATATAACCAGCCCTTATGAGGAATACCTTTCACCCACTTCTGTTTATGTCCTCCTTCATGGCCGTCCCATGCCTCCTTTGGAAGCCCAAAAGCTATTGCAACCTGGTACTACACACTTTGCATACATCTTGTTATCTTTATAGTTTCGTTTGTGCAGGTAAATGATTAGAAACATTAAAATTCACCTTCTAATCTTATTTTTCACTCTGGAAGATTACACTAATGCCATGACTAATGACTTAACAACAAACAAAATGACGGCCCGTAGATTCAGTGTTGCCATATTTCATGCTCCGGCCTTGAGTAGAGACGGCCATGATGTGTAGATTCCTCAAAAGAGAATTATTAGCACTATTGAACCATCCTTTCGCTAAAATATCGTACAATTGTTTTCTCGTTATCTGTCCTAAAGTTTAATAAAAAAATTAAATGCCGCAGGCGTTATGCGTTAACGCTCAAATTTTCAACAATTTTTTTCTCGTGATGAAAAAGGTAAATGTGAACCATCTCGTAAAGACTCATGGAGAATATGATATAGTACTTTGAAAAAAATCCCAGGATTATCTGTCCAGTCCCCTGGGAAGAGTTCAAAAAACAGATGAATCGACGCGTCCGTTTATGGTCTTTTCGCTCACAAAAACTTCGAAATCTTCCCTCGATCTGAACCGATTTCCACGATTCGCACTTTGAAATGTCGTCTCAACATTTCTCTCAACTCCCTATGCACGCATCGAAAATAGCCCTTTCCGTAACGTCTAACCCTTCTAAAAACCGAAAAAACCACACCCCTACCCTTCTAGGACCCGAAAAACTTTGTTAGAGAGAGATGAGAGATGGAGCTAGCAAGTTTTAATGTTATAGATTATTATACGCTTGAGAAAAAAAATTTAATCTGCATTTTCGTCTTAGAATTAAGTGAGGATTACCTCCTTCATTTTATCAGAAAGGTTAGGAAACAGGAAACACCCTGTATATAAATTTTTTTTTGTCTGCCATATAAATTATTTGATTATATTATTATCATTAAAACCTGAAAATACAACATATCTACAAAGTCCCAAGAAACAAAAAACGTTTGTGCTTTAATCGGATATTACATAAGGTAAATTTAAAAGTCACCTTTGTATTTCAAGCGAAAGGGCCTAGAAAATCAAGAATTTACAAAACAGACTGTGTTTATCGTTTTAACCCGAGCAGCACCAGCGTACGCTCGGAGTCGGAGCAGTCGGTGGCGGCGGCGATCACAAGCGGCGATATTTATCTGTTGATCTGTTCAGAGTTCCGATGTTGCGACTTGCCACGCTTGCTCCGAAAAAGCACTGCTCTTTGTCACAGCTCCGCGGCCGGAGCAGTATCAACGTGTCACTGCTCCTAAAGAATCGCAGTTTAGCACACCTCTACTCTCTGTCAATATATTGACAATTGACATGTCTTCACTCGGGCGCTCGGTTGCTTTCTGAGGTTGCGTTCAACGACGGCGACGTCCGTATTTGTATTCGTCAAACCATGGCCGACTCTACACTAGGCCGGAGCCTTAGATGTGGCAACGTAGCTTAGCTGTCAAATAGTGGGCCTATAGTTTCAGACCATGTTTCAGAATAATTATTACATTTTATATGTATAGAGTCATGGCCGACTCTACACTAGGCCGGAGCCTTAGATGTGGCAACGTGGCTTAGCTGTCAAATAGTGGGCCTATAGTTTCAGAATAATTATTACATTTTATATGTATTAGAGTTCATCTGGGTTAATAAATTAAGAAAAAAATGCTTTTTAGAACTACTACTACTAATACCACTTACATCTGATGTCTGGTTCATCATAGTCAGACACTACAAAATAAAAATAAAGCAACCTGTTTCCTGCTGCCACTTCACTTCCACTTGAATGAACACTCAATTTACTTTGTAAATTGTCACTTGAGCTAGAAAAATTCACTATTAGTTCACTGTGAAGCCATTCTTGCTGGTCTTGATTCCCTTTCACTATCAAATCTTTTCATAGGTATGCCCAGATGCATGCCCTCGTTGGCTTGCCCAGATGAGTTCTATTAACTGTATTTTTCTGTGATATTTGGGAGGTCCAGAAAATATTGTAGGTACTACATTGTGCAAAATACCTTTTAGAACTACTACTACTAATACCACTGACATCTGATGTCTGGTTCATCATAGTCAGACACTACAAAATAAAAATAAACGGGACCTGTTTCCTGCTGCCACTTCCATTTAAATGAACACTCAATATACTTTGTAAATTGTCACTTGAGCTAGAAAAATTCACTATGAGGTCACTGTGAAGCCATTCTTGCTGGTCTTGATTCCTTTTCACTATAAAATCTTTTCATAGGTATGCCCAGATGCATGCCCTCGTTGGCTTGCCCATATGAGTTCTATTAACTGTATTTTTCTGTGATATTTGGGAGGTCCAGAAAACATTGTAGGTACCACATTGTGCAAAATACCTTTTAGAACTACTACTACTAATACCACTTACATCTGATGTCTGGTTCATCGTAGTCAGACACTACAAAATAAAAATAAACGGAACCTGTTTCCTGCTGCCACTTCCACTTAAATGAACACTCAATTTACTTTGTAAATTGTCACTTGAGCTAGAAAAATTCACTATTAGGTCACTGTGTGAAGCCATTCTTGCTAGTCTTGATTCCCTTTCAATATCAAGGTATGCCCAGATGCATGCCCAGATGAGTTATATTAACTGTCTTTTTCTGTGATATTTGGGAGGTCCAGAAAACATTGTAGTTACCACATTGTGGTTTAAAATAGGTCTTATCCTTTGAAATGTTTGTAATTATTGTCTTTATTTTTATAAATATAACCAGCCCTTATGAGGAATACCTTTCACCCACTTCTGTTTATGTCCTTCTTTGGAAGCCCCAATTGCTATTGCAACCTGGTACTACACACTTTGCAGACATCTTGGTATCTTTATAGTTTCGTTTGTGCAGGTAAATGATTAGAAACATTAAAATTCACCTTCTAATCTTATTTTTCACTCTGGAAGATTACACTAATGCCATGACTAATGACTTAACAACTAACAAAATGACGGCCCGTAGATTCAGTGTTGCCATATTTCATGCTCCGGCCTAGTGAGTAGAGACGGCCATGATAGAGTTCATCTCGGCCATGGCCGACTCTACTCACTAGGCCGGAGCATTGAAATATGGCAACACTGAATCGGGGACCGAGCTTTTATTTGTCGTTAAGTCATTAGTGTAATCTTCCAGAGCAAAAAAGGAGATTGGAAGGTGATGATTTTTAATGTGTTTCTAATTATTTACCTGCACAAACGAAACTATAAATATAAAAAGATGCCTGCAAAGTGTGTAGTACCAGGTTGCACTTGCAATTGTGCTTCCAATAAAGGACATACCAACCATAACATTCCAGAGTAAACAATAAGAAGAGTGGAAGGTGATTTTTAATGTGTTTCTAATTATTTACCTGCACAAACGAAACTATGAAGATAAAAAGATGCCTGCAAAATGTGTAGTACCAGGTTGCACTAGCAATTGTGCTTCCAATAAAGGACATACCAACCATAACATTCCAGAGTAAACAAGAAGAGTGGAAGGTGATTTTTAATGTGTTTCTAATTATTTACCTGCACAAACGAAACTATAAAGATAAACAGATGCCTGCAAAGTGTGTAGTACCAGGTTTCACTAGCAATTGTGCTTCCAATAAAGGACATAAACAGAAGTGGGTGAACGGTATTCCTCGTATGGGCTGGTTATATAATAATAAAGACAATACTTTACAAACATTTCAAAGGACAAGATCTATTTTAAAGCACAATGTGGTACCCATCTGGGCATGCATCTGGGCATACCTACGAAAAGATTTGATAGTGAAAGGTAATCAAGACCAGCATACCAGCAAGAATGGCTTCAAAGTGACCTAATAGTGATTTTTTCTAGCTCAAGTGAAAATTTACAAAGTAAATTGAGTGTTCATTTAAGTGGAAGTGGCAGCAGGAAACAGGTTGCGTTTATTTTTATTTTGTAGTGTTTGACTACGATGAACCAGACATCAGATGTAAGTGGTATTAGTAGTAGTAGTAGTTCTAAAAAGTATTTTTCTTAATTTATTAACCGAGACATGGCCGACTCTACACTAGGCCAGATTTGTTCGAAAATTTAAAATTAAATGAAAACTACCAAAAATTGATATTCATAACCTTATATCATTAGAAAGGTTGTCAAATTCTACGTTTAACCGTATACAAAAATTAGGCATTCCCATTTGAAAAAGTCAAGTTATCGCTGATCGAAGTTTCCTTAATTAATCGACCGATTTCTCCAAGCATTAAACGTAATTTAAATTTGATAGTCTCATCATAGCTGGAGCATTTTATATGCTTATAGTAATGCGGCAAAGTCACAGCCTTGCAAATTTTATAATCTCTGCGATATTCAATTTTTTCCTGATATCTACTTATCCTGAAAATGGTGATTTACACCTAAACGGTTCGCTTTAAGTCCCATGTATGATACATAAAGTCACACTAGAATTCGCCAAGGAATCTGAATATGCAATAATATATACGAGGTGTTCCATTTAAAAAAACAACTTTGATACATTTCGTGTTTTGGAACACCCTGTATAACATGATAATATTTTTAAAATGTAGCCTTTATGGGTCTCTATCCATCCGAAATCATTATTTTCTTTTTTATCAAATACTTTAGCCATAATGCTCCATGTCGAATGACGTGAATAACCCTGTATAGGTCGTACTGTCTGTGGAACCTTCAATACATTGATCCCAGAAGTTTTAACAGCAGAAAATTCCACAATCGGATAGTTGGATACAACATACAGCCTTGTCTGAAATCATGAACAAAAATTAAAATTAATTTTTGATGGTGATCTTGGAGGCCAGGTCGTATCCGATCGATGCTAGAATTTTCCTGGCGGGTATTTGATCTACAAATGATCTTGATCGTCAAGGTGAAAGTAAATTTCAATATCACCTACGGTGCCAATATTTCTTTTTTGTGAGAAATAAAGTATACTACTAATAATGCCTGAGACAACTTTTGTGTAACATACCTAATGACCATACCAATACCGTTTTTGGAAACTTCGAAGGCCATATCACATTTAAAATCAAAATATAAACAGCTTATTTTTTATTATGTTATTGAAGCGATATGTTTCTGTCGTAACGCGACTTGGCAGTCGTTACCGAAAATACACTTTCAAAAAGTGCTGTGGTAGCAGGAACAGGGTTCCTAATAGTCCAGTACACTATGTGTGAATTCTATGTTATAATCCGGCAAGTAAGAATCCCCAAGAATGTCTGGAAATCAGATCCAAACATGCGATGTCAAGTGTTTATTGCCTAAATTATCATTTCAAGCTGCCAACTGGCTACTTTTAAGTTGCAATGGGTTGATAGGGCAACTCCTTTAAATAGTAATATAAAATTCCATAATTGCACTGGACTATAGCTGACGCGTTCACAGATGGCAGCGGACAGTAACCACGCTAATGCTGCATGCGACTGTTTATGTGCAGTCTATCTTGGGATTGAATATACTGTAGTTTAGTACGGGGCTTGGCCTCGTAGACACGTGACTTGAGATCACTGGCAGTTCCTGAACTTTTGAAAGGGGGGGGGGGGGGGAGAGGCAAAATTTTAAATAAATAAAAAATACTAGAGATTGTTGAGGCCGCAGCTGCACCCTTCACATACAGTTTCCATAGTTATTTCTTAAAAGTTTTTTCTAGCTAGAATCGCAAAAAGTCACTGCTTAAGAGTGTTTTGCTTATTCCTCATCACAAAATGTTTCTAAGAGTTTTTTACTTAGCATCCCCCCTAACCAAGAAAAAGAAATCGTCTAGTTTGGGATCGAAGCATAGATCAAATACGTCAGCGCAACCTACTCCACCAAGTAGCCGCCTCCATCTTTTAATCAAAACATTATATTTATTCATTAGTATCTACTTATTTTAATCTTTGTAATATTATTTATGATTTTCTGAATTTCAATTTTGTGCTCTAAAGAAATTCGGCCAAAATTCACTCTAAGCAACGCGTTTACCCAATTATCAATTTTAAATAATAGGTTAGAATCACAAAACATATACACAGTTAGAATCGCCGATGTAAACAACGCATAGCGTCTCGAACAAGAGAAGGTGACTGAGGCGGGTCTGCAGGAGCGGCCTCTGGTCCGAGTGTTCATATGTCACCGATAACTTTTTGGTTTTCATTGGACATTTTCAAAGTCACAGGCACGCGGCATTGCACCTTAAGGGGCCTGGGTACACGCATTTACACATTACATAATGTGCCAGTCATCCGGGCCTGGACGGACGAGCCGATTTGCGTGACATCTAGAATTCAGACGTCCAGAAGTTTCCAGAACCGACGGTAGCGGCGGTTAGGGTTCTCGGCGTTCACAGGCATCTATATAAGCCGCCGCCAGGCAGCGACAGGCAGTCAGATGTTTTGTGGCAGTCAGTGCTCGATAGTAATACGCGACGACGGCGACGTTCCAGTGGCGCGCGCGAAATAAATGAACTGTGACATAAATTAGTGAAGTTAAGGACCAATATAAATTAGTGTAGTGACTTTAGATGAATTAGACTGTTAAGTATTAGGCTAGGCGTAGTGTACATAGTTAGTGAAAATAAATAGTGAAATCCGTACCAAGTGTTTCCTTGCCCAATCGGACAAAAGACTTGTAACAGTGGTGTCAGGTGTGGGGTAGACTGATTGATTGGGCAACGTGGTACGGACAGTTAAGTGAATAGACTGTCAAGATGGTGAGATTCAGTGAACTGAAGGTTGCGCATTTAAGGAGAGAGCTCGATGAACGCGGTGCCGATATCAGCGGGCTGAAGGCCGTTCTCCAGGATCGACTCCGACAAATAATGATTGAAGAGGGTGAGGATCCAGATACCTTCGAATTCGAGTCACCTGAATTCGAGTGGGCCAAGAAGCTCGAAGCAAAAATCGAAGCAAGCTCCAAACAGTCGGAATCTGCTCGACTGTCGCTCGAAGCAAGCTCTAAACAGTCTCTCCTCGAGATCACTGCTTTAAAAAAGGACATCCAAGAGAGAATCGGCACCAGAATTGACACCTTAGAATCGAAGATGGAAGAGCAAAGAGAGGATCTCAAGAGGGGATTGGAAAAACAAAACGAAGATCTCAAGAGGGAATGGAAAAACAAAAAGAAGATCTTGAGAGGGGGTTGAAAAAACAAAACGAGGATCTCAAGAGGGGATTGGAGAAACAGAAAGAAGATCTGCGAGACAACATCCGACGCCTGGACGTGGAGATGGACAAGCTGCGAATGGAGCTTCAGGCTGCAAGCGTAACGATACCAAGTGACCTGAAGGCAGGAGGTTCGTGCAGGCCGAGACTGAAACCTCCTCAATACGATGGGAAAACATCCTGGGAGAATAGGCTCGTTCAGCATATTTTTTTTATTGCATATTCTAAAAGGGCGTATTGAGTTTAGCAGCTGTGCAAAATTTCAGAATTTTCTGAGCTCGATTTCATATTCTAATAAATTATCAAAGTGCTGCAAATTGAAAACGCGCGACACTTGCGAGTGTGCGACGGTGACGTCACTACACCTCTCCGACCGGCGCGGCGCGGCATCTTGGCCACGCATTGTACGGGTGCTTGGTAAATAATAACGCTGCGGCGCATCCTACTTGCTATGCAAGCTTTGCGAACTGCATACGCGTGTATTGGATAATTTATTTAATTGTTTCATCGACACTGAATACTTACCAAGCTATTTGAATTCGTTGATACTGAGTATAATAATGGAAGGACAGATGAAGAAAAATTATAAATATTGTATTGTTCCCCAGTGTGAAAATACGACAGTGACCACTCCTGATGAATTTTTTATTGGTTTGTCACGAAATATAAAAATCAGGAAATTGTGGCAGAGAGTTATGCGTAGGAATGAATTTGTGAGCGATAAGTCAACAAAGTACTCTGTGAGGACCATTTTAATATAAGTATTTTTATAACTAAGTGCATTGTATTATTATCAAGAATCCGCATTTGTGAATGCCATTCTAAAGGTATGTTGACGTCAGTTGTTAGCAGATTTTGCTGGTACTGGTACACTAAAACGTAAGAAATACAAGCAGATTTTTCTAATCCAAATTCTGAACTAATCATATACCTAACAATTATAAAAGCATTGGGGAAATCAATTCTCATTGATATGTGGAACGTGTAAAAGGCTGTTTTCAGTCCTTTGATGTAACCAAAATTCATATGTATTTTGATTAAGTAGAAAAAATTGTTTTATATTATATTATCTAGTTATTTGTGTCTCACATTTCTGTATTTCTATATTTTGGGTAGAAAATCGTGGATACTTAGCCTACAAAGTATCCCTACTTCAAATGTGTATCTCACTCTTGTATATTTTGTTTAAATTTGAGGAAGATGTTGAAAATTACATGTGTTACAAATTAATGAAAGATGTAAAACCCAAGATGAAACCGGAAGTAGTTCCCCACATTTTTGTTTGTCAAAAAGACCAACAAGCCTTACACGCTAGAGATCCTCGGAATGTTTTCCTTAAGACAACGAAAATGAGATTTAGATGAACCTAGTACCAGCACAACAAAAATTCGATGTTCGTCACCAAGCAGCGTCTAGCACGAATGTTTCGCAAGTAGAACTAGAATGTACTGAAGACAACGAGAGGGGGAAGGTTGGAAGACAGATAAGTGAGTCCAAGTCATTATAAAGGCCAAAGTTATATCAAAATATGTTGAGTGCAATATACTAAGGCAGCCACTAAGAGAAGGCAGAAACAAATGCCATTAAAACATATCCCAAAATAATGTTACTCCTTAACCAGTGGTTCGAGTTCGGATCATCCAACAAGGAACTTGTAGAAAAGCGAACTGCTTTTCTTATACAAAATAATCCGAAAATTTATATCGGGATACCCAGTCACTCATTTTGAGTTTTGAGAACTACCGATAAAATGACTGTAGATGAATCTGGATTTTTGAATGTGTTAGAAAAAAAACCACCCGATCAAACAAAACGTAGCGCCAACCAAAGCACTTGAACGTATTATAAACGTATGCTGGGCGCTGTCGCTGTACAGCCGCCAGCCGGTCTGGGCTCGCCGACAGACCCAATGACGTCACAACGATGTATTTTGAGCGCATGAAATATTTTAATCTTTGAAGGCGCGTAACTTTTTCAATTCTCATCCAATTAAGTTAAACATTTTTTTGTATGTTACATGTAAGTAATACTCCATGAAAATGCGCATAAATATGGTTATTGGAATTTCACTGAACGACCCTATTACCTTCTCCAGTTAGAAGCGGCCGCAAACGCAAATGGTTGGTTACCTGGTGAGAAGGCGACAGCTTCGACGTTAGCACTGAGAGGCAAAGCTACAGATGTTCTTCAGACGCTATCACCGACAGAACGAGGGGACTACGAACAGCTAGTCAGACATCTGGAAATGAGGTTTGGTCAAGCCAGATTCGGTCACGTCTTCCACGCTCAGCTGAACAATCGCTCCCAACGACCAAACGAGACGCTGCAAGAATTCGAAGCAGATATAGCCCGCTTGGTTCGACTGGCATATCCGACGGCTCCACAAGATCTAATGGAGCGACTAGCTATGGAGGTATTTGTGGGTGGTCTTCATAATGCCGAAATGCGTCAAGCTGTAGCTCTCGCACATCCGGAACGTCTGGTGGATGCGCTAACCAGAGCTTTAGAATTTGATTCGGGAGTGTGAAGGTAGGACAGATGTGGCGGCCCTAGTTGAGGAACTGCGGCGGGTTATTAGTAGTCCCTTCCAAAGAAGAAAAGAGGATCCGCTGCTAAGTCGGGTCGAAGAGCAGAGGCGATGCTCCTGCCGCGTCCGGAAGAGCTCAAAAAGAACTGCTCGTGTGGCCTACGCTGGGCAGCAGGCGACCAGTCTGTATGTGGATGGCTTCGTGGACGGCAGGTAGAAGCTGATGCTTCTGGATACGGGTGCGACGAAGACCATCGTGCGACCTGATGTGCTCCAGAAGAGTGCTGATGTAAGACCAACAAGATGGCGGCTGCGCACTGCTACCGGAGAGCCCGCAAGCATCCATGGGGAAGCCGACATACAGCTCCAGTTTGGAAACACCAAGATCAAACATCGAGTTTTGGTAGCCGACATCGAGAACGAGGTATAGTTGGAATGGACATCATGGACACCTATGGATTTGTAACGAAATTTTGTTAATTTCGTTACACGTCGTCTGTGACTCCTTTTATAGATCAATTCTTACAGAATGATATCCTATTGACAGGTAAATATATGTTCCTCCCTTATGCTTTGCCGTTACGCTATTAAAAGAACCACTTTTCCGCGCCTATTTGTTCTCTAGCCTGACTGGACTATATCTGGTTCTGATACGCAGACCGCAGACGCGACCAGGCAACACCTTGTCGTAAGGGTTGCCAACGAGAGAAGAATTATTACTCAGGGTTGCCAATGTAGGAGAAGTTAATAAATATGACTATTGCGTTATTTATAAAAGTTAACCTTGCAAAGTTGTTAGTTTCATTCTCTTAGTGCATTTTTCGTTCCCTATTATGAGTTTATTTCATTAATAATAGTAATTCTGTCCCAATTTGCAATTAAGACTATAATTACTTTGAGGTTGGGTTGGTAGTAATAAATTGCTGTTGGCAACACTGCCTCCCTTGCGGATTGTGAGATTTGACAGTTGTCTATTGCAAAGTTGTGAACAGATATGTTTTTTTGGAGTTTCCGGTGTGAGTTTATAAATTAGCTCGCTGACGACTTCTAGATCCCTCTCGATTCCGACTTCAGCAGCAACAGGTCGGTTCTGTCCTTTTGGCCTTCCGCCATTTTCATGAAATAGTGACAATTTCATTGCCGTGGGGTTCACTTTGAAGTTTATTCACTCTCCTTTCGCGAGATCTATATTGGAAGAACCTAACCCAATAACACGGGCAATTATTTGTGAAAATTCTGCCATTCCGACATTTTGTAGTGCACTGTGGAACCAGCGAGTGATTTCGTATTTTGCTAGCATTTTGCTGTTAATATCGAACCTTTAGTCTCTAGACTCGATATTGTTGATTTAGTTTCTTTTTCTAGTTTGGTTGTGAATGCCATACTGTGTTATATGTGTTTTTCAGCTCAAGTGTGTGCATCTGCTTCCCGAAGGAACTGACCTGGTGCTGATGTCAATCTAAAGGAATACACGCCCTTTTCCACCTACTTCTAGACCCTGGAAGGATTCACAGGAGTGTGACTACAAGCTGTTCCTGCTACTTTGGATATAGAAGGTACGTAAAATCTGCTTATTTCAAATTTGATCGCCATTTTGGCAGCTATCGAGCTATTTTACGTACTTTCGCATCTAGAGTTTGTGGTCACCTCCAAGTGTGACCTTCATTTTTTTTTGTTGCTCTTTTGTACATTTTTGAGAGAGAGAGAGAGAGAGAGAGAGGAGCACACCTTTTTTATTTGGTAGAGTTCTGTGTAAAAATTTGCTTAGTTTATTGTTTCCGCCATTTTGGGCAGCTAATGAGCATTTTTGCATAGGTGTCTAACCTTCTTCAGTTTTCTTTGTACCTCGTACAATTTTAGAGAGAGAGAAGCACCTTTCTTTATTTTGGTATAGTTTTGATAGTTTTGAGTGTGCTCACACACATTTTGCAAATTTTGAGCTGTAATTTTGCTGTACGAATTTGACAAATTTTCCATCTTTACAATCGATACAGCCTACCGAAGTACATCTATGTGAGACTGAACGTACTCATAGATTTTGTTTGTTTTGGAGCCATAGTTTTAACATTGAGAGTATTTATTGAAGTATAGTTGCTCGTACCTTGCAACTACTGTTCATATAGTTTCAATTTTCTGGATTATTTGTGATATTTGATTTTGAGTCATTTTAATGAATATTTGTGGGCTTGATAATTTTTTTTGTGGCTGCATTACCTTTCAAGATTCTAAATTTCTGGAGCACTAGAGCCGGCAGCAACTTAATAGAATCATAGCCTTGATTTCTTCTTAAATCAATTAAACTGATTTGAACTTAAGTGAACTATAGCCTTGCTCACTTCAAGACTTTTGGTTTTAATTTTATTTTAAGTATTAGACTTGAAAGGCCTATCAAGTATCTAGGTTAGGTGATACTTTGTTGATGCGTTATTGATACTTTATTTTAAAATTATATTCCTTTTTACATATGCAGATTCAATTGTGAACCATTGTGGGGAGATATCTGCTATAGCTTTGTGTTTAACTTTTAAGAAATTTTTAGTATAGAATTTAAGCAATTTATAAGGGATCTTTGTTAAATTTAAGTAGATATTGTTTCAACTAACTTGTTGGGGGCTTTTAACTGTTCAATTCAAAGCCAAGTAGTACGCCTGAGCTTGCATAACGTTCTACATCCTGGGGTTTCGCCATAGAGGGTCCAGACACTAATCCTTCTTTTGTTTATACTTTGCATGACGGCGGCCGGAAGTGGTAGCCGAGCCAGACCCAGATACCCCTCAGCCTGAAAAGGGGGAAGTCAAGCAGGAGTGGTCTGGCCTAGGGAACCTGAAGAGGCTGCCAGTCATCAAAGAGGACCCTCTGAAGGAGCTGTTAGAAGGAGCCCACGAGCCGACCTAGGAGGAGAAGACAACGTCGTTTAAGCAAGCCAGGTTGTATCGCTCATCTAAGCCAGCAGTCCCCTTTTACAAACTGTAATATAAGTCACAACTCACTATTTATTTAATTATATTTTAGAAACAATATACTTGTTACTGTTTAATTCTCTTTTGAATTTTTCTACACCCATCCCTTCAGTGTTTCTAGAGAGGTTGGGTAATTTCACTAACTTCCTTGGAGTTTGGAGGTGAAAACTCCTGGCGCCCTTTTTCTTGAAGTTTTTGAACCTTAGAGTAATCTCGAGTTAAAAGTTAGTGATTTTGCCTGACATCTCTTATAAGAGGAAAAGAATAAGTTGCCAAGGATTCACGACCCACCGTAAGTAAACTGAGCAGCCCAAAGGCACCCCAGTTCTGCCAGCTTGAAGGTCTCAACTTAGTTGAAACTTTCAATCCAGCTTTACAGATTCCAACTGGACCTGAGACATGGTACCCTGCTAGTCCAAGAGAAAGAGGTAGTCCTCCACCGACGTCAAGAAGAGGCTGTCCAGGTGGTGCTCTTAGAAGAAACTATCATCCCAGGAAGGTGCGAGGTGGTGATCAAAGCCTGCCTGATTGATGACGCTGATCAAGGGGGCGTCATGTTGTTTGAACCTAAACCGGATGATGAGCTGATTGGCTGTGGCATCGCCATTGGAAAATGCCTGGTACGAACGAATGATGCAGTTCCGGTGAGGTTGCTGAACGCGAATGGCTTTCCGGTACACCTCAAGAAGGGAACACCACTGGGTTGTTGTTCTCCAGTCTCATCGGTGGTGAAAACTGTAAACGCATCAGATCAACGGAATGAGCGGCTGCATGAGAAGCTGAGTGAGCTGGTGGCTGATTCGTCGAAAGGCTTGAACAGGGAACAACAGAAGAGGCTGAGGGTATTCATCACAGAACTCCAGGATATCTTCGATGTTGGCATTGGAAAGAAGGGGAGGACAAATGTGGTCCGACATAAGATCCGCACGGTCGATGTACCACCTATTCGGCAACCACCAAGGAAGCTACCATTGGCCAAGCGAGAAGAAGCGGATAGGATCATCAAGGAAATGGAAGAAGAGGGAGTGATCGAGTAATCAGCGAGTCCTTGGTCATCGCCGGTCGTACTCGTGAGGAAGAAGGACGGGTCGACACATTCTGCGTGGACTATCGGCAGCTCAATAATGTAACGAAGAAGGACAGCTACCCTCTGCCAAGAATTGACGACACCCTGAACACTTTGGCGGGTTCTAAGGTGTTTTCTACGCTTGATTTGGAGAGCGGCTACTGGCAAGTCGAGATGGGCTCAGGGGATAAGGAGAAGACTGCGTTCACCGTCGGCTCGGGGTTATGGCAGTTTACGGTTATGCCGTTTGGGCTGTGTAATGCACCAGCTACATCTGAGAGGCTCATGGAGACTGTCTTGGGAAACCTGCTTGGTCTACCTAAACGACATCATCGTGGTTGGGAAATCGTTCGACGATCACCTCAAGAACCTGGAACAAGTATTTAAGAGGCTGCGCCAATCAGGCCTCAAGCTGAGCCCCAAGAAGTGCCATCTGTTCCAGAAGAAGGTGCAATATTTAGACATGTGGTTTCCCAAGAAGGCATAGCAGTGGATCCTCAGAAGGTCGAAGCAGTAAGAGGATGGCCGGTACCTAGGAACAAACATAACGCAAGGTCTGTGTACATACTGCCGTCGATACGTGGCTGGATTTGCTACCATCGCCAAGCCGCTGACTAGGCTTACGGAGGAAGGCCGCAGGTTCCAGTGGGGGAGTGACTGCCAGCAAGCTTTCGACCTGCTGAAGAAGGCTCTCTCGACGGCTCCAATGCTAAGCTATTCTTTACCTACTGGCAAATATGTGTTGGACACCGATGCGAGCAACGTGGGCATAGGTTCAGTTCTGTCGCAGATACAAGATGGTCGAGAGGTGGTGATTGGCTATTCCAGCAAGACGCTATCTAAGCCCGAGATAAACTATTGCGTCATTCGGAGAGAATTGCTGGCCAACGTCAAGTCCGTGGAGCATTTTTACAAGTACTTGTACGGGAGGAAGTTCCTGCTGAGGACGGACCATACATCCCTGACATGGCTACTTCGGTTCAAGAATCCAGAGGGTCAGGTAGCCAGGAGGACATTGAACACCGTGCTGGCAAGTCTCATGGGAATGCGGATGCACTTTCGAGGAGACCGTGTCCCGACGACTACGCTCACTGCAACCGAGCCGAGACGAAGGACGCCATCACCAAGAGAACCACCGTTGTCGATGACCGCTGGCAGCCTACCGAACTCCAGAAAGACCAAGAAGAGGATCCCTGCCTGAAACTGATCATCGAGTGGAAGAGGGAAGATCGACGACCGAGTTGGCAGGAGGTTTCACCTTACTCGCCTACCGTCAAGTCCTACTGGGCTCATTGGGACAGTCTGGTGATGGAGGATGGCATCCTGCGACGAATACTCGAGGACAAGGAAGGGACCCAGGAAAGAAGACAGGCCATGGTGCCTAGGAACCGCGTGGCCGAGGTACTTGGGGAGATTCACAGCGGAACCAGTGGAGGTCATCTGGGCGTGGCCAAGACCCTGGAGAAGGTTCGAGAGCGGTTCTACTGGTTTAGGTGCAAGGAAGACGTCAAGGAATGGTGCAGGAAGTGTGCAGTTTGTGCCACCAGCAACGGTCCACAGAGACGTAAGAAGGCTCCTATGCGCCAATACAATGTAGGTAGCCCTTTCGAGAGGATCGCTATCGACGTAGCAGGACCTTTCCCGGAGAGCGAAGCTGGGAACAAGTATATCGTCGTTGTGATCGACTACTTTAGCAAATGGGTCGAAGCTTACGCTCTGCCAAACCAGGAGGCCGCAACTGTTGCTGATTCTCTGGTCAAGGACTGGATTTGCCGTTTTGGAGTTCCGCTCGAGCTGCATTCGGACCAGGGAAGGAACTTCGAGTCTGCGCTCTTCCAGAACTCATGCAAAACTTTGGGAATTAGGAAGACTCGGACCACGGCGTTACATCCTCAGTCGGACGGCATGGTGGAGAGGATGAACAGGACGGTGAACCACTATTTGGCCAAGGTTGTCTCCGACCACCAACGAGACTGGCACAGCTGGCTCCATCTGTTCCTGTTGGCGTACCGCTCGGCAGTCCATGAAACCACGGGAGAGACACCACCCAGTATTGTGTTTGGGCGAGAGCTCCGGCTACCCTGTGACCTCATGTTTGGCTGCAAACCAGGGGACGATGTGGCAGGCCTTAAGGAGGGGGCAGTGTGCCAGTCCGGGCCTGGACGGACGAGCCGATTACATGCGATTCATTCATTGGTCTGTACCTTACGCAAGTTGTGCAGTGATTCATCAGTGAACTAAAGCGCGGTTGATACAAAATTACCTCATGCAAACATAAAATCTATCAAAACCCAATCAACCGAATAATTAGCCTCAATTTTGTCGTATCTGCTTTATTTGGGATATACCTACGTTACCTGAAGTCGACTACATTTTTGGATAATCATTTATATATTATCTATATAATTAATTAATATTTTTTAGTACTTATGCGAGCATAGACTTTTTTCATAAATATATAAGGAAGGAATAAGAAAAGCGAAATCATTAAGTTTTGAGCTACATTTTCTTCCACCTTTGTCCATTACATTTTGACGTGATAACGAGGTCAAGTTACAAACGTTTATGTGACGTCATTAAAAATGACGTTAGTGCGACGTCATTCATTCGGCATATGACGAACGTGACCAAAATTCACCACAATTCGACGTCATAATGACGTACGTCTCCTTGCTGGGTCCGGGCCTGGACGGACGAGCCGATTTGCGTGACATCTAGAATTCAGACGTCCAGAAGTTTCCAGAACCGACGGTAGCGGCCGTTAGGGTTCTCGGCGTTCACAGGCATCAATATAAGCCGCCGCCAGGCAGTCAATAGAGGGCAGTCAGTGCTCGGTAGTAATACGCGAGGACGGCGACGTTCCAGTGGCGCGCGCGAAATAAATGAACTGTGACATAAATTGGTGAAGTTAAGGACCAACATAAATTAGTGTAGTGACTTTAGATAAATTAGACTGTTAAGTATTAGGCTAGGCGTAGTGTACATAGTTAGTGAAAATAAATAGTGAAATCCGTACCAAGTGTTTCCTTGCCCAATCGGACGAAAGACTTGTAACAATATGTATTTGCCATGTAAAACACGGATTCTCATTTCCAACACAACTCACTGTTTTTCAAGTTGCATACACATACATGCTATTTCAGAGGGTGATAGTTAAGACCTTAATGAAAGACAACTCTGAGCGATTTTCTCAAAAAAGTTTTTTAGCGTTCAAAAAAACTCGCAATGCAAAATCATACGTTCTACAAATGTCTGTAGTTTAACAACCAAACACGATATCAAAACAAGGCCAATTCAGTGACATAGCGCAGGCTTTCTTCTTCAATTTGTTCTTTGAGTCATTATTGTATGTTTAAAGGTAACGTCAGGAGCTTCGAAATGCGAAACTCATTTTTATGGCGACTTTTGTACCTTTGGACTTACCTCCCCTCATATTATACTCATACTGGAGAAACGGAACAGGTGACCTCGCCTCCTCGCTAACACGAGGATACGAATTTTCTTGGATTCTCAATTTCGCGCGCTATACAGGGTGAGTTTTTAGTAACGGCTCGGTCGATAAAAGTTGTAGCCACGGATAAGCTCCTTGCTCAGAAAATATTTAGATTTGTCCATAACTACGTGGTGATGCAAACATGCATTTTTTTAAATGAGACACCCTATATATTATTTCATATTCAAATTCTACTAAGGATTTGCGTTCTTTCAATATAGCGTATTGTTACATTATACAGGGTATTTCAGTTGTGATCATTTTTATATCCAAATCGCTGTCAAATAAACGTACTGTATATCAAAAAGTGATGAATCAAAAATAATTTTTTTACACGGATGAATACAAAATGTTCGAATATGCGTTGCGGGCTTTCTTTATAGCCGATTTTAAAACTAGAGGATATTTCTAATCTTTCCATGTAAAAAAATAATGTTTGATTCATTACTTTTTGACATACAGTACGTTCATTTGACAGCGATTTGGATATGAAAATGGTCAGAACTTTTGAAATACCCCGTATAATGTTATAATACCTTATATTGTGAGAAGAGAAATTATTAGTAGAATCTAAAAATGGGATAATATATAGGGTATCTCATTTAAAAAAATATATGTTTGCATCACCACGTAGTTATGGGTCGCTCAGTTATTTTCTGAGCAAGAAGCATATCCGTGACTACAACTTTTATGTACAACTTGTTTCGCTGTACAGTAGTGGAGTTATCGACCGAGCCGGTACTAAAAACTCACCCTGTATATCCTAGACCCTTAAGGAGGAACCGCCCCTGCTGAAGGTACTCCCATACAAAAAAATCACAAATCGATAAGTTGGGAGACCGAGGTCATAAAACGTCACCACATATCGAAAATAGCCGATTTGGAAACAGGCGGCAAAGATGAGCCATATAGATGCTCTGGCGGTATGTACCGTGGCCCCATCTTGCTGGAACCACAAATCTTGAATATCCACGCTTCTTTTTAGTAATTCAGGTATGAAAAGGTATTCAACATATGAATGTAACGTTCCGATGTTTCTGTAGCGGTAACCGAATTTTCTTCAAAAAAAAAAAAAAAAAATATGGGCCAATCGCCAATAATGCCAAGCCACATACCACGCGTTGCTCTAGCGTCCACTGCTCCATGGTAGCAAGTGGCAACCAGAGGTACAGTCTGTGGTGGCAACTGAGAAAGTGAAATGCTTCGAGTCAAGGAATGGATTGTAATAAACCGCGGACCCCTCCCTTTTCTAATGGCCGAATACTGTCCAAAGAAATAACACTTAGTTCCTATGCCCCACCCTGTATTATAACATACGTCGATGCCAGAAATTATCTCTCAAAGTTTTCGGGATTCGTCCGTATATTACTCAAAGCATACTTTTCAAAAGCTGCACTGCAAGCAACTCGTCGATATCTCTATTGTATGCACAACAAAGCTAGGAGAGAGGTTGGAAAGTTAAAAACCAATGTTATAAACAAAGCTACAAATGTTCTTGACACTTGTTGAAAAAAGTGTCAGCGACATGAACTCAGTGACCCTTTCTCCTGGCTACGAGCCTGCAGACATGCCATTTTTGACTGAAAGAAGGATAATAGGACAACATGAATATATAAGTGAAAAATCTTTATTTCTCGTATATTCTTACGCTGTTATAAAAGTACAATATGATCATTATTCTAAAAAATCACATTTCGAAGTTAAGATGCAACATGGAATGTACGATTTTGTCTATTTTGCGCTTCATATTCGTAATACCACCAGATAATAATGTTTTAAACAGAACTTTCACTGGTACATTACAGGTTTATGTGAAAAATACAGTTAACAGACAAATAACCATAGTCATATTCAAATCTTTCTTTACACGTAAAGAGTTATATTAGACCTATAATATGCTATTAAATGACATATCCAGATAATTGATAGCTTAGTTTGTCACCGATTTGAAACAGCTCGTTATAAGGGAGACAGTAGATGTATCTTTTTATCCAAAATACTGGCAATATATATCTAAAAAAACTTATTGTGCCATGGTACGAGGGTTTATTGATTTCTGGACATTGTTTATTAAAACATTTGATGCTGTTGCAAGTTAATATCAACCAGAAACGTTTTTCACTGAAAATATGGAAACAAATTTTGACATCTGAAATCTATCTCCTGGCATTTATATTATTCTCACCCCTCCCCCTATTATATAGTATACTTGTTAAAACTTGATGGATTACTAAAATATACCGTTTTGATATCCAAAACAGTTAAATTATATCGAAAAAATGTAAACCTTTGGGTGGGTTTCTAAACGCTTCGTAAATAGTAGTAGTATCAGAAGAACTTTATGCTTATTGAACTTCGAGTTAAATTAAATTAAACGTGCAGAAACTTTGTTGAAAACTAAGCTTTTTACAAAACCGTGCACTACAACAATGCAATCCAACAATTTTATCATTTGTAAGAGTCTCCCCTGTTTGTCGGATTTTGATCTGTTCGATTTGTCTATCCTGTAAACAACACACATATGGCAAACGCTTGTACAGACAAATATTTTGGAAAAATGATGCACGAATTAGAATTTGATTGCGTGCAGTATTTAGGTCGCGATCAGGTCCAAGTTAACATTTTTATTTCTGAATTATAATAGCCTTATAAGTCTTGAAAGAGATGTGAGTAAACATTTGTTTCAAAATTTCTTATCTTTTTATGTTTCAGTCTAGATATTTATCAAAACCGTTTTATCGCTACATAAGGCATCGAAACAAACACTAGTTTGTATTCAACATAATGCAGTACTTATCTAAAATCAGAGAATATAAGATAAAAGTGAATTACACTAAAATACAGAGTAGTATGGAACGCCTCAATTATCTCGGAAACGGTTTACATGATTTGTATGAGTTTTGGGATAGGGGGGTTTTGGAATTCGGTTAATCTTGCGATGGTATTTACAGTGTTGTCAAACCTACCGTTTTTTCGGAAATATAATAAACTTTGTTATTTCAAATGAATCACCCTATATATTTATTCCTTTTTGAAATCCTTGAAAAACACATTTTTTGTATAATGTTTCCTATACCTAGACGTCATAATTTCGGAGTTACAACTAAATGTTGTCCGTTTACTTCAATACAACAAGCCTTGCGATTCTTAAAACTTCGCAGTACATTTTGCAACATACCTGACTGCTCAACAGTAATAATGGCCCGTTCACACGATGTGGTCAAACAACCGTTTCGATAATAAGAATCGGTAAAAAACTGTATCGTATGAACACTTCGCAAGTTCGTATGCATACATATTGCCACTAATCACCGATTAGGTTTTATTCCCAGATCAGCTATTCGGCTTTCGGACTCACCGTGTGAACACTCCCATTTTAATATACGCGCCACGGCACTAACAAAGACGACTCGATAAAATAGTCGAATCGGTGTCATGTGAACGGGCTGTTATTTAGAATTAAGTTGTGCGAATGTAATGTAAATTTAGTTGTAACTCCGAAATTATGACGTTTAGGTATAGGAAACATTAAATAATCAGTATTTTCAAGGATTTCAAAAAGGAAGAAATATACAGGGTGATCCATTTGAAATAATAAGTTTATTATATTTACGGAAAAACGGTAGATCTGACAACATTGTAAATGCCATCGCTGGCTTGGTCATATTGCAAAACCCCCCTACTCTAAAATTCATAAAAATGGTGTAAACCGTTTTCGAGTTAATTGAGGAGTTCCATTCTTTAGACTCGCTGTGGATAAACAAGTTTAAAAAGGTCCAGTATGTGAAGCTGATTGGATTTGGCAGATTAAAACAGGTGTTTTATTATTCTGCTTGGGCTTTACGGAAATGACTGTAGACGACCAAAGAAACACTTTTACATAATGAATATTTTTCAAGCAGGAACCCATATTTATGCAGCCCAAAAATAGTTAGCACGGTACATTGTTATGCTCAACTCAATTGCTACTTGGTAAAATCTTCTTCAACTATTATGTATGCTACTTGAAACTTTGCAGTCAACCTTCCTTACTGGAACATTTTGAAAACCCGAAATAACAAAATACTGAAAACACGGGTATGGGTATTAACTTATTCTAAAACTTTGGTTGGAATTGATGATATTTGTAAAAAGAAAGATGTCAACTTATCAAATTATTTTGTTTTGTCTCGTACAATGCTCTTTTAATTTCTATACCAAGTGCTTTTCCTAATGGTGGTGGTACAGCATTCCCCACTTGTCGATGTTTATCAAGGATGGTACCGAAGAATTTGAATTTGTCTGGAAAGCCTTGCGATCTGGCACACTCCCTCACACTTACTACTCTGTTTTGTTCTGGATGCAGCACTAGAAATAATTCAATAACCATTATAAATACAGGATGATTGGTAATCCGATACATTAATTTGGGGAGGTTATAGGACAGGTGGTAAGCTAATAAATTGAACATATGTCCATGTCCAATTCCTAATAGTTTCCGAGATAAATTGAATTTTAGAGAATTTTATTGTTGGATTTTGGAATTTCTGGTATAAGTCCTTAAAAAATATACTATTACGTTATCAGTTATCATGTCGATCAGCATATGTTGAAAAGTGAATTCAAGAAACGGGACAAAGAAATGAATTTATCTTAAAAGGTCACCTAATAATTAACCGTGCACTTGGTGGTAAAAACATGCCAATATTTCTAGTTACCCATTGGACCCATAAACTGGTTGTAAATGTGGAAAACACAGGCAACAAGATTGCATTTTGGATGGAAGCAGGAAGTGCAAGTCACGTTATAATGTATCTTGCATCCGTAGATTTTCACTTATGTACAAATGAGAGGCCGTAAATCATCTAAAACGGAGTAGGTCTAAAATTAAGCAGGATATCTAATATGATATCTAAAATTAAGCATATCTCTAGTGGATTGACTATGGATCGATCATGATTCTGATAACAGCACTGCTGTGCGACTGGGTGACCAAAGGTATTTACATGCGTCAGCTGGCACAAGATGACACCTAGATGCAGGTGGTCTGTTGGTTAAGACATTTTTAAGTTGTGTGAGGTAAGTATTCAATCACGTTTCTACGAAACATCAGAGCGCAAAGGTAGGATGTGCATCAGATTCCCAGCGTTGTGAATGACTCTCATAATTTCGTTAATATCTTACCTCTTCCCTGTTTGCCCATCGGCTCCGGATTGGTGACCGTGGTTCCAAAAAATCCGTCCCACTCCAGCCTGCCATATAATCCAGCCCACTGGTTGTGCCTATCAGCTGTATGTGGTAGACACCATGGAATTAGTGAGCTGTGGGCCGCTGATTGCTTGTCCATCTGCGAGCATGATTTGCCTGTTGCACACTGGCACACACCGCGAGGTTTTTCGCCTTTCTTCTGCTTTTTTGTTCTGGAATTATGACGAAATGACAGAAAAACAAACAACCATGCTGAGCAAACGATGCGTGTGATGATCACGATACCGGTATTACCTTCTTTCGCGATTTTTATTTACTATATCTGATTATGTTGTTAATTTTGTCATTGCTACTGTTATTTGTTATTTATAATTTATTATTATTATTATTTCAAATTGGTTACCTACAGCTAGAAAACGAGTAAAGGCACTTCAGTGTGGAGATAAAAAAGTAATACTGAAATGTTTATGAGAGCCAGGAGAATGAAGAATCAATTGTCAATAAAGTATCGAGAGAATATAGTTTGGTCTGATAAACCACTATCATTAATGTAATTACTAAATCTTCTCCTGTGGTTGTTTCTTTGTTGCATCTTATTTCACTGGCCCTTTAATCAAAACCACATATACCCACTCAAGAGACTTTACTTAGTTTCGGCCACCTCTGAGTATGAAATTTGATAAAAAAATGTCATTCAAAATTTATGTTTCAGAGGTGTTCCCTTCGCAAGTAAAGTTCATCTACAAGTATATGATGTATTTATTATAAGGCCAGTAAAACACGATAGAACCATTATTATTGTTTTAAAAATGCCTCCTATCATAGTAGAATCGAAATTCACCATTTTAAAATTAAATTATCTATATTGAGTTTTAAGCTCGATAGCTTTTGTAGAAAATGGTTGCTGTTACTTGAACCAAGCTGCATGTGATGGTTTCAATACTGATACGAAGGTGTTTGAATTTAAAATTTTATTAGTAATAATAAATCTCAAGGAAGAACCTTAATATTTGTCTCCCTATTTTCGTTAATTTTATTTAATAATTTTTTAGGTCTACATAAATCCGCGGCCTTAGAAAGGAGACTTTTTTCAGGCAAAAAATTTATTTTCTGCTCAATAATCTCAAATCTGGAAGGTAAGATATGCTGGATTAGGTAGCAGTTTGTAGCCCAATCGATGAATTTTTGCCATGGTGACATCGTAGGAAACCCGTGTGTTCAGAATGGTACCATGTACAAGTCACCACTATTTGTAAAACCTAGGTATCTAACTTAGGTTGTTAGACTTCCGACATGTTTTCTAATATGTACAAATTAAAATAGTTGTTACGTCGTTACATCGAACTCATCTCGCAATCATTAAAAAAATACCAGTAATCTAGATTCAAAACTTATATGCAGTCCACAAAACCCCGTGCTCAACCTTTTTCTTCGCTAAATGAGGTGGTTTCTGTTTCAAAACAGTGACATATCTGTCCAAAAGCTGTGAAACATTCACCGGTGATCGTATCATCCCTTTCAGGGTATGAATGCTCGAATCACAGAAAACCGACAGATCCACCTTAGCCTCCTTTGGTGCATGTTCACCCGAGGCAACCCATTGTTTCGATTGCTCTTTGGTATCTGGTGGAGCAAACACCCGTTGGGGTTGCGGCAGAACATTCCTATACATTTCTCTGAAGTGGTTACACGGTTCTGTTTACGATCGATTGTGAGCAATCGCGGCACCCATCGTACTGACATCTTTCTCATATCTAAATATTTATGCAAAATGTTTTTTATCCGCCCAATTGAGCGGATGAGATGTATTCGATTAGTAGAAATGTCTACAGCCCTTTAAACTCGCGCAGTTTCAATCCTGAACGTTCAGCGTCACTAGTATTGTATTAGTGCGGCCACAACCGAAGTCAGTCATTGACATTGATGGTGCAGAGTTCCCATTGTATTTGTCAAACCTCTTGTTGCAAAAAGTAATGCTATTTTGCACAAAGTAATGCTATTTTGCACATTATATTCACTTTGGTTTTATTCTATGAAAATTAAACGAGGGTAGCTGCTCAAAATTTGGTGGTTCAGGGAAGCAGTGTGGGCATTAAAGTTACTGCGCGTGAAATTAAAAGTGATCATCAAACCATACTTAACTGGGCTAACTACTGATCATAATATTATAGGAATGTTGGGCTTTTGGAATTGCATCAGAGATAACCAGAGGGTTACGCTTACTCCAGGGAAATAAGGTAAACAATAAGACCATCTGCGGAATGAGGCCAAACAAGCTGAATTTTTGCAGAGACATTCGTTTAAATGTTCTAATGAAGCATAAAAAGATTTCATGTGCCTACCCTTGTGCGCCTTGGGATATCGAAGGTCAAAGGTAATACAAATCGGTTTTTCGCAAAATTCTTGATTCCAGTGCATCTGACGTTGGAAGAACTCATCATTTAATAAAACCTACATACAATAAGTATTGTCTTCAAAATTGTGTATATACATTTTTTTGCATACGACCAACCATTTACCAGATATCGCGTGAAAAATCGGAAGCACGCATGTTTTATTGGGTAATACTGTATTATAATGCAGATCTATAACTATGAAAGCACTTTTATTAATCTGTTTTACTAGAAAATTAAATTCTCATTATTAAAACCGTTAAAAAATTTTTTCTTTATAATAAATATTATAAATAATTAATAACAAAACAACGTATTATTTTCATACCGTTTTAGTAATGAAATGCAAAGCTTCTACAAAGGCTGTAACGGGTTATTCGTATTCCCTTCGAGAACGGCTATTTGCGGTCGTAGTAACGCTGTTCAATATCAGCAAATTCACTTAGGGCCATTTTCACATTAATTGGTAAACTCTGTTCGTCATTTAACCGACAGATGGAAGTGAACTTGTAGTTCCAGCTCTGTTTTACAATATCAATATTGTGGTCGGCTAGAAAAACAATGGTTAAGGTTTCAAGTCATTGAACACTGCCGTAATTGTGAACAGAACCTAACTTTTATATTCATATTTTTGGTTTATGTTTTACTTCCCACACCGATTGGTGAGGGGAGTATTGTGATCGCGAAAATTTTCGATTTTGAGATAATTTCGCTTTTTGGGTGTTTTATGATATCTACGTAACGAAAATTCACGTATCTCATTTCCGTCGATCTGTCTGTCGTGTTCTTTCTACACTCTACACTCGTAATCTCAGTAACCACTGCATGGATTGTGACATGAAATTTGGGTACCGATATGCTGTGGGGTCCTGGTAGGTAATGCTCCAAAAAATTTGAAAATCGGTGCACTTGCGGCGGAGTCATTAGCAAAAAACAAAAAAAAAAAGAATGCTCAAACTTCGTTTTTAGGCGTTTTAGGAGTTCCTGACCGTCTTCTACTTTTTTTGATGGGGGTGCAATTAGGGTGGTTGGGGGAAGGGGGGTTGTAAATCTCAAAAATTCGTTGTATTCATAATAGGCTGTCCATTGACCTATGAAAGGGTGTTCTAGCGGCATAATACCTTTTTTTATGTCCATCCGATCATTGCCTTGCCTACTACAGAAACCAAGGGACAATTTTTTGATATAAATACATACGAATATTGCTTTAGATTGTTCTGTATTGAGTAACATTGGAATTGAGTTTAACGAAACTTTGCCACAATATCATTGGAAGGATGGAAAACGCGTATGGTTTTTAGAAATCGTGTCAGTGGCGGCGCAGCAACAATGAAAAAATTAAAAACATGAAAACTTCGTTTTTAGGCATTTTGGGGGATCCTGATCATTTTCTGTTTTTTTTTTTGGGTGGGGTGAAATCGGGGTGGTTGGGGGTGGAGGGCGTTACAAAACTGAAAAAGTTTTTGTATGCATAATAGGGTCTCCATTGACCCGCGAAAAAATGATCTACCAAAATAATACACTTTTTTAGGAAAATTGCATCGCTTATTACAGAAACTAAGGGACTTCGATTTTTTTCTGATATATGTTACGCACGAGTATTGCTTTACATCGTTTTGCATTATGTAACCTGAAATTGATTTTAATGAAATTTCGACACAGTATTATCACCGTGGCGAGGATGGAAAATGCGTATGATTTTTAAAAATCGTGTCAGTGGCGGCGCAGCAACAATAAAAAAAATTAATAATATAAAAACAATTCAAATAGCGTTTTGGGTTTTTGATCATTTTCTGTTTTTTTGGGATGGTGGTGAAATTGGGGTGTTTTTTTGGGGGGGGGTTGCAAAACTGAAAAAGGTTTTTGTATGCATAATAGGCTCTCGATTAACCTGCGAAAAAAAGGATCTAGCGACCTAATACACTTTTATAGGTCCATCGGAACATTGCCTTGCTTGTTACAGAAACAGGATTTTTTACTGTTGCATGTTACATACGAGTATTCCTTTACATCGTTCTGTATTGCGTAACCTGAAATTGATTTTACAGTATTACACAGTATTATTACCGTGGCGAGGATGAAAAATGCGTATGGTTTTTAGAAATCGTGTCAGTGGCGGCGCAGCAATAATCAAAAAACTAAAAATATGAAAATAGCTCAAACTTCGTTTTTAGGAAATTTGGGGATTCCTGATGGTTCTGCTTCATCCAATTGAAGCTCGCAGAATAAAAATTTTGTCGTTCTAGTTTCTACGGAGAGATTTAAGAAACTATTTATTAGTTTTTGTGCTGGATGTTTTTTGAGGGCAGGTGGGCGATGATTTGGTTGCAAGGGGATCTCAGACAGATAGCTTCATGCAATGGGAAAATAATAAAATGATATCACCGTTATGTGTGGGAAGTACTAACTTAATCAACTTGACTCCATTTTTTACTAGTAGGAATCCTATCCATTGATTTCATTTGTGGAAAAATATAAAGCTATGTTAGAAAACATGGGAAATATTAGAAGAAAAGTTTAAGGCTTCCTATACAGTAATGGAAGAAGCGTCGAAGTAAAGTTTGAAAAAACAAGACCAATGAAACATTTCCAAAAAAAATTGGGGCTAATAAAAACTGCGGAGGATCATATCCACCATCAATAAAAATAGATGTTGATGAAGCCATAACATAAATTCTAGGGGAACAACAAGTTGATGGCATTGGCCTGAAATTGAAGAAAAGTTCATAATCGTTGTATGCTTCAAAATAGCCTAACCGCGTGGTCGGAATACACTGGTTTTTCTCGCTTCTTCATCACTTCTACAGTTGATACTTTTTTTAACTCTGTATAGAAGTCGTTAAGATAAACAACTTTTCCAAATAACTTTTTTCAGAAAACTGAAAAATAAGCGAGATACAAAATAAAAAATGTAAATCTGGGCTTGTGTATCAATACGTACCAGGTCTGTTTATCTTCAGTTTTTTGGTCGGATTTTTGTCTTATCGCACCTGTCAGATAGTGCAGTAGTCACTTTCTGTTGATCGCTGTTAATTTTAAATTGGTAAATCCTAAAAATGACACAATATTATGACCGCAACTTTTAGGATTTACCAATTTAGAATTAACTACGATAAACTGAAAGCGACTAGTGCACTAATTGACAGGTACTGTGCCTAATCGACAAGAAAAAATCCGAGCAAAAAACTAAACATAACTACAGTATATTCAATCCCAAGCTAAACTCCACATAAACAGTCGCATGCAGCATTAGCGTGGTTACTGTCCGCTGCCATCTGCGAACGCGCCAGCTATAGTCCGGTGCAATTATGGAATTTTATATTACTATTTAAAAGAGTTGCCCTATTAACTTAACCCATTGCAACCTAAAAGTAGCCAACTGCCAGTTTGAAATGATCATTTAGGCAATGAACACTTGACAGCGCATATTTGGATCTGAGTCCAGTCAGTCTTGGGGGTTTTTACTTGCGGGATTATAACATACAATTCACACATAGTGTACTGGACTATTAGGGACCCTACCGACATGAGCCGATCACGCACGCGGGTTTGTTTTCATTTGGCCTAGCTTGGCTGTGAATACAGTATAGGTACGTCTTGATACACAAGTTCAGACTTACTTTTTTTGATTCTGTATCTCGCTTATGTTTCAGTTTTCGGAAAAAAGTTATCTGAAAAAGGTGTTTACTTTAACGACTTCTATACACAGTTTAAAAAAAGTATCAACTTAGGACACACCCAGTATAAGCGTTTATATCATGCCAAAATTATAAGAACGTCAAAATTCGTTGCGCGAAAATTATCTTAAAAATTAAGTAACATGCAAGTAAATGGAGGGCTGTGGACTTCGTGGCTTCCAGTGCACATTCCTGGAAGTGAATAACAGTGGAACAGACGAAGATTAGCGGATAATACCAGAGTGCAAGTATGACACTGGATGGACTAGCAGAAGCCACATGGGAATTGTGTTAACGAAATTCAAGTATAGTATGTGCTATATGGTTGAGTGGAAGAGCACTATTGTAGTGAACTCCGCCATTTGGAGTGTATCTCTGTATGCTTCAATAAAGTCTATATTATTATTATTATTATAAAATATCTAGCATAAAAGCAAGGTTATAAAAAGCATCCGAAGTAAGCTTATCTGTCATCGATTAACCAAAACAAGTCAATAGTCCAATACTTTGTGTCAGGACAAAATCAACCAACCAACGGTTAACCAGAGCTTCTGACGTAAATTGCTGATTATGAAATAGATCATTTTTGCTAACCGTTGGTTTTTTAACTACTAGTAGACTAACTATTATGGAACTATTATGGAAGTGGGCCTTACAGGTACAGGTAGTGCAATCGTTTGGTGATGGTGCCGTCCCTGAGGCGAACTTCGATGTTCGGCAGCGCTCTCCAATCGGCGCCTGGGAAAGTGGGAATATGTTCGATTCTGGCGGTGACCAAAGGCGACATCTCTTTGCAGATGTGATCACGCAGCACCGCAATGTCGTCCTGCTCGCGCAACATACGCTGAAAGTGAGAGTTGGCGCCGTAGACGTATGGCATTTCGCTCCGGTTGGCGCCGTTGGAAATTGCTGGCAGGTCGGACATCGCGTCTCGTACGTTTATCGTACGGTAAGGTGCAGATTCCGTCCACTCGCAGCCTGAAATTAGTGGAATTGACTCAGTCCAGTGGTTCAGAATAGAATAGATATCAATATACCCATCATACCGTTTACGCAGATGATGTCTCATTTATAATTGCAAATTCACACTGCGATAATTCGGTGTCAAAACTATGTTCCTTCACATACATGTTCCGCAATTTCCGTGATATTTTACAAATAAATGAAATTGTAACTGTGTACTATGCACAAATTGACTCGAGGTTGAGGTACGGAGTTTGCCTTTGGGGAAGTACCGCCTCAGCAAAGTCTATATTTCTCGCTCAAAAATAAATTGTACGTGTTATTGCTGGTGTATCTCAAATCCACTCATGTCGCAAGATCTTCCCAAAACTGAATATAATGACAGTACCTTGTCTGTATATTTATGAAGTGTCTCTGTATATACACAGGAATAAACGGTTGTCTTCGAGAACTGAAGCACGAACAAATATCAATACCAGACAAAAAGATTTATTACATGTTCTATTTTCCCGGTGTAATGTTACTATGAAATCGCCCAATATGATGGACGTGAAAATTTATAACGCTCATCCGGATGTTATAAAAAGTTCATCTAATATGAACTATTTTAAAAAAGTCTTAAACATTTTTTACTTAAAAAGGCGTATTACGCACTTGCCGAGTTTGTAAGTTGAATTTTATTTATTTGTTGTCTATTATTTTGTACTTTTTTTAACTAAACACTGTGATGACTTTTTCCTATACTATGTACCGTAGTCTTTTGGAAATAAACGATGATTGATCGATTGAGTATACAAAGGGTACTAAAAAATGAGATGTTTTATTGTGTAAGACTTTCGTGGCCATGATCCGATGAACTTGGCTCTTGGGCTGTTCGGCCGGCGTGGCCTTAACGTCGACGTGCTTAGCTGCTTGACGTTTCGCCAACTCGAGTGGTTGGCCTCCTCAGAAGCTGCCGAACCGGTAACAGCCTCTGAGTATGCCAACCAATCGGCGAAACGTCAAGCAGAGAAGCGCGTCGACGCAAAGGCGGCGGAACGTATTGACGCCGGCCGATTAGCCCAAGAGCCAACAGTTCAAATAAAATATTGCTAATGGCCGTATTCTCTTGAAGTATATGCTTGTTAATGGTTAGCGCAGAGGTATGTTATTTAAAAAAATATACACCAGCACGACATTTTGGTTTATTTTACCTTACACCATCTTCAGGTTGATCTTTACAGTATCACAGTAAATAATTATTAAAACTTAAAAACACGTACTGTTAAATACAAACATAGCGTGTCGAACTAAATACTTATAAGCTATTTAAAAGTAGAATGAGTAGTGTTATCGACGGACAAGTTATCAGGATAGATTTAGGAAAAATACAAAAAAACAGGCGTAAAAACAAATTTGGTTGAAGGTATAAAAAGGAATAAAAGTAGATAACTAGTCCAATCGTTGAGTCTTAAAAAATGGCTTTTGACAGCAAAAGAAATGAAATTTGGTGGTAGACATTGGTCCTCGGATATTATACCTAAGTTTGCGACATCGGGGTGTTGCCGCTCAAGGGGTGGCGGGTGAAAACACTGCTTCGCGACGATTTTCGAAAAATACCGTCGTTTTGGTAATATCGAAAACAGCTTCAAATGATTTGTGGAAACAACAAAATTCTGCATAATTTTGGCCTTTACATTTTTCGTGTGCGACCGATAGTTTCCATTCTACAGTGCCCCAAATTGAGGGGGTGGTTTGTAATTTTCACTAAAATCAGAATTTTATCGCGTATTAAGACGAAGACGCTTTCAAAAGACGTCTGTAACACTTGTTCTCCTAAAAGAATAACATTTCTCATATCTCTTATTATCTGTAGCTGCCTGGGCTTTAAAAAAGTACGAAAAGTAGTTATTTTCTTTGTCCACCACTTGCGTGTGATTGAAATCAAAATTATGTTCTGTTTCTAGTGCATGCTTTGAAAGAGTAGTGCCATCTTTGTTATTTTTTAATATCATTTTTGTAATTTTTGACATACTACTTTTCGACGCCGATCAAACTAAAGTTAGAACAATATTATAAAAGATCTAAAAAAATTGTATTTTGATGAAGCTCAGATTGTTGTAGTTGTTATAGAACAAGATACATCCACAGTATAAGTTTCAGAAATTATATTCATGCTACCTTAAAATTCAAAATATTTATTCAGTAAGAATTTAAAAAAAGATACTAAATGATTAGGGTATTAGAATCAGACAGATCCAAATTACATAATATAATTTACAATAACAAAAAAATATATAAAAATGCAATAAATCGGTTTGCACGTCAGTGTGTGGTATAACATTCAAAATCGACTGCTAATGATTAATGCTATCATAACTCACCGCTAAAATACCGTATCCCCTCTACAGCAAACGACAACTGGCATCCTCTCTTATTAAATACGTGCATCGGCTCAGGATATTTGGGAAGCCGGTAACCAGGAGCTGCTGCCATCAAGATGAACCTTCTTCTTGTTTGCGGAATTCCATAGTGGCCCGCTTGGACTATGCCAAACGTCACCTGGTAGCCGATCGCTATCAAGCACCTTAGGGTCAATTTGAGTACCATGCTCCGTTTGAAAGACACGAAGTTCCTCACGTTTTCCAGCACAACGTATTTCGGCCTAAAAAATTACGTTAGATTGTTCTTGCGACTTGCATACAGGAGTAGCTGTTTATAGAACACTTTCCCAAAATACCAAATTTATTTAGTAGTATTTAGGGCCGGCTGTACAATGCGAGCTTAAGCTTCGGCTTAAGGTAAGCCGACGTTAAACCACGTCAGTTGCAAAACGTCCGTTGTACAATGCTGGCTTAGCCCCCCACTCCAAGCTTAACACGAGCTTACGTAAGCCGAAGCTCAACACGAGCTTAGCTGAGGTTTAAACCTAACCTGATACAAGTGACATGATATGTCAAGGATGAACCTTCAGATTGCTTGTCACTTTATTAGGCCATATTTTTTGAAAGATTTGTGTCTAATTTAACAAAGAGAGCAAATTAATGAGAGAACAGAGACAGAAACGGTCGTTGCCGAAATTTGACACAAACTGTCATAAGTGCCTAACCAAAAAAAAGTAATTTTTCAGATCATTAAGTCAGTACGTGTTGCTTCGTTGATGCCAACTGTAGTGAATTTCATTATCAACCAGGTTTAACTAAGCCGACGATTGTACAACGGGTGTCGACTTTAAGCCTGAGCTTAGCTAAGCTTAGGCTTAACAAAGCTCGTGTTAAACCCGCATTTGTACAACCGGCCCTTATTGGTATTATGTCAGGGGCGGTTCCTCCTTAGGGCAATGCTGCGCGCGCCCCTGACCAAAAGAGAAAAAGATACTTTTTAGTAGGTACTGCGGGAGCGGGAGGTTACCTCGGATAGCGATCATTATCATGTCGAGTCTAAAAAGGAATAGAAAATACACAAGTATAACGAAGACATTAAATATCGTCTGCTGAGATTCTCCAATCGCGATCTGCTGTTGCCGGTTGTAGTTAAGGAATATTAAGTGAATATAAATTATCTGCCGTTTCCTTTCCATACAAAACAAGTCGTAATGGAAGGAAGAAGAAGGCTGAAATTATTAAAACATATGGCAACGTCCTTACTTCTTTCACCGCATTCTTTTCGTTGGTGATTCTACGTTGGTCACACAGTATGTAGATATGTAGTGCTAATATGTATTTATTTCTAGCTACAATCGGTTGCATGATTTGTGAAGTACACGTCGGTGACACACGTGAAGCTGAAATCACTCATTTTGACAATTTTCCTGAACAAACAAAACTTTTAACAAACGCCAAACACAACAAGCGTTGCCCATCGATGACCTGCCGAAACAAAGTGGTGGCTTGCGGCTCGCAGTACGAGCCGAGACAAGCTATGAGCAAGTATTCAAACCAGTTGGATCGCCGGCGATTTGCGCGACGGTTTTAAAGTACGCGAACTTACGGTGACACACAGGCGAAAAAGGTCATCGAGCCATAAGTACGCGTACTTGCTCGAACGTGTATCATCGCTTTAAGTAGCACACAGACGACACAGAGCTCAGACTATAAGAAATGGCACACGTAGCACACTAAGCTCGAACTTACCAGTGTCTCGTTACGGGAATGAAGGCGCCAAGGCACAGACGGCACGGATAGCGGACCGAGAGCGCTCCTATTGGTCAATCGCAAGTTATTAGCGCTCCTATTGGTCAATTATACATCCATCGACTTTGAATATGACCAATGGAAACCAAAAGATTACCGGTGACATACGAACAGAGGCCGTTCCTGCTGACGCGTCTCAATCATCTCTTATTCGAGTCGCTACGCGTTGTTTACATTGACGATTCTTAACCTACTAACGAATTATTTAAAATGTATAATAGGGTGAACGCGTTGCTTAAGATGAACTCTGGCCGACTTTCCTTAGAGCACAAAATAAAATTTAAGGAAATTATAAATAATATTACAAAGTTCAAATAAGTAGATGCTGATATAATGTAAAAACTTTTGACAAAATGATTGATTCCATAGGTTGGGCTGACGTTTCAATCAGACGTTGGAAGTTCGATTACCAAGCTAGACGATTTTTTTCTTGGTTAGGCGGGATGATAAGTAAAATACTAAGAAATAGCATTTTGTGACGAGTGATAAACAAAACACTCTTGAGAAGTGATACTAGCTATAAAAAACTTTAAGAAATAACTGCTTGTGGAAACTGAAAGCTCTTATTATGTACAGAGTGCAGCTGTGGTGTTAACAATCTTTGGTACAATTTTCGTGTAGTTTTTTATTTAAAAATTTTGTGCGTCCTTCCTTTCAAAAATTCAGGAACCGCCACTGTTATGAGTACGGATCTGCTGTCATCAAGATTAATCTCCAAGCAAATACTCTCCAAAATTACCAAAGCTGGACACTGTTAAATGTCTTTTAATACTCGATCTATCTACTGGACGCTTATTTGAGTCAAAAGCGTTTAATAAATTTTCACTTTGACTTTCAGCTTTATAAAAGTTTCTGATATTCCCCAAGGCAGAAGAAAACTGTGTTCAAATTTCAAACAAATTTTAGGGGGCATTTAGGGGGCCAACAGGGTAAATACGATGTATTTTTAAAAGCTCTTTCAGAGTGGCAGAGATGTGCAGGCAGATGATGGAAATGAGTGCTTGAAAAAATTTTACTTTTATAAATTTCATCAAAAAAATGTAAGTGTCAGGTTCTAAATTGTTAGTAACTCCACACTGCCACCAAATATCTGGGATGACATTTTTTATTCTCATCGTTGAGATGAATTCCCCCTACTTACTTACCTCAAATATTCACAATAACTGAGAAACGAGACGACTAATGAATTTTTGAATAGTGAATACGCTCCAGCATTGAAACGATTCATTCCTGAGAATCCTTGACAAGGCGGTCCTCCAACTAACATTTCAACGTCTCCTTTTTCGGGAAGGCCTATTTCTTTTCCTTGGCCGCTCAACAGCTTCCTCATCAGCTCGTTGCAGTCGTTAGTGAAAACCTTGCATTCTGGATAATTTAAACGGAAGGCGTTCGCAGCAGGTATCTCTTTCTCGATCTGTGAATAAATGACAAGTGACGCACATATTTGTTTGAAGAAACTTTCGACATGGGGTGGTATCAATTTAAAAACAGTTCATCATAGCGACAGAGATATTCGCCCGAGTAGCCAACAACTACTATATTGAATGACCTATTTTTAGTTAGTGAAATGTTTTTAATGAAATCGTGGTTTCTCCGAGCAGATGATTACACTTGCAACCTAACAGCAAAAATCTAACACCCCAAAAACTGAAGATACTAGTGTCGTGTCCACAGGTTCATGTTTGCTCATTCTCCTTGATGATTTATTTCCACTCCCTATATGAAAATGAAATAAAATGTGTGCTAAAATAACTTACAGCCCACTTAGTGTCAGCGACTCCACTTTGGTGTAAGCCTTCGGACAATCCTCCACAACCAGCAAATATATCCATACATCTCAATGGTTCCACTTTTTCCCATTCTGGTGGCGGTTCATAGGATGCTTTACTTCTTCCTTTCACGATTTGACCCTTTTTACCTGAAAGTATTACTCTATTGTGCAACTGTATTCCATACAAAAGTTAAGCCTAATCTCATCGCTGTTTAGTAATTCTTCAATGACGAAGCTGAAGAAAACTGTAAAACACATATGACTAGAAGTTTCATCTACTTGGCAGCGCCTCCAGCAGATGTTTTACTACTTTCATAGGTGATAAATTTCTAATCAGCCGGCAATGACCTGTGAGAACTTCGGCGAAGGGTCGAGCAATAATTATCTGCCTTTGTTCAAAAGCCCTAATTCGGAACCTCTATAAACTGCTTAGTTTGCTGGTAGTCATCTCTCTCTCTGTCTCCTGTCTCTCTGCCTCTCTGCCTCCCTGTCTCTCTGTCTCTCTCTCTCTCTCTCTTTTTTTCTCTCTCTCTCGATGGCTAAATACAGCACATGTTACTTAAATTTAGATAAAACACTTCCCCATGACTTCTGGCTTGTTCATTCTCATACTCGTACTTGGTATACTCTGCACTTTATAGTTTACCAATCTACTGCTAATATTTGTCTGCTCTATTGTTGTTCACTCTCAGAAATGTTTACTCGAACCCAGGAAGACTATAGCCGTCTATTAGCCTCAATATTTCATAAATTTTAGAATAATTTTCACGTAGCGAATTTTGACGTTTTCATTTCATTTTGACATTTTTGCTGAATGATGTAAGATAATCAAAAATAACCGCAAAAGGTAAACATTTTCAGAATGTTTCTTGTTCAGGAACCTAGGGCCGTATTCAGTCGATACTTAAGGGTGCCTTAATACTTGAGCGTCCCTTAAGTATGGTTTTGTGTTTCGACAGCTACTTGAGTATTACTCAAGTAACGAAATGCCAACATGACATGTCAATATGACATTTCGTTGCAGTCAAGGCGATTTTGTGGGTTAATTTTGGAGTAAGGTGTTGTCAGTTTCTGTCACATCCGGAAAAATGTCCGGCACAAAACACAATATACAGACACAAAACAAAAAGAGATAACAGAAAACATCAAAATGCGTAGGCATAGGCACAACAAATTGACTTATATTTGAAATATGACGTCGCCAAATGTTAGCCCGCCGCGCGCCGTGTCGTAGATGTTGTCTAGGAAACAGATGCACAAGAAATTGCACACTTAAGGTCCCTTAAGTATCCCTTGAGTATTACTCAAGAGACGACTATGAATACGGCCCTTAGAAACTGCAAGGTGTTCCTGTTTCCCTATTTTGTAGTAATCAATGATACTGAAAACAAACTATAGGTGATGAAAGTTCACATGCTGGTATTGTTCGAGCTTTGATATTAACAATTATACGTTATTAAAAATACATATTCACCTTTTCCCATGCTTCCAATTTTCTTTGCAACATCAGGAACCGATTCAAATTTATGAGCTTTGAGGTTATAGCTCTCGGTAAAATAATACCTATACGGACCTTGCTGGCACCATTCACTAGGAGATTCAAAAAGTTCGCCATACGCAACGTAGCATTTTCCTTGGACATTGGAGAATGATACTGTTTTCACTAAAAAGAAGAAGTTTTAGTTATTTTCCAATATAGGAATTACTGACCGCTAGACCACTAAACAGTTTTCTTGGTTTTGTGTATAAAAGGTTTGTCTAAAAACTACATAAATGGTTATTTTTTGTTTTATATCTCAAACTGTAGTTTCACAAATATATTCTTAAATCAAATTGAGTAAACTACAAAAAAGATAAGGAACGTTACTTAATTGATTAATAAATTGCAAAGTTTTGAAAATCAACAATCAAGTTCTCGGCATTTAAATTGACCATGTGGTGATCTAATGTAAAAGGTTCGAAATTTACTATTCTACATAAAGCCTACGCCCCTTTTTCCCTCCGTCTCATAAGTTTTGTCTAGGGAACAGATGCACAAGAACACACTTGAGAGATGACTATTAATTCGGCCCTTAGGCCCCCTTGTACATCGTTCCAAGGATCCCTCAGAATTGAGTGTTCAGCCATCCTAACCTAGTAAGATAGGTGTTGTTGCAACTTAGCGGGATTCCCCTTAACCAACGGCCCCCTTGAATGGATTCTCGCATCACACAGGAGGTGCCGTGCTTCTTGTTTTCATCTCCTGCACAGGGGTGTATCACTTCACCTCATATTGTAGAGGTGTTTCCTTAGCTGACAGCACCGTACATTAACAAAGACCAGTAGGGTCACTCGGCGTGCCGACTTTGATGTGCGTGTCACAAACGCGAGCCGCCTCGATTTTAGAGGGGTGCCTCGTTTACTTACAAGGAATCCGAGGCTGTGCGTTGGGCGTCGACGTTCACTTAACTTCTTATACGGGGGTCAATAGAAATGAATTCTATAGTATAGATACATACACTGTGGTATTATTCAATAAACCACTCAAAAAATTGACAATACATACAATTAGTTCCTTGAAATATAAATGATAAGATAATGAAAGGGAATAGTACTCTAACAACATATTTTGTCTATATGGAATAAATTATATACAAAACTTAACCTCCTTAAAAAACAAAGAAAACAACAATAAGGCAAAAAAGAATACGAATACTGGAAGATACATAACAGACACGTTTTTATACATTTTATATTTGGTTTTATTTTCTGTCTTGATTATTCTTTAATGTCAACAGTAGCAAATTTGGTCGCTATATATATTTTCACTCTATTATAATATACAAAATATTCATAGAGTCACCTAAGCTAAGCTAGCTATGCGCTCTGAATGGATAATGTTCTTTAGTGATTTTGTCCGTCATTTTCATCCTGACCATTGAAGTACAGAAGACCTTATTACTGGCCAACGCCATTATTAATTTATATTTCAATACCATTGGGTTATAAACCCTAAAAATATGTGTGTGTCTGGCTTCTTTGAATACCGATAAGTTATACCGTGTGACTGCTATAATTTTGCTATGAACATGTCCTATTTGTACAGCATGCTTCCATATTTGTTATAACGTCTTCAGAACAGAAAAGATGTCTGATCTTATAATATACGTATATGTATTTTACGGTAAGGTTGTCATATTTATGGGTACCCGCGAACCGTAATGCCCGTTTCCAATTTTCACATCTAGAAACAATATTTATTTTTTAAATTTTATTGAGACAAATCTGCCAGCATAAGTTAATAAACTATCTTACCCAGTTTCCTCTTTCGGACATCAAAAAAACGATTTTCCCATTCCTTGGTCTCTGTTGCAGCTATATACAGAACATGTCGCCGGCATTTTTTGTGAAATACGCAGATACGCGCAATACGCTCAAAATACACACAAACACTACTTATTTAGGCACCCCGGTAGATCCGACCGATTTTGTCGCGTGTTAGGTGAAATGACCCTGTAAACCTCAGCTGTTAGCGTTCGGCTACTGCTCAAGATCATCGGGCGCCAGAATCCGCCAGCTTGCCTAGTATCCAAGTAGTATCAGAGCGCAGTGCGGGATTGACAACGGTGGGGGCGGAGCTTAGAGTGACCCTACTTGTCTTTGTTAATGTACGGTGCTGACAGTGTCCAGTAACAGCGCCAGTCGCAATTCGGAGGTGTTTCCTGGGCATGGACAGTTAGTATTTAGCTACCTCCTTACTAAAATAGCTAAGAAGTTCTTTAGCAGTTGAGCAGCCAGAAGTGTCATTCCACGCGGCTCTAGTTCATTAAACTTTGGACTGTGAGTTGCCTTTTACCTAGCTAACTACTATACTGTTGCCGGTAGATGCATTCACAAGCACCTGACGGAAATCCAATGCTGCTCGTCGTTAGAGTTCTGGAGTATACTCCACAACCTGCTCCTTTAATTTTTTTGGATCCGCCTGTGAAGATGTTAAAGACACATTCCACGATCTCACTTTCAGTGGTTGCGAGAATCGAGAATCGTATAGATCAAATACAAATTTGAGGATAATACAGTCGGTGACAGCCTGTAGGAGAGCCATGCTTCAAACAGCCATACTCCGCATTGTATACTAGGTTGTTTACCAATGGACTTGAAGCATACCATCGTTGCCAGTGCCACTTTTTCGAGTTGTAGGTGGTAAATTTAGTTAAATTTAGTATCACTTCAATTGCCCTAGTTGGTGTCGTCCGCATAGCACCAGTTATAATGAGGCATGCTACTCGTTGTATCTGACTTAGCAGAAGTTTTGTAGCAGCCTGTTGACATTTACTACATTTATATTTTTGTTGACCCAAGGCACAGCTCCGTAGGCCACAATTGGTCTGGTTATAGCAGTGAAAATCCACATGACAACTTGGGGCTTCATGCCCCATATTTTACCTATAATTCTACGGCAGGCGGCATTAGGGCTACCACACTCGAAGAGCGTTCACACCATACCCCCTCTAGCCAAGCTCCGTCGAGGATTGGAGCAGGAATGATCTGCGCACTCTGGTCGGCCTGTTGACAGGACATTGCTGTCTGAGGAAGCACTTGCGGAAGATAGGTCTGGAACAAACGTCGAAATGTCGTTTCTGCTATGTGGAGGACGAAACAGCGGAGCACAGACTGTGCTCCTGTCCACTACTGGAAAGAGCTAGGTCTCAAACTTTCGGATTCACCCATTTGAAACCTACTGACTTCAAGGGTGTTTCATCCAACAAGGGCATTACGTTCGTCAAAAGGTGTGGATTGTACGGTGAATTCTAAATAGGTGTGAACCACAACAGGGTCGCAGTGGAAGAAAGCATAATCGCCCCACTCACTATCAACCTAGCTTAACGGCACGGCTCGTAGAATATATGTATTTTCTTTAGTCCTTTTTCTAGATGCAAATTCTACTTTAGCTACTAAGCTACTACTGGCAACTGAAGTTACTGCTAGATATTTAACAGCAGAAGAAAACGCCATACCGACATCTTGATTATTTTCTTACACTATGGAGGGGAACAACAAAATGTCACAAATTTAGTAACCCATATGTATATGTACGTGTATGAGTAATCAATAGTTTTTTAATTTTGGGTTCTTCAATAAATTCCCCAAATGTACACTTAAAATTGGAACTTATATTAAAAATCCGGTATCAATTATGTTAATTTTTATTGTGATTGGCACAAAAAGCTAACCTAACGTTTGCTGATTCGACAGGCTTCATACTTTCGATTGGTAGGTAACTTTTTACACAAATAAATAAGTGCAATGCTTAAAAAGGCATTTTTGAATTTATTTTACTCATAAATTCAGTAGTAGTAGTAATAGTAGTGATATATTTCTTAACATATTAAATTTGATGTAAAATACTTTTCTTCTCGTAGACGGTCGAGTAAATTATCTTAGACTATAGTTATAACTACATATACCAACCTTCTTCTGTGTAGTAGAGATAATTTAAATCCTTGGAATACGACAGCATTGTTTTTATCGTATTTTCCGGCCGGCAAAAAATCCTAACCTTAATTTTAACTTCATCTTTATGACTAAAAATATCTTCGATTATACCAATCACAAACGGATCGGCTGTGTCGGTATTCGAACCCTTTATAAAGTCCGTTCTCCTCGTTTTTCTGTAATATTCCGGGTAGATATCCTCGTCGACATATTTTTCTGTATCCTACATATGAGAAAACACATATCAACTAGTTTCACTTTCTGATTCATTTCTACTAACTCTATAATGGCGATGGGTAAGAAACTTGTCCTGCTACTGATAGGTAATAATAGTCTGGGAGAGCGCCTATACGAACATCCTTCACTCAATGGAAAATAATGAGATTATTTTAATCGAATTAAGTATGTATCAAGAATTACTTTTGAATATTAATAACCCTTGTTTTAGTTTTCTTATCAGCAAAAAAATATATATTATAATAATAATATAATATGAATAGTAATAAAAAAGCCATATGATGAATAACATCAAAGTGCTGACAATCGTTGTGTTGTTTTTCCTCATATTTCACCGTCCTCGCACATGCTTTTAACTAAAAAACAATTACATGTATCTAATAATTTGAGCTTCAGTCTAAGTTACAGGATGATGATATGTCTAGTGTCTAGTCTATATTATTGTAGGACGTGGAAGCATAGACGCTGAAGGCAGCAATTATAGATAGATCTGGATCGAAGCGTTCGAAATGTGAACTTTGTGACGAATGCTGGGAGGGTCTTGGATCGAGCACGTGAGAAATGAGAACGTGTTCCAGAGAACCGGTTTAGCAAAACGAGCACTTTTTGAGGTTATAAGGAAGATGAAAATAGCTGACCTAAGACATATAATGCACGGGGAACGCTATCACCTCCTGCGTCTCATTCTCCAAGAAAAGATCGAAGGAGGGGGAAGGGAGTTGGAAGAAAAAAGCTATCAAGGCTGAGAAACATACGTCACTGGACAGGAATAAGAGACTTTCAAGAATTAAATTACAGAGGGCTGTAATTAATAGGATCCTCTGATGAGAGGAAGAATGGACGCCTACGCAAAAATCTGCATGTCACCCTAAGAAGAAGAAAGGTAATAATATATCGTCTTTAATTACAATAGCTGTGGGCAAGCTTTTAAAAAGATATACATAATAAAAAACAGACGGCTTAAAACACAAACGACTTAAAACTATGGCTTCTAACAAACCTACAGGGTTTCAGTTAAAAGAAAGGTTTTACAAATCTGGCCTGTAATATAGGCATTGTTTTGAAACTATGTGCTATCGAATTATATAGATCAATCAATCAATCAAAAAAACATTAACATTAACATTAAATATTAATTAATTGCGTTATTGGTAAAGCATCGACTGAAAAACGTGGTTGAATGCAGAGAGATAAATACCGATACCCAACACATGACCAAATCCCACATTACGAGGCTCGCTAGAATAGGGTGAAAAGAGCCAAAGATACTTTAGGCCTAGATAATAAATTCTCACTAACCAATCCTGACAGAGACGACTGGACGAGAAGGAGTGCAGAGAAGCTTTGCGCTCGGGACCTGCACAACTGTCTTCCAGGCAGAAATAATCGCCATATTGGCACTCATGCGGCCCTGAAAGTGGTAGGATCTCCGTGAGCTGGATGAAGTCTGGCCTAGGAATGCTCTGTCGCCCTTCAGAAATTAGTTATAAGAAAGTGACCCGGTTGTGGGTCCTTGGACATAATACGGTAGCAGGTAATGGTAGGGTGGACCATCTGGGGAGGGGCTGAAAGTTCTTGCACCTTTACTGAACCCATGCAAGGAATTAGTAAGCATCAGGTCATTGTTGCCTTGGATGAGTGGGCTTATAACAAACTGGCGAAATGTTGATTTGAGAGAGATGGCTGCAGGCAAGCAAAAAGGTCTATATCAGACTCGGACAATAGCCGTAGCTATGACTATCGAACAAAGGCAAAGAGTCACTCAACCTTTTGGTGGGGGGCTCACTGGCCATTGCCGGTTAAGCAGGCATTTATCATTAATGAAAGTGAATCACTATACTCAGTACGTTAGACGGACGTACTGACCCCACTCCACCAAGAGGTCTGATAGATTTGACAATAATTAAGTTGTCCAGGAGATCATGCGAGTTTTTAGTGTTGTTGCCGTGAGGTCGGTAAGAAGAGCAAAGGTGGCCAACTTGCTTAGCTTCTCCTCCCCATCACTACTACTAAAACGGTTTAATATGGCAGATGGTTACATTTTGAAAATTTTTAAAAATCAGACAACATAATATTTTTGCGTCCCAAGCGGTAAAAATTGAAAGCAAACTCAGTGGCGAAGGCAATTTGATAGTGTAACTATGTACTCATTATATTTTCAACAAAAATAAGTATTAATGACCGTATGACTTGATACGAAATTTGTTCAGAAATCTCTATACAGGGTGGGCCAATAGTGCGTGGACGGAAGATTGTGGGATTACTAGAATACATTTTAGAAACCTGTCACTTGGTCATGGTAGGGAACCGTGAGGGCAATAACATGAAAATAATTTCGCTTAAATTTTGACGTTTATACAGGGTGATTCATATCAAACATATGGAACTTACTATACAGGGTGGTCCAATAAGCGGGCGGTGCTCTCTAGCGACCATACCGTTTAAATTAGACGAAAATGTTTTAAATAAAAAACGTTCCTTTTCAAATGCTCTACATTTATAAAACAATTTCAAAGACGGCGGACTTCCGGATATACCGGAAGTAGGTATCAACTTCTATATTTTAAATGGAACACCCTGTATATTATTACGTTTTTGAATTCAGCATCGATTTTTATGTCCAGATTGTCAAACATTGTTTATGTCTACGAAGCCTATTTTCGGAGTTATTCAGCAATTTTTACAAAATTTGACGTTTGTAGTACTTTACAAGAAACGTTAATATCTCGGAAACTAAACGCGATAGAAAGATGCGGTTTTCGGTTTTGAAACAAGCAAGGAACGTGTTTGTGTTTCATTAAGATCGTTGTTTCAAAAGAACATTAAATCAATAGACTAGCAATTTTCAAATTTGAACAGTTAAAAACGTTAAAAACTTTTTTTACTCAAATGGGATAGTATCATAAGTTTTACATCGGTGGATGCGAAATTAAATCCTCTTTCACTTTTATCTAGGCACATGTGGTTCTATCTTTGATGGTTTTCCAGATATTTACGGTTTTGTAATTATGGCGTAGGAATTGGAAAAATCGTAGGTGGCGTGGCTCGCAGACGAAACAATTGGCAGGAAACCTTTCATCCAAAGTGTTTCGACCTCTAATACTAATAGCATTTTCGACTTACTGCACTGATTTTAACGACAATTGCACTACAGTGCACATTGAAAACTCGTCTGGAGCCCAGAAGTGCAATAAATCTGAACTGGTAAGTCAAACATACACCAAATTTCAGTGCAATTCAAGTAACTGTTCTGTCAGCCAACAGCCAACTGATGACAGTTTGATGGCATTTTGCATCCCGAGAGCTCATTTCATTCTGTGGTGGTTTTGGAATTTAGTATATAGTTTGAATCCGCCTTATACAATCATTTATTCTATTTATCGACATAAAAACTAACAGCATTTTGTGCAATATGGCTTTTGCACTAAAAATGAATATCTATCTATATCGGTAAATACTTATATATATCTTGTTGTATCTCTTCTTCCGTCAGTTTAAAAACAACATCTTCAATAAATAATATTCGTTTTTTTTGGGACACCCGCAGCCGTTGTCTGCAATTTAACTAGATATGCTTTAATTTCCTCATCATCCGAAGAGAACGATATTCGCGGTTCTTCCAACTACACTTTCCGCAACTTTCATGCTACTATGTATACCACCCCACTACCCAAAAAGTTATTTTCTCTGGCAAATAAAATAGGTTACAATTAATATTCTATAGACGTCAAAATGCACTGAAATCGCTACGAGCTCAAAGAGTCCGTGGCCATAATTTGCACTCAAGTGCAATTAAGCGGCTAAGTCGAAAACAAAAAACCACACTAGTTTTGCACTCAAATTTAAGACGAACATAATTTTGACACTCAGTTCCTAGGAGTGCAGTGATAGGGCAGTAAGTCGAAAACGCTATAAAATAATTACCATAATACGATACCGAACGTCATATTTTGTAAAAATTGCTAAATAACTCCAAAAATCGGCTTCGTAGACATAAACAATGGTTAACAAACTGGACCTAAAAATCGATGCTGAATTCAAAAACGTAATAATATACAGGGTGTTCGATTTAAAATAAGATAGTTGATGCCTACTTCCGGTATATCCGGAAGTCCGCCAACTTTGAAATTATTTTCTAAATGTAGAGCATCTGAAAAGAAACGTTTTTTATCCCAAACATTTTCGTCTAATTTAAACGGTATGGCCGCTAGGGAGCACCGCGCGCTTATTGGACCACCCTGTATATTACTGCATACTTGGATTCCTTGGTCAATTCTAGTGTGACTTTATGTATCAACTTTAAACGAACCGTTTAGGCGCAAATCACAATTTTTGGTATAAGTAGGTATCAGAAAAAAATTGAATATCGCAGGGATTATAAAACCTAAAACGCCGTGACTTTGCGGTATGATCAAGCATGAAGCGCGTTACCTTAGATTAGACGGATAAACTTGAATTCTTTTTATGGTTGGAGAAATCAGTAGATTAATTAAGGAAACTTCAACCGCTGATAACTTGATTTTTTTCAAATGGGAATGCCTATTTTGGTTTATAGAGTCAAATGTAAAATTTGATTACCTTTCTAACGATATAGGATTCTCAATATCAATCTTTTTTGGTTTTCATTTTATTTCAAATTTTCAGCCAAATCGGTGTTTTTCAATTTTCCTGCGTGCAAGCGACCTAGCAAGCTATAAAAAATAAACAAAAACCCGTTAATATGGAATAACTTAGTAGACAGATGCAAACGAACTACAGTAGCGAGGCAAGATCATGAAAATTCCTTACAATACCAGCTCTAACAGGATACAACAGCAGCAAGGTATCTATAATGTCAATGAGTAGCTGGGGTATGACAAAAGTGTTTATTTTTCACAGCCTACTAGAGCTTGACAACTCTCCAAAACGATTAAAAATTTTGAAACAAAAGGAAAGCTACCAGCGATTTTTGCTTACAGTCTAACATGTTTATAACGAAATTTCACATCTAATGGGATAAAAAAATTAGTCATTTCCGTTTAGTTAAGTCAAAAGTGAAGATATCTCTAACTGGAGCATTCTGAATATGTATTGAAATAATTGCTAGAATTTTTTAATTACGCTGTGTTGTAATTGTGTTCATTTCATGTAGTTTTCTAAAAACTGAATTATGTTTTACAACTCAAACAGACTGCAATTCAAGTTTCATTTTCCGCGATTTTGCTAATAAGTAGAAGTACCTACTGAAGAATTTGAACGGTTCCAGTCAGAGGTATCATTACTTTTGACTTACGGAAATGGCTACTTTTTTATAGCATTAAATGTGAAAAATTATTCAGAAGACATAGATATTCTATGGCCAGCAACAATTACTAGTAGTTTTCCATTGTTTAAATAATTTTTTACTGACTTTGTAAATTGGCTAATAGCTAGTAGGCTGTGAAAAATGAGCGTTCTTGTTACCGCTATTGTTTCTGGTTAGAGCTAATATGTTGTAAGGAATTTTCATAATCTTGCCTCGTTACTCTAGTTAGTTTGCATCTTTCTGCTAAGTCAGTTGGTTTCTTCCATATTACTATATTAGCGAGCTTTTGTTTATGTATCATGGCCTGCTAGGTTGCTTGCACGCAAGAAAATTGAAAAACACCGATTTGACTGAAAGTTTTAAATAAAATGAAAACCAAAAAATATTGATATCGAGAATGCGATATCGTTAGAAAGGTACATTTGATTCTTTAAACCAAAATAGGCATTCCCATTTGAAAAAATCAAGTTATCTGTGATTGAAGTTTCCTTAATTAATCTACTGACTTCTCCAAGTACAAAAAGAATTCAAATTTAGCCGTCTGACTCAAGGTGACGCATTTCATGCTTAGTCGTAACGCAAAGTCACGGCTTTCTAAGTTTTATAATAGCCGCGATACTCAATTTTTTTCTGATACCTACTTATAGCAAAAATGGTGATTTTCGCCTAAATGGTTCGTTGAAAGTTCCATGTATGATACATAAAGTCACACTAGAATTGACCAAGGAATCCAAGTATGCAATAATATACAGGGGGTTCCATTCTAAAAAATGTAAGTTTGATATGAATCACCCAGTATAAACGTCAAAATTTAAGTGAAAATATTTTTACGTTATAGCCCTCGAGGGTCCCTATCACGATCAAGTGACAAATTTTTGAAATATTTTTTGGTAAGCCCACAATCTTCCGTCCACGCACTATGGGCCCACCCTATATATAAAAATGAATCCCTTTTTCCTTTGGTCACAGCATCACGTGAGAACGACTTCACCAATTTCATCTATTTTTTTTTATTATAAGTTTTCTGTTACTTCGTAGAAGGTTCTTACGGGAAGAAATATGAGGAAAATTATACAGAATATTAGAAAATTTAGAAAAATGTGAGAAAACTTAACGACTACGAAGGGTGTAACACACTGTATAGTGTTAGTGATTTGTTTATTGTTGTCATGTATGACGTTGCTGTCAAAAATACAGGTTAGGTGTTAGATGTTCAAACGTCAAGCATCAAGGAATCATCTGAAAACTTCGAGCCTGTCAAATGTGCGTCCGTCGTGGAAATGATGACGAAAACGTATACAGGGTGTTAATTAATGATAGGCCGTAATTGCAAGGGAATATTTATGACTCAAATTCGAATAGAAAAGCTCATAAAGGGTGTCCGGATAATCAACCGACAACGCTTGACAGGTGATAGACCTCACATTTTTATGAACATTGAGATAGGAACATGAAGCATTAAAATGCTTCAATTTCAAGATACAGGGTGTCAAAGTTTTACTTTTATTTTCGTTTTTTTTTTTCAATTATTTCGCAATAAAATGGCACAATGATCTAAAATTACGTATCGGGGAGTTTTTAAGGCGAGAAATCTAAATTCAACCACAGTTTTGCTATCATGAATAGAGGGCGCCACCCACGGCACATTGAACTCATTTAAATTATCAGAACTTTTTTCCGTTTTGGTGCATCAATGTGATTATCAAAAAAATCGTTTCCTCAATATGTTTTACGTGAAAAAGGAATAATTTATTTGAGTCCCCAGAGGTAACCGTTTTCAAGATAACCTTCACTGTAATTTCCTATGCGACTGAATTGTAAATTGCGATCGAAAGAATCGGCATTTCCACACAAATGAATATTAGGCTTGGGCTCATACTTTTACATACCATTTACGAAGTATTCTCAAACTTCAACACCACTTGTTTTAAAAACCTAATATTAACTCGTGCCAGAAAACCGATAATTGCTTCGATCACATTTTACAATTAACAAAGTTGTGATGGTTTTACTTGTTGGTTGTCAGGGCAACAGGGGAGTTTGACGGTCGTTTGAAGTTTCTTGATGAGAGATTTTTTTGGCCTCTAACCACATCAAAGTATACCTTTTTTACGTAACACATTGAGAAAACAATTTCTTTAATACAGGTTGAGGCAACAAAACGGAAAAAAGTTTTGTTAATTTAAAAGAGTTCGATGTGCCGTAGGTGGCGCGCCCTCTGTTCATGTTAGCAAAACCGTGCTTGAATTTGGATTTCTCACCCTAAAAACCCCCCAAATGCGTAATTTTGAATCGTTGTGCCGTTTTATTGCATATACGTAGATAGTAGATTAAAATTTGAAGATGACTTTGATTATATTATTTCAAAAAAATCCAAAAACACAAATTACTTTTATAGAATATCTCAAAGCCTCAGTGTTTATTCTAAAAAAAAAAATGTGTACAACACTATAATTCTTCCTCATTTATTGTACTGTTCAACTACTTTATATACCGCAAATGAAGCCATATATTCAAAATTACAAGTGTTGCAAAATAAAGCAATGAGAATAATTTTGAATAAAAATAAGTTCACTAAGGCAAGTTATATGTTAAAAGAACTTCAATGGTTGAATATAAAGAATTTTATATCGTAACTAGTTCTCACTTTCATATTTACATTTTCACCTACAAATTTGCAACAGCAATATCACAAAAAAATCGGTGTTCCAAAAAGGGTTATATGAATTTAATAAATTAGACAATAATATTAAATCGGGTACCAATTTGAAAGAATTCAAGACAAGATTGAAAAAGTATTTCTTGGATATACAAAATTTATAGTGACGTAATCTTATGAATGTACTCAGCGAGTTAAGTTAGTTTGTATTCTTGATAACAGTTATAGTGTAGTGGTTATGCCACCCCCATGCTAAATAAATCTATACTACTACATAATTGAGAAAAAAACCAAAATATAAGTGAAACTTTGACACCCTGTATCTTGAAAATTATATACATGTATCTTGAAGATTCTGGATTTCAAGATACAGCGTGTCAAAGATTGGAAATAAAATTGATTTTTTATCAATGTCTTAAACATTAATGAGCCGTTTTTTAATTTGTCACTATTTTTCACAGCATTAAGAATCTAAGTCACCACTGACTAGAAGATAATTATCCTTTTCCAATGGCGTGTCTGGGGTTGGGGGAGCAACCCCACGAAAACATTAACAAAAAGATATACGCACCTGACCTTGAAAAAATTAAATGCTTTTTATATTTTTCCCTCCCAAAACAAAGTGGGATACGAAGAGACATCAAAAGACAAAAAAGATAGGTTTTCATCTGTTTCGTCTGAAAAACAATATTTAATTCTTTTAAGATCAGTGGCATACATTCAATATTTTTCAAACTTTGACACAATGTATCTTGAACATCAGATTATATCATAATTTTTCCTGATATATAGATTTAAAATAAAAATAAAAATAAGTGAAATTAAGTTAAGTTAATGCTTTAAAATAGTATTCGTGAAGTGTATTCTTCTTGGAAAAATTTAAAAACTGGCAAGTTCTTTCTGTTGGAGCATGGTTAGTGTCATAGTTTTTATGATATTTATTATTAGAGTATATACAATTACAACATGTATGTTTAACTATATTACATGCCATTCGACTTTAAACGGTGGCAATTTTCAGTGCGGCTTGCATTTGCAATGGGAATAACTAAATCGCAAGGGCAGTTGTTGAATGTTTAGGACCACGTTTGAGTGATATGGGATCAATCTTAATAATCCATGTTTTCCACATGGTCATGTCGCCTGTTCCGTGTTGACAAAATCATCATTATCTATTTACGCGCCCGAAAACAAACCAAAACACGTTGTATATCAAAAAGTATTTCAGTGAACGCTATGCTTTTCAGATAATTATTATTTATTGCAGATTTAAGTTCAATTTCAACGCCTGTCGGGTCACCTAGTTTCATATAAAATTTGTGAACACTTTTTTTAATAAAAAGAATCATCAAAAAATCCCAAAGAATTTGAATCAGTGTGGCAGTTGACAATTACACTATAGAAAGCGTTTGATAGGTTATGTTAGCATTGTGTGTCTTGTGACTCTCGGGTCTTGCGTATAAACTATAAACAAATTGAAGAATTATTCAATTATCCCTAATACAGATATCCTTTTCTATGTGGCTGCTGCAGACGCGCTATGCATGATGAAGTCTGATAGACGTCAATTTTGGCAGACGTCAGTCCCTTTATTCTTCTTCTACGTGCTTTTACGCGCAGTTTTGATATCGAATTTGCCAGTATTTAGAACACTTTCTGAAAAATATGTTATCAAATTTCACATGAAATTTCATTTAAAATATTGGCGAAACCCCTATGACATGTTAAGAAATGCCATAACAAATTTGTTCACAAATTTTATATGAAATTTCACCCGAAGAAAATTACAGTCTTAATACTCACTTCTTTTTGCTGATTAGGCCCAAAATTTTCAAATGTATACGTTTCAGGTGAGAGAAACACCCCTGTGCCTGATTTGTATTCATCATTCTTCCATTTTGCAACATTGTCTTTGAAAATTATATTATTGTACCTTTTCTGCTCAGTTTTTCGTCTAGAATGGTAGAAATAACAATTGAAGAAAAAGAAATTATCAGTGTTGTTAAATGTTAGTCATGGGTTGTATTTTATTAGTCCATGAAAGTAAATTTCATTTTTCCTTTTCGCCTTACAGATATTAGTATGGAGTCTCTATGAAAACATTTTCGTATGGGGTCGTATGGGTGATTCAGATGTGTACAACACAAACATCCATATTCTACATATTTTGATAAAATGTGAGACGCCCAAAGTTTAATCATATTTGATTCCGGTCCATGAGCGACAAAGAAACTGGAAAAAAATATAAACTGAATGCATGTCCGTGACACAGTTCAAAAAGAGTAGAGAAGTGGCATGTAAGGCGTAGGTTTGAAGCAATGGCTGCTGATACTGACTCGTGAAATAGTAAAAAGTGAACCAATACCATACCTGCATGAGCTACATTCGTTTTCCAGAATCTCTTTTTCAAAATCAATGTCTGTGAATCTATTTTCTTCCATTCTTTGGGTATAAAAGAACGTCTTCCCATCGTCCTCGAGAGACTCTGGTAGGCTGAAATCACCGCCAATTTCCGACCAGTTTTCTGGGCGCTTTCTATACTCTACCTATAACAGACGCACCATAACTACATAAACTGAAAGATAATAGATCAATATATTTTATTGCCCGAAAAATATAACATGAACAAAACAAAACTTTTAGGTGAATATTTAATTGATAATTTTTTAATATGTAATTTTTAAATCATGATAGAACTCATTTAGGGCGTATGAAGGCTTTTGTAACAAAAAATAGTTTGAAGTTTGAATTTTAAATGTATGGAAGCTGTCATAAATATTCAGGCATTCACATATAATAGACTAACACATGTGAGACGACTTAGGGGTAATTTATTTAATTTTTTTTTTGTCCGATATAACCTATATTCATGGGTGTCCAGAGGCAACATGTGTATGGCTGTCGCGTGCAAGCTTCTCCTACAGGCAGGCACCGATGGTATTCTTCCCAAATTTGACAACACTGTTGAAAGAGCGCACTCACAAAACTTTTAAGAATGATACCTCTGGCTGGTAAATAACTTCTTAGGTACCCTAGCGGGGAGGTAGCAAAATACTACCCGTCCATGCCCAGACAGCACCCCCCCATTGTAACTGGTGCTGTTAGTGTACACTGCCAGCTAAATAAATACATCTAAAATATAAGGTTATGTGATACACCATGTGCAGGGGATGTGTACAGGAAGATGCTAACCGTAAGTTTTTGTCACTTTCTTACTTATGTTAAGTGGCAAAGACAAAATATGTAGATAGGCTATCTGACACTTAGCACAAGGTGGTGAAACTGGCCCTTAGTGATATCCTTCTGAGGGATTGTTGGGAGAATGTACAAGGGGCCCATTAGGGCCTAAGTGCTGTGATCTTGGCAGAACCACCTCCTTCAAATACAGAATTCGAAAATTTTCTGGAAGACAGTGATGTCATTTCCAAGATGTATTACAGTAATGATTTTGTCTTCTAAAAATAGCGGCTTACATGAAGTTCTGGGTGTACTATTGGCAAGACGTCTAATTGATGGTTTTTGTAAGATAAGCAACATATATTTTCGAACAATGCAAAATAGCAAAATTCAGTGATATCCTTTCCATAGCTTTTTCTCACTGTTCTGGGTATATAGAATACCTTGGCTAGTTAATTAATTAAATTATCAATCTGTTTTGTGAAGTTCAATCTGTAATCAATGGTTTGAACTAAATCATTTCCAATCAACTATTGACTTATCTTCAGTTTCGGAAAATAATTCCTATTACTCAACCCGGGTTTCGCAAAAAACAGTACCACCTTAGCACTGCTGAAGATAGATGATGATATAATTGACTTTATAGGGGGGTGGATTGCACCAGTAGTTAGGATCGAGGGCTCGTGACCGGAAGGTCCCAGGTTCGATTCTCGTTAGAGGCGGAAATTTATTTTCAATCAAAAATAAATATCCATAAAAAAGCTCAGCGAAGAATCCCCACCTGAGCCTTCACCGTTGGCTTCTAATTAACAGAGCTGTTCCTAGAGTGGCGCCGGAAAACAGTAACAAAGCCTACACAGAACACGAGGCTAATGACCAAAGCAGTCGATGCCGATGACACAGAAGTAAAAAAAATTGACTTTATAGAAGGTGGTTTAAATGTTTGTTTGAATTTATTTGATTTATTTGCTTTTATTCATCACTTTGCTGATCACAGAAAGCAGAGCTGTCTGTAGTTGGTTGGATCAGCTTTAGGTCCTTTTTTGGCACCGCCGGCTGGATATAAGCTTCCAGCCTTTTGGGAAGATGCCGGAGTTGTAAGACATCGGAAAGAGGCGAGTAGGTATGGAAGCCAGCTCCAGTGCACACTTTTTCACAACGAGAGGGGGATCGTGTCGGGCCCAGTCGCCTTATTAGTATCAAGTGACTGTAGCACCTTCTTGACTGTTTTGGCTTTGAATATTATCTCGCTCATAGCTTGAGGAACCTTAGGTAACGATGGTTTTTATTGAATACTTAATTCGTGATATCTATTTATAAATAAAAAAAACTTTACGTTCACGTGTCCTAATACTACTGATATTACAACCAGAATATACCTGTGCTTTCTGAATTATACTACCCAGTGGCAAATCATCACAATCATCTACTAAAAACAGCTCTCTTGGGTCAGATGTTTCACCGAGGATGGTGTCCGTACTGCGACAGAACAAATGCCCATGGAACATGTATTTCTGTGGCAGATTGTCGAACATATGTACCACTTTGGCGATGCATGGAGGATCTTTGGGATTCTCTGATTTCAGCATTACGAAGTCGCCGGTTTTGACCGTCAAGTCACCTGAAACATCATCATAGGCATCAACTTATCAACTACTTGTGAGTCATAAATCTGAATTCCATGAAAATATACATGTCGCTAAATAACTCACTTTTTTGGATTTCATTCAAAGATTTGCCCTCAACATCCACTACCCCTTTAGAGAACTATCAGTGCATTTGACATTTAGCGACAAAAAAAGTCACTAGGACAACAGGGTAACTCTACAATTTTTACTTTGATAAAGTCCACAAAGGTGGTTGAAAGTTTGTCGCAAATATATGAGGTCTTCATCAGAGTGAAACACGATGTAATAGCGAAAATGATCGATTTTGAGATGATATGTTGATATGTTTTTGGAAGTTTTATAATGCCCACATAATGATCATAGGTCACTAATTTCTGTCGGCCTGTCTGTCACAATTTTGCTACCCACGCAATCTCAGTAACTGCTGCACACATGGATATTTGTACCAAAAAGACTGACAAAAGTCGATTTTGCAGATTGGGTCTAAATCAGAATAGATAAAAACATAAATTTTACTAATCTTTATAATAAAAAGAGCAGTGAAATGAAACGATTGCTAAAAGTGCGGTTTTGCCGGATATCTATAATATATACTGCACTGACTACTTGACTAGTAACTACAACAGCAATACTTCCTATTAGATCAACTAAAATGCTTTGGTGAGTTTTAAAATTTTATATTTTTATTATTATTCTAAAAGTAGCCCCCCTGCCCCCTGATGAATTAGAACACCAGCCGCCACTGATTGAGAGTAATCGCGGCACCCAGCGCGCAGACAGCTTTCTCATATATAAATATATATTTTGTGAAAAATTGGTATTGTATTATTGTATCCTAAGAACTAAACTTTACCGACAACTGCAGTTGTGTAACATTGTCTTCCTTTGTATGTGATGTTTGATTTATCTGAGAAAACAACGTTGTGTATAATTCTTTTGGAGCAATGTGTCTTATTCTCTTTCGCTGGTTTTATTTTGAGATCATCTTCATCTTCATTATCGGACATTTCTGCATCTTGTATGGTCATGCTCGGGCACCTAAAACAAGAGGCAGCAGTACTTAAACCATCTTGCAGTATGCAAGAATAAGCCATAAGCAAACATACCGAATCAAAGGGATTGTCATATTAACAAATCATTCAAGGTACTTAAACTTCATGTACAGTAACGTCAACACTGGTTTGGAAATGCTAACAAGAACCAAGTAAACAGTTAGAACTGGTGGTCGTTGGTACATTATTATTGCACTCTTGAAAAGGGCGTAATGGCCGACTGAAGTAGCACTTGAACAAACTAGGCTCACCTCAACGGCAGATTATGTGCATAAAATTCAATGCTGTTTTGTTCTTGGGAATTGATATTATCGTTGGGGAGAAAAAAGAAGCAAAAATTGTTCATTTACCCAAGACGAGTTGGAAGCAGGCCATTGTAAAATATATCGGAATAGTTCACATAGCTAAGCCGTAGACCGACGTAAGTTTTTAATACTTGATCAGAGCGGACAAATCCGTACCTCGTGATGTGTAACCCAGAACGTACCAATCACAGAGCTAGTTTCAGGTAGCTGTCGGCTAAAAAACAAATCGTTTTTCATCGAAACGCGGCGAGATACGCGCAGCGAGGTGAAAGGCTAGGTGCACTACTCCGGTATATTGCTCTTCTTTTCTTACTGTGGGCTGTCGCTATAGTAACGAAAGCAGGCGAAAACGAAGCTAATCATTTACGAAAACAATTTTTGGCGGCATTCCATAACCATAGTTTAACGCTTCGTTACGCTTTCGGCATGGAGCTCGATGACTCACGAGTTGGCTTAAATATCTCTGGACGAGACTCTGCAAAATCCAGCAATGCCGACCATCGCCAAGGAACAGGGTTACAGAATTCACCCACTGTTCATTAATCGCCATTGACGAGCACCGCGGCCTACATCGCGACAAGATGAACTACTCCACTATGTTTTTACCCTAAGAATAGGACATAAGCATTCATGGACAAAAAAGTGGAGGATTATCGAAAACTTTACCCGTGGTTGGTTAATCCAGGAAGTCAATTTGTGAAGAAATGGGCTGTTAATGATAATGTACTTTATGAGCGAGTGGATACCTTTTATTTTTGCAAGCCTGTTTTGAACGTCCAGAACCACCGAACTTTAGCATATCCTTGCAGTTACGGCACTCGCCACAGTCAGGTGACTGACATGCCTCACATATTCCGCATCTCCTACGTTTAGGCCCTTTGTTCTCTTCGGTGATGTCTCTCTTGTCCAGCTGGCCTGTGAAAAAGTGTTCGAATACATCTCTCACCAGCTTCGTCGTCACCGCCTTAGTCCATTTCGGAGCTTTGTATTTTATCTCCTAAGTAAAAAAACCTGCATCAGAGACAAGGTGGGAGAGCATAGAGGCCATAGTTTATTTCCACAATTTATTATAACTATCAGACGCCAGCGGTATCGAGTTTGTGGACAAGGGCAGCATCGCATTCTTTTACACAAAAGAATTCATTCATTGGCAATATAAAATTGGAAGTTATATATGATAAGATTTGATACGTTTTGAATGCAAATAGTTTGACTTTATGCGTGAAAATATAGTGTTTAGGCTAGATACTACTAGAGTCTTACTGTAGTGCATTTGCATGATTGATGAGTTAGTGCATACTTGTTAAGTATTCAGCTATTTTAAATAAATGTGATTTGATTAATTGGTCAGTAGAGCGCCACGAAGCGCCAGACGAAGATCATATTGTTTATTAACTGACTTTTTAGAAAATACGGTTTTGTGATATATTATAGAAAACGTGTTTTCCAGCTTCAAAAGAAAAATGTACCGGGTGTTTCCTCCTACTTCGCCACCCTTCTTGTTTTTTTATTTGAAGAGATAGAAAAAGTTTTATATGAATGCTTTATAGTCTTTTCTTTAAATTCAGAACTTGACAAGAGAAAAATAATAAAAAATCGTTTCCTTCGTATAAAGTTTTTTTTTAAAATAGGGCACCCTGTATATTATATCATTATATTATTCTAAAATAGAGGGCTCATTCACCTTATTTTGAAACGTTTTCAAAATATTTAGATTCAAAGTTTCTAAAAACGACCGTGGCTGAATGGATTCAGAGCCAAAAAAAGTCTCTAAAATGTGGAGGTATGCCGCAATCCACTATAGCCATGGCGGCCGAAAAACAATTGAATGCGGTAATGTTTTGTGTCATTCTGACATTCTGCTGAAGTAAAACGCATTGCTTTGTTTACAAGTGCAAATAACTTCCAGTTTTATTGTATGCCGTTAAATTATTATAATTAAAATAAAAAACTAAGAATTATTCGTTTATTTTATAAAAACAATAACAATATATCTCAAGCAAGAAGAGAGTACAGGGCATTATTTGGCAAACCTGTGCTGGCAAGCAGCTTCAGATAAACAAAAAACAACTTCAAGTTTTATTTTCATTATAATAATATACGATATTTATACAATAAAACTGGAAGTTATTTGCACTTGTAAACAAAGCGATGTTTTTTTACCTTGGCAAAATGTGAGAATGACCCAAACATTACCGGATTCAATCGTTTTTCAGTCGCCATGGCTAAAGTGGATTGAAGTTTACTTCCACATTTTAGAAACTTTGTAGTTAATTATTTTAAAAACCTTTCAAAATAACGTGAACGAACCATATATTTTTGAAAACAAGAAAAAAACATATTTCTTTCCGTGATACACAAGGTGTCCCATTTAATAAAGTCAGCTTTATACGAAAAACAGGATTTTTTATTATTTTTTCTTTTTGTTCGTATCAAATTCTAAATGACAAGAGAAAACTATAAAAGTTTAATAAAAAACTTTCTTCTATCTATAAAAAATATAGGGGGGGTGGGGAAGTATGAGGAAACACTCGGTACAGCTGTTCAATAAAAAACAAAGCTGTTCACATTTTTGGCCAAACCTTAATTGCGATTGAATTGAATAAGGTCAAGTGGCAAATCAGGCGATGAGCTTTACTGATCCCCTGTTGCATGTCAAAAAGGCCCGGTTTCATAATCAAACTTCACTACCTGGTTATCTTCAACCGAGTTATTTAAGTATGATAATAACAGTTATTATGAAATAGCTATAACGGTAATTCAGCTCTCAGCTAGTCCACAAGTGGACCAGCCAGGACTCACTAGGAGTAGTTGGCTCCATAATGAGGCTGACCCGTTCCTTCTACCCTTCTTATGTTCAACAAAATAAATTTCAAACTGTAAAGATTCATTAATATGAAATTGAAACTCGCAAAATACTCCGAAGGAAAGCTCTAAATTCCACAAATGAAATCGTTTATCTCTAGAAATAAACTTCTGAAAAAACAGCAAATAAACAAAACAACAAATGGAATAATAAATAAAGACATAAATATAAAATAAATAAACAGATTCTGAACATCAGTGGCGATATCTAGGCGACAGAAAGTCGTCTTCACTAGCTTAACTCGAATCAAAGGCAAAGCAATCGTCAATGTCACTGTTACTTCGTTAACTTCTACCGGTTCTATTAGCCTTTTTATATGGGGAAATATTGCCAAAACATTTCTTATTTTGTTTCTACGTGTGATATGAATTACTGCCAATTATCGGCAGTTACTTAACCGATTGCTTCTTCTTAAAGGAGACGTATACCCGTCATCTTAAAAGTTCCGTTGTTACGCGCTGTTTCGTTTTTACTTGTGCCATACTAGATAGATTTGGCTTACCTCGCTTACGGACGCAGTCTTGAAACCGTGAGACGGTTTTCTTTGGCAATCCCATCCACTACTTGTTTGATAAACCGTTCTTTATGTTGACGGGCGAGCTGCAATACTTGTGCTTTGACCATGTTCTCATCGCATTGTATATTTTATGTCAACCGGATTTAAGTGAATAAAATTATATGATTATCTGAGAATGCATCAGTAACTAATTTTGTTTTCATTAAATTTCTTCCAATAGTTGCAGACTCACAACCGCAATGCAGCTTTTCTCGCCAACTACTAAAGTCTTATAAGGTTATAAGCATTATTTTAGCTCTCAAGTCACAAGAATAGTGTTGTTATGCAGTACTCTGCTATCTACTATTTTTTTTTTGTATTTCGTTTAGAAACATGACTTTGAAATTGCAAATTAGAAATTCATATACAGCCGCACCCTAAATCACAATTCTGTTGTTACCATACTGTTACCAAGTAAAATATAATTTTCAAACTAAACATATGGGGTACAACAGCGCATAGGAATCTGATCGCAAGATTTGGGAAGAGCCAAATCTAAAAAACAATACCAGCTGTTAGAAACGCTGCCATAATCAAAACCACATCTGTTGCAATATGAACTCTTAACTAATGCTTTAGATACCCCAGTAGTCTAAATCAAAGTACCAAATATTTGACAAAAATGAAGTTGGAATAAGTTACATGGATTGAGATTATAAGCTAACGCCTACTATAGTTTCAGTAAAACAGAGTGACATAATTGTTATCCACATACCTTTTTCCCATTGTTACGCATCTTTTTGTTCTTTCGGAAAGTAACTCCTGCCATTTTGACCAGAGATCTAATACATGGAACAGTGATCAAGGGTTTGTCATCTTCATCTCTTGCTTCTTCTGATGCCAAATCAATGTTATAGACCTGGTAATTTTAAAACATATTTTACCTCTCCAGTCAATGCCAAATATGATATAGGAAAGGCAGCTATGAGATTAAATTAAATCCATGCCGCAATGCCAGTGGCCACTTGACTACTTGACACACTTTCATGAGCATGTTTGGTGATAGATGTATTTATTTGATGATGACAAGTGTATCAACCTATACAAATATAAGAGTGATACCGGTATATCCAGTCAAGGTGAAACTCTTTTGGGGGTAGTTGACATATTTGGATGGAAATTTTACACCTTTTTGTGGAACGAACTGCTTGCTGGGAAAACGGTTGTGGGGATGTTAAGACTGTTCTATGACATTTTAAAAGCTTTTATTTAACTTGCAATGTATGTACGCTTGTTCGGGTGGAATCTTGTAACTCAATTTTGAAGCAGATATCTTCAACCGATTGAGATGAAATTTTGTATACACGTTTTAGTTTGGATGACAATTCACGATAAGCTGTATGATGTTCTAAATCCAATAGTGGAATAGTTATTTAATGCATTTATACAATATGGGTATCCATATTGATATGAGAACGCCCAGTAGATGGTAAGGGGAGTGACATCTAATGAGAGGAATGTCATCACAATAGATCCACTGATGTCATTTTTAGTCAAACGATGAATTTTGTTGTGAGAGTTTGGGGAAAATATACTATTCAAAGCCGGCATGTTGTTTTATCACTGCATGAACCTGACGACCTGAGAGAAGACAGTTTTTACATTTGGCGCTCAACTAGAGGCTTGAAGTGTGAGCAAGAATCTGACAGCAGTCACAGGAGATGAATCTGACGACCTGGGAGAAGAGAGTTTTTGCATTTGGCGCTCAACTAGAGGCTTGCGGTGTGAGCAAGAATCTGGCAGCAGTCACAGGAGATGAACCTGACGGCCTGAGAGAAGACAGTTTTTGCATTTGGCGTTCAACTAGAGGCTTGCGGTGTGAGCAAGAATCTGGCAGCAGTCACAGGAGATTAACTTGACAACCTGGGAGAAGAGAGTTTTTGCATTTGGCGCTCAACTAGAGGCTTGCGGTGTGAGCAAGAATCTGGCAGCTGTCACAGGAGATTCTGGATAGAATTGTACGAGTTCCTTTATACAACCTACGCAGTGGTCATCCAGGTCACCAGGTTGTATCGACGACGGTGACGACATCGACCTGAGGTTAGGAGGTAGCTAACGAACCGCTGGTGCACCGAGCAACCACCTGTGACGCGACGTAAGTGGTAAAGAAGATCCGCGGTAAGGATTTTCTAATAATAAGTTGTAAAGGAACATTTGGGGTGCTAGACTGCCTTTGGCAAAGTAATAGGGATAAACTCGTGTTGTTAGTGGACTTTTATCACCAACATAGTTTTAAGGTTATGTTTAGAGTAGGTCTATATTTTTAGTTTAGTTTAAGGTTTTCATGATATCTAATAAAAATAAATCTACGAAAATGAGTGGATATCAGGATAGCGCAAATTCTAAATTAGAAACTGTCGTTCAAATGATGACAAATAATATGTATTTTTAGATATAATACGATGTGTTTTGTTGTAAGAGTTTGGGGAAAATATACAATTCAAAGTCGGTGAGTTGTTTTATCACTGCATGAACCTTGTTTACGACCTGAGAGAAGAGTCTTTGCACAGTGAAAGGGCTTGTTGAGAGTGACCCGAAAAATAATGTGACGTCATTCTAAATCAAATATGGCGGACCATCCAAGATGGCGAAATAGCTATTTTTAATGCCCTTCTACAATATGGGTATCCAATGCAAGGGCTTGTTGAGAGTGACTCGGAAAATAATGTGACGTCATTCTAAATCAACTATGGCGGACGATCCAAGATGACAAAATAGTTATTTTTAACGCACTTCTGCAATATGGGTATCAAATAAAAGGGCTTGCCGAGAATAAATAAAAAAATTGATATCAATGCAAGTTAATAACTAAAAAGTAAAAAATAAACTAAAACAAAAAAACGTTTTTGAAAAAGGCTTTTATTTAAATGTTCTAAAAAAAAGAAAATAAAATGTTCCTTTAAAGTGTTAACTCTCAACTTATAGCCTCATTATACACAATTTATATGATCATAAAAGCTTGTCGCGCGATTTACTTGTGTAAATTAACTAGTACCTATTCAATTCACTAACTTGGTCTGCTAAGTTTAATTGTGTTAAAATTTCAGTTTAATTGAATTCTTATAGGTAGTTACGTAAACCTCGAGACAAGTTTTTATGATCATATAAATTGTGTATAATGAGGGTATAAGTTGAGAGTAAACACTTTAAAGGAATATTTTATTTTCTTTTTTTTAGAAGATTTAAATAAAAGCTTTTTTCAAAAAAGTTTTTTTTGTTTTAATTTATTATATAACACATTTGATATTTTTGTACATAAGAAAAAAACTGCTAGTATCCAATTTCCCAAATGGTTCTCGCAAGACCTGAAATCACTCATAATACAAAAAAAGGCTGCCCATAAAAAATTTAAGGTGAGCCATCTTCCCCTTGATTACCAAACTTACTCAAACTTATGTTCTCAATGTAAATTTCTTTCAAAGCAGTGTTTTCAGAGCAACATCAAAGAAACAGAGGCGTCATCCCAAAGCTTTCTGGTCATGCATAAGTTCCCTAAAAAACTTTAGCAATCAACCACCCAGCTACATCTTAAATGAAAAATCATCTCCAATGGGCCCACAAGCAGCTGAACTGTTTGCCGAGTACTCAGTCTATACAGATAATTCATTGGATGTGCCAGATAATCCTTCTTCAAGCCCTCACAACCTATATCATCTTACTATTGCAATTTCTGATATCTATACTGAACTTGTGAATATTAACCAGTACAAAGGACTTGGACCTGATAAGGTTCACTCAATATTACTAAAGAACTGCTGTTTTGTTCTATCCCGTCCTCTACATATAATCTTCAACAAATCGCTTCAGGAAGGTATATTTCCAGACTTCTGGACATTAAGTTATGTGGTACCCATTCACAAATCAGGCGATACTGAAAATGTGATTAATTATCGCCCTTTAAGCATCCTCAATGCTATTCCAAAAATATTTGAAAGTCTAGTTACTAAATTCCTTACAGCTTGCCTTGGATCAGAAATAATACGCCAGCAGCTTGGCTTCAAAAAACACTCTTCTACTGAACTAATCTTCTTACTTATGTGGACATCCTGGCGGGCGCCTTGGAGAGGGGTGAAGAGATACACTCTATTTACACAGACTTCTCCAAGGCGTTTGACAGAGTGTGCAACAAAGCTTTAATAAAAAAAAATAGATAACTTGGGTGTCTCAGGTTCTCTCCTAAAATGATTACAGAGCTATACCAGAGGTAGGTCTCAAATGGTACATCTTAATAAGTTTACATCTTCTCCTATCTCAGTGTCAGGCGTCCCCCAGGGTTCTCACCTGGGCCCCCTACTATTCAATATTTTCATCAATGACATTTCATCTTGTCTTAAGCATAGTCTTTTTCTTTTGTTTGCCGGCGATTTGATGCTGTTTCTAGAAATAACCACCCCAGATGATTCTTTTGCACTTCAGGAAGGTCTAGATAGATTGTCTCAATGGTACCATCCCAATGGCATGGATATTAATGCTCTCATGCAAAGTTATTAAATTCCGTAAATCTAAAAACATCAATAATTTTGTCCATCACATTAATGGCAGTCCATTGAGCTGCGTGAATCAAATCAAATCAAAGACCTTGGTGTGCTAATAACCTATGATCTTGATTTTTCAACTCATATTAACAACATAATCAATATGGCATTTCGCATGCTTGGCTTTGTGAAACGTAGCACAGGGGGCTTCTCAACCATTAATGCCATTAGAACTTTGTATTATTCCTGTCAAATCACACCTTGAGTATGCTACTTCTGTATGGTTTCCTAATTATGCATGTCATATCCATCGGGTCGAATCAGTTCAGAGAAGATTCTGCAGATACATTAACTTAAAATTTTACAACCACATTGAATTTCATTATTCTAACTTATGCACATCACGACACTTGGCAATTCTCTCTTGTAGAAGAAAACAGAGAGAACTAGTACTTATTTATAAACTCATAAACTCTATCAGTGATTGTCCCTATTTAACTTCCAGAATTGGATTACATGTTCTATACCGAAACACTGGTACTACAAAAACTTTTCATAAAGAGTTTCATAGAACTAAATATATCACTCTTTTATTTGTCGCACCCTCCGTCTGTGCAATGAGTTATCCGATTTAGATTTCTTTGGTGCTTACGAACCGTTTGTGAGAACTGTTAAAGGCCTAACTTTATAAAAATCCAAAAAGTATTGTTGTTCCTGATTTCTACTTATTTATTTTATGTACTGTTAATGATTGTATTATCTTTGTATTGTATTATTTTTGATATTGTAAGACATTGTAGGTAGTAGTTTTTCCTATTTAGTTTTAATATTTTGTTTTATCATATGGTGAGTTTTTACAATTTTTAGAACTTTTACTCTATTATATTAGACAAGTAGGCTTGACCCGTTAATAAATAAATAAATGAATAATAATAAAATAATTATGTAATTTTTTGCTTTTTTTTCAATCTTAGTTTTTAAAACAATCCATACGTTAAAATACGTTTTTTTACTTCTAAGTGATAGTACAAGATGTTTCCTATAAAAATAGCTATACATTTTAGCCCTAAGTAAAGTAGTTTTCGAGGTAGTTTTGAAGCTATGATGGTTTGAATATAACCCTTTATTGTCTAATCCGGCAGTTGAGACGGCAATAAAACAGGACACTTAGTGGGCATGACATTCATTTTGGGAAAAAAAGAAACAAATTTTACAACCATTGTTCGAAATGTCCTCCTTGGTGTTGGAGGCATGCTGTTGCTATTACTAACACATGTTGCGTAGAGCGGCTGGTCATCGCCTTGCCATTCCGTAATTCATTTCCGACCTGAATAATTTTGCTAATAAGCTTCTCGCGTGTATTTGGAACGTCAACATAAACTTTCTGTTTCCTCGTACCTCGCAAGAAAAATCAAGTGGGGTCAAGTCCGGTGAACGTGGTGGCCAAGCGATTGTTCCACCGCATCCGATCCACGGAGAATATCGTTCATTTAAATAGCTTCGTTCATTTGCAGCGAATTGTGCCGGAGCACCGTCCAGTTGGAGAATCATCCTTGACCCATAGGTCAGTGGTATTTCCATAATGGCGTCCAGGAAGTCGGTTTCCAAGAGCTCTAGAAATCTAGCGCCAATCATCGTGGCTGGCAATATGAGTGGGTCAATCAAAATATCAATCATTCCTGCCCACACATTTAGCAAGAATTCGCTCCAAATGTATGAAGCCATTTAAATGAACGATATTCGCCATGGATTGGAAATAAAACATTTTTAAATATTTACCACTAATTTATGGTCTAAATGTTTCGCTATCTAATGAGACTTAAGGGCCCTTACATGGGTAATTATGGCTAATGTGCCAAACTCGTGCTTCCATTGAAAATAAACATGGCTACCATTTTATTATGGTGGTAGAAAAACTACTTATGGGAGTAATTTGTCAAAAAAATGCTGTATTTTATTCCCCTAAAGGCTCCAACACCAATGATGGGACACATTGTATAAAGCTGTATTAATTCTTACAAATAGGGTGATGCCCATGCTTTAACAAAAATTGCTTGGAGTAACCTCTATCTACACCTCTTCAAATATTTTAAACATGGTCAGACATGCTTGAAAAAGGTTGCATAATTTTTTTTATTTTGTTAAAGTTTCTGATTTTATTATTTCTATGTCGCCACAAGATCCATTTTAGAAATCAGCTCAGGTATATTTAATCGTTGCTGAAGTGGCAATTTACCATACAAATCATTAATATCCAAATCAACATTTCCAAGTTATAGAAAGGTTAATAAATACCCATTTTCGAATACTTGTCTCCCCCCCCCTGGAAGCTGGAAGGATATTTTAAATATGTATATGAAATATGCATTCTTATTGCTTGATAACAAATAAACTGATTATTACCTGATCACAAATAAACTGTGCATTCTTTAATAAAATATCCTCAATGTTATCATATTCACCAAAGCTTGCTATATGCTGTATCAAGTCTTCCAAGCTGGGTGATTCCCATGCTTTGTCTAACAAAAATTCCACAACTATTTTGGCTAACATCATTTTTTCCTTGATATTTTTAAAAATGGGCTGGTACTCTGGGGATGGTTCCATCAAGTAATACTGTGCATATTCAGTCGTGAGTCCTATTGGTAGCTTCTCACCCCCATCAAATCCTGCTGACCACCTATTAAGAGCAAAGACAAACACAAGTTGCTTTAGCACATACATTTTTTAAGAGTAATGATAAAAAAAGGGTAATACAACTTTATGACTTTCAGAGCTACACATTTGGTCCACCTTGGCACCACTGGCAGATCTACAGGGGGGCTTTTGGGCTGAAGCCTCCCCCCAAAACCTCTGAATTTTTTTTTGTTAGAATGTAAATTATACAGGGTGAGTTTTTAGTTCCGGCTCGGTCGATAACTCCACTACTGTAGAAGCGAAAAAAGTTGTACATAATCAGTTGTATATCAGAAAATATTTATATTTATACAGGGTGATCCATAACTATGTGGTGATGCAAACATGCATTTTTTTAAATGAGACACCCTATATATTATTCCATATTCAAATTCTGCTAATGATTTCCGTTCTTCCAATATAGGGTGTTGTAACATTATACAGGGTATTTCAAAAGTTATGACCATTTTTATATCTAAATCGCTGTCAAATGAATGTACTGTATATAAAAAAGTGATTAATCAAAAATCATTTTTTTTACACGGATGAATAAAAAATATTCTCTAGTTTTAAAATTGGCTATAAAAAAAGCCCGCGATCCATATTCGTATACAGGGTGACGTAGAATGCAAAATCTAGATTTTCTCTCTTTTTTTAAATGTAACCCCCAATATTTTATTATACCAAAGAATTGCTTTTAATATGCTCTTCCATCTTTGTATAGCACTTGTTATGGCTGCATTCATTAGTTTCTGAGATATTTCGATTTTTCTGCAAATATTAAATATACCTTATATTTTTTTACTAAAATTTATTTATTTTGAGAAAATACTATCAAAGTTTATTTTTGCTCAACAAAACAACTAAAATATAAGGCCATAATAGTACTTGATCAAGTCAAAACACTGAATTAACGAGACACTATAGGTCAAGTGTGCTGAGGAAACAATTTTATAGAGGTCATGCATAAAATTATCAAGCAAATCTATCAGGTAGGCTATGAAATATTAAACGACACAGTCCAAATAAAACGATTCTTCAATTTTTCAAACGCATTAGTTTTAGAGTGCCTGCGTTCTGGATATTGCTGTTCATAGTTGATATACTCTAAATGCAAGTAGGCAGTTTTTCAAAGGTTCTCCTAAATACCCTCAATGGAAAAATTAATTTTTAAAGCTCGTTTTTCACACAATATGGAATTATTGAACAGATTATGAAAACTCTCAATTTTTTTTTTCAAACCCTACCTGATATATCTGCTTAATAATTATGCAGCACGCCTACAAAATTTTTTCCTCAGCATACTTGACTTTATTATCTCGATTATTCAGGGTTTTGACTTCATCAAGTACTATCATGACCTTATAATTAAATTGTTTGTTAAATAAAAAACAAATATGATAGTACTTTCTCAAAATAAATAAATTTCAGTACACAAATAGGAGCTATATTTTAAATTTACTGAAAAATCGAAATATCTCTGAAACTGATGGATGTAGGTAAACAAATGCTATACAAAGATGAAAGGGCATATTAAAAGCAATTCTTTGATATAATAAAATATTGGGGGTTACATTAAAAAAAAAAGAGCAAATCTGGATTTTGCATTATACATCACCCTGTATACGACTATGCGTAGCGGGCTTTTTTATAGCCGATTTTAAAACTAGAGGATATTTTTAATCTTCCCATGTAAACAAAATAATTTTTGATTCATTACTTTTTGATATACAGTATGTTCGTTTGACAGCGAATTGGATATAAAAATTGTCATAACTATTGAAATACCCTGTATAATGTTATAATGCCTTATATTGTGAGAAGAGAAATTATTAGTTGAATCTAAAAATGTCTTTTATTGCTGTCTTCTACAGTAATGTACTTATCACCGAGCTGGTACTAAAAACTCACCCTGTATACCATATAATCTGTTTGAGGCTCATAACATATTATTATTAATTTTAAGGTATTTATCAGTAAATTAGTAAATAAAACATCCTGGAAGATCAGTAAAACAATGTTAAACTACTGTCTCAGATGCTTCATTTTATAACAGTCTTTTCAAAAAATTTTGCCCTGTTTAGGCTGATTATTATTCGGTATTTTCTGTTCTAAAAACAACATGCTTCATTTGATAAATGGGTGTGTTCAACGGGACTTAGCAGACATCAGCGCTTGTGGGCGCTTTGCGCTAACTAACCGATGAATGACAAGCTGTCAAAAAAGCGCTAGTCAGCTTAATAGCGCTTTAAAAAAGCGCTGTTTGGTTAGCAAAGCAGCACATAACTGGAAAAAAGTTATTTGTAGTTCTGAGAGAAGCAGTTACCTTTGTTTAGTGTCAATTTAATATCAGGTTTTGTGATTTTATAGCCTAGGTTTTTGAAAATACAAATCATAAATATTAAAATATGGAAATGGATGACAGCTTTATCACGTCAAAAGGAAAGTCGTTCAACGGTCACTCCTAGCGCCTGCAAGCGCTTCCACGCTAGCGCGTTTGTGCTAGGTCCCGTTGAACACACCCAATGTATGGCACTTGATGTATAAATTACAGTAATAATTCTGTTGGAATAGTAGGTAAAAAATGACCATACCATATTCCGAGGAGCAGTTACCAAATTAAAGCATGAAACATCTCTAAGAATGTAATGCAACCTAGTGGGTATTTGTATGAAGCCTCTAAAGTGAGCTGCTATTTAACTGCATAAGTAGTTTCACATTTCCTGTCAATCGTCATAAAGCAGTTACATTCAACTGTCTCTGCAGTTTTAACTTTTTGTTGTTTCTATTTGAAAGCTCCTCAAAAGTGATGCTATTTACAATGGCAGCTACTGTCGTACTTTTGCATGATGGCACCAGACAGTACTTGAAGTATTTGTGGGCACTTTGCTCCATACTAAAAGCTTCTAATGTTTATATATTTCACAAAAATAGCTTTGCATGTGCACCAGATGCATAAACAAGCATCCAGGCCTTATGTCTGCAAGCATTTTATTCAGCATTCTGTCATCTGGGTACCCAGAGCTGAAAGATACGACTACAACCAAGAGCAGAGACACTAGCCACCACTCTGACAAACATTGACAAGTTATTAAGCAATTTGAAATGAGACATTTGTAATTCAAGCTAACAGTTTCTACATAATGATAGTTGTTTAAATGTAACACAAGTACAAAGACAGAGATTATACACTCTTACCACTCATTGATGGGGCCACAATCATGGGCTGCAATTCCATTATTTACACTACAATCCTCTTCATATACTGGTTTGACAAAACCACTGAAATACAGTGGTACATTACATTCTACAAGACCTGCATCAAAAGGAACTAAATGTCCCTTTTCGTCATAAACACTAAAATGTGTAATTTTATGTGTCGGAATCTCATCTAATTCATCAATAGCTTCCTCCTTACCAGTGAAGAGTGACAATTTCTCATGTGTAAGGGCTATGTACTCTTCACTAGAATTGTTTAAATGTCCATTGTAATACAAAATTTGATCAGAATACTGTTTGCATTTATCACAGCGCTCTGGCAAAGCTTTAGTTGATATAAGATTGTTATTCAATTTTTCTTCGATATCTGCCGATTTCAGTTTCTTTGCAGGGTTCTCTTCTATTATATTGTCTGTTTTTTCTACCAGCACTTCAGCCATTATGACAGTGGATATGTAGAATAGATACCAAATTGCCAAACAGACTCTTAAAAGTTATAGATTTTCGAGGGGTGATACCAGAGGCCAATTTAACTCATTCCATGCAAAATACATGGGATTCGTTTATAAAATAAAAAGGAAACAAGTCGTGCTTCAATTGGCTCAACCGTTGATAGTGTTGACACCACAATCCACAACTCGTTATGTCGTTATCCACAACGTTATCCACAATCCAATCCACACTCCACCGTCCTCCACCACCACCATTCACCATTGCAAAAACAAAACTGGCGGGAAATAAATCGTAAATTGCCGGTTCAACCACAAAACAGGGTTCAACCATGGTTCTGTCATAATATGACAATGACAACATGACAACCAAAAAAAAATAATAGTGGTCACGTTCCGCTTAGCTTAATTTAGATGCACACGACATCCGACGATACGACCGTGACTGACGTAAAACTAACGCTAGTTGCACACACACCTATTTTAGATGGCCGGTAAAAAATCGGCCGATATTTTATCGGTAGCAGGTGCTTGCACACACATCGGATTTTCACCGGCCAAATAATCAGTTGTTTTGTGTTTCTGACGGCGGGACTATAAGATGCGTGGCCATTATCGGTCGGTACATAATCGATACGTGTGCAAGGTTGTATTTAGCCACGTATGTCACTGTGTCGCTTGTACGTCCCGGTACCGGCGGTCTGCAGTGGCAGTGGCCGGCTGCCGCCGATATTTTACCGGTATTATTTTACAGTCGGCGTGTGTGCAAGGTCCCATTGCATCCAGTGGTTCACTATTGGAATTTCGACGGCCGGAATAAAACCGGCCGTCCAAAATCGGTGTGTCTGCAACTAGCATAACAGGCTATGGTGCGTCAAAATCACGTGATCAACTGAGGCCCAACCTGCCCAACTCCAAATCAAACTTTTCACATGTCGTTTGCTTATAGTCCTTATAATTGTACGTGATTACACTCATATTACCTATTTTACACCTGTTTCTGTTGCCTTGTGGAGGCTGTTTTTATAGGATAAAAGTGGAAATATAAGGCTGTTATTTTTTACATACAAAAGCGGCATTGTGGATTGCATGTAAAGCATTGCATTGTCATGGCGAATGCGTTAATATCTAGGTATCTGGCGTAAAAAATCATGTTTTGAAATTGACAAAGATATGTGAAGAACTTATACAAGGATAGCTGATAGTGGCAAAATGTGTTTTTTCTTTCATTGTGGAACAGTTAACTCTGAATCAACAACCAGCAAAGAAGAAGATATGTGGAAAGTACACTGATTATCGCTTCAAGTTTGTATGTTCATTCTTCATCAACATATATATTACTTTATAATAGTAAATAGTGTATTTATTTACATCCCATAAATATCAAAAAGTTGATTAGTAAGTTCTCACCCACTGATGATGGTAGTATGAGAGGCAGATTAGAATATTCAAAGTCCAAACTCTGTTATTTAATAGAACATGAGTTTTTAATCAACATACATTTAGATGTCATTTTCATTAACTCTCAACTAAGCTTTAAAAGCAATACCAGTGTTTGGCTTAAGTGAAACTGGTCCTTCGAAAGCTGCAAAAGCGGTTCAGGTTTATAGGATATCTAGTATTTTGTCTAAATATAAATACGCTGTAAGTTTAGTACCTGAAAATAACTTGACAGCAATCCAATTGAAAGAGCTCATTATTAATGCAATACAGGAGGTGGAAAAGCTTGGTTTTAAAGTTATAAGTTTAATATCGGACAACAATGCTATGAACCGAAAACTTTTGCGATGTTTTCAGAAGCCATTATGTTACAGCCTTTTATACCTCATCCTTATTGTGATATGAATAGAAAGTTATTTTTTATATTTGATGTGGTGCATATAGTTAAATGCATCAAATATAATTGGATAAGTCAAAGAATTAAAAGATCATCTTTTCAGTTTCCAAAATTTGATAGAAATTTAAATGAAATAGATAGTAGCCAAGTGTATATACTACTGATTTCAAAAATTTGGAAATTTGGAATTTGGATCTAGAAAAAATACTTTAGTAAAATATGGTCACATTAATTGTCATACAAAACTTTATTATACAAAAGAATGTCGCTGCTTTGAAATAAAACCTTTTCAGCAATAATAAACACAATTGATGCACATTTGGTTCTAATCCATATATATGTACAGTAATTATAGAATTGATTATATATTTGTTAGGAAATTTTGAAAATGATATTTTAGAAGGTAGGTTTAGTCAGTACCTACCGTCAATTTAGTGGTATGAATTTCTATATATGTTTCGTTCAATTACTAAAAAGTGAAAGAAAGATACGATTTTTTATGTGCAATAGACAATATTCCTCTAAAAAGAATTTTGCCAAAATATGATGAACAGCTGGTGCGTGGTGTTAACATTGATGATCTTCTTTATGTCTTAGTCCCTGACTTCCTTGGACTCCATTCCGAAAGAAAATTTAACAGTTCTTGCATATATTGGTGCTTCGAAAAAAGCAGTGCCTAATTTGTACTCAATGGCTCCTTTCAAATAGTGACATTGATTTTGAAGTACCTCATGAATTAACTTTAGAACTATTGCATGGCATATAATGCAATTTTTTTGTAATAATCCAGAATTGTTACACAAATGTTTGACCGGCTCAAATCATAATAAGATGATGTTGACTTGGCATCGGAAAAAATCTAATGATGATCAAGCCAGAAAAATTAAAAAACGATTTTGAGGAACTGTAAACTACCAGGCTACTTACTACGAAATTCCTTAACAATTACTGAAATATTAAAAATAAATAAATTCTCGCTTTCGACCTGCTGATCTCATATACCTATTTGTGGAATGGCCTCAGTTGGTCACGTGTCAATATAAATCGTGTAACACGCCATAGACTGAAGTTTCTCGCTAGCCACGATACGACCGTGGCTGACGTAAAACTACGCAACGGTACGAAACTGTTCCTATCACGAATTCGAATAGGTTAGAAAAAGCAACGCCCATGCTCTAACAGGCATGTGAGTGTGCCCAAGATCCCGTTGTTATTATTTACTGTCTTCACAAACACGATGTTATTTTTTACAGATATCTGCGGGATTTAAATTATATGGAATTGTTTAAAATAACCTTTTAACACTTATGCACTGTTAAAACCCAAAATTCATTCAAAACTATACCAATTAACCCGAAACGATCAACCAAAACAAAGTAGCTATTTATGTCATTCCTCTACATGAGTGCTGTTAAGCTGTTGTTTTTAGGATTATTTACCTGCTATTCATAAAAAGGGGATGGGTTCATTAGCGATTCAGCGGTTAGTGTGCCAGCTGCCACGTTACGATTGTGGGCACAAACAAAAACCTTGTTTACTTCTTCTAACCTATTCGAATTCAAATATTCAAAATGATGTCAATTCAAAATATTTCAACCAACAGGAATAGTTTCGTTCCGTCACGCCGTATCGTCGGATGTCGTGTGCATCTGAATTCAAGTACAAAAAAATTGTTGATTTTGTTTATACTCCTATAATTTTGTGAATTTAGCGATTCGCAAGAGAAAAACGAACGGTCGGCGGGAAATTACTAAAGTATAGAGTATATACACACCATGTAGGTTTTATGTTTGATGTATAAAACTTAATTTCGGTAGGTTTGTTACATTTTGAAATTTTTCAATAAAATGCAATTGATTTTATTTCTATAATCAAAAAGTAAATTTTAATATATCTGCAGACGGCTTGCGGCCACCTTTTTATTTGGTCGCCTTTGTGCTGGCACAACGTGCACACCCCTAAAAACGCCCCTTCATCGGACGTGAATCGGTTTCTGGGTCCGCCCCCCCCCCCTAGAAGATATCCTAAAATACTCTATTAAACTACCTTATTTTTGAAATCAGATTTGATTTCATTTCTTGAATTCCTTAAATTGGATAGTATCGTACACAAAATTGAATCAAAGCCGCAATTTGAATCAAAATTGGAATGGAATGAACATGTAATAAGTGCTGCTCATAAAATAATTGACAAATAAACAATATTAACAATTATTTCTAATAGTACTGTACTAACTAGTGATACATCGCTGAAAAGCTAGATGTACCAATTTGCAGTTTATGCTAAATTTCCTTGTTTTGGTCTTAATGAAAATAAGAAAATTCTGAAATAGTTGAATTTATGTACACATAAGAGTATTATGCTTTTCCTCAGAGTTCAGAGAAGAAATCATACTTTTATGTTTCACTTTCACACCCAAGTAGAGTAGGTACCTATAATGAATATTTTTTTTGATTGTAGTTCCTTGACAATGTAAAATATAAGCACCATTAAAACGTGCAACATTATATTCATATTATTCAATATTTAATATAGTTTATTTTTTGATATTAAAGAATGGATAATAGCCAGCAAAAAAATATATCGAGCTCAAACCCGCCCAGGTGCTTAACGGGTATGTAGATAAAAACAGGCTTTGAATATTTTTTTTGCTCTAATGGTGACACTACCTTAACTGCTCCTCCAGGATGGTAGAGAAACGGCAACCATTTTTGCTCTCAAAAAATGGTGATGGTGATATCCAATGACTCCCTACTCCTGATACCCAAGACATCCTTTAGTAGGATGTTGTTGGACTGCTCTCAGTTTCTACCCCCCCCCCCCCCACGCAGGTCACATGATTAAGCTAGTGAGCCCCCTTCACCCGAAGTGAAATCCTGGCTACGGGCCTGAACATAATATACTAGTGCATCATAATAATATAAGGTTTTAGTTCTGTAAATATGTAATTATATTATGGATAATTCTAGTTATAGATGCATTGGATTTACAGTAATATAGTTTAATTTGCTTATATTAGACTCTCCTTTTGAAGCTTCCCTATATTATTATTATTATTAGAGAGCAGTATTGCCAAGTGATCTGTTTTACATTTTATTTGAGAAATAAAGTGATACAGCATTCGATAAATAAGTTAAATAAAAAGCCTCGTCTGTCCGAAAACAGAAAACCTTACGAGTGAATGACACGGAATGACGTTACGGTTTTATAACATTCCTTAAGCCATGGCCGACTCTACACTAGGCCGGAGCCTTAGATGTGGCAACGTCGCTTAGCTGTCAAATAGTGGGCCGATTACCGTGGGCATTCCGCGGAAAATTGAAATTGTTTTATAGTTTCAGAATAATTATTACATTTTATATGTATTAGAGTTCATCTCGGTTGATAAATTAAGAAAAATAATTTTTGAAAAAATGAGAATGGAAAAAATGCCATTAGTAACAGTACAAAATTGTACATGTATTTAGATTTAGAGATTTTCCCTTCTGTTAGACACTTCCTATTTCCACAAGATTTCCTCTTTTAAGTATTGTCAGTCTGTATTTTGTCTTGAACTGTTTCAGTGTAATTATTAATAAAAATATTTGCTACATTAACAACATCAATTCAAGCAGAATTTCATCAGTTTGGGGTTGATTACTTGAACAAATGTGTCTAAAACAAACTCATCTATATGTATATTGATGTATTCTTTTGTAATTTTCATTAAAACTGCTTTGTGCAATTGCCCAAAAACTTACTTTTATGCCTATTGGCCTGAAATCAAAACTTTAACAATACCTATTGTGAATAAGGACTGTAATATTTGAGCTGTATACTGTGATGGAAGGGTTACGCCTACCAACTATAAGCTGTATGTATTTAATTTACCTATCAAATAATTTTGTCCTTCATGTTCTACCTATAATTTTTGTAATGACAAGAACATTTATACAGGCTGATATTTCATCAATTTGTAAAACAATGTACTTCTCCGAGAATAATAAACCCTCTGCAACAGTTTTAATGTAAGACATATTTGCTCTGAGACCAACAGGATATTCTTAATGACAGTGGTAAAATCTAACTCAAGACACCAACAAATTAATGGAATGTCTATATTCATTGATACTAATACCACTTACATCTGATCATCTCATCGTAGTCAAACACTACAAAATGAAAATAAATGCAACCTGTTTTCTGCTGCCACTTCCACTTAAATGAACACTCAATTTACTTTGTAAATTTTCACTTAAGCTAGAAAAAATCACTATTAGGTCACTTTGAAGCCATTCTTGCTGGTCTTGATTTCCCTTCTAGACTGTATCTTTCTGTGATATTTCGGAGGTCCAGAAAACATTGTAGGTACCACATTGTGCTTTAAAATAGGTCTTATCCTTGGAAGTGTTTGTAAATTATTGTCTTTATTCTTATAAATATAACCAGCCCTTACGAGGAATACCTTTCACCCACTTCTGTTTGAAATGCTCGTCTTGAGGAAAATATGTCCTTTATTGGAAACACAATTGCTAGTGCAACCTGGTACTACACACTTTGCAGGCATCTTTTTATCTTTATAGTTTTGTTTGTGCAGGTAAATAATTTGAAACACATTAAAAATCACCTTCCAATCTTCTTTTTTACTTTGGAAGATTACACTAATGACTTAAAGACAAAAGCTCGGCCCAGCTCGGCCCGCTATTCAGTGTTGCCATATTTCAATGCTCCGGCCTAGTGAGTAGAGTCGGCCATGCTTATGCTTAATTCAGATGCACCATGGCCGTCTCTACTCACTAGGCCGGAGCATTGAAATATGGCAACACTGTTCGCGGGCCGAGCTTTTATTTGTTGTTGTCATTAGTGTATTCTTTCAGAGCAAAAAATATGGTTGGAAGGTGATTATTAATGTGTTTTTAATTATTTACCTGCACAAATGAAACTATAAAGATAAAAAGATACCTGCAAAGTGCAATTGGGGCTTCCAAACAAGGACATACCAACATAACTTTCCAGAGTAACAACGAAGAGTGGAAGGTGATTTTTCATATGTTTCTAATTATTTACCTGCACAAACGAAACTATAAATATAAAAAGATGCCTGCAAAGTGTGTAGTACCAGGTTGCAATAGCAATTGGGGCTTTCAAACAAGGACTTACCAACATAACCTTCCAGAGTAACAACGAAGAGTGGAAGGTGATTTTTCATATGTTTCTAATTATTTACCTGCACAAACGAAACTATTAAGATAAAAAGATGCCTGCAAAGTGTGTAGTAGCAGGTTTTGCAGTAGCAATTAGTGCTTCCAATGAAGGACATAAACAGAAGTGGGTGAAAGGTATTCCTCATAAGGGCTGGTTATATTTATAAGAATAAAGACAATAATTTACAAACATTTCAAAGGATAAGACCTATTTTAAACCACAATGTGGTACCTACAATGTTTTCTGGACCTCCCAAATATCACAGAAAAAGACAGTTAATAGAACTCATTTGGGCATGCCAACGAGGGCATGCATCTGGGCATACCTACGAAGAGCTTTGATAGTGAAAGATAATCAAGACCAGCAAGAATGGCTTCACAGTGACCTAATAGTGAATGTTTCTAGCTCAAGTGGCAATTTACAAAGTAAATTGAGCGTTCATTTAAGTGGAATTGGAAGTGGCAGCAGGAAACAGGTTGCGTTTATTTTTATTTTGTAGTGTCTGACTGTGATGAACCAGACATCAGATGTAAGTGGTATTAGTAGTAATAGTTCTAAAAAGTATTTTTCTTAATTTATTAACCCAGATGAACTCTAATACATATAAAATGTAATAATTATTCTGAAACCATAGGCCACCTATTTGACAGCTAAGCCACGTTGCCACATCTAAGGCTCCGGCCTAGTGTAGAGTCGGCCATGGATGCACACGACATCCGACGATACGATGGTACGAAACTGTTTCTATTGCTTGAAATATTTTGATTTGACATCATTTTAAATATTTCGACCAATAGGAACAGTTTCGTACCGTCGCATCGTCAGATGTCGTGTGCATCTGAATACACACAGTTGCGGAACGCACTCCAATTGTGATCATGCATCCTACGGAATCATGTGTTTTGCGATCCTTTGTTGTTTTGCGTTTTTGAATTTAAAGCAGATGTCAACCGTCATTTTGGACAAGAAGAAATGGAAACTTGGAAACCGTTGATTTTTGTGTGAAAAAATAACCTTGGAATGGTTTTTTAGTTATTTCTTAATACTTAAGTTTATTATAGGTTTTTTTTAGTACATCACTACCCCATACCTACAGACTCGTGCAGTTTTCTTTCAAGTAATTGGTTGTTCAAAATAATTCTGCTGCTGAACATTAATCATGCCAAGAACCAAAGTTAACAGGAAGAAATTGGTTCTTAAAAAAGAACCAGGTGATACTGAAAATGCTTCAAGAGGCAGAATCAGAAAGGAACTTCTGGAACGATATCGTGAGTACCAACCTAGTACCACCAAATCACAGTTTTAATTCTGCCTGAATTGATCAAAAGTCTACATTTCTGCTGGCCACTTTTAGTAGTAGTAGGAGTAATTTATTCATCCCAACAGATTAAATAACATGACATAGGACAGGTCACAAATACAAGTTTAAAAAAGAATAATAGTTAAAATATAATAAAATAAAGGTGTTAGTTAAATTGGAAACAAATTCGTCTAGAGAATAAAAACAGTTGTTTAGTAATATTTTTTTTACCTCTTTCTTGAATATAATGAATGGCAGTTTTTTGAAAGATGGGGGTAGTGTATTGAGCAAAGAAATGCAATTGTATGTAACACTCTTCTCTATGAGGGCAGTGCTGTGGGTGGGAACTTCAAGAATCTGCTCATTCCGCATATTATAAATGTATGATGGTAATTAATTAGTTCAAATTCATCCAAATGTCTCTAACACTACAGCAGTATTTGTAGGATGTAAACAGATGGAAGTGGCATTATCCCAAACTGTTTTGAACAAAGGTTTGTAGTATGCATCAACATTGACTCTTGCCATTATTCTTACTGACCTTTTTTGGATGATGAACACTCTTTGTGATTTCTTGTTCATGCCCCACATCACTAAACCATAAGAAAGTGCTGCATGTATACGTGGGAAATAAAAGGAATGTAGAATATCAAAACTTACTACATACTGAAGTTGTTTAAGTACAAAGCCAAGCTTAGACATTTTTTTGAATACCAAATCTATACGCTCTTCCCATTTTAAACCATCATCCAAATGAATACCTAAAAATTTATGAACAGTCACTTTTTGAACTGTCCTTCCTACAAGTAATGTTGAAATTGTCATTTTCCTCCTTTTTGGTATTAGCAAAATTTATCACAGCAATCTTATTAATATTTAACATTAGCTTGTTGCTTGAGAACCAATCACAGAAAGATTCTACATCATGTAAACCCTTCTGTTCCAGAGCGGTTTTTGAATCATTTCAAATTAGATGAGATATACAAATAGTACTTGTTTCCCCAATTAAATATAATTTGGTAAATTGTTGATAAATATTATACTTAAATAGAAGTGCTCCTAATATGGACCCTTGAGGTACTCCTATATTGGATTCCTAGACAGGTGATCCTCTTGTCTGAATTTCTACCAAATATCTTCTATTTGTTTAAAAGCTAGCAAACTATTTCAAAGAAAGTCCCCTGATGCCATAACTTTCTAGCTTGTCTAGAAGAATTCCATATTCAACCAGATCAAATACCTTCAAAAAAATACCCAGTACTTTCTTTTTTGAATCAAGATGCTTATAAATATCTTCAACAAATATAGTTATTACATCTAATGTGCTTCTACATTCAATAACACCAAACTGATTAGAATTAAATATTTTGTTCTTTTTCAAAAGCAGGTCAATCTACTCATCAATCTCATTGCCATAACCTTTTGAAGAATCTTTGAAACATTTAAATATATTTTTTTTATTCTGTGGCAGAGAGAGTCATAAGGGAAAGTTTACATTTACATTTTTTTCTTATCAATAATTAATAAATAATTTTAACCAGTAAGGCAGTGCTTCTCAAAAGTTACTTATTGTTTTAAGAATTGGCAAAAGCTTCTGAGATGCTTGGTTTTTTATAAAACTGTTCCAATATAATATAGATTTGGGCAAAAGGCCAAATTCATGGTCTTACTTACTTTTACTGTAAAATCAGAGACATCAACAGTTGGTAGAAGATGTAAATAACCTTAGATAAGGAAAGAGAGGGGATACCGCACGCCCATTTGATGCTATATGGATTAGCTGATACCGAAAATGAATAGCTGTCAAAATGCTGGTGGAAAACTGACGGTAGTGTCAAGGTGGTGTTTTTTGCGATATTTAACGTTTTTAAGACCAATAATTGTGAAATATTGTGGTGAGCGTAATGGTGGGGTGTGCAGCTTACCGTTGTAAAAGCCACAGCAGCAGGAAGGAGCCAGGAATCACTTTTCACAGGTAAATTTATGATCTTATTTTTTTGGTGTATCCGAAATTCATGCAAATATCTCGATATCTAGTTCAAAGATATATGTGTATCCGAAATATAATTTGGAATGTACCACTAACATGCGAATCATAATGTTTTTGAGCACGTAAAGTCTAAAAATTATGTTTTTAAGGGATTTTTTGGTTCAAATACAATCAGTTTTCCAGTGGCGTATCTATTATAGCTTACATTTTGAATAGAAATATTATGACTTTGCATTGTAATATATAATATACCAATACCCTTATACAAGGTGTGCATTTCAAGGGTGGCCTTTATTTGTAGTTGTATGAATAATAAAATTAATTTTCTTTCTTCCTCGACAGGTTTCCTAAAGATCTTCCTAGACATGATTTATGGATCAAAAATATGAGGATCGAAGGTTGGAAGCCTACAAGCAACGATAGGCTTTGTTCTAAGCATTTTGAACAGAATTTCCTTCATCAAACAAATCAAAAAGTATATCTTCTGAAAGGAGCAGTCCCCACCATATTTGACGAGCTTCCGGAATACTTACGTCCAAAAATTGTAAGTTATAATTCCTAGCTTACATTGTCTACGCTTAATCAATATTAAAATAATAAACATTCTAGGATTATGATAGATGGATAGATGGATAGATGGATAGATGGATAGTTGGATAGATGGATAGATGGATAGATAGATAGATCGATATACTTTATAGTCTAAGAATTTACAAGATTCTTATTGACAAAGCTATATAATAACAAACAAAACTTTTGGGATATTCACTAAAACCTGTGAGGAGGAAGTTTGTTATAAATCTTCACTCCATTGTATATAATTGGATCATTAATGAGTTATGATTTGGGTGTGATATTAATTTAAAATCATTCTTATGCCTTATGCCTATATTCTATATTTATGGTCTCAAATTTGGTTTTATATTTGAGTATTAGTGATGACGTTTCCAAAATAAACAGTGCAATAAAGTAAGGAGAAATACGATTACGAATGGCTGAATAACCATTTAAAAATTGATAGCTATGAAAATCAAAAGGCAGCTAACCTCAAAAATGTAATAATTTCTTGTGTTACAGTTACATTATTAAACAACTATATTTAGGTGTGTTTACTCGATACGAAATCAAAACAAAATGTTACTGTCACTTTTCCTATAAGATTCAGTCACTCATTCACATCTACTTAAATCATAAATTAATTTGTTCTGTCTTTCTTTCGGAAATAATGTTTCAAACATTGTCTAATATACAGCTCTGTTATTTTAGGCAAAAGAAAGAAAAAGACCCCGTGAACGTGATGTTCATCCAGAACCATCGCCATCAACCTCAGCTCTGGCTGCACAGGACGACTCTCCCCGGAAAAAGAAACTTAGAAGAGAACTGCTGCTGCAAAAAGATAAGAATAAGGAAAAAACGAAAAAAATCCGTGCCCTTGGTCAATCACTGAAAAGAGCACACAAAAAAGTAGCCTCTTTAAAAATAATTGCTGAGGAATTAGAGCGACAAAATTTACTATCTCAAGAAAATTTAGTTTTAGTTCAAAATATGAGCAAGGTTAACATATAGAAATATTGAACAGAAAAATGGGGAGAAATGTTCAATATTCACCTGAACTTAGGAAATTTGCCCTGACATTAAATTTTTTTTCACCAAAGGCATACAACTATGTGAGAGATGTTTTTGACACTTGTCTCCCGCATAGCAAAACTATTGCTAAATGGTTTCAGAATGTGGATGCTGAGCCTGGTCTTACCAAGGAATCAATAAATACCTTAAGAAATAAGGTTCAATCATCTGACAGACCAATAATTTGTTCATTAATTATCGATGAAATAGCCATACGGAAACATTTAGAATGGGATGGAAAAAAATTCCATGGTTATGTGAACTGTGGTACAAATTTAAACGATGACTCTAATGCTTTAGCCAAAGAAGCTTTTGTTATAATGTTGGTTTGCATCAATGGAACTTGGAAATTACCTGTCGGTTACTTTCTTACAGATTCTTTGAATGGCAGTCAAAAACATTCAATTGTATCTCAATGCATCCATCTGATTGAAGATACGGGAGCCAAAGTTATGTCAATCACATTCGATGGTGCTCCATCTAATACCGCTATGTGTCATAACTTTGGATTCTTATTTAACATTTCAAATATACAGACAAGTTTCAGAGTTACAGATCACAATGTATATATTTTTTATGATCCATGTCATATGATAAAACTTGTTCGCAATGCATTTGGTGAAAAGAAAATCCTAATTGATTGTGATAACAATTTTATTCAATGGAAATACATAGCGCTTCTAGAGAAGCTGCAAACTAGCGAGGGCTTACATTTAGGGAATAAGTTACGTCGCGCTCATATTATTTTTTTCAAACAAAAAATGAAGGTTCGGCTTGCAGTTCAGTTACTTAGTGCATCAGTAGCCGATGCTATTGAGTATTGCGAAAAAAAGCTGAATCTTGAGGATTTTAAAGGTAGTCAGGCAACAGTTAAATTTATTAGAATTGTAAATAGCATTTTCGATATTTTAAACAGCAGAACCCTAGTAGCACCAGGTTATAAAAAAGCATTATGTCAAAAAAATATAGATCGATCTGCGGAATTTATCAATAGTGCAATTTTTTATCTTTCAAAGTTGAAATTATCTAATAATGAGCAAGTAATCATGTCTAACAGAAAAACTGGGTTTATTGGGTTAATAATTTCATTATCAAGTTCTTTAGGATTGTACAAAGAACTTGTTTCTGAGAGAAAAACATTACTGTACCTTCCGTTGTATAAGATTAGTCAAGATCATTTAGAATTATTCTTTTCGTCAATTAGATCAAGAGGTGGCTGGAATAATAACCCAACCGCTCGACAGTTTCTAGCTGCTTACAAAAGGCTTCTGGTTCGAGCAGAAATTAGAGAGGGCGGTATGGGTAACTGTATTCCATTAGATCAAATCCCTATTCTAAGTAGTTCTACAAAAAATGTAAGGTCTGAAGATGTAATTAATAGTAGTTTATCTAACCATAGTTTAATAGACATAAATGAGCCTTCTGATGATCTAGAAACTATTTGGAAGGATCATGACTACATCATGAATGCACCTGTGATAAGTGAATGTTCATCCCAAATTGTGCAATATATTGCTGGTTATGTTTCGCACCAATTACAAAAAACAATAAAATGTGAAACATGTGTCACAGCATTGATTGGTACTAGAGATCGGTTTCTCAATTCCCTAATTGAATTTAAAAGCCACGGCGGTCTGACTTACCCATCAAATGATGTTATCAAGATATGTTTGAAATCGGAACATTTTCTGAGAGTTAATGAAAATTGTATTCACACCAAACATTTTGTACCTTTGCTGATAAGCAAAATAATATCAAGTTTTCTAGGCACCCCTATTTTCAGCTGCTTAGAACGTCACGTATTAGAAAATGATGTAAATCATATATATTTTTTAATAAAAGCTGTATGCACAAAATACTTAAATATCAGAATCCATTTTATTGTAAAATCTCGATCACAACAGGACAATCCAGTTCGGAGCCAATTAACAAAAATGATTCTGTTTAAAGGGCAGTAAAATATTGGTAGTTTTTGACCTTCGTGACTGTAATATTGACTGCCATCAATTGTAGGAGCAAGCGAAATGCCACGTTCCTACAAAAAAATTATTTTTGTTGAAGCACACAATACTGAGTTTCACCCAAACTTCCCCATAAGTAAATACATAACTGCAATAAATTAGAACTTACTGGAAGCAAGGGGTTAAGTGATAAAATAAGAGTTGTAATTTCTATGTAAGTTATAGGACCTCACCTATATTGAATGAATTGTTCGTTTTTATTTACTACTAGCTAATCTAGGAGTCATTTTCTAATTTTGTAAATGTTTTGATTTTGGATAAGATTAAAGGACCTTTGTATTTCTAGCCCAAAACTTACTTTATTTCATGTCTGAGATAATTTTTATGTTTAACCCCCCAGCTTTTTCATTAATTATTGCCACCGTCGCAAAAAGAAGTTATGTATAAAAAAGCCTCGTTGGAGTAATTAAAAATACTGCTCTTCATTACACACTACAAACAGCAAGTAACAGCGTAACAGCAAGTAGATTTTTTTACTGCATATGGGGACTCCGAGATTGAAGGCATCAAATTCCTCAATCTCGTAAGCTAATCTATAATAACAAAAATGTTTTATTGCTGCTTCTGTTTACAGTATGTAATAGACAGTATTTTATATATAAACATAATGTCAATAAATATAAATATACTATAGGTATTATGTGTTCTTTAATAATAAAAAATTGATTTACTACAAACTACAAGCAGTTTTTTTCTTTCTGGGTAGAAGTATAATCGTGTCTTCCATCAGTCATATACTGCAAATGAACATAACATGTTCATGACTGAATAAAATATATACATTATCAATTTTTATATATTATTGGCCACAAAACAGCAGTCGAATGAAAATCACGGTTACGGTAATGTTAGTCACTTAAGTTTTAATTGTGGATGGCGAAATTGGCCATATAGAAACCCTGAATAACAATATTTCATTAAATTTTATTTGAAAAAGATTATTTCTACAAATAGCTCAACCAGAACGTTAATCCCATTAGTTACGCCACTGGGAATAGCGCTTTGGTGCCATTTGGTATCAGAAATGTCAGTCGCGGGTTCCGTCCTCTCTCTTTCCTTGTCTAAGTAAATAACAATAAAAAATATAGTTTTTAATATTATTCACTAATAAGGAATAGTACAAACACAAGTACTTACATGTTAGAGGGAGTCATATTGTCGCTTTCCTTGCAAACAGGCTTATTTCAATTTCAGAGATTTTTCAGGAGAACGAAAAGAAGCTTTTGCAAATATTTGAGATGCTACTACAGCCAAAACAAAATAATTGTAGAATTTGAATACAGTGGAGGTATTAAAGACTAGTTGAATTAGTCTTTGTTAAATATAATTTGTTTCATATTTTTGAGCTACTTTGTAAGGTTCTTTATGTGTCAAATCCGAAAGAGATATAACACTGAAAACGTTATATCTTTGAGACTATCCATATTTGAGATACTCTGTTAAGAGGGTAGCTGCAGGTTACCTTTTTGATGCCACCCAAGGGTCTAACTCATTTCAGTCATTTTTTGAGATAGGCCCTTTTGTAAGGAAGGTGACATAATTTATGTTCACCAACATAAGAATAGGTAGGTTTTGTATTTTTTAATTCTCAAGAAAACAGGCCAATTCTTCCTCAGACATAAGTAGGTATACATAAGTTAGGGATTACAGAATAGCTAGAAGGTTGTTGCATTATCCTTCATAAACAAGCTGATTTTACATTAAAATAAAAAAAATTAAAATTACTTGATGTTAGGCTCTTACCTTTAGCATAATTTTATTGATAGTGGTAAATAGTTTGTAACTCAGGGAGGAGGGAGGAGTTTGGAGGAGGGGGAAGGGGTAGTGATCTACATAGTTTGACAAAGACCACTAATTTCATAGTAGAAAGGGGTTGTTGTAGTTAAACAACAGAAGTCTTTCAACAGTAATAAGATCTGGGCTGCTTAGTTAATTATTAATATGTTAGTATAAAAACATTACATGCTTTTAAGTATTTCTTAGTAATAAAAATAAACATAAATAAACATTTATTGTCCATGAAATACACATTAAAAAAGGAACTTGAGAAAAGTTTCAAAAAACTTCTCCTAACATCACCTTTCCATAGCTGCTACTGTACTCTGGTATTTAGGCTTTGCTCTTGCAGTCTGCTCTGATATATAAAAAAATAATGTTTAGTTATGAGAACTAATTATTGTAACACATTGTTAAAATTAAAAAAGCTCAAGTTCTGCTTTACAAAAATGGCTACTTTTACCAGTTTGCACCCTTTAAGGCAAACTAGGTTGCAAAACAACCACATATTTCCATTGATAATTTAATTTTTGTAAAGCCCAATTCTTAAGCATTTTTTTAATGCTAGACCTGTGAATGTCATGGTGTTAGATAGGAAAATGATGCTATACAATAAACAATCTCTGTAGCTATGTATTAGTAAGGCTTTTTTCCAATTATTTCAAATTAATAACAACAAAAACATTTTTGTTTTAGTTTTTAGACCTTAAACATTGTAAGGAATTGCACTTCGTTAAATTGAACTGTTAGACAAAATTATTCGCTTTAATAGGAGTTAAAATCTCATAAATTGTTTAATAAATATTTTCATAAAGTCATGCAATCCGGTTCCTGATGGAAAAATTGAATTGGTCGTAAAAACTCAAAAAGAAAAAGTTGATCACTTTTTTCAACATATTTCCTCCATAATTATATTTGCAATTTTTAACTCAGAGTTTGTCTACATGATCCTGGGATACATTGTATATTTAAGTATTGTTGTATTGGTATAACATATTTCTAGTTTGGTCAACTTTTAGAATAAAAAAATGGTGCCTCAATGCCTATGTTACTGAAACAGCCTGAACACATCACATTTCAGCAGCTTTCAATCCTCCATTCTTCAATTTGGCTGATCTATACTGATGATACAGGAACTTATTGACCTTACATTTCAGCAGTTCTGCATTCACCAACTTTCCTTTCTATTCTGCAAGCTTTAGCTACAGCACAAAACTACTGACAAATTCATTGTTTTATAAACCTAATTAAATTATTTTGATCAAATTTGGAAAGACAAAAAATGTACAATTTGAAATCTGTGTCTAAAAACACGACCACATCTGAGTAAATTTGCATAATCATTTGTTCATGTTCAGTCAAATTATACCAGAAAACCTTTACTTTGAATATTGATTCGTTATATGCCAAGAATATGAAAATATTTTTTGTGTTAACTTTCCATATTAACAGATCCATTGGTTTAATAGCAGATTGTTAGTATGATTTGATTGATATGAAGTTTTTGGAAACCACAGTTTGTGAGCCTCACAATGCATTTAAATAATTGTACCTGCTTTCAGAACAAAAAGATGTGGAGAACATTAATGAGTATTATGATAGTCTTATACTTAAAATTGAGGAAAATTGTATGCAAAGGATATTAAAGATTTCTGAAAAGCACAGAAAAATGACAATGGAGGAAATTGTAAGTATGTTTATACTTCTAGTTCTTTATATCTCAAAATTATTCTCACAAAATTAAAGTAAAGTAATTAAATTAAGTAATTTTTTTTCTCAATGCTGCAAGATGTATTGGTCTATGCCACCACCTTTATTGGATATACAGGGTGAGTCAAGCTCAACGCCTCAGACTCTTGTGACCAAACGATACCACTTTTTGAAGAATCAACTTTGCGGGTGCATGTAGGTGGAGTTGGACTATATTTTAAAAATAATGACTTTTATACAGGGTATCTAATAAATGCGTGACATATCAAAGTTATGTTTTTTAAATAGAACATCATATACAGGGTGAGTTTTTAGTACCGGCTCGGTCGATAACTCCACTACTGTAGAAGATAGCGAAAAAAGTTGTATATAAAAGTTGTAGCCACGGATATGCTCCTTGCTCAGAAAATATTTTGATTTATACAGGGTGATCCGTAACTACGTGGTGATGCAAACATGCATTTTTTTAAATGAGACACCCTATATATTATTCCATATTTAAATTCTACTAATGATTTCCGTTCTTCCGATATAGGGTATTGTTACATTATACAGGGTATTTAAAAAGTTATGACCATTTTTGTATGCAAATCGCTGTCAAATGCACGTACTGTATATCAAAAAGTGGTGAATCAAAAATCATTTTTTTTACACGGATGGATAAAAAATATCATCTAGTCTTAAAATCGGCTATAAAAAAAGCCCGCGACGCATATTCGTATACAGGGTGATGTAGAATGCAAAATCCAGATTTTCTCTTTTTTTAAAAATGTAACCCCCAATATTTTATTATCCCAAAGAATTGCTCTTAATATGCTCTTTCATCTTTGTATAGCACTTGTTGTATCTACATCCATCATTTTCCGAGATATTTCGATTTTTCGGTAAATTTAAAATATAGCTTCTATTTGTGTACTGAAATTTATTTATTTTGACAAAGTACTACCGAATTTGTTTTCTATTTTACGAACAACTAAATTATAAGGTCATGATACTATTTGATGAAGTCAAAACCCTAAATTAACGAGATAATAAAGTCAAGTATGCTGAAGAAACAATTTTGTAGGCGTGATGCATAATTATCAAGCAGATTTATCAGGTAGGCTTTGAAAAATTGACAGTTCTCATAACCTGCTCAATAATTCTGTACTGTGTGAAAAACCAGCTTTAAAAATTAATTTTTCCATTGGGGGTATTTAGGAGAATCTTTGAGAAATTGCCTACTTGCCTCTAGAATATATCAACTATGAACAGCAATATCCAGAACGAAGGCACTCTTAAAACTAATGCGTTTGAAATATTGGAGAATCGTTTTATTTGGACTGTGTCGTTTAATATTTCATAGCCTACCTGATAGATCTGCTTGATAATTACGCCTGACGCCTATAAAATTGTTTCCTCAGCACACTTGACCTACAATATCTCGTTAATTCCGTGTTTTGACTTGATCAAGTACTATTATGGCCTTATATTTTAGTTGTTTGTTGAGCAAAAATAAAATTTGATAGCATTTTCTCAAAATAAATAAATTTTAGTAACCAAATAGAAGGCATATTTAAAATTTGTAGAAAAATCGAAATATCTCAGAAACTAATGAATGCAGCCATAACAAATGCTATACAAATATGAAAGAGCATAATAAAGACAATCCTTTGGTATAATCAAATATTGGGGGTTACATTTAAAAAAATAGAGAAAATCTAGATTTTACATTCTGCATCACCCTGTATACGAATATGCGTCGCGGGCTTTTTTTATAGCCGATTTCAAGACTGGATGATATTTTTTATCCATCCGTGTAAAAAAATGGTTTTTGATTTATTACTTTTTGATATACAGTACGTTCATTTGACAGCGATTTGCATACAAAAATGGTCATAACTTTTGAAATACCCTGTATAATATAACAATACCCTATATTGGAAGAACGGAAAAGATTAGTAGAATTTAAATGTGGAATAATATATAGGGTGTCTCATTTAAAAAAATGCATGTTTGCATCACCACGTAGTTACGGATCACCCTGTATAAATATTAATATTTTCTGAGCAAGGAGCATATCCGTGGCTACAACTTTTATATACAACTTTTTTCGCTATCTTCTACAGTAGTGGAGTTATCGACCGAGCCGGTACTAAAAACCCACCCTGTATAAACTGCTCAACTTAATTAAAGGAACGCTTCTTGAGATGCTTTTTCCTCCACCTGTGTGTTATCGATGAAATTACGGTTTAAACGTGAATATAGCCCTGAGTCTTCTCTAAACAGTAGTGTGGTTTGCGTCCCGATCGCACAAAATGTGCCGCTGCTAAGACAAGTAGAGTTAACTAGGTGTCCAAAATAAAAGTTACAAGATATTTGCTGCAACTTTGACCATCAAATTCACTGAGTTTGTGAGCGACTTTCATTATTTTTTTATAATGCTCAAATGGTATGAAGTCCCCTACAACTGTTCGTATCATCGTAGCGCCGTATGTAGCCCCCAGGGCTCCGACCCACCTCTACCTGCGCAACCCTGCATTTTCGAATTTTAACCGAGAAATCTCGCTTCGTGCGGGTGTGGAACGGGACGTTATCCAGTACAAAGGGATTGCAAGAGGTGACACTTTACATTTCCATGTGAAAAATATTGACCACCATCACCGAAGTGGGTGAACTTCCCGCGTCACCACGACTCTCCTATGGTTGCGCACCATTGGAACCCCGTGAATTGTCTAAATAGCTGGAAGTGACATATGATAAATGTAAGATGTCCAGACCAATATCTCTGTATCAGCGTTTAACTTTAATCTTCACTCCATTGTTACATTTCACGTCTTCTCTGTGGAAAGGTTTACAACACCTCCGTGACGTCATACTACCACGCAACATATGTCGCTCTAGTGCTTTCACCTTTATTTTGACTGAGGATAGCCACTTGACAAGCCTCACGAGTGTTGAACATTGAGGGGGGCCATTTTAGCAAGACTTCCAGCACGAATTTCACAATACTGTAACTTTTTTGCTGGAGCTCAGGCAGAGTCGAAATTCATAGTGCATAATAGCACAAGCTTTCGTCTATAAAATATCGGAACGACAAGAACTGTGGTAAGTTAAGTTATAACATAGTCAAAGAAGCTCCTTCATCTGGGCCCCCGTCTCGGTGTCAGACTGCGCAACTAGCATGTAGTGTAGACGAAGGAACTTATCGCCTGCATGATCAGTCTTCCTTGCATTTTGACAGCTCAACTTTGATGGTTTTCGTAAGGCTCACTCTAGAGCTCCAAAACTGTACTCTGCCGCTTATAGCTATTGTACAACATGGATGTAACCAATATTTTATGTTTAATAAGTGTTATAATGTTTTCATTATTTACATTCTCATAGAAATCATGCGTTGTGCTGATACAAAAAACGAGAATGTTAAAATTGCTACCGTGGTTGAGATTGAGGAAGGGCTTCCTTTAAGACAAATCATTGCTGCGTTGTTAAATCGGTCAGTATCAGTTGTTCATCGCACCTACCAGAGATACCTGAGACAGCTGACCACGTTTGCCGCGCGGTCACAAGGAAGACCACAATGCATGACAGCAAGAGAAGACAGGGTTATAGCCTTGACAGCCTCCGAACTTGCTGCGGAGTACAGGAGAATTACGCAAATTTCAGATCAAACAGTCCGTCGCTGTCTCCACTTAGCAGGTTTGAAATCAAGAAAGCACCTTATCTGCTTACGAGGCATAGAACGGCAAGACTACAGTTTGCCCAAGATCATGTTAGGTGGAATCGGAACCAGGGGCAACATGTCATATTTAGTGATCCCCGTATTTAGGATAGGGTACCGTTTGAAGGGCGATCTGTACGCACACCGAGCTAGTAGGAGAGTGAATAACAAGAGTGTATCTGCACGCAGAGGGGATCAGCGTCATGGAATAAGCCAGCAATGTCACCAGATATAAATCCCGTCGAACACCTGTGGGTTGAGCTGCGAAGATTGCGAAGGCACCAACCCGCAGCTTAGACCCTTCAGGAGCATCAACAATAACGCCTAATTGGCAACATGGCATACTGCATACTCAGTTACTTACTTATATTAGTCAAATTTATGCTCAAATGTGTGCCTCCTTACATTTAAACTTAAATTATGCAAAAAAATTAATAAAACATCCAAACCCGCAAACGTCTGACGTCTACCTCCTCTATACTGACCAAATCCGACTGAAAGGCGATGCATTTAAATGGACGATGAAGAGTAACATCCCGCTACCTCTAGAATAAGGCTTACAGAAAAAGTCATGCCAACTTGAACGATCAACATGACAAGACAAGCGATCACGCAGGCGGCAAGTTCATTAGTCTACACTGCATACTCATTGTGCCGTCCCAGTCCCCGACGGGGGAGGGGACAGGGGACCCAGAGGAAGGAGTTTTTTTGACTATGTTAAGATGTACCAAAGTTCTTGTCGTTCCGATATTTTATGACGAAAGCTTGTGCTATTATGCACTATGAATTTCGACTCTGCTTGAGCTCCAGCAAAAAAGTTACAGTATTGTGAACTTCGTGCTGGAAGTCTTAGCGCACTGCTAAAATGGGCCCCCTCAATGTTTAACACTCGCGAGGCTTGTCAAGTGGCTATCCTCAGTCAAAATAAAGGTGAAAGCACTAGAGCGACATATGCTGCGTGGTAGTATGACGTCACAGAGGTGTTATAAACCTTTCCATCGAGAAGACGTGAAATGTAACAGTGGAGTGGAGAGGAAACTAAACTACGAACCATCGACAAAATACTGAAAGAAGTGAATGATGATACAGATATGCCGAATTTTAAGAGAACAACGTTTTACCAGTTACCTAAATAACTATATTTTCCGTTCTTAAAACGGCCGAGAAACAGTTTATTGCTTGAACGAGAAGAACGAGATGCTTCAAATACTCCTAACCTTGACGCATTTATCCTTTGTTGAATGCTGTGGAAATCATCGACTGCTTCGGTCATTTTTTTTCTTTTCGGATAATATTTTGGCTCTTATAGTGAATGATTACATTTATACTCCTTAATGATCCTGTATATGCTTGATCGACGCACACACGAAATCTCAGCTACCTTCAATACAACTTCTTCAATCGCTAAATCGGCGTTTTGTTGCATAAACATTTACGCTAATAATGTATGTATTTCGATGTACAATCGATCGCTGTATGGCAAACACTAAACAAGTCCATTCCTGTTCAAGCGGCGCACCGTGCGTTGAACGGCTGTCTCACCCACACTTGCATGCAATTTTATTGGCTGTGTAGAGGGGCTCGACCAATTAGGACCAATAGGGTTAGCCGTTATCATTCAACCAGTATGAATACCGCGTGACGACATACCTATCACGCATTGATCATTGTGTACACTAACTTTCTTTCTTGGGCGAATCTAGTACAGTATCGGAGTAGGACGTCGTTGGTCAAAGGAGCATCCTGACCGCCCTGGTGACGTCACACGGGTTCGGGAGCCGTCGGCGTGTTTTCGGTACAGGATTCCAAAACATTTTGAATTATTGCGAAAAAAAGAGAAAACAAAAACAGTTTTGTTATAAAGCATATATATGATCTTTCCCTTTATCACAAAGAAATATTTTTTTTAATTCAAAAACCCCAATTGTGATTTTTTCTATATTACTTTTTGAATCAATACTTACTGTAAACAAAGAAAGAATAGAACAGAAACGTCTCTCATAAAGGTAGTTTTTAACCCGTTCACTGCCACCATACTTGTTAAAAAACCTTTCTCGGACGCCACGGTAAAAAATAGATTGGAAGACATTTTGTTTTCTCACTGATATAATAAAATATTTTCATTGTTACCACAGCGTTTTTCATTTGGGTATTGCAGACGCCCAGTAATACAAATTTCAGTGAAAACGCCAAGAACGTACCCGTGCTGGGCGCTGCAAATCTCTCCGCTAAAAACGGGACAACTCGTCCCGCGTCTGCCTACGAATTTACGACCACGAATGAACTCGTTCTTGACAGTCACGGTGTTAATTTTCTTCAGCAAATAAAAAAGTATTTAAAATCAATATATTTCTCATAGCTGAACCTAAAAACAGGTTCTTTTTCCTCTGAAGAGCAAGACAACGCTGAAAGTCTTCTGAAAAGTTAGGGCCCAGCAGAATACAGACCCAGTCATACGGTCGTGATTCTGTATAATAATTTTTTATTTCACTTGGTGATTGTATCAGCTGTAGTAGCTATTAATATCAACCATGACTTTTGTTAATTGAATTATTAATTTTATATCAGAATATATACACAGCAAGGCACTCAGTCAATAGTATTATACAAATTGGACCCAATCTTAAAAAAGTGCCATAAAAAATGTTATAGGTTTAATAATAGTGACAATTCAAACAGCAACCCGTCTGTAGCACTAAGTTAGGTATGATCAGTAATGCCAGATCAATTTTTATTCAAGAGATCAAGATAACCTAATTGCTTCTGTATCTCTGATTTTCATACAATTGTGGCTAAGTATGCTACCTTAAATTAATTAATTTCTTCTTCATGAAGTTTTTTTTGGTTAACTATTTGAATATATTTTTTTTTATTTTCAAGAAATTAATAAATCTCTGAAATGTATCGTTAATTCGATAATCACTGATTGTTTTACGTTTTTGCTATCATTAGCATAATGTAAAAGCGTTAACTAATTATCATGTATTGAAAGGATTTTTAATGAAGAAACAAATATTAATCAGGCAACCCCAGTGCTTCTTAGTTAATATTCATAACAATGACACTTTTAGGGCAATTTGGCATCATTCAACACTACTACAGCTCCATCTATGATGGATGGTTCTTCTGCCAGTACAAATATCAAACGAACAGTGAGGAGGAGCGTGTCATGCAATGATGATGGTATGTTACTTTGGATAATATCCTAATCAATATCTTAGTGCGTTATGGCTGAAAAGGTTTTTTTTTTCTACAAAAATTAAATCCCAAATACTACAATGGTTATCATCATCATCTATCAATATACAGGGTTGGATAAAGTATGGAACCAAGCAAATATCTTTGAAGCGGAAAGGGTGATATTGCTGAAAATTTGCAGGTAAATGTAGTGACGCATAATGCATCTGAAGACATTATGTTAGCTATTAATGCACTTCCGGTCTAACCGGAAGTACCGTCAATTTTTTAAATTTAAATGGGACACCCTGTATATTTTTGCAGATTTTAATACATCTTTTTTTCCGAATACGTCCATAGTAGGTTTAGCATTTGTTTCTGTAAAAATGGGAAAGATAAAACTTTTTTATTAACTGAAACGTTCATTTAATTTGATGTGTTACAATAAGAAAATTTAAAATGAATTATCAAGGAATTATCTCAGACGTTTACCCGCCGTTTACTTCCTGACAATATGCAAGTCTGTTGACAAAATTGCTGAGTTACCTTGTCGAATCAATTCACGTCAGGATCAGGACGTCAGGAGGTAAATGGCCGGCATTTGAAACATATGAAGAAGCTTTATCTTTCCCGTTTTTACAGAAATTAATACCCAAACCACTATGGACGTATTCGGAAAAAAAGATGTATTAAAATCTGCAAAAATATACAGGGTGTCCCATTTAAATTAAAAAAGTTGACGGTACTTCCGGTTCAACCGGAAGTACATTAATAGCTAACATAAATGTCTTCGGATGCACTATACGTCGCTACACTTGCGTGCAAATTTTCAGCAATATCATTCTTTCCGTTCCAAAGTTATTTGCTTGGTTCCATACTTTATCCCAACCCTGTATATTTAAAGAAAAGTCCAAAAACCAAAGTGAGATTGTTGGCAAGCATACAGAAAAAAGGCCGGATGACTGGTCATATCGTTTCAAAGTGAGAACAGAGGATGTAGAACTGAAGCTGCTCTTTGGTCTCACCTAGATATGTACATATGGAATTATGTATCTCTGCCTCTGCCTAACTCATATTTCATTGGAGTCTACTTTGTACTGGAGTTGTACAGAGTGGGGCACATAATATAACCCACTATTTTATCTCAGAAACTATATGACAAGTCAAATACAAAAGTTGTTTAATATGAATTCAACTTTAATTTCACTGAATTTTTGTATATACAGGGTGGCCCGTTGTGCGTGAATCAATGTTAACTTTTTTTTTATTTCAAATGGAATATATATTTTTCGATTTTCAGAGTACGCTCTTAAATCCAAATATTTCTGCTGTTAAGTTTTTTTTTCTATGTAGTTTTTGTGTAAATCGAAATTACACTTTTTTCTCGAAAAAGCAATATTTCTAAAAATCGCATTTAAACCGCTCTTTACGCTACTACTATGATCTAAGAGATCGACTAGGAAATGGAATTTAACGATTTTTGTATATTTATTCAGAAATAATATACAGGATGTTTGCTACAGTCATTGGAAAAGCAATTTTTCAAACATTGGCAACCATTTCAAAAGGAACCCCCTGTATATTTTGGTTTGGTCGATTTCGTAGCTTAATTCTCTTTATTATCGCATAAGTCCTATACCTAAAGTTGACAGATTCCAAATAATTTGTGGTTTTTTAATTCAACACCATGTATTTTTTAATTAAATTCGAAATACTGCAGATGGAACGAACCCCTGAATAGTTTAGTATTGTCGGATTGTCTGATAATTCTCTGTATTTTCATATAAACATGTCCTATACTTCAAGTTGATAGATTCTAAATAGTTTGCATTGTTTTAACTAAACCCGATATTCCTCTTACGGAAATTCCAAATACTTAGGCCCGATTTTATCAACACAGGCATTTTAACAAAGGCTTTGACTAATCAGAGCAGCCCATTCAAGAACATGCATCTGTCAAAGTTCTCTGAAAATTATTTAGTTCTCTTGAAGTTTACCTCAAAAAGGTGAAAAATGACATGCTTTATATACAGTCGACCATTTTGAACCATCTAGTATCTTTTCAACTCTGATTCCCCATCCTAAATGGGCGAAAACTTGCATTTTATTGTTTAACAAAGAGTTTAGCAATTGCTAATCTCAACCAATCAGATTCGACGAAAACAGTATGCGGTGGTCAAATGTACTGTTAAGATAGTGATGACAAGAAATTCAAATTACTGCATTATTTTGATAAAACAATAATTTACTATCGATAATAATTATAAATACCTCCAATATACCTTTGTATTATAGTGAAAAGGGGCAAAAATAACATTTTATTGCATTTCACAAAGATAAACAGACGATTTACAATCTTTATTTACATCCTCTGTGAATATTTCTATAAGAAGGTCTATAACAAACATGCATCCAGTAATTGGTAATTATACAATAATTATAAGGTAAACATTAAAAATCTAGCATTAATTTGCAAATCAATTGCTTTGTTCTGATTTTCTGCTATGATTTTGATCCATGAATTCTAAAATATTTTTGATAAAAGTGTCATCCAGTTTTGACGTTTTGTTTCCAACATTGATAAAATACTATTGGATGATACTTATTAACATAGCCCTCAATACCCAATAGAAAGCTTTTGTTAAACAACATCCAATAGAAAAGCTTTGTCAAACTATTTGTTAAATATGCATGTTGATAAAATTGGGCCTTATAGTAGGCTTTGGCTGACGCCAGACATGTTAAATTTCGGAGCAATATTGCGCCTGAAGACTTTTATCAAATCCCAAGTTGTCATTGTGTATGGATGAACGATTAAGAGTTTACGAATGTTACATCAGAAATAACCGAAATTCACTAGTCGCGTTACGGGAACATAGAACACTTTATCTCAATAACAGAGTGCCGACTAAACAAATATTTCGAAGGATTTCGCAAACTGGCGACTGGTTAATAAAGGTAGAAACCGTCCGAGAAATGTCCTAACTGAAGAAAAACAGCTACTACGAAGAAATTAATGAAACATGCCGAACGGGATCTATACCTTTCCAGCAGTAGTTTCAAAAGGGTCAAATTACATTTCTAAAGCGTAAATTCAAACTTAGTTATAATATTGCATCTTGCGGGTCCCGCAAAATTCTTGGAACCAATTTGTTTAGTCGGCATTCTATTATATTATTGGGATATAATGTTCAATATTACCGTAACGCAACTAGTGAATTTCAATTATTTTTGATGTAACGTAAGTCTTAACCGTTCATCCACATACAATGACAACTTTGATAAAAATTTCCGGCGCATTACTGCTTTGAAATTTAACATGTCTGACGTCAGTCAAAGCCTACGGTAAGTATTTCAAATTTCCGTAAGAGGAATATCGGGTCGAGTTAAAAAAATGCAACTATTTGGGAACTATCAACTTTACGTATAGAATATGTTTTATATGAAAATACAGAGAATTAATCAGACAGTCCAACATTTCTAAAATATACAGTGGGTCCGCTCCATTTACAGTTACATTTCGAATGTACGAGTAATTAAGAAAAACATGGCGTTAAATTAAAAAACTTCAAATTATGTGGAATCTGTCAATTTTAGGTATAGGACATACTCATATGAAAACAAAGAGAATTAAGCTGTGAGTTAGATCAAACCAAAATATACAGGGGCAATTGCTTTTTCCAATGATTGTAAAAAACATCCTGTATATTATTTCTCAATAAATATACTAAAATCGTTAAATTCCATTTCCTAGCAGAATTTTTAGATCATAGTAGTAGTAGTTATACATATAACAGGGCCGCAAAAATGTGATTTTTAGATACATTGATTTTTCGAAAAAAAAAAGTATAATTATGAGTTACACAAAAACTAGCTATAATTTGAAAAAACTTAACAGCAGAAATATTTGGATTCAAGAGCATAATCTGAAAATCGAAAGATATACAGGGTGAGTTTTTAGTACCGGCTCGGTCGATAACTCCACTACTGTAGAAGATAGCGAAAAAAGTTGTATATAAAAGTTGTAGCCACGAATATGCTCCTTGCTCAGAAAATATTTTGATTTATACAGGGTGATCCGTAACTACGTGGTGATGCAAACATGCATTTTTTTAAATGAGACACCCTATATATTATTCCATACTTAAATTCTACTAATGATTTCCATTCTTCCGATATAAGGTGTTGTTACATTATACAGGGTATTTCAAAAGTTATGACCATTTTTGTATCCACATCGCTGTCAAATGAACGTACTGTATATCAAAAAGTGATGAATCAAAAATCATTTTTTTTACACGGATGGATAAAAAATATCATCCAGTCTTGAAATCGGCTATAAAAAGAACCAGCGACGCATATTCGTATACAGGGTGATGCAGAATGCAAAATCTAGATTTTCTCTATTTTTTTAAATATAACCCCCAATATTTTATTATACCAAAGGATTGTTTTTATTATGCTCTTTCATCTTTGTACAGCACTTGTTATGGCTGCATTCATTAGTTTCTGAGATATTTCGATTTTTCTACAAATTTTAAATATACCTTCTATTTGGTTACTAAAATTGATTTATTTTGAGAAAATACTATCAAATTTTATTTTTTCTCAACGAACAGCTAAAATATAAGGCCATAATAGTACTTGATCAAGTCAAAACACGGAATTAACGAGATATTATAGGTCAAGTGTGCTGAGGAAACAATTTTATAGGCGTCACGCATAATTATCAAGCAGATCTATCAGGTAGGCTATGGAATATTAAACGACACAGTCCAAATAAAACGATTCTCCAATCTTTCAAACGCATTAGTTTTAGAGTGCCTCCGTTCTGGACGTTGCTGTTCATAGTTGATATACTCCAGAGGCAAGTAGGCAATCTCTCAAGGATTCTCCTAAATACCCCCAATGGAAAAATTAATTTTTAAAGTTGGTTTTTCACACAGTACAGAATTGTTGAGCAGGTTATGAGAACTGTCAATTTTTCAAAGCCTACCTGATAAATCTGCTTGATAATTATGGATCACGCCTACAAAATTGTTTCTTCAGCATACTTGACTTTATTATCTCGTTAATTTAGGATTTTGACTTCATCAAATAGTACCATGACCTTATAATTTAGTTGTTCGTAAAATAAAAAACAAATTCGACAGTACTTTGTCAAAATAAATAAATTTCAGTACACAAATAGAAGCTATATTTTAAATTTACCGAAAAATCGAAATATCTCGGAAAATGATGGTTGTAGATACAACAAGTGCTATACAAAGATGAAAGAGCATATTAAGAGCAATTCTTTGGGATAATAAAATATTGGGGGTTACATTTAAAAAAAAAGAGAAAATCTGGATTTTGCATTCTACATCACCCTGTATACGAATATGCGTCGCGGGTTTTTTTTAAAGCCGGTTCTAAGACTAGATGATATTTTTTATCCATCCGTGTAAAAAAAATGATTTTTGATTCACCACTTTTTGATATACAGTCCGTTCATTTGACAACGATTTGGATACAAAAAAGGTCATAACTTTTGAAATATCCTGTATAATGTAACAATACCCTATATCGGAAGAACGGAAATCATTAGTAGAATTTAAATATAGAATAATATATAGGGTGTCTCATTTAAAAAAATGCATGTTTGCATCACCACGTAGTTACGGATCACCCTGTATAAATCAAAATATTTTCCGAGCAAGGAGCATATCCGTGGCTACAACTTTTATATACAACTTTTTTCGCTATCTTATACAGTAGTGGAGTTATCGACCGAGCCGGTACTAAAAACTCACCCTGTATATAGGGTGTTCTATTTGAAACAAAAAAGTTGAAATTTATACAGCCACAACATGCCACCCTGTATATACAAAATTAAAATTAAGGTATAACTCACATCAAACAACTTTTGTATTTAACTTTTTGTTCTATCTCATATAGTTTCTGAGATAATGTAGTGAGTTATATTACGAGCCCCACCATGTTCATAATAATTAATATCCCATAATACCCTTAATAGGTAGGAATAAACTATTTTGGTTTGGGTAAAAGATGTGAAAGGGGTGATGTCGTACTTCTGTATCGAAAAGTGAATGTTTTGATTACACAATACTACGGTCGCATACCACTCATTTGTAATGCTGTCATTTTTTTAAGGTGAAAACCACTCCATAGGTACATAGTCAGTGTAGATTCTTTGGAAAAATTGAGATCACCATTAAGATACGCGCACAAAAATCGGCATCGGACGGACGGGACGGAGGGAACGGCCGGTACTCTACGGATTTTTTATTAGGGTATCGCACATATCTGATCGCAATCGACGGAAGATTTGGAAGTCAGTTGCAAATATGTCTTCGAGCGGTGAGGAATTGGCGATTGTTCTGGAAGAAGAAAATTCTCTAAAACGTAAAAAGCATAGACGGGTGTGGGTTCATGGAATATGTCAAAGGAATACGTACATTTATTTCCGGACTTAATTAATGACGAAAAAAGGTTCTTCAATTACTTCAGAATAACGCGTTTTAAATTCCATTCTGTACTGGAGGCCATAAGAGAAGCCATTACTAAATAAAAATGTCAATCTCGCCCACCTATTGGAATAAAAGGAATGTTAATGATATGCTTAGGGGAAGTAGGTACTTCTAAAATGCCGACGCTGCTTCGGTAATCTCCGATCATCAACGCACATACGTCGGTATCGGCACACATCGGCCGGCTTTTAATTCTAGTTTCTATATTTTCGCCGGATTTTGAAAATCCGATGCCTACCGTTCGCACGTATATGCGCTGGTCCATTAAATTTATATGATTAAAACAAAAAAAGTGCAGCCCGGGCTCCGACACACCGGGCTGCTGTTCCATTACCCAATGACTACTCCTCACACCGTGAGGTGAGCAATCACTGGGTCCGCGAATCGTGCGCCCTAAGTAGACGAAGGGACCCAAGGATGACTGCCTTCTGCATTCTGGCGGCTAAGATGTGCGCCGCCGCACGGCACACCGGTATTTTGCGCAGTGCAGAGAGCAGCGTATTCCTCATTCCACCTAGGGATCCAATGACCATAACCAGCAGACTCACAGTGTAGTCTGGCCAGAGCCTGCGAAGTTGCCCGAGCAACTCCTGATATTTGGTCCGCTTTTCCTCCTCCTTAGAGACGATGTTCACTTCGGCAGGCGCCGAAAACTCAACAACGAACATCGTCTTCTGTTGGTGGTCGAGAAGGACTATGTCGGGCTTGTTTGCCTGTACAAGCTCGAGCGTGGGGAACGAGTAGTTCCAGTAAATCCGGCATCTCTCGTTCTCCACAACGGACTCTATATCCCCTGGAGCGTATGGCAGCACCGGTGTCTCATCGATACCGTATGAGTGCCTTAAATGATAGTAGAGCACTCGTAGAGCCGCGTTGTGCCGATGGACGTAAGCCGTCCCAGCGTACGTCTTACACGCCGACAAGAGATGCATAAGCGTCTCTGGCGCCTGTCGGCAAGCTCTACAATGGGTGTCGGGTACATCTACACCCATAACCCTTTTACGGTATACCAAGGTGTTGAAAACACCGTCTTGGCAAGCCATTATAAAGCCCTCAGTCTCCGACTTCAATCCACTAGACCTTAGGAAAGAGAAGGTCAACTGCTCAGACAAGCCATGCTCTTCTAGATGTTTGTAGAAGATTCCATGCATTGGCTTATCTTTATGAAGTCTTAAGAGGAAGTCGACTTCGGCAGTTTTAATGTGGGCTTTCCATTCTGCGGGAGCAAGTTCCGTAATGGACTGCTGACACCTCCGCTTGAAGTCGAGTGTGAGGCTGAGCTCCTCGGCTGCTCGTTTCGCTGCGCTAAAAAGAAAGGCTCCTTTTCCCGCATTCTCGTGCTCTCGCACGAAGCGGATCAGGGGATCGGTGCTGTTCGTTACATAGCAGGCAGTGGCCAGTACTACTCTGTTGTGCAGACGCTCCAAACTCAATAGTCCACGCCCTCCCAGGTGTCGCGGGAGGTATATTCGCGGGACAGAGGACTTAGGATGCAGGCTTCTCTCCATATTCATCCTTTTGCGGGTCTTCGTGTCGATTTCCTTCAGCTCGTTCACTTTCCAGTGTATAGCACCAAAGGTGTATAATAACAATGGGACCGCAAGCATGTTTGTGGCAGCGACTTTGTTCTTGCCGGACAGTTCTGACGACCAGATCTGCCGGAGTCGGTGCAAATACTTGCGGCGGAGACACTCTTTAACCAATGTTGCCTCTTGGACATGACGCTGCGCCACTCCAAGGTAGGTATAAGTATCTCCGGCATGCAGTTGTCGCAAGATGCTCCCATCAACGAGCTTTTCCTCATCTCCACTATCTCCGCTTCGTCCTTTCTTGAGATGAACCAATGCACATTTGTCTGTCCCGAACTCCATTCCGATAGCATGACTGTACTCCTGCACCACCCTCAGCGATTGTTGTAGTTCGCGTTGGCCGGAGGCATAAAGTTTTAGGTCATCCATATAAAACAGATGGGTGACCTTGTGCCTCCGGTTATTGGGCGTGCCACAGCTGTATCCTTTAGTATTTCTCAGCGCTATGGACAGAGGCAAAAGTGAGATGCAAAAGAGCAAGGGACTCAAGGAGTCTCCTTGGAAGACACCTCTTTTCAATGACACCAACTCTGTCTGAACCCGAGTTTCACCTGATGTTATGGTGAACCGGGTCTTCCAGAGTGGCATCAGTTGTTTGATGCACCCCACTATCTGATTATCCACCGAAAGACATTCCAACAGCCGCACAATGAGCTCATGAGACGTGCTGTCGAATGCCTTGCGATAGTCAATCCAGGCCATAGAAAGGTTTCGCTTGTACTGCACAGAGTCCTGCGTGACACATCGGTCAATCAACAGGTTCTCCTTGCAGCCAGCTACTCCTTTCTTTGTCCCTCTCTGTTCATACACGTCGAGAAATACAGGATTCACAGCTTGAAGGATACGCATGTACAAGATTCTGGTGAAGAGCTTGTAACACGCGTTCAGACATGTTATTGGCCTGTAGTTTTTGGGATCAGACAAATCTCCGGTCTTCGGGAGAAGCACGGTTCGACCCTCGACAAACCAAGCCGGAATTGGCTGCTCCTGATTTAGCCACGAGTTAAAAACTCTAGCTCAATGCCGGTGGCAACTGGGGAATTTTTTCCACCAGTAGGTGTTTATGCCATCCGGGCCAGGAGCTGCGAAATTCTTTGCGCCTCGTAAGGCGTCAAGAATTTCTTCCGTGTTTATCGGGTGACGCAGTACATTCAAGTTAGGAGTCCTCCTACAAACGGACTCAAACTGCGCCAAGGCCGGAGTGTCTGCTGAGAGAGGTTTGGGTTGTTCGTAAATGTCCCTCCAAAATTTATTATTATTATTATTGTCTATTTTTCTATTTTTTCTCGAATAAATGCGGTAGTAACAAGTATTGACGGGCTGTGCTAAGTCAACACCTGACCTATTTTTATTCGGAATTCAGGAAGGACCGTACAATGCTACAGGTCTTGAGGATTACAGACTTTTGGAAGGTTTTGTGTAACTTTTCGTCCAGGCCCAACTGTTGCAGGTGTGGTGTAAATGTATTTGGTGTAAGGCCTGAGACCGACATTATGAGAGGGACAATAATAACTTTGTTTTGTTTCCAGAGCCGTTTTATTTCTATTGCAAGATCTGTGTATTTAGATATCTTCCCAGTGTAGGTGTTTTGGATATTCATATCATTGGGAATCACAACATCTATCAAATAGGTCACTTTATCTGCCTTTGACTGAAAAACAATATCTGGTCTATTGGCTGGGATGGTTTTGTCTGTGTGTATTTCAATGTCCCAATATAGTTTGAATTTATTATTTTCGAGTACTGAGGTCGGTGTGTAATTATAATATGGATCTGTGTTTTCAGTTAGTTTGTTTGTTGTGGCAAGTGCCTGATGTATGACTTTAGCTGCAGAGTTGTGTCTGGCTGTGTATTCAGTTTTGCATCCACTTGTTATGTGTTCTATTGTTTCCTTCTGTTGGTGGCATTTTCTGCAACTATCGTCGGTAATAGATGGATCTTTAATTATATACTTCTTGTAATTTCGTGTCGCAATGACTTGGTCCTGGATAGCTAGCATGAAGCCCTCCGTTTCTGGAAAGAGCTGGCCATCCTGCAGCCAGGTGTATGACTGCTTTTTATTAATGTGGTCTTGTGTTACACGGTATCTATGTTTCCCACGGAGTGCCTTCTGGGACCAAGCATTTATTTTTTCTTGTTGTGATTGTATGTGATTGTGAGCGTCTGCAGCATGGTCTGGGCAAGAAAGGGCGAGTGGTGTGTAGTTTTTGTCTGCTTTTACTATTGCCTTATGTAAGTTTGTTTGTTTGCTGTGGAAAAAATATCTGAGTGTTTTAATTTGTTTTGCGTGAAGTGAATGTATGTCGATAATTCCTCTGCCTCCTTGTTTTCTGTCTATGGTGAGCCTTTCCTTGCACGCATTCGGATGCGACATTCTGTGTTTCGTGAATTCAGTTCTTATAAGTATATTAATGTTTTCTATGTCAGTGTGTGACCACTTGATGATACCAAAGGAGTATGTGAGTACAGGTATAGCAAACGTGTTAATGGCTTTTGTAATATTTCTAGAATTGAGTTTTGTTTTTAATAATCTAGTGAGGCGGTCTTTAAATTCTCGTGTTAGTTGTGCCTTGACTTGTGTGTGGTCTATTTTAACGTTCTGATTGAAGCCCAGGTACTTGTACGTTTCATCTTTGTCCATGTTGTCGAGCGTTTGGCCAGTCACTACTTCTTGTTGGGGGTGGTTTTTCCATTGGCCTTTATTGATGTGGAGCACCTTGCATTTACTCATTCCGAACTCCATCCTCATGTCTGACGTACAAACTTCCGTTATTCTGAGCAATTCTTTCAGTTGCCCTTCTGTGGCCGCATATAGTTTTATATCATCCATGTAGAGGAGATGATTGATTTTGTGTAGATTTACTTTCTGGTGTCTGATGGTAAAACCACAGTTTGTGTCGTTAAGCGTGCTAGAGAGTGGATTTAGACAGAGGCAGAACCATATTGAACTGAGAGAGTCACCCTGGAAGATGCCACGACGTATGTGTAGCTCATCCGTTTGGATATGGCCGTCCTCAGTTTGAAGGTATATGTTTGTTCGCCATGTCTCCATGGTTTTTGTGAGAAACTGACGAAGCCCTGGGTTGATTTTATATATTTCAAGAGTTTTCTTTAGCCAGCTATGGGGCACAGAGTCGAAAGCCTTTTTATAATCGATAAAACAGGTATGAAGGTTCCGGTGTTCTTTTCTGGTTTGCTCCATGATCACACTATCAATTATAAGTTGTTCCTTGCAACCTTGACTTTGTTTTCTACAGCCTTTTTGTTCTTCAGTCAGGATGTTGTTTTGCGTTAGGTGTTGTTCAATCCTCTTGCCTATTGTTGCTGTGATGATCTTGTATAAGGTGGGGAGACAAGTGATCGGGCGGTAATTGGCAGGGTTCTTGGTGTCTGTGTTTTTAGGTTTTATATACGTTATCCCCTGTGTGAGGAATTTGGGAAGCCTATTGGGTTGGAGTAATGCTTTATTGATTTGGTTTGTGAGCAATTCATAGGTTGCAGTGAATTGCTTGTACCAGAAATTTTGCACGTTATCTACACCCGGGCACTTCCAGTTGTGGGTATGATTTATTGTCTCAGCTATTTCCTGTGGTGTAAGAATAACGTCTCCCTGTTCTGGTATGTGTTGTTGTTTTTCCTCTTCTTGTCTGATCCATGGAGCGTTGTCATTATGTGTTTTGGGTTCAGACCATAGGCTTCCCCAAAATTCAGTTAACTCTTGTTTACTGGGAGGTTCTATTGTTGTGATCTGGTTGTCGGCTGTTATCTTTTGATAGAACTGTTTTTCGCTTTTCTGAAAAAGGCTGTTAGCATCCTTTCTGGCATTGGACTCGTTGTATCTGCGGAGTCTAGCTGCATAAACTGCAAGTTTCTGTTTAAGTGTATCAGTAATTTCTGGTATTGTTTGTTGTGGTGATTTAGATTTGAGTCTATCTATTGTTGTCTGTATGCGTTTTGAGAGGTTGTTATTATTGGTGTATTGCGTGAGGTGTGTGAGATCCTTTCTGAGTGTGCTAATTTTATTTTCGATTCTAATTTGCCATCTAGGTTTAGATCTCTTGTTTGTGTGGTTTTTAAATCGCTTCGGAAGATTTTGGCTGTTAACTATGAGTGTAGTTGCTGCAGCAGCGTATATAACAGTGTGGATATCCTCCAGGTCACTGTCGTTGGTTAAGAATTGTGGTATTATGTTGGCATTTATTGTATGTAATATTTGTTGAGTGTTGTTTTTAAAAATTAGTCTGGGCAGGGGATCTCGCAGTACAGGATTGGTGCCACACCATTTGTTGTATTGTGTATACATCACTTGTTCAGCAGATTGTGTGATGGCAGCTGGTATAGTAATATTTTGGTTTTGTGTGGTTGTGGAAGGTAAGTTAGTGCATGTTGTTTCTGGTGTATGATCATGTTCTGGATCTATTTCTAAGTGTATGCTGGTGTTATTGGTTGTGTCTTTGTTTGGAGGTTGGTTATTTTGGGAATGAATGGCACGTCCTTCTGTGATTGTTTCAATAGCTAACGAATCATTAGGTTGGCCAGCGGTGTCTGGTATATCTTGTGTATGCTCATGTTCTGGATCTATCTCTAAGTGTATGCTGGTGTTGTCGGTTGTGGTTGTGTTTGAGGTTTGCGGGTCATTCGGATGGGCAGTATTCATTTCATTGGATACAAGAACTTTTATAGCTTGTAGTTCTTCAGGTGTAAGGCGGTTGTTTTTTGTTATGACTCGTTTTTGGTCAATGAGTCTCTGTTCAGTTACACGTTCTGCGAGGTGTGGGTATTGTGCTATAAATAGCCTGTGCAGCTCATGTCTGTAGCCTGTAGAGATGGTTTCTAGTTTTGTGGCGGTGTAGTAACAGTGCATTACAGATTTGTTGATTTCAGTGGTCCACTGTAAGCGCTGTCTGGGTTTACCAGCTTTGGTGGTTGCCATCTGTGCTGGCAAAACATCCGCAGCTGGGTTGCGTTCTATGGGTTGTTCTGTTTGAGCTTGGGGTTCGGGTGAGTTTAATCGACGTACCCTAGGCCGTCGTTGGTTATTTTTGGAAGTAACTTTATGCATCGTGTTCCCACGAGTAGGGACGATCTAAAAGTCGCTCTCCCGGGTGACGCCCATTCCAGGAGAGAAGGGACTTATATTTACTCCGAAGTTGGCCCAAGGTGCTCCGGAGGATTTACGACTTTACTGTCGGGTTTTGTTGAGGCTTTCTCCTCACGGGCCGGCCAGTTAAGGCAAGCCCCCCGGTTGCTTACCCCTCACGACGTTCCCCAGCCACGCCCTGCTGAGGTCGTTGAAGTGTGGGGAGCAATAACGGTGTGTGACAGAAGGACCGGCGCTCAGCCCTCTGTGGCATATCTTCCCAGGTTTGCCAAACCCCTATCTGACCGAAGTCAGGATAGCTTGGGGAAAGGAGCTTGGTACTAGGTAGGATAAGATCTACCGAGCGCCCAACTCCCTTGGTGTGCTAGCCTTGGTTGAAGTGACCTTTTGACCACGGATTATTATTATTATTGAGTATTATGTGAAAAACAAAAAAGTGCAGCTCGGGCTCCGACACACCGAGCTGCTGTTCCATTACCCAATGACTACTCCTCACACCGTGAGGTGAGCAATCACTGGGTCCGCGAATCGTGCGCCCTAAGTAGACGAAGGGACCCAAGGATGACTGCCTTCTGCATTCTGGCGGCTAAGATGTGCGCCGCCGCACGGCACACCGGTATTTTGCGCAGTGCAGAGAGCAGCGTATTCCTCATTCCACCTAGGGATCCAATGACCATAACCAGCAGACTTACAGTGTAGTCTGGCCAGAGCCTGCGAAGTTGTCCGAGCAACTCCTGATATTTGGTCCGCTTTTCCTCCTCCTTAGAGACGATGTTCACCTCGGCAGGCGCCGAAAACTCAATAACGAACATCGTCTTCTGTTGGTGGTCGAGAAGGACTATGTCGGGCTTGTTTGCCTGTACAAGCTCGAGCGTGGGGAACGAGTAGTTCCAGTAAATCCGGCATCTCTCGTTCTCCACAACGGACTCTATATCCCCTGGAGCGTATGGCAGCACCGGTGTCTCATCGATACCGTAAGAGTGCCTCAAATGATAGTAGAGCACTCGTAGAGCCGCGTTGTGCCGATGGACGTAAGCCGTCCCAGCGTACGTCTTACACGCCGACAAGAGATGCATAAGCGTCTCTGGCGCCTGTCGGCAAGCTCTACAAAGGGTGTCGGGTACATCTACACCCATAACCCTTTTACGGTACACCAAGGTGTTGAAGACACCGTCTTGGCAAGCCATTATAAAGCCCTCAGTCTCCGACTTCAACCCACTAGACCTTAGGAAAGAGAAGGTCAACTGCTCAGACAAGCCATGCTCTTCCAGATGTTTGTAGAAGATTCCATGCATTGGCTTATCTTTATGAAGTCTTAAAAGGAAGTCGACTTCGGCAGTTTTAAGGTGGGATTTTAATTCTGCGGGAGCAAGTTCCGTAATGGACTGCTGACACCTCCGCTTGAAGTCGAGTGTGAGGCTGAGCTCCTCGGCTGCTCGTTTCGCTGCGCTAAAAAGAAAGGCTCCTTTTCCCGCATTCTCGTGCTCTCGCACAAAGCGGATCAGGGGATCGGTGCTGTTCGTTACATAGCAGGCAGTGGCCAGTACTACTCTGTTGTGCAGACGCTCCAAACTCAATAGTCCACGCCCTCCCAGGTGTCGCGGGAGGTATATTCGCGGGACAGAGGACTTAGGATGCAGGCTTCTCTCCATATTCATCCTTTTGCGGGTCTTCGTGTCGATTTCCTTCAGCTCGTTCACTTTCCAGTGTATAGCACCAAAGGTGTATAATAACAATGGGACCGCAAGCATGTTAGTGGCAGCGACTTTGTTCTTGCCGGACAGTTCTGACGACCAGATCTGCCGGAGTCGGTGCAAATACTTGCGGCGGAGACACTCTTTAACCAATGCTGCCTCTTGGACATGACGTTGCGCCACTCCAAGGTAGGTATAAGTATCTCCGGCATGCAGCTGTCGCAAGATGCTCCCATCAACGAGCTGTTCCTCATCTCCACTATCTCCGCTTCGTCCTTTCTTGAGATGAACCAATGCACATTTGTCTGTCCCGAACTCCATTCCGATAGCATGACTGTACTCCTGCACCACCTTCAGCGATTGTTGTAGTTCGCGTTGGCCGGAGGCATAAAGTTTTAGGTCATCCATATAAAACAGATGGGTGACCTTGTGCCTCCGGTTATTGGGCGTGCCACAGCTGTATCCTTTAGTATTTCTCAGCGCTATGGACAGAGGCAAAAGTGAGATGCAAAAGAGCAAGGGACTCAAGGAGTCTCCTTGGAAGACACCTCTTTTCAATGACACCAACTCTGTCTGAACCCGAGTTTCACCTGATGTTATAGTGAACCGGGTCTTCCAGAGTGGCATCAGTTGTTTGATGCATCCCACTATCTGATTATCCACCGAAAGGCATTCCAACAGCCGCACAATGAGCTCATGAGACGTGCTGTCGAATGCCTTGCGATAGTCAATCCAGGCCATAGAAAGGTTTCGCTTGTACTGCACGGAGTCCTGCGTGACACATCGGTCAATCAACAAGTTCTCCTTGCAGCCAGCTACTCCTTTCTTTGACCCTCTCTGTTCATACACGTCGAGAAATACAGGATTCACAGCTTGAAGGAGACGCATGTACAAGATTCTGGTGAAGAGCTTGTAACATGCGTTCAGACATGTTATTGGCCTGTAGTTTTTGGGATCAGACAAATCTCCGGTCTTCGGGAGAAGCACGGTTCGACCCTCGACAAACCAAGCCGGAATTGGCTGCTCCTGATTTAGCCACGAGTTAAAAACTCTAGCTAAATGCCGGTGGCAACTGGGGAATTTTTTCCACCAGTAGGTGTTTATGCCATCCGGGCCAGGAGCTGCGAAATTCTTTGCGCCTCGTAAGGCGTCAAGAATTTCTTCCGTGTTTATCGGGTGACGCAGTTCATTCAAGTTAGGAGTCCTCCTACAAACGGACTCGAACTGCGCCAAGGCCGGAGTGTCTGCTGAGAGAGGTTTGGGCTGTTCGTAAATGTCCCTCCAAAAATTATTATTATTATTCATCTTTCTAAGTTCCTCTCGCATAATTGCGGTAGCAACAAGTGTTGACGGGCTGAGCCAAGTCAACACCTGGACTATTATTGATCGGAATTTAGGAAGGATCGTACGATGTTACAGGTCTTCAGAATTACAGACTTTTGGAATGTTTTGTGTAACTTTTCGTTCAGGCCTAACTGTTGTAGGTGTGGTGTAAATGTGTTTGGTGTAAGGCCTGAGACTGACATAATGAGGGGAACAATAGTAACTTTGTCCTGCTTCCAAAGGCGTTTTATTTCCATGGCAAGGTCCGTGTACTTAGATATTTTCCCAGCGTAGGTGTTTTGTATATTCACATCATTGGGAATAGCAATGTCTATAAGGTATGTAACTTTGTCGAGCTTTGACTGGAAAACTATATCTGGTCTATTGGCTGGGATAGTCTTGTCTGTATGTATTTGAACGTCCCAGTATAGTTTGTATTGATCGTTTTCGAGTACTGATGTCGGAGTGTAATTGTAATACGGATCTGTGTTTTCTATTAGTTTGTTTGTTGTGACTAATGCTTGGTGGATGACCTTGGCCGCAGAGTTATGTCTGGCTGTGTATTCGGTACCGGCAAGAGTTTTGCACCCGCTTGTTATGTGATCTATTGTTTCTTTTTGTTGTTGACATTTTCTGCAATTATCGACTGTTATGGATGGATCTTTAATTATATATTTTTTGTAGTTTCGTGTTGCAATCACTTGGTCTTGGATGGCAAGCATGAAACCCTCCGTTTCTGGGAACAGCTGGCCGTCCTGTAACCAGGTGTATGATTGTTTTTCGTTAATGTGGTCTTGTGTGACACGGTATCTATGTTTGCCGTGGAGTGCTTTCTGCGACCAGGTGTTTATTTTTTCTTGTTGTGATTGGATGTGATTGTATGTGTCTGCTACGTGATCTGGACAAGAGAGGTTAAGTGGTGTATAGTTTTTGTCTGCTTTTACTATTGCTCCATGTAAGTTTGTTTGTTTGCTTTGGAAGAAATGTCTGAGTGTTTTTATTTGCCTTGTGTGAAGAGACTGTATGTCTATAATTCCTCTGCCCCCTTGTTTTCTGTCTACGGTCAGCCTTTCCTTGCACGCATTGGGATGTGACATTCTGTGTTTCGTGAGTTCTGTTCGCATGAGTATATGTATATTTTCTATGTCAGTGTGCGACCACTTGATGATGCCAAAGGAATACGTGAGGATTGGTATTGCAAATGTGTTAATTGCTTTTGTGAGGCTTCTGGAATTCAATTTCGTTTTCAGTAGCCTAATGAGGCGGTCTCTAAATTCTTGTTTAAGTTGCGCCTTGACTTGGGTGTGGTCTATTTTAACATTCTGATTGAAACCCAGGTACTTGTACGTTTCGTCCTTGCCCATGTTATCCAAGGTTTGGTCAGTTACTATTTCCTGTTCAGAATGGTTCTTCCATCGGCCTTTATTGATGTGAAGGACCTTGCATTTGCTCATTCCGAACTCCATCCTGACGTCTAACGTACAAACTTCTGTTATTTTGAGCAATTCTCTCAGTTGCACTTCAGAGGCGGCATATAGTTTTATATCATCCATGTAGAGAAGATGATTGATTCTGTGTAGATTTACTTTCTGGTGTCTGATGTTGAAACCATAGTTTGTGTTGTTCAGTGCGTTGGAGAGTGGATTTAGACAGAGGCAGAACCAAAGTGAACTGAGTGAATCGCCCTGGAAGATACCACGTCGTATGTGTAGTTCCTCCGTTTGGATATGGCCGTCCTGAGTTGTAAGGTGTATGTTGGTTCGCCATGTCTTCATGGTTTTTGCAAGAAACTGACGAAGGCCTGGGTTAATTTTATATATTTGCAGAATTTTTGTTAGCCAGCTATGTGGTACAGAATCGAATGCTTTTTTATAGTCTATGAAACAGGTATGAAGGTTTCTATGTTCTTTTCTAGTTTGCTCCATGATCACACTATCAATTATAAGTTGTTCCTTGCAACCTTGGCTTTGTTTTCTACATCCTTTCTGTTCTTCAGTGAGGATGTTGTTTTGCGTGAGGTGTTGTTCAATCCTCCTGCATAATGTTGCTGTGATGATCTTATACAAGGTAGGAAGGCAAGTGATTGGGCGGTAATTCGTAGGGTTCTTGGTATCTGCATTTTTGGGTTTTATATACGTTATTCCTTGAGTGAGGAATTTGGGAAGCCTATAAGGTTGACGTATGGCTATATTGATTTGGTTTGTGAGCACTTCGTATGTTGAGCTGAAATGTTTGTACCAAAAATTTTGCACATTGTCCACGCCTGGGCACTTCCAATCGTGGGTATGTTTTATTGTTTCGACTATTTCCTCTTTTGAAAGAATAACGTCTCCCTGTTCCGCTATATGTTGATGTTTTTCCTCTTCCTCTCTGATCCATGGAGCGTCTTCATTATGTGTTTTGGGTTCAGACCATAGGCTTCCCCAAAACTCAGTTAACTCTTGTTTACTGGGAGGTTCTATTGTTGTGATCTGGTTGTCGGCTGTTATCTTTTGATAGAACTGTTTTTCACTTTTCTGAAAAAGGCTGTTAGCATCCTTTCTGGCATTGGACTCGTTGTATCTGCGGAGTCTAGCTGCATAAACTGCAAGTTTCTGTTTAAGTGTATCAGTAATTTCTGGTATTGTTTGTTGTGGTGACTTTGATTTCAGTATATTTATTGTTCTCTGTATGTGCCTTGAAGGATGGTTGTTATTGATGCTGTATTGTGCGAGATGTGCCAGATCCTTTCTAATTGTGCTAATTTTGTTTTCGATTCTTATTTGCCATTTAGGCTTAGTCCTATTGCTTGTCTGGTGTTTAGACCGTTTAGAGAGCTTTTGGCCATTAACTATGAGAGTGGTTGCTGCGGCAGCATATATAACTGTGTGGATGTCCTCCAGGTTACTGTCGTCCGTTATGAATTGTGGTATTACGTTAGCATTTACTGTATGTAATATTTGTTGAGTGTTATTCTTAAAAATTAGTCTGGGCAGGGGATCTCGTAGTGCAGGATTGGTGCCACACCATTTGTTAAACTGCGTACTCATCACTTGCTTATTATTATTATTATTATAATACATGATAAGAGTTTAGCACAAGCTATAAACTCTTGTTATAATCAAGGAAAAAAAACATAAACATAATCAAAATGCGTGTGTGGCAAGTATGAGAAAAAAAATTGCTACTACAAAGATAAACAAAAGAGTTCAAGAGTTCGATAGCATCCAGTTGTCATATTTGTTCTTGAAGACATTCACTGAAGGCGAGTTCACTACGTCTTCGGGTAGGCTGTTCCAGGTATCGAAGATCCGGTTTGGTAGGAAGAATTGTCGCGGTGATGAATTAAACTGCTGCTTCAGAAGCTTGAAGTTATGACCTCTTAGATGATTCCTTTTGAGGGGGAAGAGATCAGAAAGATCAACCCCAAAAAGCTGGTGCAGCGCACGGTAGGTAGTGATGAGATCACCACGTAGGCGTCTGGCATGGAACGTGGAGATGCCAAAAATGCGTCTTCTGTCCTCGTGTCTGGTCGTAGGCGATTATATGGAAGTCTAGTTTCACGTCTCTGAATACGTTCTAGCTGGTCACGATCACGTACAGGTGTAGGATGCCAGACTGGGCCTGCGAACTCCATTATTGGCCGGACATAGGTTCTGTATAGGAGACTGGCGGTGGGGGGGTCACATCCATTGAAAGACTTTTCAATCAGGTAGAGAATTTTTTTCGCCTTGGAAGAGATATTTTGAATGTGATCGGACCAGGATAGATTACTGCTAATGATGACACCCAGGTCACAGTGAGTGTTAACGGTTGGAATAGTTGTATCCGCCATTACGTAATCGATTTTGGGGTTGTTCTTTCCCATGTGGAGTACCCAACATTTTAGAAGATTTAAAGGCAGACCCCACTCTTTCGACCATGCAATGACGCGATCGAGGTCTTGTTGTAGTCGGTTGGTGCAGTCTGGGATGTTATAGATTTTAGTGTCGTCAGCGTACAGGGAACAGTAAGAATTACAGACAACAGGAAGATCGTAGGAGTACATGAGAAAGAGGATGGGACCCAACACTGACCCCTGGGGGACACCACTAGATACAGCCGCCATAGGAGAGAAAGAATTGCCCACTCTGACTGCAAAGTGTCTGTTTGTGAGAAAACATTCAATCCACTTGAGTAAATTACCTGAAATACCCAACTGTTTCAGTTTCCATAGCAGTAGGTTGTGAGGTACTTTGTCAAATGCTCGGGAAAAGTCGAGGTAAATAATGTCCACTGGAACGTTGCTATCGGCCAGTTGACTCCAGTCATTCATACATCTTAGGAGGTTAGTGATGATGGAACGGGCAGGCAGGAATCCATGTTGGCTAGCAGGAACTATGTTATTATCAATAACATAATTCAGAAGTTTATCCAATATGACTCTTTCAGCAACTTTAACGATGATCGGAGTGAGACTTATAGGTCGGTAGTTAGAAGCATTAAATTTGTCTCCCTTTTTGAAGATGGGAGTGACTAGAGACTTTAACCAGCAGTCAGGGAGAGTGTGAGATTCAAAAGAAGAATTAAAGATCATGCTCAAAGGTAATGCCAATTCTTTTGCACATCTCTTAAGAGAAATTGCTGTTATACCGTCAATTCCAGGAGCAGAAGATGGATTCAGACTGGAGAGATGTTTTTCCACTTCTTGTGGTGTAAATACAATGTCACATAACATATTCTGAGAGGGGCGATTATCGAGTATTGGCAGCATATGGATGGTTGGAGGGGAAAAATTTTGGGTAAAGCACTGGGCAAATATTGCCGCTGCTTCAGCATCTGTGTTGCTCCTGCGGCCATTAGTATCACAGACATGGGGCGTAGATACCTTGGAGTTTAGTCTCGAGCGGATGTACCGGTACAACTTCTTCTTATTAGGAGACGACACAAGTTTCTTTTCGAAATTTTGTTTTGCTTCAGTTAGAGTCAGCGATAAGTGATTGGAAAAGGTGCGGTGTGCATCGTAATCGATTTGTCTTTTGCTTCTGCTGAACTTCTGCCACAGTGCCTTTTTGTGTCGAATTTTCCGCAAGATGTTGGAAGTAATCCATGGTTTGGTGGGGTTAAAGGGTACAGACTTGTATGATGTATTAGAAGCAATAATAGATCCGTACCGTGCCGTTCGTCCGATGCCAATTTATGTGCGCGTACCTTTAGTATGAAGCCGACGAATAGCTAATAACAGTCACCCACCCCAAATTACACAGTTATAAAAAGTAGGATACTACACTTTTGGTAGCAGAAGGTTAACCTGTTATTGACTCGATTCTTAGGCCAATTCGATATATTGGTGATCACTTTTACTAGACCGGAACATACCTTGAATATCATTGTCACGTGTTGTCCATAGCCTCATCTTATGTAACAAATTATACACAATTTCACTGGTTTATTGAGAGTTTTACAATTTGGAGTGGTTCTCGACCCTTTGAAGTATTGGCTTAGGGATAAACAGTATAGTAAACACGTTTGAGATATACCCAGTGGTATATTTTATGACCCTAATATCTCAAAAAGCGAATCACCATTAATGGCCAGAAGTATTTACTATATAATGGATTGTTGTGTCCTCAACCTCTGGCACGGACGCTCTGCATTGTATAGTAAATACATCAGGCCATTAAAGGAGATTAACTTTTTGAGAAATTAGGGTGACAAAATTACAGCCGGGTACAACTCGAACGTGTTTAGTAGACAGCTGTTCTTTATCTGTTGCCTATAAATCTGGGAATCCTGTTCTATGTCTAAGCTAAAACATTAAGCTGTGTATGTTATTTCAATTTTTCTTGCTGATTACTAACTCATGGGATTCTACACCATCATGCGATACATCTATCTCGTCATTTTTTAAATATAACAGAATGCAGTAATATCAAATTTATTACGATAAATATGTTATTCAAAATTAAAATAAAAAAGTGAGTCAAAAAATATTGCTTGAATGTTCTGCTTTAGTACGAACTTTTTTGCTTCAGCTGGATGCATGAGGTCGAAGAAATAGCAGCCACAGAAATAAAACCATGGCAGTAAAATCAAATTTAATCTGAACACGGTTGAGCACACTGCTCTTCAGTTTGTCTTTATGTTTTAAATAAAAAAAAATTATAATGTAGAGCTATATATTATGTGTTTGGCCTAGTGTCGTAGTATGTTACGTAGTACCTTTGTCTCCTGCGTTATTGACCGCGTTGTTTTTAAAGTAACCAAAAACATTCCGGCTCTGGCGCTGCTACCCTGGGATTCACATCACCCGATGGATGAGTTATTAAACTTTAAAAAAATACAATGACTTAATAAATATCATACCCAGTATTTTGGTTGTTATCAACTAAAATGTTTACATAAAGAACCCGCAGTTCTACTTGGTACAATTATTTTATGAACATACGGCATTTATTTTGTCTATCTCTACTTATTGACGCCATTGACCGGATGCAATTGCAGAAATTGAGTTAGACGGTGGAAACTCCTAGAAGGAATTTTTATTTGATAATATAAAGTGGATATACATACCTTCATTTTGATGAGTTTTCACCTTTACTTTTAGCTCTCACTGAAGAAAGCTTATGCAGAGCCTCTGTCTGTTCGTCCTTCGTCTGTCCATATACAAAAGATAGCCAAAACTACAGGTGTTAGAGAAAAACTAAATACAGATTCGGAATTAGCATGAAAAAAACTAGTCCGGGAATAATTCGGTTTTGTCAATATCGCTTCTGGTTCCACAGTGAGAGCGCCGTTTGAATTTACTCAAATAAAATTCTTTCCTACTCTTTTTTGTCCTCCGGTTTCCGTTCTCGCCAATCAAGGATGCTAAAAAATGTTTCGCAATCAGCGAAGTATCCCAGAACATACGTGTTACACTATTATTGCTCTAACCAAATTACCTACCACTGCCACCATTACAATAATCATCTAAGTTCAAAGTTTCAGAAGAATTGAAATTATGCTTGTCCTTATACAAAAGGTGTAGTGTCTCCGTCATAAATACTAAACAATGTTTTATACAGGGTGGGTTTTTAGTACCGGATCGGTCCATAACTCTACTACTATAGAAGATTGTGAAAAAAGTCGTATAAAAAAGTTGTAGACAAGGATATGCTCCTTGCTCAGAAAATATTTTGATTTATACAGGGCGATTCATAACTACGTGGTGATGCAAATATACATTTTTTAAATGAGATCCTATATATTATCCCATATTTAGATTCTACTAATGATCTTCTCCGTTCTAACAATATGATTTGTGTAACAGTATACCGGGTATTTCAAAAGTTAGGACCATTTTTATCTAAATCAAAAATAGATCATGTTTTACATCGCTAGATAAAAGATATTCTCTAGTTTTAACGCCGGCTATAAAAAAAGTCGATGATGAATATCCATATACGGCGTGAGCTAGAATGCAACATCTAGATTTTCTTTTTTTAAATGTAACTCCTCATCTTTTATTTCACCAAAAAATTACCTGTATTATGCTCTTTCATCATTTGTATAGCATTCTCTATACCTACATTTATCTGTTTCCAAGATATTTCGACTTTTTTGCACCTTCTATTTGTGTGTACAGGAATTTATTTATTTTGAAAAATTACTATGGAATTTTATTTTTATTTGATAAGCAACTACAAATAAGGCTATAATAGTATCTGATGCAGTCAAAACACCGAATTACTTGGATAATATAAGTCAAGTATGGTGAGGAAATAATTTTATAGACGTGATCCATAATTATGAAGCAGATTTTTCATGTGGGCTTTAAAATATTCTGTTTCCATAACCGTCTCTATGATTTCGAACTGTGTGAAAATTGTGCTTTAAAAATTAATTTTTCTATGGAAGATCAACTAGATATGATTTGGGTATTACGAGTATCTTTGAGAAATTGCCTAGTTGCCTCTAGAGTACACCAATAGCGATATCCAGAACGGAGGCACCCTAAAGCTGATTTGAAAGATTGGAGAATCGTTTTATTCGTACTGCGTCATTCTATAAAATTATTTCCCGAGCATACTTGACTTATATTATCTCAGTAATTCGGGGTTTTGACTTCATCAAATACTATTATGGCCTAATATTTTAGTTGTTCATTAAACAAAAATAAACATCCATAGTACTTTCTCAAAATAAATAAATTTCAGTACACAAATAGAAAGTATATTTGAAATTTGCAAAAAATCGAAATATCTTGGGAACTGGCCGAAGTAGAGATAGGGGATGCTATACAGGATGAAAGAGCATAATAAAGGCATTTTTTTTGGTGAAATAAAATATAGTGGGTTACATTTAAAAAAAGAGAGAAAATATAGATTTTGCATTCTAGCTCATCCTGCATATAATAATCATAATAATAATTATCATAACAGAACTTTTAATATAATGTATAATTAATATAATATGAATATACGTCGTCGACTTTATTTGCAGTCGGCGGTAAAACTAGAGAATATTTTTATCAGGCGATGTAAAAAATATAATTTTTGATCTATTACTTTTTCAAATACACTACGTTCATTTGACAGCGATTTGAATATGAAAATGGTCATAACTTAACGATGTGGTTATGAAAATGGTCATAACTTTTGAAATACCCTGTATATTGTTATAATACCTGATATTGTTAGAACGGAGACCATTAGCAGAATCTAAATATGGGATAATGTATAGGGTGTCGCATTTAAAAATACAGTAGTAGAGTTATGGACGGTACTAAAACCTTACCTTATAGTAACTTGTATTCGTTGTGTATACTAACAATGATCATGTCATGATGCTTGCATTCTAATCTCATAACCGCTTCTAATGTGGGTCCTTCGGTGGTTTGTCTACCTTTGTCACAGGTTACATGACATGTGATAGTGCTGCATCTGCAGATGTTCGTCGGTCTCGCAGCAGAGCCAAGAAAACGGTGACCGCTTCTGCTAGGCCAGCACGCTCTTTATCCAGGAACGCAGCAAACAACAGATTGGGCAAGCTAGGCAACGGAAAAACCGCGGCAAACCATTCAACGCCGATGAATCAAGCAACCAGAAGTGACGTCGGATTAATTACTCCTAAGGTATGTATATGGGTGATAAATAGTGAAAGCAGATGTCGCTTAAACAATGAACATTCTTACACAATAGAAAGAAGTTGTCTAGTTTACCTTCAGAATTGTTCATTTGTGTTAAATCGTTTCATCGGGCCATTAATAAAAACCTCATATACAGGGTGCGGCAACATAACTCTTTTTAAATAAAACTCATTGTATTAATCAGAAAGTTTTTCTTTTTTATAATATAGGTGCATATCTAAAGTTTTGTTTTACATGGTTTTGAAGATCAAATCAGTTAGGCGACTCTCCCCATTCTCTATGCATTGACTAAAGCCACTTCTGGCTTTTTTCATCACTTTTGCCAGCATAGCAGGTGTTACGCTGCGTTTCCACCAGAGATGTGCTAGGAAAATGTGCGCAGCGAGGATGTTTAGCGGAGCTGTGAAACGGTGTGGGTGTTTCCACCAGAGATGTGATAGGAAGATGAACGGTGCGAAGATGTGTGGCGGAGCTGTAAAACGGTGTGCAGATGAGCGTTTCGAGGATGTGTAGCGGGCTCTTTTCAAAGTTTTCTTTTTGCTCGCCTACATCAACAGCCCACGTCACTCGCCCACAGCCCTCGCAACGCATTTCTAGCGCACATCACTCGAAACACATCAATAGCACACATTCCTCGCCAACATGCCTTGTTTTGTACGTACAGAAACTTCGTTCCGCTAAGCCGTTTCCACCACAGCTGTGCTGAGCGGGGCGAGGTAATTCAAACGATTCTATTGGTTCGTTAAAAACACATTCCTCTTTAACACATCCTCGCACATCTCTGGTGGAAACGCAACCTTATGTTGGCAATTATTGCTTCCCGTATGTTGGCCTTTAAATCTTTTAGAGTCTTTCGACTGTTCACCTAAACGCGGGATTTCAAAAAAATCCGTAGGAATAAGTGACAACGGACAAATTGAGAGAGGGGACCGACCACTCCAAATCGCATCTAATTGAGATGAGGCGACCTTGCAAATCCGGAAATTAATAGAAAATAAATTATAACTTGGCAACGTCGCAACCTATCCCAAAAATATTTTAGTTCCATATAAAAAAATTAAGTTGGTCACTATCCTACTTTCCCGCAACACCCTGTATATTTCAAAATATTTTTAGAATATGCGTCTTAAGTAACCAAATAACTTTTGTATTTCTTCTATCAGGTATACTTTGCGAGATATCGAAGAATTACCCACTAACTGGACACCCTGTATATAATAAGCTCTGTCCAACTGTTCACTTATTTTCACTTTTCCCAAAACACTAAAATCTGTGGATGCTTTTATGTGAGACAAAATTTTTTGTGTTTCTTTTCCCTCTCCGCAGTGTGTTTTAAATCAGCCAAACCTTATTTATTCCATGCACTGACATCTGTCTTAAAAATTAGGCACATAAAAAACAATTTATTTGTTTGGTGAACATCCTCACATCCACTCGTTTTTTTCATTAATATTCCGGTTGAATACTCTATTATAAGTCCGGATTTTATTTTTGGAAATATAATTAATTTGAAGATCAGGAGAAGGCCCTCCTTTTTTCTTAATTAAAAGTTTATCTTCAAAAGGTGTTGCACAGAATTAATATCGGCTGTCGCGGACTCCATCATAGAGAATGCGCAAATGCAAATGGACCGCGATTATCACATAGAAACAAACAACAGGTTGCGTTCGACTCGTTGTTGGAGACACGCTGCTCGGTACCCAAAATCGACAATATAATCGCGTACAGCGAACCCAACCTAACGCCGAAACGAAATATGTACGCTGAAAATAGGCACATACATACATTGTACTGTTCCCCTGCGGACGTCAAGCACATGCCCCACGGGCTTGGTCGCGCTCGCCGCTTAGTCACTGCGGAAAGAAGGTTTGAGCGGACGGAGGAATAAAGTTTGATGTAGCATATTAGATGTATATACATAGTTTTATAACGATGTATTGCAAAAATATTGAATAATAAAGGAATAATAAATACTGAATGATAACTATATTTATTGTCATTTTTCTGGGCGGTTGGGTGGGGTGCTCTTCAGTACCAGCCGCTACTGCTACTGATTGTATTCTAATTTATGCTTTTGTATTTCAAAGTAGCATAACTATTTCAAATTTGGTTCCAGTGCAACATCAAGCAACCGCAGTTAATACTGAGAAGACCAAGAGGTGGCGAAGTGGCTTTCTCTCAAGAAGGTAGTCCGCTGATGCCTGGAGCGTATGTGGGTGACAATGTAGTCAACTTGAATATCCCTCTGGATGATGGAAGGGTGATTAGCCTGTTGCCCGAGATGGGTACAATTAGAGAATCTATCATTCCAGAGTTTGAGCCGGAGACGTTGAAACAGTTGGAGCGGCTCCGTATGAATTTGGAAAAGATGTGCAGAGCTGGAAGTAGCAAGAAACAATGAAGAGACTGATGCGTTACAACGTTTGATATATTGGATAGGATATTTTATAGTTATTTATGATTTTTTCTCATCTATATTATACACTAACTAGACTCGTTAGAGTATTTTGAAAGTTAAATATTCCGAAATAAAACATTTTTGCATGGAATTCTTTTAATCTTAATTCGATTTCAAGATATATTAAAATGCGAATCCTTAAAAATACCAAGTAATTAACAATTTATTATTGTTGATTGTCAGCTGATTGAAAATAGTAATAGTTCTAACAGCCTACTTGACTCAAAGATGTCAGAAGAAGATGCTTTAACAAAAATAACTGCACTTTTTCCCAAAGGCGTTATCCGTCAAAAAGTGTAAAGAACCGTTTCTGTTTTGTGTCTTATTGAAGCTGTCCTTGTTATGTCCTATATACAAATACTTGTATGCAAAGCAAATAAACTGGCTATCGTCCGTGGAAGGTATCACCTTGTGTACGGCCATCAACCAAGCGACATACATAATGGATTTGGTGTTGGATATATCCCTTGATTACTAATCTTCATATTCTGCATCTGCTACGCTGCCTTCACTCACACTTGTAGGCACGATGTTTGTACACTCCTAAAACTGGTCATAATAATTTTTAAATTTTCACATTTGTTCTGTAACTTTGAGAACTTAAATTTCGCAGGTTGTTTGACGTCTAAACGGTTAGATGCTAGAAGTAAGGTTAGCTGTCATAAAGGTCATAAACATCAACCTTGAATTTCGCAAACGGGATTTTGAATTTGTGATTGGTAGTTGGCACCACTGCATCTAAAACAAGTTTTCTCTGTTTGTACGGGATCTAAATCCGGTTTAAGCCACGTTAAATCTTATTTGTATTATGCCTTAAATAATTTTAATAAGGGTTTATACTAAAGTGTTTTACAGTAAACCGTTTTAAGGCAAACGTGTAAAAGTAGTAACTGTTAGTTATAGCATTGATTAAAGTATTAACTTTAATCAATGGTTATAGTCACATATTGGTACTTCAATTCTTTTATTTTTCCTTGAAAACGTAACGTGCTTATACTTAGTTCAAGTGCAGTTTGTTAAGTGAAACACCAACCACTGATAACGGCAAGTTTTTTTTTTGGAGATGACTACATTCTACAGATGAAAATAATTTTAAGCCATATGCGTACAGGTTGTAAGACAGGTCATTGATGAACATTCAAAAAAGAAGGGGACCTAAGTAGAAGCCCTGCGGGACTCCGAGGTTAATTTATATTTTTGAGTTATAAACTCATAATAAAAAACATTGAGTTCTATTTTCTAAATAGGATCATAGGAAATTAGCTGGTAAATCATCCAAACCAAAGTCGGCTGCATTGCTTAGCAGAACGCCAACATCTATCTTATCAAACGACTTGAAAAAATGTGTACAAATCACCTGACAGTGACCGTCCAATATATCAGTAACAAAATGCGAGAATGTGATTAAATTGGTAACGAGGTCTACTTTTGAAAAAGCCATGTTGGAAAGGAGAAATTTGATTGTATACATGAGGGTAAATATGGCGGTCTTACCGCTTAAATTAGAAGAAAATGACTTCAATAAAAAACGTTTCTTTTCAAATGGTCTACTTATGGAAAATAATTTCAAAGATAGCGGACATCCGGAAATACCCGAAGTAGGTATCGTCTTTCTTATTTTAAAAAGAACATTCCTAATATTATTACATTTTTGAATTCAGCATTGATTTTTGGGTCAAGTTTGTTAACCATACCATGTAACCATACTGTGTAAGGCTTTCGCGGCCAACGTCCAATGAATTTGTGGTTCTTGTGTTTTTAGGCCGGCGTCGTTTAGCGTTAAAGCTTGACGTTTCGCCACCACGAGTGGATGGCATCTTCAAGCTTTAACGCTAAACGACGCCGGCCTAAAAACCCAAGAACCACAAATTCATTCATACCATAGTTAATTAAGTACGTCAGAAAGATGCGGTTTTCGGTTATAACGAGCAAGAAACATACTTGTGCTTCAGAATTATTGTTTCAAAAACACATACAATAATTAGACTAGCAATTTTCAAATTTGAAAAGTTTAAAACGTTGATTTTTTTTCAAATCGGATGATATGATAATTTTCACATCAGTGGATAATAATAATAATAATAATAATAATAATAATATTTATTTGACAAGGTATAAATGTTTGTACACAGGCAAATTCTGAGAACACTCACTGAGGGTAAAACCTTGTGCGTGAGGAAGTGTTCAAAACTTTTATAAAATCATCTTAATATGTAAATTACTTAAAAATAATAAAACATCAAGACATTAAGTTTTAATTTCACTGTTTTTCTGTAAATAGCTGATGTATGCTAAATAAACGTCTATACTACTACTAAAACACTAGATACACAAAATAGCAAAAAAAAAAATTCACTCCTCACACGAAAGTATAGGCAATGTATATTTTTTTATTTATTTAGTACCATAGTATATATTTTTTACATCAATGTACTGATGCACCTGATACCTGGGAATGCTAGCTATCCAATTTTTTAACATCGATTTAAACAAATGAATAGATTGGACGTGCGTCACATTTTTTGCAGGTTTGGGAACATCTAGTTCATTTTTATTTCTAGTTTTGTAGTCATGTGATGAGGTGCTGTGTCTAAATTTTTTCTTATATTGAGATATTATGTAGTGGAAGAATAATTGCCTGACATCAAAGAACTTTGTTTCTTTAAATAATTCTTCAGTTGGGTATCTATAAAGTTTATTGTAAATAATTTTCAAGATTAATTTTTGTGCTATCTCCAAAACTTTCATGTGTTTTTCATTTGCTCCTCCCCAAACACTGATTGCATACACTATGTGACTTTGCACTAAGGCCCGATATATAATCTCCAAGTTTTGTTTACTTAGTAGCGTCTTAAGACGTCTGAATTTGTATGACACAGTTCTTATTTTTTTACTATACAGGGTGGGCCAATAGTGCGTGGACGGAGGATTGTGGGCTTACTGAACAATATTTCAAAAATATGTCACTTGACCATGGTAGGCACCCTTGAGGGCTATAACGTAAAAATATTTTCACTTAAATTCTGACGTTTATACAGGGTGATTCATATCAAACTTACATTTTTTTTAATGGAACCCCCTATATATTATTGCATATTTGGATTCCTTGGTCAATTCTAGTGTGACTTTATGTATCACACATGGAACTTTAAACGAACCGTTTAGGCGCAAATCACCATTTTTGGTATAAGTAGGTATCAGAAAAAAATTGAATATCGCAGCGATTATAAAACCTAGAAGGCCGTGACTTTGCGGTACAACTAAGCATGAAATGCGTCACCTAAGGTCAGACGGCTAAATTTGAATTCTTTTTGTACTTGGACAAATCGATAGATTAATTAAGGAAACTTCAATCACAGATAACTTGATTTTTTCAAATGGGAATGGCTATTTTGGTTTAAAGAATCAAATGTAAAATTTGATTACCTTTCTAACGATATAGCGTTCTTGATATCAATCTTTCTTGGTTTTCATTTTATTTCAAATTTTTAGTCAAATCGGTGTTTTTCAATTTTCCTGCGTGCAAGCAACCTAGCAGGCCATGGAAAATAAACAAAAGCTCGTTAATATGGAAGAAACCAACTAACTTAGTAGAAAGATGCAAACTTACTAGAGCAACGAGGCAAGATTATGCAAATTTCTTGGAACATATTAGCTCTAACCGGATACAACAGCGACAAGATATCTAATGTCAATGAGTAACTGGGGTATGACAGAAATGTTTGTTTTTGACAGCCTACTAGCTATTGAGATCTACTAAAGCTTGACACCTTTCCAAAACGATTAAAAATTTTGAAACAAAAGGACAACTACCAGCGATTTTTGCTTACAGTCTAACATGTTTAGAATGAAATTTCACATTTAATGGGATAAAAAAATTAGTCATTTCCGTTTATTTAAGTCAAAAGTGAAGATATCTCCAACTGGGGCATTCTGAACATCTATTGAAATAATTGCTAGAATTTTTTAATTACGCTATGTTGTAATTGCGATTATTTCATGTAGTTTTCTACAAACTAAATTATGTTTTGCAATTCAAACAGACTGCAAATCAAGTTTCATTTTCCACGATTTTGCTAATAAGTAGAAGAAGAATTTGAAGGGTTCCAGTCAGAGGTATCATTACTTTTGACTTATGGAAATGGCCACTTTTTCATAGCATTAAATGTGAAATTTTATTCAGAAGACATAGATATTCTACTGCCAGCAACAATCACTAGTAGTTGTCCTTTGATTAATTTTTTTTTACTGACTTTGGAAATTGGCTAATAGCTAGTAGGCTGTGAAAAATGAGCGTTCCTGTTACCACTATTGTTTCTGGTTAGAGCTAATATGTTGTAAGGAATTTTGATAATCTTGCGTCGTTGCTCAGGTTAGTTTGCATCTTTCTACTAAGTTAGTTGGTTTCTTCCATATTAACGAGCTTTTGTTTATTTTTCATGGCCTGCTAGGTTGCTTGCATGCAGGAAAATTGAAAAACGCCGATTTGACTGAAAATTTGAAATAAAATGAAAACCAAAAAAGATTGATATCAAGAATGCTATATCGTTAGAAAGGTAATCAAATTTTACATTTGATTCTTTAAACCAAAATAGGCATTCCCATTTGAAAAAATCAAGTTATCTGTGATTGAAGTTTCCTTAATTTATCCTCTGATTTCTTCAAGTACAAAAAGAATTCAAATTTAGCCGTCTGACTTAAGGTGACGCATTTCATGCTTAGTCGTACTGCAAAGTCAAGGCCCTCTAAGTTTTATAATAACTGTGATATTCAATTTTTTTCTGATACCTACTTATACCAAAAATGGTGATTTGCGCCTAAACGGTTCGTTTAAAGTTCCATGTGTGATACATAAAGTCACACTAGAATTGACCAAGGAATCCAAATATGCAATAATATATAGGGGGTTCCATTCAAAAAAATGTAAGTTTGATATGAATCACCCTGTATAAACGTCAGAATTTAAGTAAAAATATTTTTACGTAATAGCCCTCAAGGGTCCCTACCATGATCAAGTGACAGACTTTTTGGAATATTTTTCAGTAAGCCCACAATCCTCCGTCCACGCACTATTGGCCCACCCTGTATAGCTGATATGTATATCCCATCTTAAGTGTTTGTCTAAATATACGCCCAGGTATTTAACTGAGTCGGCTATCGATATATTAAGTTTTTGGTTGCTATGTGTATTTATATTTATCTGTTTGTATTTCGGTAATGAGCTGCTGTTGGCTGAAAATGGTAAAAAAAATGTTTTGTTAAAATTTATTGTTAGAAGTCTATTGCTTTTAGATCTTCCCAAGTATTTGATTTATATATTACAACAGTATCATCAGCGAAACTTATGATTTTTCCAAGGGTTGCTTGTCGGTATAAATCTGCCAGGTATATGTTGAAGAGTATTGGACCAAGAACCGACCCCTGAGGAATTCCATACTCTATTCTCTTGTAATCGCTTATATTCTTTCCTATTTTAACGCAGTGATATCTATTGATTAAATAATTTTTCATTAACTCAAGAGTATGTCCTCTAAATTCAATACCCTCCAACACACCTAACAGAATCGTGTGGCTAACAGTATCGAAGGCCTTTGGTAAGTCAATAAATGTACATAAGCTTGGCGAACCTTCATCAACATGTTTTGTTATCTCACTGATAACATTTCTATAGCATCTTGAGTTGATTTTCCCTCAATAAAACCATATTGCGAGCTAGATAACATGCCATTTTTATTCAAATAATTCACAATTCGATTTTTTATTATTTTTTCAATTAAATTCTCTTTCACTTTTATCTAGGCATCTGTGATTCTATCTTTAAAGGTTTTCGAGATATTTACGATCTTGTAATTAATATTCCGTAATGGGCGCATAAGAATTGAAAAAAATCGTAGGTGACGTGGCTCGCAGATGAAACCATTGGCAGGAAACCTTTCATCCAATATGTTTTAGCCTCCAATACTGAAATGTACATTCACTCCGTCTAACTGTAACCACAATATTCTTGAAAAAACCCAATGGTAAATTTTCCAACAGGTTTTCCATTTAGAAAATTTTGGAAAACATTAGTTTATTATGCGGTATCCATTAATACCACCTTAGATGGTTAGACTCCGTTTTGGTTGTCAACAAACCTCTCAAAATTTGGATTTACGTCGGCGGCGTAAAATATGAGAGAAGGAAACATGTAACTAATGAAGATAGTGAGTTTTGACGTTCTCGCAATTGTAGTTGAAGATACGCATGGCAGTACTATAGCAGACATTAGCCGCGAATGAGCATTGATCAAACATTTGTGATCATGATCTTAACGAAGAACATTGTAGCATCCTTATCACGTGCAGCTAAATCAAGCACTTGAAAGACAAGACTTTAAAAATAGACTCAATTTCTGTAATTGGGGTCGTGCTCGAGTCCAAAAAAATGCACCCCTTTTTAACAGTGTTGTTTACGAATAAAGTTACATTTCGTATGAAATGTTGCTTCATCGTTATTATTAACGGCCATGTAAACTGGCACTGCATCACTTCATCAATTTCATCCATCTTTTTTATAAGTCTTCTGTTACTTCGTAGAAAATTCTTACGGGAAGAAATGCAAAGAAAATTTTAGAGAATATTAGAAAAATGTGAGAAAACTTAACGACTACGAAGGGTGTAACATACATACAAGATACAGGGTGTTAAAAGTTTTACTTTTATTTTCGTTTTTTCTCATTCATTTCGCAATAAAGTGGCACAACGATCTAAAATTACGTATCGGAGATTTTTCAAAGAACGAAATCTAAATTCAACCACAATTTTGCTATCATGAATAGAGCGCACCACCCACGGCTTATTGTACTCATCTGAATTATCAAATTTTTTTCCGGTTTGGTGCATCAATGTGATTATAAAAAAAAATCGTTTCCTCTATATATTTTACGTGAAAAAGGTATAATTTGTTTGAGTCCCTAGAGGTAACCGTTTTCGAGATAATCTTCATTGAAATTTCCAATGCGACTGAATTGTAAATTGCGATCGGTAGACTCATCTGTATTTCTGCTCATATTTTACATACCATTTAAGAAGTATTCTCAAACTTCAACATGGTGTTGCCGTCTATTTTGAAAATTAGATATATTTGACAGATGTTTTTTGATCTACCTAGTATTAATTCATGCCAGAAAATCTATAATTATTTCGATCACATTTTACAAGTAATTGGGGTGCCTTGGAAATTTTAATAAAGGCTATCTCAAAAATGGTTACTTCTAGGGACTTACAAAAAGTATACCTACCTTTCTTATGTAACACATATAATTGAGGAAACGATTTTTTTAATATTCACGTTGATGCACCAAAACGGAAAAAAGTTTTGTTCATTTAAAAGAGTTCGATGTGCCGTCGGCCCTCTATTCATGTTAGCAAAACCGTGGTTAAATTTGGATTTCTCGCCTTAAAAATAAAAATATTGCGGAATAATTGAGAAAATACCAAAATAAAAGTGAAACTTTGACACCCCGTATCTCAAAAATTAAGCATATTAAGGCCATTATGTTCCTATCTCAATATCCATAATAATGTGAGGTCACCCTGAATAAACAATGAATAAAAATGTATCTTGAAGATTCTGGATATAAAGATACAGGGTGTCAAAGATTGGAAATAAAATTGGTTTTTTAATTTGTCACTGTTTTTCACTGCATTAAGAATCTAAGTTACCACCGACTAAAAGATAATTATCCTTTCCAGTGGCGTGTCGAGTGTCGGGGGCTGTCTCACGAAAATATTAACAAAAAGATGTACGCCACTGATCTTGAAAAAATTAAATGCTATTTTTCAGATTAAACCGATAAAAACACAATTTAGTTTTCTTTTAATGTCCCTTCATACCTCACTGTATTTTGGAACACATAAATAAAAACCACTTCATTTCATAGCTCCACTTTTTCGATGGCCTATGAGGTGGTTTTTATTTTTTTCTTCCAAAACAAAGTGGGATAAGAGGACACTTAAAAAGATAAAAAAGTAGTTTCGTCTGAAAAACGATAGTCAATTTTTTTAAGATCAGTGGCATACATTCAATATTTTCCAAACTTTGACACCATGAATCTTAAAGACCAGACTTTAGGACACATGTGTAAGTGAACATTTCTACTTGAATTTGGGTAAGAAATACGCCATCGAAACTACGGCCTATCAGTAATTAACGGTCGATGATAACGTTCAGAGAAGAAACGTAAATTTGATTGAAAAAACAAGGGAATACAAAAGCGAAGACGTCTTGATTCCAAGCATCCTTATGATTCCAAACAACATGCCATTCGACTTTAAACGGTTGCAATTTTCAGTGTGGCTTGTATTTGTAATGACGATTACTAAATTGCAAGACAATCGTTGAACGTTTGTGGGATCAGTCTTGATAATGCATGTTTTCCACATGGTCATGTCGCCTGTTTTGTGTTGACAATATCATCATTATCTATTTACGCGCCCGAAAACAAAACAAATCATGTTGGATATCAAAAATTACTTCAATGAATACTATGCTTTTCAGATAATTATTATTTATTGCAGATTTAAGTTCAATTTCAATATTCATAGCTAAGACAGGACAGCGTCTGTCGGGTCAGCTAGTAATTCATATTTTTACACCGACTTAAATCCAAATGTTGACAACTAGCATGGAGACTAAACGTTTGAGGTGGTATTAATGGAAACCGCATAATAAAGTAATGTTTTCCAAAAATGTTCTAAATGGAAATTTAAAAAACCTGATAGAAAATTTACAACTGGAATTTTTAAGAATAATGTGGTTACAGTTAAATGTAGCGAATGCACATTTTAGTATTAGAGAACGAAACACTTTGGATGAAAGGTTTTCTTACCAATTGTTTCATCTGGGAGCCACAGCACAACGATTTTTCCCATTCCTAAGCGACATTACGAAATAATGACAAAATCGTAAATATCTTGAAAACTATCAAAGATAGAACCACATCTGCTTGAATAAGAGTGAAAGAGAACTTAATTTCGCATCTACTGATGTGAAAATTATCATACAATCCAATTTGAAAAAAAAATAACTTTTCAAATTTGAAAATCGCTAATCTATTGATTTGATATGCTTCTGAAACAATGCACTGAAACACAAGTATGTTTCTTGGCGTTCTATACTTTAGACTCACTCTGTATAGTGGTATGCTATAATCGCGAAATTGTACTTTAGCGGTGTATGCTATGCGTACCGCAGATAAAAATGAAAGTATTCTTTTTTTTAAACAGCAGTTACTATGAGTAGGTTTCCGGATCATATGCATTCTAGTACCCAAGGTTTGAAGAATCTGTCAAAACTCTTATGGGATAAAATGACGAAAGCATGGCATTTACTGAAAGTGATGATGAGTTAGAAGATTTACCTATAATGGAGGAAATACATGAAGAAAACTCAGACGCAGACTATAATCCAGATCAAGATGAAACGGATGATCGACAGGGCGAGACAGCAAGTGAAACAGAATATTTGCCACTCGAAGAAGGGCAGTTTTACATCGGAAAAAATAAGTTTAAGTGGTATGAAAGTTCAGGGCCTATAGTTATCAGAAAATATGTGTATGGAATATTGGAGTGCGAGCTTTATCGTCACTTATTTTTTGAGACGTAAGGACCAGCCACCAGTAGATGTTAGAACAAGAAAGTAGAACATTGTAGTCACTTTATCTGGACAAAGATCTGTAGTGAATGTGTGTTAGATAAGGAGTAGATGCTAATTTCTTAAAAAATAATGTTATGTTATTTTACTACTCATTTTATATACAGGGTGAGTCAAGCTCAACACCTCGGACTCTTGTGACCAAACGATACCACTTTTCGGAAAATCAACTTTGCGAGTGTATGTAGGTCGAGTTGGACTACATTTTAAAAATAATGACTTTTATATAGGGTGTCTAATAAAAGCGTGACATATCAAAGTTATGCTTTTTTATGTATATTATTGCATATTTAGATTCCCGAGTCAATTTGAGTGTGACTTTATGTATCACACATGGGACTTTAATCGAACCGTTTAGGTGCAAATCACAATTTTTGGTAAAAGTAGATATTAGAAAAAATTCGAATATCGCATCGACTATAAAACTTAAGAGTGCTGCGACTTTGCCTTGTCACTAAGCATGGAGTGTGTCAGCTGAAGTTAGGCAGCCAAGTTTGAATTACATTTTTGTACTTGGAGAAATCGATAGATTAATTACGGAAACTTCAAACAGTGGTATAACTGGATTTTTTCAAATGGGAATGCGTATCCTTTTTATACGATCAAATGTGGAATTTGATAGGCTTTCTAATGATATTAGGTTGTGAACATCAATCTCTGGTAGTTTTCATTTAATTTCAATATTTCAATCAAATCGGTGTTTTTCAATTTTCCTACATAAACAAACTAGTAGCAGGCCATAAAATATGAATACAAATATGTTCAGATGGAAGAAAACAACTAACTTAGCAAAAATACCAGAAGAACTAGAGTAAAAGTGCAATATTATAATGATTCCCTACAACAAATCAACGCTAACCAGAAACAACGGCGGTAACACGTCTAAGGTCAAGGACAAGATGGAGTACGACAGAAATGGATAATTTTTACAGCCTGCCAGCTACTGCAATGTACTAGAGATTAAATATTTCCGAAATCACTAAAAACTTTGAAATGAAAGCAAAACTTTCAGCGACTGTTGCCTTCAGTCCAATATCTTCAGAACGCAATTTCACGTTTAATTGTATAAAACAGTAGTCATTTCCGTCAAGGTCAAACTTAACAATACCTCTGACTGTAGCTTTTTGAATTTTTCAGTATCTAACAAGATCGCAAAAAAGGAATACTGACAAACCGTATTTTAATTTCCTGCCAGGTAAATGTTTAATAAATTATTTTTAATTCATTCTTCATTTTCGGCGACCTTGCTTATGGGTACTGAAGAATTTGCAGAACTCCAGTCGGAGGTAGCGGTTACTATTTTTTTAAATCATTAAATGTGAAATTTTATTCTGAAGCTATTAAACTGCCAGCAATATTCGGTAGATTTCCTTTCATTTCAAAATTTATAATAGTTTTGAGGATTGCCAGTCTTTAGAATATTGCAAGCTGGTATGCTGTGAAAAAGATCCATTTCTGACGTACTCTAGCTGCTTTTTGACCTTAAATGTATGACCTCTGTTATTTCTGGTTAGAGTTGATTTGTTGTAAGTCGCATTTATAATTTTGTCTCTTTACTCTAGTTCATCCATATCTATCTACTAAGTTAGTTGTTTTCTTCCATCTGAACTGTTTTTTGTTGATATTTCATGGCCTGCTAAGTTGCTTATAGGTAGGAAAAGTGAAAAAGATTGGTTTGATTGAAAATATGAAATTAAATCAAAACTACCAGAGATTGATGTATTTATATTTGCAACCGCATATCATTAAAAAGGCTGTCAAATTTTACATTTGATTGTATAAAAAAAATAGGCATTTCCATTCAAGAAAATCAAGTTATCTCTGATTGAAGTTTGATTAATTGATCTAACGAATTCTCCAAGTACAGATGTAACTCAAACTCGGCCGTCTAACATAACCGGATGCATTTCATGCTAGTGACGCGGCAAAGTCACAGCCGTCTAAGTTTTACAATAGCTGCGATATTTAATTTTTTTCTGACATGTACTTATACCAAAAATTGTGATTTGCACCTAAACGGTTTGATTTAAGTCCCATGTGTGATACCATTGGTGATACATAAAGTCACACTCAAATTGACCCAGGAATCTGAAATATGCAATAATATACAGGGTATTCCATTTAAAAAATATAACTATGATATGTCACAGTAGTATTAGTATACAAGTCATTATTTTTAAAATTTAGTCCACCTCGACCTACATACAGTCGCAAAATTAATTTTTCGAAAAGTGGTATCGTTTGGTCACAAGAGTTCGAGGCGTTGAGCTTGACTCACCCTGTATAGGTTAACGTAACAGAAGTTTTTCAATATTTTTATATACATTCCAATCGTTTATGAATAAATATTTATAATATAAAAGTTGCTTTACTCATAAAATATTTGAAAAATGATAGCGGTATAACAGATCGCACGTTAGTGGTTATGTACAATTCTTGCACGTTAGCGGTTAAACTAACTCTTCCAAAATGACAAGTCGAAACATGACTGTTTAAAAGATTTTTTTCAAATGGAACAACATATCAATAAACTGTTCCTAAATGATTTGTTACAAGCACATAGACCACCTTAAGACATTTCGATGTGGTTTTATTTTGTCACTTGGACACAGACAATGCACCACTGGTAGCAAAACCGATAGCAAACAGAGGTTTGTCTTCACGCAATTCGCATACGCCATGTATCCGCAATTCAAAAACTACATGTACCTGTACACACTTGTAATTGTCGACCAAATCCAACTAAACTTCTAACTCACAGAAAGACTGTTATAACTACGGAGCCAACGTTGATCGTGGCGACCAGACACGTGCCTATTTATTTATGCCTATTTTTTTGTCAGGCACGTATTATGCCTCTTTTGTCGTTTAATAAACAATACGTTTCTAATGTGATCAAATTTAGACTAGACTAGAGTCTTATAAACAGCAAAAACTAATTTTAAATCTTCACGGCTGACACGTCTGTGGTACCTATTATATTACTTCCGAATTTAGCATAATGGAGGGGGAGTGCTTAACATAAGCGTAGTTGAGTCCCTGGATCTGAGGGGGCTTAAGCCCCCGCCCTAGGTGCAATAAATTCAGTAGAATGTTACTGATTTGAATTATTTTTGGAGGGCTTCTCCCCCCAAGCCTCCACCTAACTACGCCTATGGTGCTTAAATATTGTATTCCTCAAAATATTTGTATACAATTATGTAGACAATTTTTGTTGTGGTACGTCTAAGGCGAAGATTCTTCACAAAAAAATGTTTATAATTGATTACACAAATTACAATAAAAAATACAAGTTAAAATATGTAATATAAAAAAATGAGACCCCGTCCCATTTCCGACACGTCCCGCTGTTCCGAGCAACACTCACGGCCATTGGACCCGTTTTAGTACTATCTGTCACTAATTTTGTAGGTTTTACACTAAAGCGTTTTGTTTCCGCTTACTACAGACTTTTTTTTACCATATGGCAACTGTGCGAACGTTCGAGTTATGTCGTCGTCGAGAAAAGAATGATGTATGAGACGTCGTGCGAGTAAGACGCGTACATACCTCGGTCTCAAAGACAATAGCGCCTAAGTACAGGCCAAGACATTACTTTAAAATCATTTTCAATTTAACACCTATTTGTAATACAGTCCACTATATTGTGTTTATTGTGCATTGTACACTGTACAATTAATAAAGCCAAGTGAAAAGGAGCAAAGGTCAACAAAAGGACAAGCCTACATTATTTTATATCTCTGACCCCAACATTTTTGGTCCTTCGAGCCGGATCTACATCGTGGTCATCGTGGGACACTGGATTTGAGTTTCTACTGAAGATCGCCGCGTCGTAAGAGCAAAGATTACAGAATAAAATATAAGATACCTCACTTGGGCATATTTGTCGGTTCCAAGGCGACGTGCCGCCAGCCGAAAGCCAGCCGAGTTATTTGTCGACTGGCAGTATACGGGTGACGGTCGAATCGAACGGTTTATTGATTAACGCTCAGTAGTCCTCACTTTTAATATTATAGTGGTGTATTTTGCGCTGGCTGTGTTATTTAGTATCTTGTGTTCAGTCAGTGGTTATTTGAATCAAAAATGCCTACTTAATGTTCGGTAGATGGCTGTAGCAGTACAAGTACAATTATGGAAAATACTAAAAGAAAATAACTATAAATAGGTATTTATTTACCAGAAGTTTAAATCAGGATTGTTTAGAAACATTTTTCGGTCAAGTTCGAAATTGTTCAGGGAATGCTAAAAATCCAACACCCATACAATTTTGCAGAGCCTTTAAGAAATTATTTTCCTTGAAATTTTTTGATCAGGTTGAAGGTGCAAATTGTACAGATGACGTGATTCACCTACTGTTGAATATTAATTCGAATACTGAAAAATATTCTGAAATTCTGGTTGAGATGTTTCTAAAGTAAACCCAATAAGAGTTTTTACGAGCGATTTTCAAAATCTTAGCAGCCCTGAAGGAAACGAACTAGTTGATGTAACAGGGTACCTCTTGAAAAAATGTTTGATTCAGCATACTTGCAATATTTGTGTAGACAAGTGAGGAAACTGTTTTTTGCAAACTGAAAGCATACACGGACACAAAATCTTTTGGTGATTTGACAATACCCTCAAAACATATTGCGGAGCAGTGGGTAGCAGAGCTGTCATTACTTCAAGTAAAGTACTTGAAAAATGTGTTTCAATTACTTTCTGGTATTTGAAGTACTGTACTTCAAATACATTGTTTTTGTGATATTTGTACTTGATTCCCCAAATACTCTCTAAGAAGTATTTGTATTTGGTACTTGTAGCACAAAAAATATATTTCAAATACCTGGCATTTTTATTTGAAATACTAAAGAAGTAAAGTACTTGAAAAATGTATTTCAATTACTTTCTGGTATTTGAACTACTGTATTTCAAATTAATTTTATTTCCCAAATGCTATAAGAAGTATTTGTATTTGGTACTTCCACACAAAAAATATAATTCAAATTTATACATTTATACTCGAAATACTAAAGTGAGTAAGGAATACATATTAGTATAGCTCGATGAAAATATAAAAATACTTGAAATACACATTTCAAGCATTAAATGCTCAAGTCTAGACAAGTATGGACAAATCAACATTACGCATCGCGTCGCCTTGCGCTCTGTCTCTGTCGTACACATAGGATAGTCTACGCGACACTCTGACTCTACAGGACAGTCTCATCACAATCGACACAATCACAAAATATCAGTTCGTCTTGTTGCGTTCAACAAAATGCGTTTTTGATGTTAATTGAGGTTAAAATAATCTGTGAATGTGAGCTGTGAATCTAATGCCATTATAATAACAATCTTCAAAACTCTGTACTTTGTCGTGGTCATAGTGTAAAATAAACATGGTGTGCTCACGCGCATGCTGTGACGTCAGCAACGAGAATTTTTGTCGGCGAACTGGCGGGAATACCAGATGAAGGATATCGGAATTAAATTTTATTTTCAAAGTGATAGATTAAAGGAGTTCAATAGCCAATTATTGGTGAATTATGTTATAGAGGAGTGGAAAATAGGTAATTAAACGACTTTTTCTAGAAAAATGTATTATTTATTGGTAAATTTCAACATTTTTTTCTTAAGTTTACGCCTACAATTTTCGATGATTTTTTGTTTATATGTCTCAGCCTGATGTATGTCCCCGTTCGTATTAGACATAATATTATTTTGTCAGGAAATTCTTTAATGGTTTCCACTGGGGTGTTGCTCTAACTATCTTTAATAATTTTTTAAATACGTTTGATTGTTTAGATAACAACTGTCCAACTGTCGGGAACTTAGAGAACTTTACATTTAGCTCTTTCATCTTATTGTAGTTTTTACAACCGACAACTGCACAATTTGGCATTGTGTGTATAAATGACAGTCTTCTATAACTCAAAATAAGAAGGAATACAACGTAAATCAAAGAAAAATCGTTATCGAATAGCGATTCTATCTAAAACGCGACTAAACACCACCGTGGTATTTCGAATTTCGACGTCTAATAATTCCCCGCGCGAAAAATCTTCGTTGCTGACGCAATGCGCAGAGCGATCGCAATTTCGTACGGCTGGCGAGCACACCATCTATAGTCCCACCACGGTCGTGGTGGTTACGAATTGCAGATGTAAAAAGGTAATTTTTCTCAAGCATCTCTTTATAAAAAAATTCATATACCGGGTGGCAATGGAATCGTTATACAGAGCTCCCTTCTTTTACAATCCTAGATGGAGGTTTGAAATTTTGGAGAATTATATGGTTAACGGAGATGCACAATAGCCATGAGAAAACAAATGTATGCTTATTTTGGTTTAGCCGGAAGTGAGGTTAGGCTCTGAATTTTCAATGACACCCTATATATTTTTTCACACATTCGGATTGACATTTGGATTCCCTTGATGAATGAATTTGAATTGTTGTCATTGCTTGGTATTTCTGTTATAGTTCTGTGAATGAATGTATGCAAGAATCAAACAAGTGGATATGCTTTTTATTACTCAACAATAATTATGAAATACTTGAAATATCCATCGCCGTATTTGAAATGCTATATCAAGTAATTCAAGTATTAGTATGGTATTTGAATTACTTTTTTAAGTACTTGAAATATTAGTATCGTATTTGAATTACTTTATTTGAAAAATCAAGTACCAAATTGAAGTATTTGATCAAAAATAAAATTACTTGGTATTTGTACTTTGACGCATGCGATTCTGGTAATTGGTAATTGGTATTTGAAATACTATTTACTAGTACTTGTGACAGCTCTGGTGGGTAGATTCTGCAACTTTCGCTATAGTAATGAAGACAGACGAAATCGAAGCTAATCATTTACGAACATGATTTTTGTCGGCATTCCATAACCAAAATTTAACGCTTCGTTACGCTTTCGGCATGGAGCTCGATCACTCGCGAGCAAATTTTTTCTGGATGAGACTGAAAAATCCAGCAATGCCGATCATTGCGAAGGATTAGTTTTTTTTTCAATTCATCGATTGTTAATTACGTACACAAATAAATTCAAGCCAATTTTCAGTTTGACACACAGCAATCATAACGTCAAAACTTCGTCTGCGTTCGTTATGTCCTAGTCCGAATGAGGACCTATGGATCTATGGAATACTGAAACGAGCGAAAGCGTTGGAAGAATGTCGCTATCGCTTCGCTTAGGGTTACAGAATTCACCCACTGGTAATAAATATGGAAAATATTTTTATCGAATATTTCAATAGTGTTGCTGCATGCAAAGGAATTGGTAATTTTTTCAAAAATAGATATTCTGATATAACTCTAAACCATCCATGTAAAGAATTTCCTCTAAGCTATTTCATTTCTTTTATACGTAAGAGTTCGCATTTATTTTACTTTAAAATCTATCAACCAGGATGTAAAAAATAATAAGTTCAGGCCATTGAAAAATTTGAAATTATAAATCGTGCAAAACTTGTAATCATCATCATATTTCTTTATGTTTTAATATTATGTAGTAAATTAATAGTTTTATTACGTAACTTATATATTTTAGTATTATATTTGAGAATAAAATACTTCTTTACATTTAAAACAAAATAATTACTCATTTTATCCTTTGGTAACCACGCTGGTGCTCCTTATTTTCGAATCGCCCTCGTAAAACACTATTTCGAGCTGTAAGCAGCAATAAATTATGCCATGGCAAAGAGTAGGTAACTCTACTCTTTGGCCATGGCTTTTGACGATTGACCGCCGGTGTCGGCAAGGGTCGGGATGGATTGAAGTGCGATTTCCTTTGTAAATACCGCGAGTGGGGTATCTTATATTTTATTCTGTAATCTTTGGTAAGAGGGAATCAGCAGGTTAGAGATATAATAGAAGTGAAGCCTTTGGTGAGTTCCTTAATTTGTTCCTTTGCCTTCAATTCTACCTCTTTAAGGTTGCGTGAATTCAAGGCGCTATTGTAGTGTAGCAAAGTAGAGTGTAATAAGATTAGGAAAATTGATAAAAAAAAACGCTGTGGCTAGCCTCCCGGCTCCGGTATCGGCGCCAATCCCGGTTGACGTCAGAGACAACCGGGATTGACACCGATCACGGTTGATATTTGTCGTTTCATATCGATGACGTCGACGGCAAACCGGGAAACAGATGAATCCCGGCCGATGCAGATCGCGCGTGATTATCTTGTAGGGCACTTTATGTTCGTCGCATTGTTATTTTTCCAAGCCTATAACTGCAACTGGCGTGTGTGTGTGTAATGTCAAATAATTGTGAGTACCTATTATACATGCTTGACCTGTAATAACTACCGATATTTACTATATTGCTTGAAAAGTAGGTACTTAGTATATCGTAATTTTAGGTTAGAAATTCGCGCAGGAATTGTATACACATAAGCACGTGACAATGCGCGTTTTCGAAGTTGGTCAAAAGTTTTATACCTACCTATTTGGATCTTGAAAATTCTATGAAAATGTATGAAGAACAAACGTTTGCAAAATTTTGGAAACGGGATGCTAGGTTGATTGCTTCTTCAAGAATCAAACGACCTGTGAGAGAGGATCTAAAATACGTTGAAATAAAGTTTTGTTGCATTTATGGCGGTCAGCAATTTAGACCATGTGGTAGTGGCGATAGAGCCAGCTGAACATTTAAGAAAGAACAACCTTGCCCCGCATATGTATCTTTTAGAGTGACTGCTGATGGGAGAGCTTTAGAAGTGAGAAGTATTTCTGAAACACACGACCATGAAAAAAGTGCAATTCACTTTCAATACCTACCTCATCAGAGAAGATTAGACAGTAAGGACAAGCAAAAAGTTCGAGATTTGCTGTCGTTAAAAGCAAACAAAAAGTTAGTAAAACAAAAATTACAACTAGACACAGGGAGATCTTTGACACTCAAAGATTTGTCAAATATAAAGCAAAGAATGGGCAAAAACTGTGAAGACCTGGAATATTGTGTCACCGTGTTAAGAGAGAAATATAATGCCGAAATAAACATATTAAAGGACCAAAAAAATAACTTTAAAGGAATGTTTATTCAAACATCCAGTATGAAAAAGACTATGAAGGCATATCCCGAATTTTTGGGGATCGACGGTACACACAAACTATTAAACATAGGAATACCTGTATTTCTAATAGTAGTAGAAGATGGCAATTGCCAAGCAGCAGAAATAGTGCCTTTGTTTGTTAACCACCGAAGATAAAACTAGTTTCAAATGGTTCCTGGAAACTATCAGAGACAACAACATTGAAAGTCAACGTACAAAATGCATTATGACTGACAAAGATTTGTTGGAGAGGTCAGTTATTCGTGACGTATTTCCAGAAGTTAACTTAATTACCTGCATATTCCATTCTATGCGAAATTTAATCGAGAAGTTTCTAGTGGAAAGATAGGTATAACGTCATCCAGTCGACTGCACTCACTTCAGATACTGCAAAAACTTGTTTATGCAAAAACTGATGAAGAGTTTGAAACCTTCTACGAGACACTGAAACAAACAGCTCCAAAAGCAGTATTAGAATATTTCAACAAGAATTGGTATAATACCAGAGATGAGTGGTCTATGTCCGGCAAGTTCATGAGAGGCTGTTTCCAAAATAGTACAAATAACCGCATTGAATCAATAAACGCAAAACTGAAATCCGTTATCACAAAAAATAGTAAACTGGAAGAATTTTTGCATTCATTTTTTGATATTCTTTCAACGCTTGAAGGCGAAAGAGATTACAAAGCAGTGTACCACTTGCAAAAAAGGTTGGTTTTATCTTATCCGCAAGGTAGTGATGAAAGGAAATATATGGATTTCCTAACGCATGAGTCTGCGAAACTTGTGATTAAACAAATAGTGTATAGTAAAAGCGTAACTCTACCCACACTGACAACATCGGATTCAAAGCTTTCCATATTTTCCATTAAAAGCTCAGAAGGAGAACTGCAAACCAGCACACGTGAATGCAACTGCAATTTCAGTGTTAGTATGCTACTACCATGCCGACATATCTTTGCTGTCCGAAGACACCTCGGTCTACCATTGTTTTCGGAGGAAATTATAAACAAACGATGGACCCAGAATTACTATAGCATGAATCAAAGATGTTTAGCACAAATGAACAATTGTAGCGGAGTCGAAATAGAACCTGTCGTGAAATCGAATTTGGATCTTGGAATTCAACAAACCATTACTGTAACATCCATACCAAATAAACAGCCACAAACCTTCGGACAAAAAAGGAAGCATGCCGTACGCATTACAGATTCGCTGGCAAATTTGATTGCCTTGTCAAGTATCCAAGAATTCGAACAAAAAGTTGATAATCTAAAAACCCTTGAAATTATATGGAGGCAAGGTAAAAGGGCAAGGATTGTTGTGGTAAATGAGGGAGATAGCGAACCAGGTAAGTCAAAAAAAGAAATCTTCGAAATCACTTATTTGTCTTTTTAGGTACACGTGAAACTACAGCTTCAAGCACATCTGAACCTATGTCAGAAAAAACAAATCAGGATTTGAATTGGTTGGACATAGAAAATATTCCCATTGTTATCGACGGTTCTGACGCTAATTTCAGAATAGAACAAACTATTCCAGGTGATGAGCTATTATTATTCAGATACTATGGACCGGAAATTACTAGGTAAAAACTTTAAGAGTTGTTATTTTCCAATTTCAGTTAATGACAAACACAACGAAGAAGAAAAATCCGTATCTCATAACGACGATTTGTCTAATATTAAAATGCCCCTGAAAATTAAAATACGAGGACGTCCTAAAGGTGCTGATTTAACAGCTATTGGAGTACCAAAGCGAAAAAAGGGAACAGTGGTAGCTTTCTTTCGATTACCATATTTACAGCAACAAAAAGCAATGTTAAAGTGGTTTGTTGATGAAGAGATCGCTTCATTGGCTATAGGCGGGGAAGTAATCGAAGAAAAGTTTGTCGAAGCGGAAAATATAACTGAGGCTATTTTACATGAAGACGTAAATATTAATTTGATTCGGTAAGAAAGTACATACGCAAAACAATTTAGGTAGGTACCTATTTTTCAAATATATCATTTTTTTAGTAATTACTTCACGGACGACGCGTGGAAATTGATCGAAATGATAACGTCACTAAAAAGGCAACATGGCAAATTCACGTGTGCAGAATGCCAACAGGAAGTCGACAAAAACAATGCCAGTTGCATAAGATGTGCAGCATGTCTTCTTTGGAGGCATACCAAATGTGCTAAACTGAAAAATTTTCCGAAGTGTGTTAGCAAATGGATTTGCTCTCAGTGCAAGATGCCCTAGTGATTTTCATTCCTATAAAATGCCTTATCTGTGTATCTATAACCTTTATTTCAATGCAGCATTTTCCAATAAATATATGAATTACTAATTACGTGAACATTTATGAATTAATACAACTGATGATGAGCGTAGATGAGGTCGCATTTGAAAATCGCCGACGTCATCAATAAGAAACGGCAAATATCAACCGTGATCGGTGCTAATCCATGATACTACGACTTTAGAAGGTATGCTCACGCGCATGATGTCTTCCGTCTCGCTTCCACCTGTGACGTCAGCGTGTGACAAACGGGGTTAGTTTAGTCGTTTAGTTACAGGTTATAGCCGAACATTTTCAGTTTATTTTCTTGAGTTTACTCGTTTACCGTAGTAAAGTTTGATAAAACATTAATTATTTGCGATTCTGGAGTTTAACACATATTTGAACAATGGTTTATTGTGTGGCATGTAATAATAAAAAAGTAAAAACTATTCGTCACACTACCGCTACTTGGGACGGTTTGGAAAATTTGGCAGGTTTCATTGCATTTAAGTTGAAAAATAAGGAGAAACTGGGTTATATCCCAGATTGCACAGATACTTCTCTCGGTTGGGTCAACCATTTAACAGAAGGTGGACTACAAAAACATACAGATGAGTTCTTGGCAAAATGTAATGAGCTCGGCCATATATTTTCCAACTATAATGAAAACGCTTTGAAAATTGAAAAAAAAACTATCTTGCGAATTTAAACAAATTATCAAAGAATGTATATGTGACTGATGAAGCAAAGATGAGCTTGTTTTCTAGATGCAAAATGTATTTCAGAATACGAGTTCTTGATAGGGGAATTAGAGAGACCTCGAATATTAGAAAACTGAAATTCACTAACATTGTAAAATAGTATAAAGTAATAAGTATTCAGGGTCCTGCGACGGTGTATCCAGCTTTCCTAGCGCCTTTCCTATTTGGAATAAAAAAAAGCTACATAAAATAAAAATGCGCTAAAAGATGGTTGGAGATTTACAGGTTGCAGAACGTATTTTGATACTTCATTTTCAGTTCATATAGAGAAAGGCTAGTTCTATATGCTCTGATTCACCCCTTTTTCAGTTCTTATTGTCTGTCCAAAATATATTTCCCCATAGACTCATATATACAGAATCAATACCTAACTACAACACAAGAGAGCAACAAATAATGTGCCCTATACCCAGGCCATCAGAAACCATCACTACAAGTGGATCAAACTTTTTAATTCAAACATATTATTAAACAGATACATCGTGTGAAAACATTTTGAAAAAAATTGAGGAAACCTGTTATTACTAGGAATCTTTAGTATACGAGAATTCACCTGTACTAGCTAAATACAATGCCCAGAAAGATATTGTATTGTTGTATTGTGATACGTTTTTATTTTATGTTTAACATATACGCGGTTGTGACATATATTTGAATAAATAAAAAATAAGAAAATTTGGTAATGTATTTTTCCACCAATCATTAGCAGAAAAAAGTCAATATTCATTCACCATAAACATAATGCTTGTTCATGATTTTTAAAAACCTCTAATGACAAAATCATGTTATTTATTCCTTGTCTACCTTTTATTAAGAGAATTATACAGTAAATACATATGCAAATTGGCTTGAAGAGCTGGTGACGCAACATCATAATCTATGTATAAAAAAAAGAACGGTAATCAAAGGCTCTTGAATGGAGTATATAAAAATTCCACACCCTACCCGAGAAATTTTCCCACAAAAAGACGGTTTCACTAGGCACTCCAATCAACCTCATATATGAGATTTCAGAAAAATACGTCCAGACCGCTCTGGCTCTGTTATTTTTCCACAATGTAAATTTTTTTTGAGTACATACATTCAAATTTTTTTATCTGAAATTCAGAACGCTCGGAACTACTGCAAGCGTGTCAGGCGTCGATTAATATCAATTCTCTGTATAACTATTTCACCAATTTTTTATTCAGATACAGAGCAATATGTATCGTTTATATTATACTGTGCATGAGCTATTTTCATTTTGTATGAATATTAAATATCTAAGACAGATATAACAGGAAACGAAATAAAACTTTCAAAAATCAATGCTTTGGCGCCATGTGCTTGTACACTTTTGTCACACGGTGACGTCATGCGCAGACCGGTTCGAAATCTGTCCGCCAAGTGATCATATCTGTCAGTGTCGTAGTATCATGGTGCTAATCCCGGTTGTCTCTGACGTCAGCCGGGATTGGCGCCGATACCGGAGCCGGGAGAAGTCACAAAATCCCATCAAAGACCTCGATTTGCTCTGTAGCGTTTCAGTATTCACTCAACATCAAACTGTCAACGAAAATCTGTGATCCATTATTGCATTTCCGAGGCCATGGATGTCATCGTTTTGCTCGGAAATCAAATTGAGATTTTAGCGATCTTTGTGTCAAGACTGTCAAGAGATATTTTTCACTTGACAGCTAACAACTTAACATAAGCTATTCTGCTTTATTTGTATGCGTTGACATTCTAACGTGTACGACTACTCTGACACTCTGACTCTGAGAAAACAGCACAGGTTATGTGATACGTCAAAATTGTCAAAAAAAGAGCTTTACCGTTTCATAAATATTCCAACATCCCTAACATCTGGAATCACGTGACTATCCTCGAAAATTCATCTGCTCACTGGATAGATGGGATTTTGGAACGTAGTAAATATTTAATATAACGCCGATAGCAAAGGAAACTGCGGATGAAATGAGGCGCATTATAGACACCGTGTCTAAGCATTTAAAATCTTTAGAGCAGTTAGGAGAACAGGTAGGTACATGAGACACGCTCATTATTTATATCATAGCTTCTAAATTAGACAAGTTTTCCTTGAGAGAATGGGAAAAACATGCGTCTCACTTAAGTGACAAGCCGAGCTTGAAAAACATGCAGGAGTTTTTGAAAGGTAGAGCGGCTATACTAGGAGCGTTAGAATCTAAAGCCAACAACGATAAGGTTCTGAAAGGTCGACAAGCTACCTCGTCAAGTAGGGGTTTAGTGTCAACAACGTTTGGTAAATGTTTGGCATGCAATCAAAACCACGCGATGCAAAATTGCCCAGTGTTTCAAAAATTAAGCGTTTCCGAAAGATATGAAAAGTTAAAGGAAAAAAAGGCTTGTATGAACTGCTTTAGGTTGGGTCACTTTAGCAGACAATGCAGAGCAAATGGATGCAAACGGTGTAGTGCAAAGCATAACACTTTATTGCATTTTGAAAAAGGTAGCACCAGCGGTCAGGAGAATTCCGAGCACAAGCCGGCAACGTCCCAACCAGCACCGGGCAAGAACAACCCGCCTGCTGACGCAGCGTCTGCTGACGCCGCCGCCGCCGCGTGTCTGTCTTCGTACGCGTCGCCCCATTGTGCGTTGTTGTCAACCGCAATAGTAGAGGTTACCTGATAAGGATGGAAACCGTTGTCAGGGGCGTGCGGTATTAGATTCAGGAAGCCAGTCCAATTATATTACTGAGGAATTTTGCAATCGTTTAGGGATTGAAGTTACAAATGTACAGTTTGCAATATCCGGAATCAATGAAAATTCGCTCATATATAAGGCAAAATGCAATGCAGTTACGATCTCGGATAAATAGATTTTGCAAAAACTTGACATTTTATGTTCTGCCTAAAATCACAGGTGACGTACCCATGATCAAGGTCAGTCGAAATGAGTTAAATGTTCCCAAAAACATACCATTGGCGGATCCTACGTTTGACTGTCCAGGTAAAATAGATAAATATGCTAATCGGAGTAGAGGTATTCTATGAACTGCTTTGCATAGGGCAAATAAGGTTAGGAAAAGGTATGCCAGTTCTCCAAAAACGGTGTTAGGATGGTTAGTATCAGGACCACTTAATTTGCACCATTCAAACGGCAAACAACATGAATCAATTTGCGGACTGTCTGTAGACAATAATGTTCAGCAGCATCTGGCTGCATTCTGGCAAATGGAAGAAATGCCCAAATCCGCGGAGGAAAAGGCGTGCGAAGAACACTTCGCGAAGACTACTAAACGTAATGCAGATGGGAGGTTTGTTGTCTCAATCCCTTTCAGACGGATTGAACAAGTTAGGCGATTCAAAACATATTGCTTAAAGCGATTTTACAACTTAGAAAAAAGATTTTCTACGGACTCAAACTTCAAAGAAAGTTACGTCAACTTTATGAAAGAGTATGAAACGCTTAGGCATATGTCAGTCGTTGACAGCTTAAATGCGAATGTGGTATACTATATGCCTCATGATGGCGTAGTGAAGGAAGACACGCAAACTACGAAACTGCGAGTAGTATTTGACTGTAGTTGTCCAACTTCTACAGGTTTCTCCTTGAACAACCTTCAAATGGTCGGTCCGGTTGTCCAAGATGATTTATTGAGTATAATCCTTCGTTTTAGGTTCTACAATATCGTTATAGCTGGAGATATTGCCAAAATGTATAGGCAGGTGCTGATAGAGCCGAAAGAACGTGGTTTGCAACAAATTTTATGGCGTGACGACGCGTCAAGTAAGTTGAGCAACTATCAGCTAAACACCGTGACCTATGGTACTGCCTCCGCCGCGTATTTAGCCACGCGATGTCTACAAGAATTGGGCAAAGAAATTCAAGAGTCAAAGCCGAAACTAGCGCGAATAATTTTGAAGGATTTCTATGTCGACGATATGCTCACGGGTTGTGAAAATTTGAATGAGGCCATAGATATTAGCAGGGATATAGCAGGTGTTCTAAAATCAGGATGTTTCGAGTTGCGCAAGTGGCAATCGAACAGCTCTAAATTGTTATCAATACTTAGCAGGAATATTAGTCAAGAGCACACTTTAAAATTCGGGGAAAATGAGAATTGCAAAACGCTTGGTTTAGTATGGATTTCAGACAGGGACGTACTATAATATTGGAGAATTCAAGCGGAATGATAGGACAACAAAAAGAATTTTATTGTCTCATATATCGCAGGTGTATGATCCATTGGGACTCGTCAGCCCTTGTATTATAAAGGCGAAGATTATGCTTCAAATGCTTTGGCTAGAAAAGGTCGAGTGGGATTAAACAGTTTCTCAGAGTCTGCATACTAGCTGGTGTAAACTTAGGGATGGTCTAACTTTAATTTATTTTGCATGCAATTTTTAACATCCACATACAGCGTCTGTTACACTCAGTGGATCTCCTCCGTTTATTTGATAGCAAAGGTATTTTTTTTCTTTTTTTATTTCTAGTTTTTAAACTCATTCTATCAAACATTGTATCTTTGCCAAATAAACATTATTATTATTATTATTATTATTATTATCTACAATCACTAAATCAGCTCGCAATTCCTCGCAAGGTACTTAGCAAGAATGCAAAGAAAATCGAATTGCATGGTTTCTCAGATGGTTCTAAGGATGCATACGGGGGATGTTTGTATGTAAGAAGCATAGATGAGGACGGCAGTGTTGAGGTCCATTTGTTGTGCTCAAAGAGCAAAGTAGCTCCGTTGAAAACTATAAGTATACCTCGATTAGAGCTGTGCGCAGCATTGGTATTATCTAGGCTAGCTGACAAGGTTCAAAGTCATTAAACTTAACTTTTGACAGATGCATATTTTGGAGTGACTCATCGGTCGTTTTAGGGTGGCTCAATCATAGCCCTTGTGTTCTAAAAACGTTTGTCGCGAATCGTATCGCTGAGATCCAAACTTTGACCTCTGATAGTCAGTGGCGTTACATAGGGACAAAAGACAACCCCGCGGATCTAGTATCGAGGGGAGTGTACCCTCACGAATTGAGTACCAAATCCCTTTGGTGGAATGTACCAGAATTTTTATCGAAACCTGAATCCTATTGGCCTGAGTCCAAATTCACAGTTACTAATTTACCGGAAGTAAATGTTGCCTCAAAAATGCTCATTGTTAATTCCGATTTTGCAGATTCGTTGTTTGATAGGTATTCTAGTTTAACAAAACTGAAACGGGTCGTTGCATATATAGTAGGAGAGCCCACCGCTCATTTTTATGTTGCATGTTGTACTGGAACGAAACAAGTAAAAGTCAGTAATTGGTGTATGGGGCAATCCCGAACCGCCGACTTGCCAGGCCCAAAGTTGGTAGGATCATAGTAATTGATTAACAAAGAGTAATAAAAATATTAGAATATGTTGCATTGCGTACTGCGATGCAACATGCTGTATTCGAAAGGTTTTTATCTACTTATTCTAAAAATATGGACTTGCCACTTCTCATCCTGGAAAAAACCCATGGCAAGTCAGTTCGAAAGTGGTGATTTTGGAGGGAAAATATGTCACATCGCGTACCGCCATGAATTTTTAACGATATTTCAGATTTCGGAATTCTGAAATTAATGGCGTGAACTTGCCTACGCTAATCTTGGTAGAATCGAAACTTGCCAGCTTAGAAAGTTGCGTTTTCGACGCACGCGAGTGGGAGACAAAGCAATGTATTCGCTTGTCAACTTGTGGACTTGTTGTACGTATTAAGAGTGGAATGTAGGTCGAGAACTGTGATCAAGCTAACGAATAAACTAGTTTTCGTACAAATTTTATTATCAAACATTACACATATTATTTATTCACAAAATTAGTCACATTCGTCCGCAGGTACCGCATATTTCTTAACGTTGATTATACATGTATACTGATTAATAAATTTTTGGCAAGATAGTATTACTTTGAACTCTTACATTGAAGAATACTTGTTTCATATCATTAAACACATTCACGTTGCCCAAATGTGGACCGTGATAGCCATCAAAACTCCAATGAAAGTGACCTCATTATGTGTATTTTGGCTGCGAATGATTGTCAAACAAGCTAAGCAAAGTCGCTTATCTATCATAATTCGTCACTCGATTCGTTACTAGAGGAGAGCTGAAAGTCAGAGTCACCGTCATCTAAGTGTTCTCCTGAAGGGCTATCGGAAATACGCAAAACATCTTCAACATCGAGGGGTACTAAGTCACCGTCAAACCAGCGTGGCTCCAAAACTCCGTTATCTTTTAACCAACCGCAATCTTCCGCAGAAAACTGTATACAACATACTTCAGTAGCATTCGACCACATAGAATTGACGTACGATGTTCTTAAAACTTTTTGTTTTAGAGACTCCCAACATGGCAGAATCGTACTAGAATCAAAACCTTTGATTTTTCTCATGAATTTCTTATTGTTTGACGTTCCATACATTTTCATTTCATCTCATCACGAAATTCAAGCACTGCTGCACCAGTGCTAGAATTGCACAAAAAACACGTTTTCATTGTTGATACAACTGTTTATAATCAGTGTTCACAATTTGTGTGGCACAAGACGAGTAAAAACGAATACAAATGCCAAAATATGACTGTCTCTCTTCCGCGCGTATGCGCGCGCGCCACCACGCATGTGCGCGCGCCACCGCGTGCATCGAAAACGCAACTTTCTAAGCTGGCAAGTTTCGATTCTGCCAAGATTAGCGTAGGCAAGTTCACGCCATTAATTTCAGAATTCCGAAATCTGAAATATCGTTAAACATTCATGGCGGTACGCGGTGTGATATATTATTCCCCCAAAATCACCACTTTCGAACTGACTTGCAATGGGTTTTTTCCAGGATGAGAAGTGGCAGGTCCATATTTTTAGAATAAGTAGATTAAAACCTTTCGAATACAGCATGTTGCATCGCAGTACGCAATGCAACATATTCTAGTATTTTTATTACTTTTTGTTAATCAATTACTATGATCCTACCAACTTTGGACCTGGCAAGTCGGCGGTTTGGGATTGCCCCATACACCAATTACTGACTTTTACTTGTTTCATTCCAGTACAACATGCAACATAAAAATGAGCGGTGGGCTCTCGGACTAATATATTAAGATTTCGTTACCATAACTTACAAGGTGATATTTGCAAAGGTTCATTATCGGTCATGGAACTAAACAGAGCATTAATATGCTTGGTAAAATTGGCACAAATGACTTCATTTGCTGAAGAGCGTAAACACTTGATCAAAAATACACCGTTAAGCGCCAAATCTCGCATTTTAAATTTATCTCCATTTTTAGATGAACACGGGCGGCGTCTATGCAAAGACGTTATAAACAAATGTATTGTTCGCAGGAAGCAGAAAGCCCAAATTTTATCACCGATAATGGGTCAATTACCCAAGTCTCGTTTTAACTGTAATTTTCCCTTTGAAATATGCGGAGTAGATTACGCAGGCCCCTCCATGATTAAGGACAGGAAAGGACGAGGCGCCAAACTAGTAAAATGTTACGTATCATTGTTTATTTGTTTTGCTTCTAAAGCCATACATTTGGAGCTCGTTTCCGACCTAACTACAGAAACATTTATTTTGGCATTACGAAGGTTCGTCGCAAGACGCGGTAAACCTAAGCAAATTAATTCGGATAATGGCTCAAATTTTAACGGAGCGAATTCAGAGCTCAAGGAATTATCCAGTTTTTTGCGGAAGCACTCTTCTTTTATCAGCGATGCTTGTAGTGAACTTGATATTGAATGGCGCTTTATTCCGGCGCATTCACCTCATTTCGGAGGTCTTTGGGAAGCGGGAGTTAAGTCTGTAAAGCATCACTTAAGGAGGACTGCTAGTAGCGCAAATTTTACCTTTGAGGAGTTTTATTCTTTATTAGTCCAGATAGAAGCGATCTTGAATTCGCGGCCTTTATGCCCATTATGCACGGATCCCAATGATTTGTCCCCACTCACCCCATCGCACTTCTTAATTGGCTGAACCTGCACTGAAGTACCAGATCCTGACGTCACGACGATAAATCCCTCCAGATTGTCACAGTTCCAGAGAGTGCAAAGTGTCAAACAGCACTTTTGGCAGAGGTGGAGCTCAGAGTATGTTCGAGAGTTACAGCAGCGCAAAAAATGGATGCGCGACGGCGGCCCTGTGTTGCAACCCGGGATGATGGTGATGATCAAGGAGGACAACCTTCCACCCTCCAAGTGGAGGCTAGGCAGAGTTGTGCAAGTGCATACCGGGTGTGACGGTTCCGCGCGAGTGGCAACCGTGAAATGTGCCGCCGGTGAGAAAAGGCGAGTATTCGCTAGGTTGCGCCCATTGTTCGAGTGAATCGCTCGCGGAGTGCGCGGGCTATTTTTGGAGCTTAGATGCTCCAACGAGGGGAGGATGTTTCCGCTCACTACAGACTTTTTTTACCATATGGCAACTGTGCGAACGTTCGAGTCTGTGACGGGGTTATGTCGTCGTCGAGAAAAGAATGATGTATGAGACGTCGTGCGAGTAAGACGCGTACATACATCGGTCTCAAAGACAATAGCGCCTAAGTACAGGCCAAGACATTACTTTAAAATCATTTTCAATTTAACACCTATTTGTAATACAGTCCACTATATTGTGTTTATTGTGCATTGTACACTGTACAATTAATAAAGCCAAGTGAAAAGGAGCAAAGGTCAACAAAAGGACAAGCCTACATTATTTTATATCTCTGACCCCAACACGTTTTACAATAATTGTTGTACTAAGTTGTGCCATTTGTTTCGAAGCCGAAATGCACCGGTACACAGTTCACATTTCTCAAAGTTGATACATGATACATATATGCATTTTTTGTATATTGACGGATGTGTAGTTACTGGATCATGTTACAATAAATGTAACCCTATCAATCACTACCAGTGACCATCATGTGTACTCTTCTCTCGGATTGTAGCATTTTAGTGGCTTTGTCTGTGCCCACTATAGCTGATAATTGATGGACGTCATACTTCGAATAGATCACAGTCACAGACATGTTTGAATTACTTCCAATTTTTCTGTTTTGATTTCCTTCCTGTAAATAAAGATTAATTGTTACTGATTACACTTGGGAGGTATTAAATTCCATTCTATAAATCAGTCTAAACAGTGATAGAATCATTATCTAATTTACTATATGAATGATAACATTTTGTTTTGCAATTGGCAACCTTCGTTATAAAGTATTTAAATGCACAGTGATATATCTTCATTGTTGATGAATAGGATTAAATTAATATCGAAGGGGAAAAAGGTGTGGCATGCTACAGTGGAATAAAAAAAAACACTATACACAAATTATATTTTTCCCAAGAAATATAATAAGACTGTTTACTCGTCATTACCATTGTCATTTACTGTACAATCCGGCAATACTCTAATATTTAAACAATACATATATATTCTTTTGATGAGTTGATGTGGAGTCCTATAGATTAACTTGTTCTTTTTCTTTTCGACAATTTGGACATTAATATGCCATGATGTACGATTCTGTTGAAAGTGTTTTTGAAGAGCATAAATTATATATTATTTAAACAGAAAAACTCCCTAGCTACCAACATTGAATATGACAAAAGAGGACCTATTTGAAATATATAGTAAATACTGAATTCCGACATTGAAAACAAAATACACAATAAACAAATTGATGAACACGAGTTTTTCATTAAGACGTATATTTATTGGAAAATGTTTAGATCTATTTCCATGAAGTCTGTATATCAACATTATCCTTCACGTAGTCTTTTAATGATGTATCAAAAGTCATGCGAAACAATTTAAATAATGACCGCTGTAGGGTTTTTCACGCTATTCGACCCGAAGCATTATGGCTAAAAAAGTATCTGATGAAAAAAAGTAATAGTAATTTCGATCGGATAGGGGCTCATTAAGGCTACATTTTAAAAATACTTTCATGTTATACAAGGTGTCCCCAAAACACGAAACGTAGGTATCAAAGTTACATTTTTTAAATAGAACACCGTAATATTATTGAAAATTTACATTCCTTGGTTAATTCTAGTATGACTTTGTGTATCATATATGGGACTTAAAGTGAAGATATAAGTATATATTAGAAGAAAATTGAATATCGCAGAGATTATAAAAAATTAGAAGGCTCTGACAGCCATATTACTAAGCATGAAATGGGTCAGCTTAGGTTAGACGATCAAATTTGAATTATGTTTGTGCTTGGAGAAATCGGTCGATTAATTAATGAAACTTCAATCATACTTGATGACTTTTTCAAATGGTAATGCCTAATTTTTCCATACGATTTCATACAAAATTTCTTTCTCTTCTGATGATAAGGTTGTGAATATCAATCTCTGGTAGCTTCCATTTAATTTCAATTTCTATTCTATTCTAAAGATACAGAGTACCGACGAACTAGAGTAGAGGACAATATTATAAAAATTCCTTACAACGTATAAGCTCGAACCAAAAACCACAGGGGTAACATATCTAAGGTCAAAGAGAAGCTGAGATCTCCGATTAAAGTTTCTTTAATTAACCTACTGATTTCTCCCAGTAACAAAAGTAATTCAAATTTTATCGGTTAACCTAAGCGCTTTTCATTGTTGGTCACCCACTCACACTGCAAAATCACAACCTTCTAAGTTATACCGGGTTATTCAAGTTATTCGACACGGAGCATTATGTCTAAAAAGTATTTGATGAAAAAGAAAATAATATTTTCGGATGGAGAGGGACCCATTAAGGCTACATTTTACAAATATTTTCATGTTGTACAGGGTGTCCCCAAAAGACGAAACGTGTCAAAGTTATATATATTTTTTAATAGAACGTCCTATATATTAATGCATATTCAGATTCCTTGGTGAATTCTAGTGTGACTTTATGTATCACACTTGGAAAAGCGAACTGTTTAGGTGTAAACTATTATTTTCGGTATAAGTAGATGTCATAAAAAATTGAATTTCGCAGAGATTATGAAATTTAGAAGGCTGTGACTTTGCCGTATTACTAAGTATGAAACTCGTCAGCTTAGGTTAGATGGGTAAATTTGAATTACGTTTGTACTTGGAGAAATCGGTAGAATAATTCATAAAACTTCAATTGGATATAACTTGTTTTTTTCAAATGAGAATGTATATTTTTTATACGATTAAATGTAAATGATCCAAGCTAATCTCTGGTAGTTTTCATTTAATTACAAATTTTTAATCAAATCAGTTTTTTTTTCAATTTTCCTAGCTATAAGCAACCTAGCAGACATTGAAATATAAACAAAAACTTTTCAGATAGAAGAAAACACCTAACTTAGCAGAAAAATACAGTCGAACTAGACTAAAGAGACAAGATTATAAAAATTACTTACAACAAATCAACTCTAACCAGAAACAACGGCAGTAACACATCTAAGGTCAAAGAGAAGCTGGAGTACGACAGAAATGGATATTTTTCACGGCCTACTAGCTACTTCAATGTACTACAGATTGCCAATTTCCAAAACCATTAAAAATTTTGAAGTGAAGGCAAACTACTAGCGAATGTTGTAGGCGGTTTATTATTTTCAGAATAAATTTTCACATTTAATGATATGAGAAGATTGAGAAGGTATTCAGTTGTCAGTGTTCAAGTCAAAAGTAACGACACCTCTGACTGCAGTTCGCAAAATTCTTCAGTATCTATTAGCAAGATCACAGAAAATGAAAAATGAATTAAAATGCATTAAAATTTGTTCATATTATAAAACATAATTTACATAATTAATTTGAATCTGATTTGTCAGTTATTATTATTTTCGTATGGCTTACATGCAGTGTAAAGGTACAGGTACATAACAAACAATAAGTGTATACAGTGATAGCACAAAGAAAAAAACAAAAGTCACAGAAAAAATTACACATGAACCTAACTAAATATCAATATCTAAGTTCCTAATCCAGTCAAGAGCTGCATCATCAGCTTTCATAAAGTCGCTCCAACTTCCCCGATAGGAACGCAGGGGGCATTCGTCCCTAATGTGCCTGACTCTGGTTCGGAGCACCGCAGTCACCGGCCGAAGACTCCGTGGCACCCCATTTGTGAAGTGAGTCCGCGCAACGGCCATGACCACTGCGGAACCTGTTCAATTTGACCCACAGCTTTCTGTCGAGTTCAGTGCCGCCAGTGGCATGGTTATACCCTCGGAACCACTCGCGCTCCTCAAAATTTTCAATACGTTGGCAGTTCTGATCCCACAGGTCTCTCACCTCGATTTACTGGCATCCAGCTGTTCTGCTTGCCGCTCCGGGTGGTTCCGTGAGCGGAGTCTATTTCGTCGTAGGCTTGGTATATCTTCCTGTATGGGTAGGTCCAGGTTATCTTGTAGCTTGTGGTATTCCCTAAGCAGGGCCTCGCTCCTACGAATGGCGGGTGGGTATATGTTGCTCAACAAAGGAAGCCAGTAGGTGGGTGTTGGTCGGATTGCTCCAGTTATCAGGCGCATAGTGCATTGGATGATGTGCGCAGTGTGTCTGCTGAAGCTCCCCATGTTGTCCGACATAGTTTTTGAACAATATTGTTACGCGTCTTTATCTTGGCAGCAGTATTTTCAAGGTGTTTTTTTGTATGAAAGGGTGCGGTCGAGGGTAACACCAAGGCACTTCGGATACTTGTTATGTCGAAGAGTGTTTCCATTAAGCTGCACTTTCAGCTCCGTGCTGGCTTGTTTGTTGTTCAGGTGGAATGCACATACTTCAGTTTTACTTGCACTGGGTTTAAGTCGCCACTTTCCAAAGTAAGAGCTTACAACGGCCAGATCATCCGTGAGAATTGCCTCCGCTCGTCCGAGATCTTTGGTTCTACAGGCAAGAGCGATGTCGTCCGCGTAGCAGAATTTCTTGGACCTGGTGTTGGGGAGATTGTAGATATACAGGTTAAAAAGTAGGGGAGCTAGTACGGAACCCTGTGGTAGGCCATTACTTAATTTCCTCTCCCTGCTCACGTTCTCTCCCATGTAAACGCGGAAGTACCTATTGCTCATCATGGTGTTAAGGAGAGTTACAGTTTTTCGACATCGGGTTGTTTTTAATAATTTATATATCATCCCCTCTCTCCAGACTGTGTCATATGCCGCGGTTAAATCTACGAATGCGATAGATGTCTTCTCGTTTTCCAGGAAACCAGCCTCTATGAAGGTTGTTAAGGCCAGTACCTGGTCGCAGCAGCTTCTCTGCGGTCTAAAACCTGCTTGCTCAACTGGGATATGTTCCATGACGAGGCCGCTAATTCTGTTATAGATGAGCCTCTCCAGAAGTTTATAGGTACAACCTATAAATTTGTCAGTATTCCTTTTTTGTGATCTTGCTAATAGATAATCAAAAATTAGAAGAGCTTCAGTCAGAGGTATCGTTACTTTGAAGCAAATTACTACTTTTTACACCATTACGTTATTGATAATTGCCTGCGGAGCAACAATCGCTGGCAGTTTTTCTTTCAGTTCAGGGCTTTTAATTGTTTTGGAAACCTCTAGTACATTGCAGTACCCAGTAGGCTGTGAAAAATACCTATTTCTGTCATACTCCAGATTCTCTTTGACCTTAGATATGTTACCGCCGTTGTTTCTCTTAGGGCCGGTTATACAATGCAAGCTTAAGCTCCGGCTTAAGGTAATCCGACGTTAAACCACGTCACTTGCAAAACGTACGTTGTACAATGCTGGCTTAGCCCCCCACTCCTTAACACGAGCTTACGTAAGCCGAAGCTCAACGCAAGCTTAGCTGAGGTTTAAACCTAACCTGATACAAATAACATGATGTGTCAAGGAGGAACCTTCAAATTGCTTTTCACTCTATTAGGTTATATTTTTTGAAAGATTTTGTGTCTAGTTTAACAAAAAGAGCAAATAAAAAAAACAGAGACAGAAACGGTCATTGCCCGAATTTGGCACAAACTGTCACAAGTGACTAACCGAAAAAGGTAATTTTTGAGATGATTATGTCAGTACGTATTGCTTCATTGGTGCCAACCGTAGTGAATTTCATTATCAACCAGGTTTAACCAAGCCGACGATTGTACAACGGATGTAGACTTTAAGCCTGAGCTTAGCTAAGCTTAGGTTTAACAAAGCTTGTGTTAAACCCGCATTTGTACAACTGGCCCTTAGAGGTGATTTGTTGTAAGGAATTTGTATATTCTTGCCTCTTTAATAGGCTCGTTCAGCATATTTTTTTATTGCATATTCTAAAAGGGCGTATTGAGTTTAGCAGCTGTGCAAATTTTCAGAATTTTCTGAGCTCGATTTCATATTCTAATAAATTATCAAAGTGCTGCAAATTGAAAACGCGCGGCACTTGCGAGTGTGCGACGGTGACGTCACTATACCTCTTCGACCGGCGCGGCGCGGCATCTTGGCCAGGCATTGTACGGGTGCTCGGTAAATAATAACGCTACGGCGCATGCTACTTGTTATGCAAGCTTTGCCAACTGCATACGCGTCCATTGGATAATTTATTTAATTGTTTCATCGACACTGAATACTTACCAAGCTATTCGAATTCGCTGATACTGAGTATAATAATGGAAGGAGGACAGATGAAGAAAAATTATAAATATTGTATGGTTCCCCAATGTGAAAATACGACAGTGACCACTCCTGATGAATTTTTTATTTGTTTGCCACGGAATATAAAAATCAGGAAATTGCGTAGGAATGAATTTGTGAGCGATAAGTCAACAAAGTATTGCAGTGAGGATAATTTTAATATAAGTATTTTTATAACTAAGTGAATTGTATTATTATCAAGAAACCGCATTTGTGAATGCCATTCTAAAGGTATATTGATGTCAGTGGTTAGCAGATTTTGCTGGTACTGGTACACTAAAACGTAAGAGATACAAGTAGATTTTTTTAATCCAAATACTGAACTAATCATATACCTAACAATTATAAAAGCATTGGAGAAATCAATTTTCATTGATATGTGGAACATGTGGAAGGCTGTTTTCAGTCCTTTGATGTAACCAAGATTCATATGTATTTTAATTATGTAGAAAAAATTGTTTTATATTATATTATCTAGTTCTTGTGTCTCACATTTCTGTATTTTGGGTAGAAAATCGTGGGTACTTAGCCTACAAAATATCCCTACTTCAAATGTGTATCTCAGTCTTGTATATTTTGTTCAAGTTTGAGGAAGATGTTGAAAATTACATGTGTTACAAACTAATGAAAGATGTAAAAACTAAGATGAAACCGGAAGTAGTTCCGCACATTTTTGTTTGTCAAAAAGACCAACAAGCCTTACACGCTAGAGATCCTCGGAATGTTTTCCCTAAGACAACGAAAATGAGTAGCACAAAAAAAAACTCGATGTTCGTCACCAAGCAGCGAATCTAGCACCAATGTTTCGCAAGCAGAACTAGAATGTACTGAAGACAACGAGAGAGGGAACGTTGGAAGACAGATAAGTGAGTCCAAGTCAATATAAATCCCAAAGTTATATCAAAATATGTTGAGTGCAATATACTAAAGGCAGCCACTAAGGGAAGGCAGAAACAAATGCCATTAAAACATGTCCCAAAATAATGTTACTCCTTAACCAGTGGTACGAGTTCGGATCATTGGAACTTGTAGAAAACCGAACTGCTTTTCTTATAGAAAATAATCCGAAAATTTATATCGGGATACCCAGTCATTCATTATTTATAATTAATATGCTTGCTTGCTACAACGTTAACAAAAATCTAAATATTTGTAACTTTGAAAAAAATTAAACTTAATCTTCCATACAAAATTATACCAGACGATTTCTGTATATATCAACAGTTTGCTCAATAATTAAAAAAAACCGTTCCAAAGTTAATCGAACATTTAAAATTATTTATTCAGTATAAATCTCTATGGGAAATCAAAAAATGCTTACCGATACCTTTTCGAACAAGATTCAAAAAGGTACAGTGTATAATCGATTGTTTCGAAATTTCCATCAGTCATTCTCCTTGTCAGAATATAAAAAAAGCAACACTATCAAATATCTTATAGCTTGTATTCCTGATGACCTTATTTCCTACATATCTAGAGGTTTTGAGAACTACCGATAAAATGATTGTGGAAGAATCTGGATTTTTGAATGTGTTGCTTCCCTCTGTCGCTGTACAGCCGCCAGCCGGTCTGGGCTTGCTGATCGACCCAATGACGTCACAACGATGAATTTTAGGTGTATGAAATACTTTAATCTTTGAAGGCGCGTAACTTTTTCAATTCTCATCCAATTAAGTTGAATTTTTTTGTATGTTATATGTAAGTAATACTTTATGAAAATGCGCATAAATGTGGTTATTGGAATTTCACTGAATGACCCTATTCGTCTGTATATTTCTTCTAAGTTACGTGTTTTCTCCCATCTGAACATGTTTTTGTTTATATTTCATGGTCTGATAGGTTGCTAATAGGTAGGAACAATGAAAAACACCGATTTGATTGAAAATTTGAATATAAATGAAAACTACCAGAGATTGATATTCATAATCTTATATCATTAGAAAGGCTATAAAATTTTACTTTTAATCGTATAAAAGAATTAGGCATTCCATTTGAAAAAATCGAGCTATCTCCGATTGAAGTTTCCTTAATTAATCGACCGATATCTCCAAGTTCAAATATAATTCAAATTTGACCGTCTAATCTAAGCTGGCGCATTTAATGCTTAGTAATCCGGCAAAGTCACAGTCTTCTAAATTTTATAATCTCTGCCATATTCATTTTTTTCTGGTATCTACTTATACCGAAAATTGTGATTTACACCTAAACGGTTTAATTTAAGTCCCATCTGTGATACATAAAATCACACTCAAATTGACCTAGGAATCTAAATATGAAATAATATACAGTGTTCCATTTAAAAAACCATAACTTTGATATGTCACACTTTTATTAGACACCCTGTATAAAAGTCACTATTTTTAAATGTAGTAGTTCGCTTTCAGAATTCACCAAGGAATCTGAATATACAATGATATATAGGGTGTTCCTTTTAAAAAAATATAGCTTTCATACGTTTCGTGTTTTGGGAACGCCCTTGTATAACATGAAAATATTTTTAAAATGTAGCCTTAATTGGTCTCTCTCCATCCGAAGTTATTATTTTCTTTTTCAACAAATACTTGAGCCGTGTCGAATAACGTGAATAACCCGGTATAATCGCTGTGATACTCAATTTTTTTCTGATATCTGCTTATACCAAAAATGGTGATTTCCGCGTAAACGGTTCACTTTAAGACACTCCAGTCATACTAGAATTAATCAGGGAATACAAATATACAATAATATACAGGGATAGATAGAAGAGAAAAATATAACTTTGTTATTTCACGCCTATATTAGACACCCTATAAATCTCATTATTTTTAAAATGTAGTCTAATTCGACATACATACACTCGCAGTTATTATCTTGAAAAGTGATATCGTTTGTTCACAATATTTCGAGGCGTTGAGCTTGAAGGGGACAGTACTTTCAAGATAATATAAAACATATATATTTATAAATACCTGCATAAGATTACACATTTCGTAATAGAAATGCGGGAAAACTGGAGGTTGGTAGAATAATAGATGTCTAATGCCCTTGATACGTTTTCTGTTGAAAAAATGAAATCTTTCTGTGTATAAAAGGAAATGAGCATCTCCGTGGAAAAACATATCTCTAGCTCTGGCCACTTTGGCTTCCTAAAACAAAAAGTTTAATATGAAAATCATTTTTATATTGTTATTACAATGTATTGGATTCCCTTTTTACTATTGATCAACATTATATTATGATTTGCAGAAGAGCTTTTAAAAGGTCAAACTTAATTTCTTCGACCATTGTGGAAAGTTAGTTCTTCAATTAAATGTATTATGCTGGGACATTCATTATAACAATTCAAAGTTTACAGGCACTGCCCCATCAATAAATAACCACATATCCTTCAAGATCACATTTACTAAGGTTTCGGCTATCTTGATGGGCTTGATAATTACAAATAATAGTTAATTAATATTGATATGTTACATTATTTAACAGCTGTGTCGGGAGCCCGCATTTTTTTAACTAACTTTCTACGTCGGTGATTATTAAATCTTAAAAAAAACACAACACAAGAGTGTTGATGGATCCAAAATAAGGCCAGTAATAATACTGGATCAGTGTCTGTATTATGAGTGAACAATGTAATACATGGGCGACAACCTTAAGATAAGAAAATACCGTATCTCATTCGGGATCCAACAACAAACCATAAGGAAACTTGCAAAAACTTATAGCTCTCCCTTTGGTTTGGAAAACATTGATCAGATTTTTCGCGTTTCATTGACACGTGATATTCTTGTAAAAAAAAGTTCAAACGAAAAACTGAGTGGTATTTTTAGTACTATAGGGTCTATTATACCATGCTCTCAAAACATTTTTTTTTTATTTCAAACCTTAAAACTCACACACTCAAACTTTTTTGTCAAATAGCATTCCACATCTCTGTTCCTACATAAATGAAGCCAAGTCATTGTTTTATTTAAAACCTCGTAGTGCCTTTGATTACATACATAAACAATTTTCTTCGTAAACTCTTAAGCATAAGGAATAAAGTAAGGATTTGTTTGTGGCGTAATATTCTCGTAATAAAAAAAGTATTAAAAAGACTAATTTTTTTTGAAAGCATAGTATTGTTACAAGTATTTAGTTCGATTGGGCAAGAAAACACTTGGTACGGATTTAACTATTTATTTGCACTAACTATGTACACTACGCCTAGCCTAATCAGTCTAACTTATTTACAGTCACTAAGTCACTACACTAATTTATATTTGTCCTTCACTTCACTCATTTATGTCCAGTTCACTTATTTTCGCGCGCCACCGGTATATCGCGGATTACCACTGAACACTAAAGGCCTGGTCAAACAGAGAACGCGGCGGTCCGGCGTTCTCTAACAATACAATGGAACGCTGTAACGCGGCGGTCTAGAACGCGGCGTTCGGCGTTCCATTGCATTGTAAGAGAACGCCGGACCGCCGCGTTCTCTGTTTGACCAGGCCTTAACTGTCCCGGCCGTCCGATGTGCGTATCTATATAGTATATCGTACGGATCTCCGGCTCTAGACAATTCCGTCCTTTTCCCGTCGCGTTCTAGCGACTTCGTGTTCCTGGCCGATTTTCTAGAAAGAGGCAGGGCCGGACTGGTACAGTATGATAGATCATTCAGTACCCTTAAAACCTACCTAGTATTATTTTTTATCCGTTTTTTTGCAGAAATATTAGGCGGAAAACAAATTCGTATTTTATCTATATTACGCTTACGATTTTACGAAAAAAAAAAATAAGTTTGGGTATAAATAATATCAGAGGTACCATAAGATTTTAAATAAAATAGGGATATCATTTATGTAGGAAAACCCATGGGGTGCTATTTGAAAACAAAAGGTTGTGGTCAGTTTTAAGGTTTGAAGTACAAAAAAAAAATGTTTTGAATGCCGGGTATTGTTAGACTCTATACTACAGTACTTCCAGAATTACAACTCAGTTCTTGCTTGAACTATTTTTCGTTTCGAAAATATCACCTGTCAAGGAAATTCAAGGAACACACTGTATATGCATTTTACGGGCGACCCACGTGGCTGCGCGGTGAACAGCGTCTGCCTTCGATAGTGGGGCAGCAGCAGCCTTGTGCGCGATTAGCGCTTGGGTGGTTGACTGAATTGCACCAGGGTGACAACAGTTTGGACTGGCTGTCGGTGTCGCCCACACGAGCGCTGAGCGGAGCATCTTACGCGGCCGGCACTTTGGATGATCGACCGGAAGGCCCGGACGGGGGACCCCCGTCGGACCGTCCGGGATGATGGTATCATTCCAACGGTGCTGGCCGTGCACCGTCCCCCCTCTGGGAAGTTATAGCACAATAGGCCTTAAAGGCTTAAGTGCTGACGGCTCCCAGAGGAAAAAAAATATGCATTTTACACTGCGTTTCCTGTTTGATTATGTTATTTTTATGTTATTTTGATTCCACATTGGCGAGGGCGAGGGCTTACCACCAATATAGTATTTGCCATACACGATTTAAAAGATCAAGCCGAAATTGTATAACAATTTTTCTTAATAACTGTTTTCTTTTGTGTGAAAAAAAATTGATCTTAGAGTTTGTGTTCTTCTAAAGGCGTTACAGATAAACATTATATTTTTGCAAACATTTTTTAATCTTTCAGCATATGATTTACGTGTGCTATTATAGTTCGATAGCCGTATGAGCTACAGTTGATGAGTTAAGTGTGAGAATTGTGATATAATATATTGTCACGACGTTCCTTAGTTGCGCGGCTTGATCAAAGCCCCATGACACGTCCTTGAGCGCAACGTTAAGCTGTTCCTATCTTCGCGTTTTCCCTCTCCAGCTGCGCCAATATTTGCTTCAAATCTACATCGTCATTTTGCATCGCTGATATTTCGTACACACCTTTGCTTGCAATGACTCTGTTCGAATTCTTCTTTAGCCCATCGCTATCGCCCTCGCTTTCGATCTGCGCAATCTTCTGCTTTATCTTATTATGCCGGTACTTCAATTGTTTCATCCCAGAACTATCAGCCTGTGCTGCAACCAAAGCGTCTTCCAGCTCCTTTTTCAGTCGAACGTTCTCATCTTCCAAATTCGCCAGTTGCTCTTTCATCTTATTGTCAACGTCTCTTGCTTTATACAAGTCTTCCATGACCTTTCTCACGCTATCAAGCGCATCTGACATATCTGATTTCAGATTCTTGATTTCTGCTTCATGATGCACCAACCTTTCACTCAACCTTGACTCGTCTTCCTTGACCCCGGTCTTTTTGGCTTGCACAATCGCGTGGTCCAAGTATTTCTTTAAGGATGCGTTCTCAGCCTCCAGCTGGGTGATCTTCAGTTTCAGCATTGCATTTTCGTCCTTAACTTGGTCACATCTATCCTCCGCTTTCTTCAGCTGATCCAAAGCCTTCAATCTCTTCATTTCATTTTTCAAAGCAGAAACTTCTCTGTCGTGTTTTTCGTTGAGCTTTCTCAAGGCTGCCTCGTGTTGGTCATTCTTCTTCAACAGATTCTTTTTGTCCCTTTTAAACTTGCTCTTAATACCCATACATTCTCGTTTCTGAGAGTCAAGCAACTGCTTTAGCCTATCCCAGTCTACTGTAAGTTCCCTCATGGCTACTCTGTGTTGTCCTTGAAGCGATAGTTTCCTCATTCTTCTTCAGCAAATTCTTCGTGTCTCTGTCAAACTGCTCCTTCATTGAGTTTATCGTTCCTTGCATAGAATTCATTTTGCTTGCATATTCATCTGCTGCTTTTTCTACATCCACTTGCATCTTATCAACCTGTATCCGGCAGCCTACTCTAAGGTGCCCCTTCTGCCCACATCTCCAGCACGTAAACTTCTCAGCTCCTTCGGGATTTCTGTGAACTGGGTTTCTTTGGAAGGAACCACCTCTTCTTCTTGGAACTAACGATGTGGCACTGACTTCTACTTCATCATCTTGTCCTACAGAGCGCACCCTCCGTGTCATTCGCGTGGCTTTTGTGGCAGCTTCAATTTCTAGAGCCTTGACCAAAGCGTCTTGTAAGGTCCTGGGACTGGACAGTCTTACGATTCGCTGAACGTCCAGGACCGCAATGCCTTCGAATAACTGACGAGCAGCAACGCATTCCTGTGCCTCGACGGGGCTGTTGGCGAATGCGCGTTTAGCTAAGCTTTGGACTTCATATGCAAACGTGATCAGATCCTCCTTGGCTTGCTATGTCCGGTTGTGCAGTTGACCATGTAACAGCTCTGTTAAGTGCGCATCTCCAAAACATAGCTTTAGTGCAGATGTTATTTTATCATAGTCACGTAGATCTGATGAGCAGAGATTTTCCAAAATAGCTGCGGCAGAGTCTCTTAGCATAGATGTCAGCACACAAGCTTTTTCTTCATTCGACCAGTTATTCATACGTGCGGTGTTTTCAAACTGCATATGATAAATGTCCCATGGCGTTTTCCCATTATATGGGTATGGCTTTGCAACTACGCCACTGTGTTTATCATGTAAATTGGATGCTGCAGCTGTTAAACTACGCTCACCTGCACTAAATTCTCGCAGCTCCTCTCTGATCATTTTCTTGACCTGATCTTTCACCTGCTGTAGTTGTTCACGCTCACCTCCACTAAGTTCTCGCACTTCGTCTCTCACGATTTCCTTGACTTGATCTTTCACTTGCTGCAGCTGTTCCTCAACGTTCTTTTGTGATACCGCTACTGTCACTATTTGTGTCTCTATTGCGCTAATACGTTGGCCTTGATCTTCTAATGCCTTGCTTACCGCTTGCTTCTGTTCCTCCAGCCTCGCCATCCCAAGTTCCTGTCCGCTCTTCAAATCTGCGACTGCCATGTCTTGATGTTGCTTTAACTTCTGTTCAAGGTACACTTGGTGGTGCTTTAACTTTTCTTCGTGATTCACGACTGCCTCGTCCTGGTGGTTCTTTAGCTTTTCTTCCAGGTTCACGGCTGTTTGTTCTACGCTGTTTCTCATGTCTGCCTTCATTTCTTGTATCATAGCCATCATTTCGGACGCCATAACTCTGGTTATTGGCATGGACTAATGCTGTACTCACGTCTTGTTTCCCTTTCCTGGTTTAATTCGATGGATGATCCCACACTTCTGACACCAATTGTCACGACGGCCTCTTTTTGTTCACACCAGGAATCAAACAGGCCGTAACTTTCACCGTTTTACTTTGCAACTCAATACAATATCTCTTAACCTTATCTCGGTTACAACTGAACTCAACTGAACCAAACTACCACGTTACCCGTGGCGCCTTATATACACTTCATCGAACCATCTAGAGAATTCGATGACATTCGAGAATGCCAATCCGTCATTCTAAAAAACTCTAGACGATTCGATGACGTTTACACTTCAAAGATCTAACCTAACAATTTGACTTTACATCATGCATGACAACTAATACACAATACACGAATACCATAATATACAGTATGTTACAATATATTTTTAAGGCACGTCGCTGCTACAAAGACAATTTCTAAGAAAATATCTTTCTTCGAAAAGTGACTGATCTGATAATATCTGTTTTGCTCTATCTAATGGCCTTTTAAGAACACGTTTCTTTATATTATATAAAAATGCAGATATCTGTTGAAGTATGTATATTGGTTTTCTATATACCGATTAATAACGATAAAGGAAACATTATTCCTCTGTACGTTTATACCAGGAAAAGTTTATCTTCCACTATATTTATTTTTTATTGATGAGTCAGTGAAGCTCGATGAAACAGACACAACCACAGATAAGTTTCAGAAATTACATTAATATGTGGAGTCAGATCGGTTTAGATTAGTCAAAAATGCTTTTACCTTGTCAGTGAAGTTCGATGAAACAGACACAACCACAGATAAGTTTCAGAAATTACATTAATATGTGGAGTCAGATCGGTTTAGATTAGTCAAAAATGCTTTTACCTTGTACTTTTCATCTTATACACGTAATGTCTTTGGCCCGCCATGCAGCGATTACCTATATGGCTCATATAAATTTACCATGCCATGTAACCATAAATATTATAAACTTGATCATTATTAACTTAGATAATAATGATCATTTTAATAGTATATTACTGATTACCTGGAATGTAAACTCATAATATTAAAAAGTGATGAAACTCTTACCTTAGAGTATTCGCATATCTGGACAAACCCTATATCCTCTCTTTTGAAGTAATTTCGGATGCGTACGAAATCAAAATAACTGGGTATAAATATAAGCGTTTGTTTCAATAGAGTTTCTCTATGTTGGGGCAAGATCTTATTGAGGAAGAAGTCGAATCTGGCATCAATAGCATCAACCGCATTCTGGCCATCAAATCTATGAAAGACATGTGGCAACTGTACTGCTACCTGCCCAATACTGCCTAACTCGATTGGATTGGTTACTCTCACTTTCCCGGTGTAGTTCAGGCACCGCTTGTTGAATATTGCATTTATCTCAGGTAGGACTAAGGACGAGAAAATCAGCGTCTGTCTGTAATACTTCGACCAGCCGTTCAAACTCCATACTCGCACCCTTGAAAAAAAAACAAGTTTTTAATATCAGTACTAAGTACATTTTTGCACATCAGCACTATTAAATATATAACATTTATGATTCGTAATTTAAAATAATGTGCAGACACTCTCGAGTTCTTGTTTCGTATTTCGAAGAAAATTACGAATTGCAGACCTCACTAAGAAAAATGTCACCAAGTAAATAGTCCTGGTTCTTTCCACACATTTTCATGTTTATCTTGCAAATAATTTAGCACAACCCGAAAGGTTTTTATGAAAATATCAGTGGCGTAACTAAGGGCCCGCAGCTGCGGGGGGTCCCGTGGTTTTGGGGGCCCCGTAGCCTTGGAGGCCCAGGGTCCTCAAGCGCCATCGTTTGTGCAAGAAGAAAGTACTAAATTAAAAGGTCGCTTTCTTTGTATGTTAGTCTTTTTTACAAATAATACCTATGAACCCCATGATACATAACCTAAAAGATCATTGTTTAGTTTGTATTTTACACGTATATGTTGGTTGTTTGTGAGACCTGTGTTATGGAGGACACCGAGTTAAATTAGCCAAAAACTTTTTCGCGCTTTTTGTTCGAGAATTGCATTTGAAAGTGTGTGACTCAATGCACATTGCCTTTTTTGTGAGCAAACTTCAACGTTAAAGCCCTGAAGATGGCAATAAACATTGCCAAAAGCTTGGCAGTCTTCTTTATGCAGTGACCCGTGTTTCTTACAAAAATGTTGGCCACAACCTCAAGATTTTCTCTTTGATATATACAGGGTGAGTCCTAAATTGATACTTTTTTTAACTGAGTATAGAAGTTGTTGAAATAATTTTTCAAATAATTTTTTTCAGAAGGCTGAAAAATTAGCGAGATTCAAAATAAAAAATGTAAATGTAGGCTTGCGTGTCAAGACGTACCTATCTAGTCTGTTTATGTTTAGTTTTTTCTCGATTAGACATTGCACCTGTCAGATAGTGCAGTAGTCAGCTTCTGTTTAACTTCGTTAATTTTAAATTGGTAATTCCTAAAAGCACATCATTATAAACGCAACGTTTAGGATTTATCAATTTAGAATTAACTACGATAAACTGAAAGTGATGAGTGCACTAATTGACAGGTACCCTGTATATATACATAATATATTATGAAAAAAGAAGCCATGGATAATTTCGTTGAAGTTAACGTCACTGGAAAATGTGCCTCAATAAACTGCAAAATGCATTTTTAAATATTCGTATAGAAATCTGAAATGGTCAATGATAAACTATGAATCAGTTATTAGATATGGTATTTTGTTTTGGGGATCAGACAGCAGTATTCAAAATGTTTTTGTAGTTGAGAGAAGGGTGTGCGATTGATCAAGAACATGTCATTTAGAGCCTTGTATGTAGGTTAGAAGCTCAGAAGGTGCTTTAATTGTGTATGGGCTGTATATTTTAGAGTGCTTAGTATTTTTCGCAAGATATAGGGACAATAAGACTACAATGTATGTCATGATTAAAACACTAGAGCTAGGCAGGTTAATTATCCAAATCATAAACTGGCGCTATCATTTTTTTCATTATGAATGTTTAATTTATTGCCAGGAAATATTAGTAACTGTATTGATAATCATAATGGATTTAAAAAGAAACTAAGAGCATACATATTTAATAGAATTAGAACCGATTTTTTTTTTGGCTGACTTTTCACAATACTTGTGACGCTTTTTTTAGTTTGTGAGGTAGGATATGTTTGCAGCATGGTTGGGGTAGTAACAAGTATTGATGGGCTGTGCCAAGTTAGCACTTGACCTGTTATTATTCTGAATTCAGGAAGGACCGTACAGGTCTTGAGGGTTATAGACTTTTGGAAGGTTTTGTGTAACTTTTCGTTCAGGCCCAACTGTTGCAGGTGTGGTGCAAATGTGTTTGTTGTGGCTAGTGCTTGGTGTATGAGTTTGGCTACAGAGTTATGTCTGGCTGTGTACGCGTTTCCATCGAGGTTTTTGCATGCACTTGTTAGGTATTTTATTATTTTCTTCTGTTGGTGGCATATTCTACAATTATCGCCGGTGATGGACGGATCTTCAATTATATACTTCTTGTAGTTCGGTGTCGCAATCACTAAGGAGCAAGCATAAAACCCTCCGTTTCTGGAAAGAGCTGGCTAACCTGCAGTCAGGTGTATAACTGCTTTTCATTCGTGTGGTCTGGTGTTTGCCATGGAGTGCCTTCTGTGACTAGGTATTTATTTCTTCTTATTGTGATTGTATGCATCTGCTGCGTGATCTGGATAGGAAAGGGCGAGTGGTGTATAGATTTTGTCTGCTTTTACTATTGCCTTATGTAAGTTGGTTTGTTTGCCGTGGGAAAATGTCTCAGTGTTTTTATTTGTTTTATGTGAAGTGACTGTACATATGTCTATAATTCCTCTGCCCCCTTGTTTTCTGTCTATGGTAAGCATGTGCTTGCACGACGTCGGATGTGACATTCTGTGTTTCGTCGAGTTCTCTTTATATAAGTATCTGTATATTTTCTATGTCAGTGTGTGACCATTTGATAATGCCAAAGGAGTATGTGAGTACCGTATGGCATATGTGTTAATGGCTTTTGTAAGATTTCTAGAATTCAGTTTTGTTTTTAATAGTTTAATGAGGTCTTCTTGTGTTTTGTGTTAGTTATGCCTTCACTCTATATCCCCTGAAGCGTACGGCAGCACCGGTTCCTCATCGATACCGTATGACTGCCTTAAATGATAGTACAGCACTTGTAGAGCCGCGTTGTGCCGATGAACGTAAGTCGTCCCAACGTACGCCTTACATACCGACAAGAGATGCATATGCGTCTCTGGCGCCTATCGGCAGGCTCTATAACGGGTGGCGGGTACATCTACACCCATAACCCTATTACGGTATACCAAGGTGTTAAAGACACCGTCTTGGCAAGCCATTATAAAGCAATCAGTCTCCGACTTCAATCCAGTAGACCTTAGGAAATTGAAGGTCAACTGCTCAGACAAGCCATGCTCTTATAGATATTTGTAGAAGATTCCATGCATTGGCTTGTCTTTATGGAGTCTTAAAAGGAAGTCGTCTTCAGCAGCTTTAATGTGGGATTTTAAATGTCGGGAGCAAGTTCCGTAACTGCTGACACCTCCGCGTGAAGTCGATTGTTAGGCTGAGCACCTCGGCTGCTCGTTTGCGTGTCTTCGTCTCAATTTCTCGCAGCTTGTTCACTGACCAGAGGATAGTACCATTCTTGTGGCAGCGAGTTTGTTCTTACCGGACTGTTTTGATGACCAGATCTGTCGGAGTTGGTACAAGAACTTGCGGTGGAGACACCCTTTGACCATATTTTGCTCCTGGATATGACGTTGCGCCACTCCAAGGTAGGTATAAGTGTCTCCGGCAAGCAGTTGTCGCAAGCTACTCCCATCCACGAGCTGTTCCTTCTCTCCACTATCTCCGCTTCGACCTTTCTTGAGATTATTATTACTTTTTTTATTTTTTAGCCCCCGAGAGCCGTCAGGACTGCAGCTCCTGTGCAGACGGCGTGTCGTTCCATCGGCCCACCGACTGCCGATCCGCGGTGCTGTGAAACTGAAAACTGTCGAGTCCAGAGTGTGACCAAGAGCGACCGAACGTGGCCGGTGCGACGAGCAAGCGTGAGAGGATTTTCCCCACTCGACGCCTGCCGTCCATGAACTGACTCGACCTAACGTGTGAAGGGAGTTCTGAGCTCTAAAAATCCCTCCCCCACTCACACGCCAGCCAGCCGTTCATGTACTAACCACGCCCGACGCTGCTTAGTCTCCGACTCGACAGAGGGCATCCTTACCCGCACAGCTAGCCGGGTCCCCTTGAGATGAACCAATGCAAATTTGTCTGTTCCGAACTCCATTTCGATAGCATGACTATATGTAATCGACAAAATGGCCCTACAGACAAACGTTATTGTTTTAAGGTTACCTTCTTATCATTGTGAACTAAATCTAATTGAATTATTGATAAGGGCTCAGTTGAAAGGAAAAATACCACGACAAAACAGAACCTTCACAACGTACAACGTAAAAAGGAAGACAATTGGAGGAACTTTATACACCATGAGGAAGAGATCTGACGTTTACTATCGAATAGAAAATACCGTATAACCGGTAATTGTTAATTTATAGAGTAAAAGATAGCAGTTACAACAAAAAATGGGAATAGTGATTTCAGGAAAAACATCCTTTGTACATACCGCTGAATATATTATTTGATGAGGATAAGTTCCATAACATGCTTCATCTTGTACTCATGTATTATTTAGAAATTACGGCAAACTTTGATATGCAAATAAATATATCTAGGTACATTTACAGCGGTGCTCGCCTCTACTATTAATCAGCAACTTCCCATATTAACCGCCTTAAACCAATTCTCAAACTCAAGTCCCAAGCGCACGGTCCTGACCGAAAAATAAAAACCAGGTTGCATATCCCCATCTTACCCGCACGTGCACGCCATCCCATCGTATGTGCTCTTTGTCGTATTTACCATTCTATTTATACCTGCATACTAATATCAGACAACTTGACAATGTTGTTTTACGAAAATGCTTCCGGTGGTTGGCTTTTGCATTATCTTCGGTGGTTTTTTTTCGTAGTGAGGGTGTTAGGGTTCAGTTGCCCTAATAGTTGCCGTGCAGCCTTAAGTCTTATTGTGCACCCCCCAGACGAGGGGATCAAACAGAGTCTCATCTTAAGTTCTTTGCGAACTTTGAGATGCATTGGACTCTGGTATGCTCTTCTGTCTTCGCTTCTGGCCTACGTTCAGACAGGAGTTCCTGCTTTCACTCAACTCACAACAGTCGAAGATAAAGTGCTTAGCTGTTTCTTCTGCCTCACCGCACTTCCTGCATAATGGGTTTGCCAATCCAATCCTCAGCTTTTGTAGGTGTGCACTGAACGTCCAATGACCAGTTATAAATCCAACCACCTTTCGTAGTTCCTTCCCGCTTAGTCTGAGAGCGTCTGTGGTATTGGAACACGAGGGTCCCCTCAGCATCCTGTTAGACTAAATAATCCCCACCATTCTGTCCCAGCGCTTCTGGTGTTCATTTGACACCTAACTGGTAACAGCGGCGGTGTTGTGGCAGTCCCACACTATTTTTGAAGTATAGTGGTTACTCGCTAAGGCCATCAGAGCTGCCCGGCTGCCTGTGTTTACATAGATAGTCTTTTTGCAGTATCCATTATCTATGCATATTCTGCCGCATTCCAAAATTGCGACTATTTCTGCCTGGAAAACGGTAGCAAGTTTACCTAGGCGGATGTTTACGTTCCGCCCAGGCTGATGAATTCTTGGAGCCATCTGTGTACCAGGTGACACCATTCGACATGTATCGAGGTTCTCCTAGAGCCCATTCGGATCTGTCACTTAGATTGACTTTATATGGGATCTCGGTGTCCACGGATCGTGACATTCTGTCGGGTGGCTTCTCAAGTATATCGCACTGCAGATTGTCAAGTATCGTGGCGTGTTTCATGGCAGGGTGGTAAATTTACCATCGAGAGTGTTAAACCCCAGGTACATCCGATCGCTCGTCTCATCATCATTAAGGTAATCTGAGATCGGCTCGTAATGTTCTCTACGTGGCTGTTCCAAGTTAGTGTGTCGTCTAACTTGACTCTCAAGTATTTCACTTCTCTGGCAACTTCTATTTCTTTGCCGAAGAGAAATTAGTCGTGCCTTGGTGATTTTTGCATTACTTTGTTTCGTAAATGGAACCATGATGATTTTCAAATGATTTACAGATAATTGCTCCGTAACGCACCATCTCTCCACTAGGGATAATGCCCTCTGCATTAGTTCCAGTCAGGTTTCGATGTGCTTACCTCTTACTAGGATAACAATGTCATCAGCATATCCTTGGGCATACATCCCCTCCTCGTTTAGTGTTACTAGGAGGGCGTCTTTATCTCCCGTGTAACACCACAATAGAGACGCTTTTGTATTTCGGTTGCTTAGCATATTTCCAATCCATCTCGTGATTGTGCTTTCGGTACCCTTGGACTCCAGCTTTGACACAATCGAGCCAGTGCTCGTGTTATGAAATGCTCCCTCGATGTCCAGGAACACTGTCAGTGCAACTTCTTTGTATGTAATGGCCTGCTCGATCTTCTTCACAACATTGTGTAAGGCTATCTCGCAGAATTTTCCACTTTGATAGGCATGTTGGTTAGGATGTAGGGGTTTGTTGCCTACAGCCGTACTCCTTATGTGTCTATCTCTTCGGTGGTTGGTTTGGGTTTAGTCATGCATATTTCTATCCCGACCTGTGCAGAAACCTGTACGCGGGGTCGCGGGAAGTTGCAGCTGCCCGCAAAATGTCTCGCACAGATCATTAATAGTAGGACAAAAAATATGCATAATATTGCTTGAGTTGAGCTGTTGGTACGTGTACGTATATGCTGTGATTTTTTCTTCGCGTGTGGCAAGTACAGTAAGATTTTCGTCTATACAGGCTGGTCCACTTTTTAATAGCAGAACTTTAACACTCGACAGAAAAACTAATTTAACGTGGAAATTCCATATAAACATGGTTGCTGAACGGCTTCGTTTTTAAGATACAGAGTGTCATTGTTTGGAAAAAAGACAGATTTTTTTATGAATACCCTAAAGGTAATTGAGCCAATTCTTTTTTGATTTGGCACTGTTGTTCACTGCAATATGACGCTAAGTCAGTACTGACTAGAAGTTTAATTATCATTTCCAGTAGCGTCTCGGGGGCAGTCCCACATTAGTACTAGCAAAAAATGTACGCCAATGAGCTTAAAAAATTAAATGTTGTGTTTCAGATTAAGCGGATAGAAATACATTTTTTTTGTCTCTTGGTATTTCACTTTGTTTTAGAGGAAAAAATAAAAATCACTTCATCATAGACTGTTGAAAAAAAGTTAAAACAAAACTAGTTAACTTTGTTCTTCTTAATTTCAAGGGCATGTTTCTAATCGAAATCAAAGTCGGAAAGTTCATATAAACCAGTTTCCTAAAGAGTCTAGTCGGTATCAAATTTTGGAAAAGAAATTGATTTTTAGACACACTGTATCTTGAAAACCACTCTTTTGGACACATGTTTATATCAACTTTTCTACTTGAATTTATGTTAGAAATACGGCCTTGGTATTACAGCCTATCAATGAGAAGAACAAAGTTAACATGTTTAGTTTTAACATTTTTTTCGGCAGGCTATCGAGTGGTTTTAATTTTTTTTCTAGAGAAAAAAAGTGAGATACGAAGACATATAAACGGACAAAAAGTTGTGTTTTTATTCGTTTAATCTGAAAAACAGCATTTTATTTTCTTTAAGGTTAGTGGCGTACCCTTTTTGCTAATACATATTAATCGTGGGCTGCATCCCGAGACGCCACTGGTAATCATGATTATTTTCTAGTCAGTGCTGACTTAACGTCTTATTGCACTGAAAAACACTACCGAATTACAAAAAAATCTGCTCAATGATCTTCAAGAAATTCATAAAACAATCTTTTCTTCCAAACATCACCACCCTGTATCTTAAAAACGAAGCTGTTGTGGAACAACGTATATTTGTACTCAATAACCGATTTCGGCCGGGTAATTTTTGTATGCACAGATTACAGAAGCCCAATTCGAATAGCCTAACATAACAACAACAAATTTTTTTTGTTTATTCGACCGAAACGACAACGAAAATTACTTGATAATGGTTTGAATGTTTGAATAAACTCTTCTAATGTAGTCATATAGTAGGTCTACACACTACATTTTTAGAAAGTGACCATGAATAAATCAGGTGGAAGCACAAGTCTGTGGAAATTAGGCAAGAACATTCCATATAAACAGTACCAAAGGCTGAATCGGTACGAATTATTGAAAATTGGACAAAATGACAATTCTTAGCTAAAAGATTCAAGAATGAAGAAGAAATAAAACTCTTCGTAAATCGTGAGAAGTTATTTAATATTATGCATACAGCCACCAAAGCACATTGTTTTACATTTTCTGATTATAAAACTTCAAGTTTTGCTTTGTGGCTATATTGGTATAGCCTGTAATTGGAAAATGATCATGTGCCGCCCACGGCATTCGGAGTTTCGCATTGTGGGTCTTCGTAATTAAATTTCGGGCAGTAGCCGAATTTGGTTATTGAGTACAACTGAGTACAACATAATATGAAATTTACACCTTGAAATAAGTCTTTCTGTCGAATGTTAACATGGTTCGTCACTTTGTCTAGAAAGCTAAATCCGCGAGATGGCAGCATCTGTACACAGCTCAGTATTATAAGGAAGCCCCACCTTTTTCTGCCTAGAGACCGCCAAAACTAGTATGGCTGTCACGGCAACGTTGCCAAGAGTTTGTAGTCCACTGATAAAAGAAATGCCGAGTTTTTTATGGCCCATAAATTATATGCGTCATTCGCTAGGCTCTGTCAGTGTCGGCCGCCGAAAAAACAGGTGTTTGCGGACATACATATACTGTCTTCCATTTGGCTAGGTATAACGTATAACTTATAAGGAGGGTTTGGGTAACGTCTGTTTTGGATAAATGATTTCTTGTATAGTCTTATACTATTGATAAATGCAAAATTATACGAGTTATTCCATTTATAGGGTATGGGTTCAATGTACTGTCCTTTCTGGAGGTTTGGAATTTGATATAAATACGGCTATTTATTGGTTATGTACAATTAACGATTACCATTTGAAAAATTTTACAATTTGAAAAGGACTATCAGAGTATGTGCAAAAGTATAAATATAGGATGCTATGAAAAATTAGTACATAATCTCGTTGAAAAAGCGATCGTTATAATCATAGGACATCAGCAATATATCAAACTCTCTGGTGTAACGAATGGTTTCTGTATAAGAATGGTATTATCATCAGAAAACATGCCCAAATATCTTCCTGTTCCTGTCATTTTAGAATCGAGGGGGTGGGGAAGGGGGAGGGAGCAGAAGAAGACTTTTAAAGTTTGTATATCAGTCGTCTAAATGCAAAACCCGACAAGTCCACGGTAACAAATTTTACAGAAATCACGAAAAACAGATCAATGTCTTATTATGAGCGAAAATAATACGAAATCGAGAGTATTATAATATACGATGTTTTAGGATGTTAAGTCCTAACGCCCAAAATCTAGGACATATGGTTTTTCTAAAATCTGACTTTCAAATTTGGACACGTCGGGTTTTGCATGTTAGGAACTGTGACATGTCGTGTTTTGACTGCTATTTTTGTGGATCGGATCAAAATAAGTGAAACACATCAATTTGGATTATTTTACTGAATATAAAGGAATCTGATCAAACAGTGTGCTCAACGACAGGAACTATAAACATAAAGCTAGATATTAGAAAGGATACGTTTCAAGGTTTACAAGGTTTAAACGTCAAAATCTAAATTTTCTGACAAACAAAATTCTTCAGAACTAGCAAATGCATTTTCACAATTAGCTTCGATCATCTGCATTAATGTAGACCTAGCTTCTGTTGAAGTACGCTCTCCAAAATCCGCATCCAAAGCATTTTTCAAAAAACGTGGTTATTTTTATCAATAATTTATCAATACAGCATAAATTAATCTCATTCTCTCAGCAAACTGAAAAACGCATGAATTCACCACAAAGTATTTTCAGCGACTGGATAAAACAAAAACGCACAACGGTCAGAATACCTCGTGCGATCGACATGTGACTTGCTCCCGTTGTCCGTGTTGGCTCCTGTGGACATGTCGGTGTTTGAAATAAAACACCGCTTCAACTTGTCGGTGTTTGCACCTAAGTCTAGTTTTCTTAGCCAAATATCTCATGTCTCACATCGGGTTTTGTAAGCGAAAAATATAGAAAATGGTAGCGCTTCAAATAAGGAACAAAATGGTATATAAAACTCTATTTTGAAAAATTTGTGACTTGTCGGGTTTTGCATTTAGACTACTGATATATGTATATTACAACATTTTTTTTAAACATTTTAAATAGTATTTTCAGAAATTTACAAAATGCAAATGCTAGCTGTCCAAAATGTACGCAGCTCGGTAAAAAAATGGAGTTAAGTTGATTGACTTAGTACTTCCCACACATAACGGTGATATTATATCTATATATCTTATCCCCCCTGCAACCAAATTATCATAGTACATTATGCTGCTGGATCCTTCCACAGGCCATTAGCCCATGGTGAATACAACAAATTTTTCAGTTTTACAACCCCACCCCCCAGTCACCCCAATTTCACCCTTCATCCAAAAAACGTGGAAAATGATCAGAAACCCCTAAAACGCCTAAAAACAAAGTTTGGGCTGTTTTCATATTTTTAGTTTTTCTATTATTGCTGCGCCGCCACTGATCCGATTTTTCCAAAACATACGCGTTTTCCATCCTCACCTTGGGAGTAATACTATGTCAAAATTTCATTGAAATCAATGGAGAAGTTTACTAAAATTTTTTTATCGATTCAAAAGAAAATATAAGAAAAATAAAAGAAAAGCGTGAAAGAAATATGAATATATCTCTAAAGACAAAAAAGTTACAATGTTTCAAAGTCGCGCTCCGCAGAAATATTTTTGGCACGACTGACCGAGTGGTGTGACGTCATAGCTCCGTAGCCAGTGCGGGCGGCCGCTGCCGCTGAGCCACACGACGCGACGCACGTATCAGACAACGCACACAGGCACAGCGTGGTGGTGACGCCGTGAGCTGAGCAACCAATCGTCTCATTTGTTTTGTAGTTTAGTGCATATCAAATAATATTGCTATGATGAGTGACATTAAAAAAGGATGTTATAAAAAATATTGCATTGTTCCGAAGTGTGTGAGCACAACGATTAAAACATCTAATAAAGTTTTTTCCCACGCACCTTTGCATGCAAAAGAAGTGGTGCAAAGTGATGAAACGGGATTTAATAATACCAAAAAGTATAAAATATGTTTGTGAGGATCATTTTTATGCGAGTATACCATTGTATTTATCTTCTATTGATAAGTATTAATTATTATCAACTATATATGGATAGCTTCACTGGTTGTTAAAGATTACTTTACCCAATAGTAAATTAGTTAGTTCATTTTTTTTTTCAATTTATTTGTACCTATTAATGAGTTACAAATATTGCCACCTCGAAAGCAATGCGGCAACTATTTCGCGCAAAATATGCAAACTTTAATTATTGATTTCTCTGCCATTTATTGACGGATTTCAAAAAATTTTTCACTGACTAATTGCTTTTCGTCTATATTTTACGGATACGTAACTGCTTATTTTATTATGAGTATCATGAGACTTCTCCATTGAACAATTTTCGCGTTACGCGATATCGAACGATCTAAAAGAATACTCGTATGTATACATCACAAATTCTAAGTCCCGTGGTCTTTATAATAAGCATGCAACGTTCGGATGGACCTAAAAAGTGTATCATGCCGCTAGGTTTTTCATTCACATATCAATGGACAGCCCATTACAAATACAACAAATTTTTCAGTATTACAACCCCCCACCCCCCAACCACCCCAAATTCACCCCCACCCAAGAAAAAGTAGAAAATGATCAGCAACCCCTAAAACGCCTAAAAACGAAGTTTGAGGCATATTTGAAATTTTTCATTTTTTGCTAATTACTCCGCCCCCTGGATAACGATTTTCAAAATTATAGGAACATTACCTACTACGACCCCACAGCATAACGCTGCCCAAATTTCATCACAATCCATGCAGCGGTTACTGAGATTACGAGGGTAGAAAAACGCGACAGACAGACAGACCGACAGACCGACAGACAGACCGACAGACCGATAGACCGACAGACCGATAGACCGACAGACCGACGGAAATGAGTGACGTAGATTTTTGTTATGTAGACATCATGAAACGCCCAAAAAGTGGATTATCTCAAAACCGAAAATTTTCGCGATCACAATACTCCCCTCACCTATCGGTGTGGGAAGTAAAAAGTAGATGGAATGAGTTGAGATTCATAGTGATGACACGTCGTCGTGGCTCCGCCGTTCTTATACTAATAATAGATTATCAACCAAAAAATTGAAGCTTTCAGCACTCAAATATGAACAAATAGAAAAAGAAATGAAAAATCTGAACAGTGGCCTGAGAATATTCTAAACGTTTTCAAAAGCTGAAGTCGCATTTCAGAAATTTAATAGGGCAATGCCAAAAAAGGTGATTTATCTCGCTAGGTCTTCCTTCACATGTCACTAAACAGTCTATTATGAATACAACAAATTTTTCAGTTTTCCAACCCCTCACCCCCAAACGACCCCAATTTCACCCCCCCACCCCAAAAAAAACGTAGAAAATTATCAGGAACCTCTAAAACGCTTAGAAACAAAGTTTGAGCTGTTTTTATATTTTTTGTTTTTTTTGTTATTTCTGCGCTGCGACTGGCACGATTTATAAAAACCGTACGCATTTTCTATCCTCGCCACGGTAGTGATACTGTGTCAAGATTTCATAAAAATAAATTCCACAGTTTCCTCGTTACACAATACGATCTGAAGTAATACTCGTCCATGCCTAGGTACACCAGAAAAAATTCTAAGTCCTTTGGTTTCTGCAATGGGCAAAAGCACCGTACGCAAAAGGCAATGTTCGGATGGACCTACAAAAGTTATTTATGTCGCTAGGCCTTCCTTCACAGTCAGTGGGCAGTATTTTATGAATGCAACATTTTTCAAACTTGTAACCCCCCAACCACCCCAAATTTTACCCCACCAAAAAAAAAGTAGAAAATGATCAGGAACACCTAAAACCTCTAAAAACGAAGCTTGAGGAATATTTGATTTTTTTTGTTTTTTGCGAATTACTCCGCCGCCCATGTACCGATTTACAAAATTAGCAGCATAAAACAATAACGACGAATAACAAAAGGGATAACGTAATAACAATGGTAACAAGAACTATTATAAAAAATACTGGGATTAAGCCAAGAACATGCACTCTGAAAGACAGGCTTCAGAGAACTAAATACACATATATTTAAAAATTAAAATACAGAAACCTATCTCCTTTTGCGAACAAAAACTTCGTTTTCTTAGTCCCCTTATTGTAGCGGCATGTTACAAAGTCACCACCGACACCGCCACGCCACCGCCGCCGCCCGCCGCCGCCGCCCGCCGCCGCCGCCCGCCGCACTACTTTGCAATTTTTTTATGATGACCAGACAACCCGTACCTACCGCCAGTCGGTAGCACGGTTAGCAATGTCCACGGCCGTCTCTAATATCTAAGCTAAGTGAAGGCGGCTGTGCAATGTCCCTAATGATTTGGCAACACCGCGTACGAATAACCATCTAGGTGTGAGAAATGGGCAGGATCAGTGTGGGGCGTGTCAGTAGGGATTTTTCAATAGTTTTCCGGTCTTTTCTCCCTTACTGTTTTGAGTATCGCTATCAAATTTTGCGGTTGGGTAAAAGATTCATGATTACGTGATTTTACTTCAAAAAAATTGAAAAATAATGAGCAGCAATCCACCCGGCCAAATTTTTTTTTGAAAAAATTGAGCTATGTAAAAAGTGTCACATTCTTGTCACAGATATAGTGCATCTGATTATAAGTGGTAAATTACAACCTTCTAGCATACATATATTTCCAGCAAACGCGGACACAATATCGGAGAAATACTACACAAAAAAGATTCCAAATTTCGAAAAAAATCAAAAATAACTGATCACACACATCATATTGGTATGTCCGAATACATAAGAACATTATAAAGTAATTATTAAGCACAATATAGAGTGTTTCTAAAAGGTGACCAACCACCTTAAAGTCCTGCTACTAAAAAGTGAACCACCCTGTATATTCTTTAGACCTTAGACATTATAGGTATCTCGTATCTGTGAACTTTGCTGGCGGTATTATCCAATACCCGTTTTACATCGACGATTTCTTCGCGAATCTATTCATGGTTTAATCCATGGTCTTCTTCAAGGTCAAAACGGATTGTTTTACATCTGTGAATCAAACCATGGATTTTGTGAGAGTGTGCAGTGCTACCAATATTGTTGCCGTCATATGGTTTGGCGGTTTTCGCAAGATATTTTCAATTCACATTTTTTGTGGCCTTTTGGCAGTAAAACTCAATTTGAATGCGAATTTTTATTTAGAAAATTTTTAATAATATATAGGGTGGCCCAATAAGCTCTCTAGTGATCTTCTTAATTAGAAGAAAATGACTTGAACAAAAAAGGTTTCTTTTGAAACGGTCTACTTGCAGAACATAATTTCAAAGATGGCGGACATCCGGAAGTAGGTATCAACTTTCTTATTTTAAATAGAACAAACACCCTATATATTATTACGTTTTTGAATTCATCATCGATTTTTAGGTCCAGTTTGTTAACCATAGTTTATGCCTATGAAGCTTATTTTCGCAGTTATTCAGCAATATTTAAAAAGAGGAAGTTTGTAGTACTTTACAAAAAAATGATGATTTCAAAAACACATTGAATCAATAAACTAGCAATTGCTCGCTGAAAGCTTTTTTTTAAAATGGGATAGTATAATAAGGTTCACCTCAGTGGATGCGAAATTAAATTCTTTTTCACTTTTATGGTCATATGTGGTTCTATCTTTGATGGTTTTCAAGATATTTACGATTCTGTAATTATTCTGTAACGGTGCGTAGGAATTTGAAAAATCGTAGGTGACGTGGCCTCGCAGCCGAAACAATTGGCAGGAAACATTTCATCCAAAGTGTTTTGGCCTTTAATACAAAAATACAAAAATGTGCATTCGCTCCATCTAACTGTAACCATTATTCTTATAAATTCTAGTGGTAAATTCTCAAGCAGGTTTTTCCAATTTTTATTTAGAAAATTTTGGAAGACAGTTTATTATGTGGTTACCAATAATACCACCCCAAATATTTAGACTACATGCTGGTTGTCAACAAATCTCTCAAAATTTGGGTTTACGTTGACGTAAAATATCAGAGGACACATGTCGTTATGAAGATAATGAATGCATCATGTGATTTTATGGTTGGCACTACCGAATTTGACGTTAAACTTGACCACAAATTAGACCAGCACTGGTACTCTGTAACTTAGAAACGTGTTTCTATGCACTATGTACTATGGGATCGGGTGGTTTTGTAAATATATCAGCGTAGTATAGTAATCACGTTGTGGTAGGCACCCAAAACTGCCCGATCCTCATGGTCGTCATAGTGAGAGAAATAACTGTCTAGTGTCTATCTCTAAGTTACATAGTACTGGTGCAGGTTCTAAATCCGTGAAGAAATCCACGAAGAAATCCATGGACTTATTTGAAGTCAAATTCCTGTTTTACACTTGCCAAATTTGACCATGAACTAAGTCCACAAATAAAACCATGGATTTGTTGTAGTAAAAGGGGTATTAAGCTATAGCCGAAAATGACGAATGAGATCTGATGATGGTGGAAAGTAGCTTATATGGGTAGTAAAAACTCTGATTACTCTGAGTATTCTAGTCTAGTACCAAAAGGCTTCCAAAAATCTGTCTCAATAGGCTGTTAGCTTTACAGAATAGCGAATGTGCTTACAATTGGGTTTTGGCAATAAAATCGGTTATCATAGATCTGGGCCATCCGGAGTTATGGAACAACCTAAAATTTACGCAGCTAAAAAGGCATAAACCCATACTGCTTGAAAAATTAAAAGAAAAACTTCACCAAGAAGACTTAGACATAACTGTGTCCTCCTCATATACTGTCTTCTATACACAATTGACTATCACTCATGATCCCACCAATCACCTCAACTTCAAAATTCTCATCTACGTCTCGAGAATCCTAAGACAGTTAAGGCTATCAAATAACAAATACTGCGCCTTTCACACAAAGGGCTTAAAATATATTTTTAGACCCACCGAAATTTGCACAGTTTGCAACAATTTCGATTACGAAACAGTCGAACATATCCTCATAAAATGACCATTATATAAAAGGGTTCGACCAAACTCGTGGACTAGCTTAAACGCAATAATAGACATTCTCAATTCGCTGACACCCGGCTGTGCGAAACAGTTCTGTAAATCATTTTTTGCTATCCTAAAACTGAGAGCATTCCTACTGGATGAGTAATATGGTTAGGAAAAAAACCGTACACTTTACTTTTGTCTTAAAACGCAGATTATACTTTCATTTCCTTTTTTTATGCGCTATTTATGTGCACATTGCTACATGTATTTACGTTTTCATATAGATATGTTTTGTGTATGTATACATTAAGTTTATTTGAGAGTATGGACATATTAAGTTCATTAGAATATTTTACTTTTCTTTCTGTAGTTTTATTTTTGTCTATCTAAGAACTGTACCTTTGCTCTGTTACTTATAGTAAAAAAAAAAATTAGTAGCATGTAATTGTCTGCATCCAACTCTTTGCCATAGAAATGTATGTTTCTAAAGGACAACAAATTTATTGATTGATTATTGATTGATTGACTGAGTATTCTAGTATAACTGGTCAATACAATGCAGGCCAGATTCAGAGATGCACATTCTCTTATGGATATTGGAGGTTTGATTTTTTCCACTAGAGTATGGTTAAAATCTTTTCACCTTGTGACCAAGAAGTAGAACAAAATATTTGACTTCTGAACAAATTACAAAAATAATTATAATTAGCGCTAATACCTGGAAAAATCGGTTCCATGAGAATCCTTTGGCTGCAAGTGGATGTGGTTTAGAACATGTAAAATATGATCCCAGTTTTGCATGAGAAATATCTCCATCTGATCAAAAATTAGCAATTCAATGGATGCCAAGAAATCAAAATCTCTTTCTGGTTCTCCTTCAGCTCCAATGATAGTCCGTAAGCCCAATGGTGATGCCACAATTATGTCAGATGAGTAAAAATCTGCATAGAGCTATAAATTTTAACAATTTACATTAAATATCGCTGATGAGTGATGAGTAGAATATTCAGATAAAATTTATTTGTCATTATAACATACCTTCAAACTCTTCTTTGTCACTGTTATGCCAATTTTGAAATCATCATTAGAATTGCCTTGAAAAGTCTGCTCGTAGTCCTCAGGTTTTGGATTTTTCTTAGGAAGGTACAGTTCGTTTCCTGTATACTCTTCCATAAACCTATTTTTATTCATAACATTACCTTTATCTTCTGGTAATATAAGATCTATAAGCATTTGGATAATTCTATAAGCTGCATCCTTGAATGGAACAATAAAAAGGACCTACAAAAAAAAACCTTCACTACAATGAAATTCCATAATTACTTACTTTTGTTATTATGTAATGCATCTTCTACATGCACCTTTTGAATGATTAAAATTGTTTACAATTAGTTGTCTTATCTTATGGTATTGCAAGTTGGGTGTATATTCAACTGAGTGTAACCACTCAATTTGAACCAAAAGGGAATATCATATTATTGTACAGTATAGTACCATTGATTAACTAAATATGTTAATCAATGATAGTACATGCAGCTTGTATACATAAATACAGGGTTGGGATAAAGTATGGAACCAAGCAAATAACTTTGGAACGGAAAGAGTGATATTGCTGAAAATTTGCAGGCAAGTGTAGTGACGTCTAATGCATCCGAAGACATTATGTTAGCTATTAATGTACGTCCGGTTTAAACGGAAGTACCGTCAACTTTTTTAATTTAAATGGGACACCCTGTATATTTTTGCAGATTTTAATTCATCTTTTTTTTCTGAATACGTCCATAGTGGGTTTAGTATTTGTTTCTTAAAAAATTTGTCTCACAAATTCGTCCGTGGCGGTCTGCGGTCTTCCCGTTTGAGATAATTTTTTTGTATTTTTTATTTTAGTCACCGTCAAACGTGTTATAGGACCCCTGTCGGGACGTAAATCATTAAAAGTTGACACACTTCTTTGTGAGTTATCACGCGATCGCCAAAACCGACTTTGAATGACCGGCATTTTAAACACCTGAAATGATAAAGAAGCTTTATCTTTCCCGTTTTTACAGAAACTAATGCTAAACCCACTATGAGCGTATTCGGAAAAAAAAGATGAATCAAAACCTGGAAAAATATACAGGGTGTCCCATTTAAATTAAAAAAGTTGACGGTACTTCCGGTTAAACCGGAAGTACATTAATAGCTAACATAATGTCTTCGGATGCACTAGACGTCACTACATTTGCCTGCAAATTTTCAGCAATATCACTCTTTCCGTTCCAAAGTTATTTGCTTGGTTCCATACTTTATCCCAACCCTGTATATGAAGATAACATTAAATAAAAACCTGGTTGTAGCAACCACTGTGTGAAAAACATAGATACCTTCTAACACAATAACATATTAATAAAGAAACACAATCTTATACCTGGCTGTAGTACGGTTACCCTTTACTGTATCCAGAGCACAGAGTTAATATCTCTAGAGGGAGCCTAATTTGTATATTGGCCAGCCAACATCTATAGCGCTATATTGCCACTCTTCTTCGTCCGCTTCCAGTTTCTTCAAAATCTGGCAGTTTCTGCAGTTTGAACACAAAGTATTTAAATGGGTTTAACTATACATTCCAATATACTTGCAATGTAACTGATTTACGTGAAGATAATTTGTATTGATTTAATGAAATCTCAAAAATGATAAATTTCATACCGGAATGTCACAATAACTTCTAATATGTCATAAATCTAGCAACGTACAATCGGCGTGCCCTTAAGCTTTCATGTGGCTGTCATTGTAGTTGTGGTTATTGCGCGTGTCGAGATTTTTGTGATTTTAGTGTATATTTGTTTGACTTTGTGACTATTTGTGGTAAATTATTTATGAGCAATATTGTAACAATTACATGATGATCCAACATAAAAAGTGCATAGTTTGCTGTAATAGCGACGAATCGGTGAACACTTCTTATCATAGGTGAGTATAGGTCTTGTTTTAGCTTTGAGTAGCGTGATATATGGGGATAACTGGAAACAAAAGTAACTTCACTCCAGTTTGAGGAATAATAATGGTTGTTTTGTGCATCTGTGTAGGTTTTCTTCGAATATAGTGATGAGAAACAAGTGGCTTGTGTGCTCATATTCAGTAGTGTGCCCCCTGCATTTTCACATGAAGCTGATAAAAACTGGCAGAAAAGAGTAACTCTCTAAGTATAGCTAAATACTAATACAACTTATTGGTATCAGTTTGTAACATCACAGTAATAATTGAATCTATTAATGAACATCCAATTTCAATATAATGTCGCAAGCCACTGGTAATGCCCTCAAGCTGCCAAAATTTCCATTACATTTTGGCTGGTTGACAACCTGTGCATTTTGTTGTTTACACTCCCTCTATAGATGTTAACTCTGTGATCCAGAGTATTTCATGCTTGTGAATAAGCAAGAGAAATCTCGCAAGCCTTTTTATTTTGCTCTTCAAAAATTCAAAAATATTTGCACCAGAAACCTTAACAAACCATATGTGACGAATGCTGTTTAAGACTGACAGGCTGATGATTATAAAGAATTAAACTAAAATATATGTTTTGTATAAATATGCAGATAAGCTTCAATGTCTAAATTGATAAAAATGAGTATAATTAAAAGAATTTTGCAGAAAGCATGATTATACAAATGTTTACCTACAAAATCAATATATGTGCTTTAAAAAGATTATAGATTGTAACCCTATCACTGTTAGACATTGAACTTAACACATGCCTGACAAGGTATTCCTAGTTATTCTCAGATATCAAAACAAGATGAGCTCTCCAATTATGCCTGTTCTGGAACCCATAATCATTTCATAACAGACACAACAATCTTGATACTCAAGTAAAAAACATTAACCCAATATCCCAAATATGTTACTATAATACCTTAGGTCTCACTAAACCTTGATCTCGAAATTCTTCAGGTACATCATCCTTCTTTGTTAGTCTGGCATTGTGATGAATTACTTTTAGCCTTGTCTTTAAAATGTGATTTACTGCATGTAAACAATAAACATAGCGAATTGCTTCTGCATTTTCAAATGTTCGATGAGGGTAGTAGAGATCTTGATAATTATTTATCACTGAAAATAGCTCTATTTGTAGTGAATTGAAATCTTCACACCCTGTTATATTTTTATTCACCTTAGCCAAATTTTTCCAAATCTGGGATTTAATAAACAAAGTTTCAGGTTTAGCAGCTTTAGATGTGATTTTTGGAACTGTTCCTTCAGGTGCAAATTTTTTTTTTTCAGAAATTTCCATCACAGGATTTTGGAGAATTTTTGATTCACATTTAGGTATTTGAACTGTCACATTTCCTAACAGTGGCCAACACTCTGTATAAGTTTCCACTGAAACTGGTGTGCACTGTAACGAATTTAGAATATTTTCATTCAATTCATATGATAAGTGTTTTACAAAGGGATCTTCAATGTTGTCCATTTCACTATCTTCCACATTGTGCAAAGCTAATGGATAATCCTCATCAGTATTACTTTTTCCAAAATCAATGTTCTCGTTTTCTGGTTCATGATCTCCCTTGTTAATAGGTTTCTGGCTATCAAGACTTTTTGCAGATGATTCATCACTTGAAGTTCCTTCCTCACCATCAGTATTATCAGAATTTGCTTCAGCTATTTCATCAGCATTTTCTTCTCCACTGTCACTACTATCAATAGCAGTTTGGCTATTTTTGTTTTCCAAATTATGGAATGTATTTAAAAGATTACCTAATGTGAAATCATCCTCTGAAGAAGTATCAGACTCGTCGTCCAATATTTGTTCTTCTAGTTTAGGCTTTTTCGACTGATATTCTTTTGGAAACTGAGTATTATTTTTCCTTTTTTTATCGCTCTTAACTACATTTCTTGCAAACTTGTTTGTATTACTTGGAGCTTTTTTCCTATTTCCTCTGCTCATCTGTTGGTATCCTTTAACGACATCTTTATATTTCAATTTTCCCCGTCTTGCCATTACTGAACAGCAAAATATCAATCATAAAAAAAAATGATTATGTAGATTACATGCTCTCATTACATGTAGATGTGCAGTTGCAGTATGCACCAAACCACCAAAAACCATAATCCAATAATTTAAAATTGAATATTTTGAGAATGCATGTCTTTTTGGAGGTTAGGTGAAAAACAGTGTTGCCGGGTTGCCGCAACACCAAAGCCCAAAGCCAAGGACCAAAGCACAGCATAATAAACCACTGACAAATAATTAAACAACCACCACAATAACTCAAGTTGGCGGAAATTACACGCTCATCCCCACTTTTGGATGATTTTTTGTTGGGATGGTAACGGTACTTCTGCACTAATATCGACTATTTTTATCTTAGATACTTTTTGAGCGATCTCAGGCTGGTATCGCTAATTTTGTATCGAAAATAATTATATAATTATTGAGGGGTGTAATCCATTGCACAAAATTCTCTGTACGAACCAAACGCGCCTATGAGGCTAAAAGATATCGAGTTGGTACCGGTATCAATATTTCCATTTTCGCATCTCTACCCAAACTTCACAGCCGTAAAATCATTTATAAATCCTCCCAAGCTCAAATTTTGTGGGAACCATTTTTATATAGGCATAGGCATCTTCAGAGATATTATGCTGGTATTTTATTATGCTGTGGCCAAAGCACAAAAAATCGATTCTTTCATAAGTATTATTAAATCAATAATGTGATTTGTCATCAAAGTATACAAGTTCAAGTATACACAACTTTTACGTGATACACAATGTGATACATGACGTGACGTGATACTGAAGAACGACGTCTGTCGTTGGTATAGACCACCGACTATTTTTTTTATAATCGTAATTAACCGTACCTGATCGTAATAGAGAGAGACAGACATTCGGCTCAACACAACGACGATCAAAAAATAGCTCAACATTATGTAATAGTGCCCCCGCGAAAATTTATATATTATATTCTTGGCGGCGCGGCGCCCACGTCTCAAAGTTATTTAATTTTGTATAATCATCTACTTTCCTGGTATTATCTTTTTTTTATTCACTAATATCTGGGACAAGTAACCTGCTACATCCATCAAAATGAGATTAGTAGAAAGACAGTTTTGTCTCTGGAAACTTACCTTATTTTGACGATCGAGGGATTCTGGTTATAAAAAAAAGAAAATGTCAAAGTTATCATAGAAATTGTTTATGTGAATATTTTTCAAATTTGGGAAACATTCGTTTAATGCTGTGTTTTGTTGATGTACGTCCTTGGTTGATGTCGGTCAATAATTTAAACTACACCCTCCATTACGCCATTTCGGTTTATCCATCATCAAGGGTCTATAAATCTAACAACGCATATTTATTTATGTAGAATTAAAGGTATAGAGATAGTTACAAAAACCTTCATCCCTATTTTTCTGCAATTTAGTACCACCACTTTATAAAAACTTCTGAATATTTTATAACTTCCTAAAAACGCCGTGGAGGGTGGTCACCTCAGCTCCCTTAACTCGTGGGGCAGGTTCATAAATAAATACAGGGTGGGCCAATAGTGCGTGGACGGAGGATTGTGGGCTTACTGAAAAATATTCCAAAAATCTGTCACTTGATCATGGTAGGGACCCTTGAGGGCTATTACGTAAAAATATTTTTACTTAAATTCTGACGTTTATACAGGGTGATTCATATCAAACTTACATTTTTTTGAATAGAACCCCCAATATATTATTGCATATTTGGATTCCTTGGTCAATTCTAGTGTGACTTTATGTATCCCACATGGAACTTTAAACGAACCGTTTAGGCGCAAATCACCATTTTTGGTATAAGTAGGTATCAGAAAAAAGTTGAATATCGTAGCGATTATAAAACTTAGAGGGCCTTGACTTTGCAGTACGACTAAGCATGAAATGCGACACCTTAAGTCAGACGGCTAAATTTGAATTCTTTTTGTACTTGAAGAAATCAGAGGATAAATTAAGGAAACTTCAATCACAGATAACTTGATTTTTTCAAATGGGAATGCCTATTTTGGTTTAAAGAATCAAATGTAAAATTTGATTACCTTTCTAACGATATCGCATTCTTGATATCAATCTTTTTTGGTTTTCATTTTATTTCAAATTTTCAGTCAAATCGGCGTTTTTCAATTTTCCTGCATGCAAGCAACGTAGCAGGCCATGAAAAATAAACAAAAGCTCGTTAATATGGAAGAAAGCAACTAACTTAGTAGAAAGATGCAAACTAACCTGAGCAACGAGGCAAGATTATCAAAATTCCTTACAACATATTAGCTCTAACCAGAAACAATAGTGGTAACAAGAACGCTCATTTTTCACAGCCTACTAGCTATTATCCAATTTCCAAAGTCAGTAAAAAAATATTTATTCAAAGGAAAACTACTAGTGATTGTTGCTGGCAGTAGAATACCTATGTCTTCTGAATAAATTATCTCATTTAATGCTATGAAAAAGTAGCCATTTCCATAAGTCAAAAGTTATGATACCTCTGACTGGAACCCTTCAAATTCTTCTTCTACTTATTAGAAAAATCGTGGATAATGAAACTTGATCTGCAGTCTGTTTGAATTGTAAAACATAATTTAGTTTGTAGAAAACTACATGAAATAATCGCAATTACAACATAGCGCAATTAAAAAATTCTAGCAGTTATTTCAATAGATGCTCAGAATGCTCCAGTTGGGAGATATCTTCACTTTTGACTTAACTAAACGGAAATGACTAATTTTTTTATCCCATTAAATGTGAAATTTCATTCTAAACATGTTAGACTGTAGGCAAAAATCGCTGGTAGTTTTCCTTTTGTTTCAAAATTTTTAATCGTTTTGGAAAGTTGTCAAGCTCTAGTAGATCTCAATAGCTAGTAGGCTGTGAAAAACAAACACTTCTGTCATACCCCAGCTACTCATTGACATTAGATATCTTGCCGCTGCTGTATCCGGTTAGAGCTAATATGTTGTAAGAAATTTTCATAATCTTGCCTCGTTGTTCTTGTTAGTTTGCATCTTTCTACTAAGTTAGTTGGTTTCTTCCATATTGACGAGCTTTTGTTTATTTTTCATGGCCTGCTAGGTTGCTTGCACGCAGGAAAATTGAAAAACACCGATTTGACTAACAATTTGAAATAAAATGAAAACCAAGAAAGATTGATATCAAGAATGCTATATCGTTAGAAAGGTAATCAAATTTTACATTTAATTCTATAAACCAAAATAGGCGTTCCCATTTGAAAAAATCAAGTTATCTGTGATTGAAGTTTCCTTCATTAATCTATCGATTTCTCCAAGTACAAAAAGAATTCAAATTTAGCCGGCTGACCTTAGGTGGCGCATTTCATGCTTAGTCGTACCGTAAAGTCACGGCCTTCTAAGTTTTATAATCGCTGCGATATTCAATTTTTTTCTGATACCTACTTATACCAAAAATGGTGATTTGCGCCTAAACGGTTCGTTTAAAGTTCCATGTGTGATACATAAAGTCACACTAGAATTGACCAAGGAATCCAAATATGCAATAATATATAGCAGGTTCCATTCAAAAAAATGTAAGTTTGATATGAATCACCCTGTATAAACGTCAGAATTTAAGTGAAAATATTTTTAGGTTATAGCCCTCAAGGGTGCCTACCACGGTCAAGTGACAGATTTTTGAAATATATTTCAGTAAGCCCACAATCCTCCGTCCACGCACTATTGGCCCACCCTGTATACATAAGTGTAACCGGCGAAATCTCGTTCTCGTATGATGGTTAGTAGGCCTTGTTAATATTACTATCCTTGACATAACCAATTTATTTCATATATTTATGTTGATTTATTTATTCTATCAAAATATGCATACAAAATTTGTATTTCTCAAATGTTAAATATAGTTTTATAATTATATTTCTACCTTTACAATTTTATATCTAATTTTTTATTATACAAAACATTTTTATCATTTATAGACACTGATGATGGTTTAAGCCGAGAATAGCCACCTTAGAGAAGCGAAACAACACACAACCTGTCGGCACCTTTGATGTTCGGCAGGTCATTAATTGGTGACCTTGAATCAAACGTCTTGATCAGCTGATATTGGGCGGCAGCACGTGGAGTTTGACGGTTTGACATTTGTCCACAATAACCCCGCGCATGTGTTATGAAAATCGGTCCCTGCTGTGTCGCTTCTCTGTGATGGCTATTCTCGGGTTTCAATAGAATAAACAGTTACAATCATGGCCGACTCTAGTGTAGAGTCTGCCATGTTATAATTTATAACGGTGTCACTTAAAAAATAACTTCATTGGAGCATTCACAAATATTCACAATATGGCAACCTGGCAACTCTCTCTTGGACAATGGATGACAATTGACAAATCTTGCGAATTGACAGGGGATTTTGTTCCATGTCATCATAAATGAAATAAATGTCATATAAGTTTGTCTTGTCCTTTGACTTTGTCTGTCCTGTGAGTGTGAGATCCAGATCTGATTTTATGCGCCTTGCTGGGCTCCTTGCCTGATTTTTTACTAAAAATTCATTAAATTCATAGTAAAATGTTGTCTAGGGCGACCCTTTTGTCAGGTAAAAAACAGTTATTATACATCTCGCTTCCAACTATGATTGAAGCTGTGCATAAGAATATATATTATCGATATCTCGTCGCCGATAATCGTTTATGTAATAGGTGATTTCCGAGGTTATTTCTAAAAGATTTATTTGCAGGTCAGAGCACTAGGGCTCTTGTAGCTTATTCTGCAAGAACGACGGGCACCTCTACTGCTAACACACAAGCTGCAAAATCTGATGATACTTCTAGGAGTCTTCGTCCTGTAAGTTGTTTTTTCCAAAAAATAAATAGCAACAAAGTAGGCATACTTATGCAGTTTGACGTGCAGCATAAAAAATATTTTATTATTAAAGATTTAAATTTTACATTATTTGAGAATGTTGCAGAGGAGTAAGTGGATAAGCAAAAATGCAGATATTAACTCCAATGCCATGTGTTGCTATGTAATCTTAAGCTATTGGTGAATTTAAAACAATGAAAATTACCCAAAACAAAGTCTAGGCTTATGCTATTAATGTGATCCCCTTTTTATCATTGATCTTCTCTGTCTTCTTCCTTATTTGGATTGTGGCAGATTAATTTAAATGGCTTTCCATTCTAACCAAATGTCACTTGGATTACTCCAGCACGCAGCAGGGAATATTCCACAGTATATACTGATTGATTAGTGTCAACAATCCAGAGTGTTTCCTGTTTGGGAGTGGTCTCATTCAACTTAGGATATCAATCCAAGCTAATCATCACTACTGTTGACCTCTATTTGGGTTTCTCCTAAATCAAAGTTTTACTCTTAAATATGAACAGATACCTGACTAATTTAGTAAGAGAGTACCTTTGAACTAAACAAACAGGAATTGACAAACTTGAGGAGGTCAAATAGCCAGATTATGAAAAAAAAATATTTTTTGCAGTTTGTTTTAAATGGCTAAAATAATCATACTTCTGAAGAGTTTAGCTACAAAATTTATATATATCTAAAATTATGAACAGATATATAGCTAATGTGTAAAAATATGCCCCTGTCCCTAGACCAGGGATTCCTTAAATGGAGCATGCGCCCCCCATTGGGGGGAGGGCGCAGATACCTTTATAAGGCTGTGAGGACGGCCCATGTAGCCTCTTTTTTGACATAAAGGAAACTCTCACAAAGCTTATAAAATTGGCCAATTTTTTTTTAATGAAATGTTTCCCTGAAGGATGGGGGTGCAGGTTTTTTGTGTTCAAAGGTGGCGCATCTCAAGTAAGTTAGGGAACCCCTGCCCTAAGTTATTTGAACTATTGTTATGAAATACTCCTTTATCAATTATTGTGCTTTTTATTTTTTTTATAGAATGTAAATAGATCTACTCTTTATGGTGAATAAATTTGCCATAATGTAACTTACTTAATTTAAGTAGAATAATTTCAGGACTAAATTAGTTTCTGCAGATATGAAGGAGTGTATATATTTTAAATTAACCAATTCTTCCTATATGTGATGGATTACAAATAAACTTATATAGGACATGTATATTTTTGGTCTACAATACATTAAAGGCTTGTGCGCTTTAGACCAGGCCACCCAGCAACGGATCACATAGGAATGGAACGGGAATTTATTTTTCCTTGATACATAAACGAAGCAGCGCGCACTACTTGGCAACGGAACGAAACGCCGCGGCCGTTAGCGGAAATCTCGGGCGAGAATACTTTTGCCGGTAGCACAGGTACGTTCGTTGCGTTCTGCCGTGAGATGAAGTAGTGCGCACTGCTTTGTGACGACGAAAATGGACGAGGAAAAATTAATAATGCTTCTTTATTAGCGGGTACATGGAATTGAGGCGTTTCTCGGAAAAACCTCATAAGTCAATTTTTGCCAAAATTTAGATAATGGCATCATCACATTCCTAACATCCATATACATGGATAGAAATAATTATTTCTCGAAAAAATGTTATAGGTTCCGTACTATTTACAGATGAAAATTGACTTGTTCTTCTAAAAACATAAGTCCATATTCTTTCACCTAAGCAAGCCATTTGTGCATATAAATTGTCATGCAAACTTGATAACAAAACAGTACAACACCTGACACTGCTGGTAACTTTGTCATCAACAAGGAGGTGGACAACAATGATAATACAGGGTGGGCCAATAGTGCGTGGACGGAGGATTGTGGGCTTACTGAAAAATATTCCAAAAATCTGTCACTTGATCATGGTAGGGACCCTTGAGGGCTATTACGTAAAAATATTTTCACTTAAATTCTGACGTTTATACAGGGTGATTCATATCAAACTTACATTTTTTTTAATGGAACCCCCTATATATTATTGCATATTTGGATTCCTTGGTCAATTCTAGTGTGACTCTGTGTATCACACATGGAACTTTAAACGAACCGTTTAGGCGCAAATCACCATTTTTGGTATAAGTAGGTCTCAGAAAAAAATTAACTATCGCAGCGATTATAAAACTTAGAGGGCCTTGACTTTGCAGTACGACTAAGCATGAAATGCGTCACCTTAAGTCAGACGGATAAATTTGAATTCTTTTTGTACTTGAAGAAATCAGAGGATAAATTAAGCAAACTTCAATCACAGATAACTTGATCTTTTCAAATGGGAATGCCTATTTTAGTTTAAAGAATCAAATATAGAATTTGATTACCTTTCTAACGATATAGCATTCTTGATATCAATCTTTTTTGGTTTTCATTTTATTTCAAATTTTCAGTCAAATCGGCGTTTTTCAATTTTCCTGCATGCAAGCAACCTAGCAGGCCATGAAAAATAAACAAAAGCTCGTTAATATGGAAGAAAGCAACTAACTTAGTAGAAAGATGCAAACTAACCTGAGCAACGAGGCAAGATTGTCAAAATTCCTTACAACATATTAGCTCTAACCAGAAACAATACAAGAACGCTCATTTTTCACAGCCTACTAGCTATTATCCAATTTCCAAAGTCAGTAAAAAAATATTTAATCAAAGGAAAACTACTAGTGATTGTTGCTGGCAGTAGAATATCTATGTCTTCTGAATAAATTTTCACATTTAATGCTGTCAAAAAGTAGCCATTTCCATAACTCAAAAGTAATGATACCTCTGACTGGAACCCTTCAAATTCTTCTTCTACTTATTAGAAAAATCGAGGAAAATGAAACTTGATTTGCAGTCTGTTTGAATTGTAAAACATAATTTAGTTTGTAGAAAATTACATGGAATAGACACAATTACAACATAGCGTAACTAAAAAATTCTAGCAATTATTTCAATAGATGTTCAGAATGCTCCAGTTGGAGATATCTTCACTTTCGACTTAACTAAACGGAAATGACTAATTTTTTTATCCCATTAAATGTGAAATTTCATTCTAAACATGTTAGACTGTAAGCAAAAATCGCTGGTAGTTTTCCTTTTGTTTCAAAATTTTTAATCGTTTTGGAAAGTTGTCAAGCTCTAGTAGATCTCAATAGCTAGTAGGCTGTGAAAAACAAACACTTCTGTCATACCCCAGCTACTCATTGACATTAGATATCTTGCCGCTGCTGTATCCGGTTTGAGTTAATATGTTGTAAGGAATTTTCATAATCTTGCCTCGTTGCTCTAGTTATTTTGCATCTTTCTACTAAGTTAGTTGGTTTCTTTCAGATTAACGAGCTTTTGTTTATTTTTCATGGCCTGCTAGGTTGCTTGCACGCAGGAAAATTGAAAAACACCGATTTGACAAAGAATTTGAAATTAAATGAAAACCAAGGAAGATTGATATCAAGAACGCTATATCGTTAGAAAGGTAATCAAATTTTACATTTGATTCTTTAAATCAAAATAGGCATTCCCATTTGAAAAAATCAAGTTATCTGTGATTGAAGTTTCCTTAATTAATCTATCGATTTCTCCAAGTACAAAAAGAATTCAAATTTAGCCGTCTGATCTAAGGTGACGGATTCCATGCTTAGTCGTACCGCAAAGTCACGGCCTTCTAAGTTTTATAATCGCTGCGATATTCAATTTTTTTCTTATACCTACTTATACCAAAAATGGTGATTTGCGCCTAAACGGTTCGTTTAAAGTTCCATGTGTGATACATAAAGTCACACTAGAATTGACCAAGGAATTCAAATATGCAATAATATATAGGGGGTGCCATTCAAAAAAATGTAAGTTTGATATGAATCACCCTGTATAAACGTCAAAATTCAAGTCAAAATATTTTTACGTTATAGCCCTCCAGGGTGCCTACCATGGTCAAGTGACAGATTTTTGAAATATTTTTCAGTAAGCCCACAATTCTCCGTCCACGCACTATTGGCCCACCCTGTATAGTAGAGTGGTAGTTGCGAAGACTGAGTGGTAGATATCGGATTTTTGGGTTGGCCAGAGTTGATTGTTCCAGTTAGTCGGTTTTTGTGTTAGGTATAGCTGTTCACTATCACTCTTACTTTGTTTTTTGTATCGGAATTTATTTTAATTTCATGCTGTTTGTATTAAGAACACTAATTTGTTAAGCTTTTCTCTCAAGAAGCTCATATGTCCATGTATTTTTTGTGTTTTTTTATGTGTTTCACAATAAAATAATTACTGCTTGTGGGCGATTTGTCTCATATACTTTTACTTCTACCAGATATGGCAATAAATCAATCTGATCAAAGTTTCACATGCTGGAAATTTTTTTTCATTTTCCAAAATATGTTAGTTTTGGACTAATGACGTTATTCCGATAAACGCCTCAATTGCATGATCTTTCTCATAAATATTATTCAAATCAGGAAATAAAGTGGAAATTCACTTTAAATTTTCCTCTTTTTACAGATTTCGTGAACCCATTTTCGTTTTCTTTTTTGTTTAATTGCTGTATTTTGTTTTTCCGCTTCCTCACACAGTAAACTAATAATTATAGTCTTTGGATCCATCGTATCCGAGTGCCAAGCGGCCGGTGACTGCCAAAAATTATTACCGGCTAGTGCGCTTTACCTAAAAAAGTTGGCGGCCGCCGTCGCGCGTTCCTCTACGGGCTGTTGCCGACTAATGCGCGCAAGCCTTTATAAAGGCTCGCACGCATTAGTTGCTTTCCTGGTACATAAACGAGGCAGCGTGCACTACTCGGCAACGGAACGAAACGCCGCGGCCGGCCGTCAGCGGAAATCTCGGGCGAGAATACTTTTGTCGGTAGGACAGGTAGGCTCGTTGCGTTCCGCCGTGAGATGAAGTAGTGCGCGCTGCTTTGTGACGACGAAAATGGACGAGGAAAAATTAATAATGCTTGTTAGCGGGTACATGGCATTGCATGATCTTTCTCATAAACATTATTCAAATCAGGAAATATAGTGGCAAACTAACTTTCGATTTTCCTCTTTTTACAGATTTCGTGTACCCATTTTCGTTTTATTTTTTTTGTTTAACTACTGTATTGGTCTAATGTTAACCAAAATTTGTACCGACCTTTTTTGAACTTTAAACTGTTAACTCTCAATGAGCTGAAAGACATCATATATTCGTTAGACAACAAATTTACCATAAGTTAAATCTTGAAGAGCAGAACATTAAAAGAAGCATTCCAAACAATAATTGGACATGTGTTTTTAAATCTAGTTAATACCTGCCTTCAGTATCGCTCCGACCGTCTAGGTGTGTAGTCGAATCGTAGCGTTTACATCTTCTTTACGTGTGTTAGGTGAAACGTATTTTACTGAAGGTTTTGTGCATTTATAAACATGCCTCCACCTCCTACAGGGGTGGGAGGCCCTAATCCAATTGACAGAGGTGACAATAACAATATCGCGGTGTATGATTTAACATATAGTGACGAATTGGACACGAGTGTGAATCAAAACATCTCTGATGTTCCCGGTAATCCAGCTACCACTGGCGCTACAGACGTAAATAATCAACCACGAGTGCCACGACTCTTCCAAACAGAAAAAGCTAAGTATTATTCTAGTAATAATATTTATGTGTACATCGAAAAAACAAATGAAGAAAAAATTGGCAGGGTACATCCACTCTACGTTGGCCATATTTTACATAAAAACCTTAATCTCAGCAGCAAAATTACAACTATTTCTCGCGTTGGCTTGAATCGTATTAAGGTGGGTCTGAAAAGTCTACAGGATGCTAATGATTTGGTTTGCAATGATGCTCTTAAATCCGAAAAATTAAGAGCATACATCCCGAATAATCTTCTAATCAGAAAGGGTTTAATCAAGGGCGTTGATACCTTTTTCAGTGAAGAATACCTTAAAGAAAACGTTGTATCCAATTTAAACATATTAGAGGTTAAGAGACTAAAAAGGAAAGTTAATAATAATGGTATACAAGAATTTGTTCCGAGACAAATGGCGGTTGTCACTTTCGAGGGCAATGTACTACCCAATGAAATAACTATAAACAGTGTTTTGTTCCAAGTCGAGCCCTTCGTCCAGCGTGTTATACAATGCTATAAATGTTTACGATTTGGACATGTATCCGCCCAATGTCGCAGCACTTATGCCAGATGCGTCGTATGCTGCCAGGTTAAGGAGGACCCACATACCTGTGATGACGACAACACGTATTGTCTTTATTGCAAAAATTCAAACCATAGAGCGACCTCCAAAGACTGTCCATTCTTTCAAAATCAGCAGAAAATTAAAAAAACAATGGCATTTTCTAATACATCATTCAACGAAGCCAAAGAATTGATTGAAAATTCATACTCAAGTCATGTTGCTACCTCAAACAGATTTCAATCTCTGGAAAATATAGATGAAACCAATTTTCCCCACTTACCTAGTCCCCGATCTGGCTTCCAGAATAGGAACAATTTTAACCAAAATCAATTTAAACAAACATATGTACACACTAGTTCTAGTAAAAAACGTAAAGTGCAGTCTCCTACACATATTCCTCAAGAGACCTTCTCATTTACTGCCGGTCCTTCACAACCGGTAACGTCTAGCAAAATATACCAATCAAATCTGTCTGATAAAAATGACATTGTAGAATTATTTTCCAAAATTTTTGTTCATTTTATAAATAACTCTGCGAATTTTGATGATATTAAAAAACTGGACAGTGAAACATTGAAGAATCAAGTATCATCTATGATAGATAAATTCCCTAACCTTACCTAGTATCTTCGATCGTTCAAATAATATGCTTAGGGTGATGCAGTGGAACGCGCGTTCCGCTGTATCAAATAAGAATAGTTTAACTGATTTTCTCGTTAAAAATGATATCGACGTGGCCCTAATAAGCGAAACTTGGTACAAACCTACCCAAGCTGTAACTTTTCGTGGGTACAACATCGTGAGGAGAGACAGAGCTGACGGGAAAGCAGGTGTAGCTATTCTAGTTAAAAAAAGCATTCAGTTTAGCGAAATTCCCTTACAGGCCAATTTTAATCAAGATATTCTTGTTTGTGGCGTAATCATCATGGGTTATGGATCTGATCTATCCGTTCTGTCAGTTTACAGGCCCCCTAGTATCAACTCTACTGTTGATGACTGGGAGGCCATTCTTGCTTATGCTGGCAGTTCACGTCTCATCGGAGGTGACTTTAATGCACACTCTCAACTTTGGGGGTCCTCAAATAATAATTCAACAGGAAATCAATTGTTAAATGTCTGTGAGTCGGCGGAATTAGTTTTCATGAATGATGGTTCCCCTACTCGTCTTGCTGCTCCAAACCAACAACAATCCGCTCCTGACATCACTTTATGCTCACCGGATATTGCGCAGATAAGTCATTGGCAAACTACGGTTGACACACTGGGCTCTGATCATTTTCCAATTATCATTTCTGTACACTTATCCATCCCGAAGGATGACATGATCTATCCCAACTCTAAATGGAATATCAAAAAAGCCAACTGGAGAATGTATCATGATATTTTACAGACCACTTTCAACTCAACTCCTGAGCTAAGTTCTACGGCCAGCAAATATGACTATTTCATAAAGATGGTGAATAAAGCTAGTGAGATCTCTATTCCGATTCTGAAGCCTTTTAAAATGAAAAGACGACCTCCATCTCCTTGGTGGGATCAAGAATGTGCAGATGCTGTTGAACAGAGGACGAATGCATTAATTGTATACAAACAAAACTGCTCCATTGAAAATTTCTTAAACTGTAAAAAAGTCTTTGCCGAAACCAAGAGACTGTTCAAACAAAAATCCAAAACCAGCTGGAAATTATGGGTTTCAAGACTAAATAAAAATACACCAATCAAAGAGCTATGGAGACAAGCCAGAGTAGCCAAAAGGATCCCCAAGCCACAAAGCAATGCATCCAGTTACGAATGGTTAGAAGAGTTTCACAACAAATGCGCTCCAACATCTGTCACGCAGCATTTTGAACCTTCTCCTCCTTTGGAACAAGATAACTTCTTCAGCAGGCCATTTGTCTTGACAGAACTCAATTGGGCAGTTAAAAACACAAGAAATACAGCACCTGGTTTTGACGACATTAGATACCCTATGTTAGTCAACCTCCCAGTAAATGCCAAATTGTCCCTCTTGGACATCTTCAACGCAGTATGGTTGAATGGAGAAACCATAAGTCAGTGGAAAAATTTCGTCGTCGTTCCAATTCTGAAACCAAATAAGGACCCCAACAATGCAGATTCATATAGACCGATCTCACTTCTATCATGCGTGATGAAAACATTCGAAAGAATGATAAAAAATCGCTTGGAGTTTTGGTTCAGAACTCATCCTCTCCCCACAAATCAGTATGCGTACAAAAAGGGTGCTGGAACGACAGACGCAATTTTGAACATCGTCACGGACATTCAGAGATGTTTCTCCCGCAACAACTACTTGGGCGGCATGTTCCTGGACATCACAGGTGCTTATGACTCTATTGACTTGAATTCACTCTGCTTGAAACTTGTGAAATTTGGTATTCCTCCTCATTTTAGTTCTGTACTAACCAACCTCTATTATTCGAGGAACATTTTTGTCCGAAATAAATGGGGCGGCAGAATTGGCCCTCGCCAGGTATCAGTAGGAATCCCGCAGGGTTCAGTCTTGAGTCCAATTCTGTTCAATATTTTCTCCGCAGATCTACACAGTCTCCAAACCTCATGTGAGTTAATACAATACGCAGATGACTTTTGCATTTACTCAGAAAATCGTCGCTTGGACCAATGTTTGTCTAGCCTTGACTCTTCTATGGTAATCTATAACGAATGGTTTTCACAGAACAACTTCTCTATATCGTTAGCGAAATCGTCAGTGTGTGTCTTTTCCCGTCACAACGTGTCTGCTCAGACAAGTGTTCTGCTGGGTGGACTACAATTTAAAGTTGAATCTTGTGTTAAATACCTTGGTATAGTCCTCGACAAGAAGCTAACATGGAAACCTTTCATCGAACAGATAGCTCACAGATGTGAAAGCGGTTTTAACTTTTTTCAAATGGTTTGTAAAGTTTGGTGGGGCACAGATCAAAAGATCGCAATCCTTTTTTATCGTTCATACATAAGATCTATTCTGGATTATGGAAGCATTTTTTATGGTTCAGCAAGCACAAGTCTTCTTCAGAAACTTGATATTGTTCAAAATAAATTCCTCAGAAAGTGCCTTGGTGTAATGAAATCTTCTCCAGTTGAACCGCTACGAGCGGAATCTCAGGAACCTCCTCTTTACCTACGAAGGGAGATGTTAGCGAGTAGATTCCTACTCAAACTACAACGTGAAGGTGCAGCCACTTTGAATAAGGTTTATCAGCTGAACTATTTCGACCTAGTCTGCAAATATTGGGTAAAGAAAAACTCCCCACCCCTATGCAGAGCCATCCAATGTACTGATAACAGGGTGCAAAATACTTCATCAAATTGCCAACCACACCAGCCAGTCGAATATTTTGACCTTCTTTTTGATATAAATGTTGTGATTCCATCCTACAGCCAACAACCGCAACTTCTACAAAATGAACTCCGAGAAGTCCAAGGCGCTTTACCAAGCAACACTTCCATTTACACCGATGCTTCAAAATCAACTAAAGGTTCAGGTTGTGCTTTTTATATACCTACCTTAGATGTATCACGAATGTTCAAACTACCAGCAGAAAGTACAATATTCACTGCCGAAGCAGTCGCTATTTATCAAGCACTGACATACGTGGACGAACACAACATAAGCAACTCTTCTATACTCTCAGACTCCCAATCTGTTCTTAACAGCCTTAAAAACTGCACCCCCTCTGAAATCTGCAATATACATATTTCAAATATAAGAGATAAACTTTCACACCTGAGAAGAAGAGGATACACAATCACATTAATATGGGTGAAGGCTCACTGCGGTATCGGCCCCAACGAAAAAGTTGATGAGTTAGCGAAGAATAGTATCATGATCGGCTCTGAATTGAATATACCTCTAAGCATTGAAGACAAGTATGTTATTTTGAAGCGCTCTCTATATAAGAAATGGCATGCAGAGTGGAGTAGATATTGCTTCACTAATCCTACGAGATACACTGGTATTCATCCGACTCTACCAAATACGTATTGGCACCAAAATTTTAAAATCCCAAGGAAATATATATCTTGTATTACTCTAATTTATTATTCATAATCAGTTAAACTACGATTTCAAAACCATTACATAATATGATGCTGGCTAATGGGACTAGATCCTAGTGCCAAAAAAAAAAAAAAAAAAAAATAATACCTGCCTTGACAATTCTAGTATAACTGATGTACTAAAAGTAAGTACAGTTGTGCCAATACCAAAAGTTATAAACACAATTAATTCATCTGAGTTTCGTGCTATTAATACTTTACCACCAATTGAAAAAGTCATTGAGAAAGCAGTCTGTAAACAATAAGTTATTGACCACATCGAAGGCAATGATATATTATTTAGCTATCAATCTGGCTTCAGAAGGATGCATTCTTGTGAGACTGCCGTTCAGATTTGTTTAGATAAATTCAAAACAGATCTTGATGATGGCAAGTATGTTGTTGTTGTTTTTCTTGATCTGAAACGCGCTTTTGAAACCATAAATAGGAATATATTGTTAGCTAAGCTTAAAGTATGTATATGGTTTTGAGGGTAAGATTTACAAATGGTTTGAAAATTATCTGAATGGAAGACAACAAAGGGTAAAAATAGGTGACGTCGTATCAGATACATGCTATATCAATGTTGGTGTACCTCAAGGGAGTGTGTTACGACCTATTCTTTTTATTTTGTACTTTAATGACATACATTTATTTGTAGATTGTGATTTTATAAATGTATTTGCAGATGATACTGTACTTGCATGTTCAGATGTTAACCTAGACACTGCTATTGAAAAAATGAATTATGCCTTAAGTGGTGCTGACAATTACTTGAAATTAGACAAGCTCAAACTAAATGTCCTTAAGACTAAAGCCATGATCATTACCTCAAAACTTAAATACAAACAGATAGGTTTTTCGAATTTAAAAATTACTATTGATAATCAAAACATTGAAATCGTTACTTCCGTAAAGTACTTAGGTATACAACTTGATAACTTCTTATTATTTGATAAACATTTTGATTATGTACACAAGAAAATCTCTAAAAAGCTATACTTTTTCACAAGAATTTCTAATTTTCTGTCTGCCGAGATGAGGTTAAAAGTATATCATTCCATTATACAATCCCACTTTGACAATTGTTCTTCTGTACTATACCTTTTTAACTCAAATCAGCTGTCACAGTTACAAAAGGTGCAAAATTGTGGGATGAGAATTACTCAAGGACGAATCGATATACACCTATTCAATTGATGCTGTCAAACCTTAATTGGTTATCTGTATCACAAAGACTATATTATCTCACCATGGTATTTGTCAGGGGCGCCGGGTTTTGAAAATTCTTGTGGGTGCTCCGCCTTTTTAATGACAGAGCTACCTATATTTTTAGTTATTTATATCAGTATTAGCCTTACCCTGCCTTACCTATTGCTATTTCTCTGTTTACATGCACTACCATATAATTATTTAGCCTCTGCTGAGCCCTTAAATAACTCTTTATCTCTCGTAATGCTAAAAAAGACCTTTCGGCGGTACATGTCAATATTGGAATAGTTAAAATGATTTTTAATAATTTGATGACTGCGGGTATATCATATCTTTGGTAGATGCGTAATGAGTATTTACAAATGAAACAACATCCTCCACACTATTAAATTTGTAATTTTTTGTTTGCGTAATATCTAAAAGCATGTTTCGATGAAGAGTCAAAAGATCCATATATCAAAGTCATCTCCATAAAAGTTTTTCACATAATTGCCGCTTGTATCATTATTTTTCTGAGTAAGAAATAGTTCCATGTTGCTCAAGTGTATCATGGTATCTTTAGTAAAGCGTGTTTAATACTACCTGCGGCTTTATCTAACACTTCAAAATACATTTTTTTGATAAAAGTCAGCTGCATTAGAAACTTCGTGTGGTTCGCTTGAAAGTCATCTATCCTTTTAGGTATTATCCGTATTTTTGAGTTTTAGGTTCATCCTATTCCAAAATACGAGCTAAATCTACAGCAGACTTCCAGAGGTTTTCAAAATTTTCGTCAGTTCTTTGGGACGATATAACTTCCTTGACTGTATTAATATTATCAACGGCTTTTTGCAGATGCAAAGATGTCTTCTGTAATGTAGCATTCAAAGCTTCAGTACGACCAGGAATTTCTATCAGTAATTTTATGTTAATTAGAGATTCGAAAGACTGAAGCTGAGAATGAAAATTATTTTAGATACATAGTCGTGGGTGCTCGGCACCCACTATTTATGTCTAGTGGGTGCTGGAGCACCCGAGCACCCACGGAGTCGGCGCCACTGGTATTTGTTTTTAAAATAGTGTCAGGTATGTCACCAACGTATTTGCAATGCTTCAGCTATAATAGTGATATACATGCACATCAGACTAGAAAACAAACTATTTATATTTCTAAAACTAACAAGAAAAGTAACATGAATTCTTTATTTTTTAAAGGATTCAATGATTACAATAATCTTCCAAATACAATAAAACAAAGTTCGTCGCTTAGAATATTTAAACAACAATTACTAAAGTACATAAGAGCCATCTGATAATCTTTAGACGCACAGTTAACTTCTCTCTATTATTGAGGTTTCTAATATTGGCATTATATATTGACGTAGTATATATAGTATCAGCATTAATTTAATTATTTTTCAGTGTTAATGTTATTATTTTGTAATAACCAATTTGTATTTTTTTTAGGTATCACTACTTTATTTTGTATTAGGGTAATCCTATTTTGAAATAAAGCTTCTTCTTCTTCTGTTTTGTTTTTTCTCTTCCTCACGTAGTAAACTAATAATTATAGTCTTTGGATCCATCGTATCTGAGTGACAAGCGGCCAGTGACTGGCATTATTACCGGCTAGTGCGCTTTACCTAAAAAATTGCCGGCCGCCGTCGCGCGTTCCTCTCCGGGTTTTTGCCGACTAATGCGCGCAAGCCTTAATACTAGTATTCTATATAAAATTAATCACCAAACTTCATAAAGATTTTTTATAAGATATGAATATACAGTGTGAGTCAAGCTCAACACCTCGAACTTTTGTGACCAAACCATACCACTATTGAAAAAACTAACTATGCAGGTATATGGAGGTCGAGTTGGAGTACATTTTAAAAATAATGACTTTTATACAGGGTGTCCAATAAAAGCGTGACATATCAAAGTTATGGTTTTTTAAATGGAACACCCTGTATATTATTACATATTTAGATTCCTGGGTCAATTTGAGTGTGACTTTATGTATCACAGATGGGACTTAAATTAAACCGTTTAGGTGCAAATCACAATTTTTGGTATAAGTAAATGCCAGAAAAAATTGAATATCGCAGCTATTATAAAACCTAGACTTTGCCGTGCCACTAAGCATGAAATGCGCCAGCATAATGTTAGACGGTCGAGTTTGAATTACATTTAGTACCATCATCAATCAGAGATAACTTGATTTTTTTCAAATGGGAATGCCTAATTTTTTTATGCAATGAAATGTAAAATTTGACAGCTTTTCTAATGATATGCGGTTGTAAATATCAATCTCTCATTTTTTCTACCTAAGCAACTTAGCAGGCCATGAAATATAAACAAAAAACTGTTCAGATGAAACAAGACAACTAACTTAGCAAAAGATCCAGAAGAACTAGAGTAAAAGGACAAGATTATAAAAATTCCCTACAACAAATCAACTCTAACCAGAAACAATGGCAGATATCTATCTGCAAGGACGAACTAGATTAAAGAGACAAAATTATAAAAATGACTTACAACAAATCAACTCTAACCAGAAATAACAGGGGTAACACATCTAATGTCAAAAAGCAACTGGACTACAACAGAAATGGATATTTTCCACAGGATACCAGCTACTACAATATCCTAAAGCTTGACAATTCAAAAAACCATTATGAATTTTGAAATGAAAGGAAATCTACCACCGAATGTTGCTGGCAGTTTAATAGCTTCAAATAAAATTTCACATTTAATGATTCAAAAAAGAAGTAATCGATACCTCTGACTGGAGTTCTGAAAATTCTTCACTACCCATAAGCAGGATCTCCGAAAATGGAGGATGAATTAAAAATCTGCTCAAATTATTAAACACAATTTACCTGGCAACCAAATTAAAATATGATTTGTCAGTATTCCTTTTTTTTTTTGAGATCTTGCTAATTCATACTGAAAATATTAAAGGACTACAGTCAGACAGTCAGAGGTATTGTTACTTTTGACTTCGATGGAAATGACTACTGTTTTATACCATTAAATGTGAAATTGCGTTCTGAAGATCTTAGACTTTAGGCAACAATTGCTGAAATTTATCTTTCATTTCAAAGTGTTTAGTGATTTTGGAAATTTTTAATCTCTAGCATATTGCGGTAGCTAGTAGGAGTTTTCTGTCGTACTCCAGCTTCTCTTTGACCTTAGACATGTTACCGCCATTGTTTCTGGTTAGAGTGAATAATCACCTTTTTAAATATCGTAAACACGGAATTCAAAAAATAACACAAAGAAATGAAAAATTCTACAAAAAAGAAGAATAACTAATCGAATATACGATTAAGACAAGCAATATATCGGAACTTGGCAGTAGTAGCGAATTATAATTTTGGGGGTGTAAATTAGAGCAAATATAGTATCTTTTCTTATTATTGTGTCACCCAATGAGGTATTTGTTTTTTATCACGTGACGTCCGACTCAAAATTTTTAATGGGACACCTTGTATATTTGTGACTTTTTGTTTCCTCCCGATAAAACAATTTCAACAAACCACACTTGGGGTCTAAAGTGATTAATTCAAGAGCTACAGGTACTTAAAGGATGGTACCACTACCATTGATTATAACGTACCCCTAAAGTTAAATTATTTTGGTAGTGTTTCATAATGGTATTGGTACAGTCCTTTAAGTACCTGGAACTCTTGAATTAATCACTTTAGACCCCAGGTGTGCTAGCTTTGTTGGAATTGTTTTATCGGGAGGAACACAAAAAGTCACAAATGTACAGGGTGTCCCGTTAAAAATTTTGAATCGGACGTCACGTGACCAGAAACAAATACCTCATTGGGTGACACAGGAATAAGAAAATATACTATATATGCTCTAATTTACACCACTAAAATTATAATTCGCTACTACTGCCCGGTTCCTATATATTGCTTGTCTTAATCGTCGTGGGACGCCCTGTATATATCATATTAGTTGTACTACGTAGCAAAATGAGAAACTATTTATTACATACCTACAATATAGAATGAGAAGTTATACCTACATATAGTATAATATAATTATATTCTGTTACCAGGTAAGGCAAGAACCTGGCAAAGTGCGCATGGGATTCATTCCAGAGGAATGGTTCCAATTCTTCTACAAGAAGACAGGTGTTACTGGACCTTACACCTTTGCTTTTACACTTGGTACATATCTCATCAGCAAAGAAATATATGTTATGGAACATGAATACTATTCAGGATTGTCATTGCTACTCATGTGGATTGTTGGTGTGAAGAAACTAGGACCAAAAGTAGCAGAGGCACTGGACAAGGAAGTTGAGGTAATATTTACATACTCCTTTGCTAGGGATTTGTTCATAGAAAATGTGGTTCATTCATTTATTTGCATGAAAATTACAAATACTGCCACCCCAGAAGTCTGAGCCTTGTGGTGGGGTAAAATATTTATAGTTTCATCTTCTAAACACGGCGATGATTCTAAACAGTACTAACATGCCACTTTTCCATATCAGCTTGTTGCTTGTTGTTTTTCTATATACATATATGCTCTATTGAACATTCTGCACTGTTTCACTAGAGTCAAAGATGGGCACCTTTAAAATATATACCAGTGATGCTTTTATAAGTACTAGTGTTTTTAGAAATAAAAAATTTTGATAATACTGCAGATTGACGATGAAATATTTAAATCCATTTGAGTTGAAAGTGAACAAATTAGACGTGAAGCAACAGCTAACGGAGGGGTATTGGATATTCTTTTCATTTCGATGGAACTGCCCTGGCTATACTAGATGCCGTCCAGAGAAGGACAATTCGACTAATTGGCGACTCGACCTTAACGAGCTACCTCCAGTCACTTTCTCACCGGTGTGCTGTTGGTGACCGCTCACTCTTCCACCGATATTCAAGCGGAGTCTGCTCCTCTGAGCTATCCTCTATAGTTCCGCAGCTCCTATCGGATGCACCCGCACTGTATCTCATCTTAGGGTGGTCGTTCTTCATACATTAAGAACCGAGCCGTACGACCGCTCATTTATTCCTAGAGTGTCCAAGGCTTAGAATGGACCGTCTACTGCCTACGCGGTCTGCTCAGTTATAAAAAAACTGTTTTCTACAACTTTGAATGGCTATAGTTTGACGTTTAGGGCCGGTTGTACAATGCAAGCTTCAGGATCGGTTTAAGGTAAGCCGCCGTTAAACCACGGAAGTTGCAAAACGTCCGTTGTACAAAGCCAGCTTAGCACCCTGTTCCAAGCTTAACACGAGCTAACGTAAACCGATTAATCATGTAGCTCAACCGGATCTTAACTGTGGTTTAAATTCAAATGATACGATGTATCAAGCAGTAACTTTCACTTTCAAACTGCTTGTCACTTTATTAGGTTACATTTTGGAAAGATTTGTATCTAATTTAACAAAGGAAGCAAATAAAAGAACAGATACAGAAATGACCGTTGCCCGAATTTGACACAGACCGTCACAAGTGACAAACCAGGATGGGTTATTTTTTAGAGTACAGTGACAGTACGCATTGCTTCATTAGTGCCAACCGTAGTGAATTTCTCAGGTTTAACTAAACTGGCGATTGTACAACGGATGTCAACTATAAGCCTAAGCTTAGCTAAGCTTAGGTTTAATAAAGTTTGAGTTAAACCGGCATTTGCACAACCGGCCCTAAGGCGCATAATAAAAATCGTATATTCTTTAACGGAATTATTATTTGTAGGTATGTAAAGTAAAGTATAAATTATCAATGTATAGATATGGCTAAAATAAAAAAAACTTTAAGTAACGAACTATAAGCGACAAACACTAATATTGACATACGGACTACAAACAACAGATTGTAAAGTAGCAACTTCAGCGGCTGCGCAAACACGATTAAATCTATTCCGTCTACATCATATTCATCATCTGAATTTAAAATATTGATTACTATTAACTTTGATTTAGCAGACTTTTTGTTTTCTAAAAAACGGTGCATTTCTAGCCGAAACATTTGTATAATAATCACAAAAATTAATAATTGAATAATAGAACATTTTGTTGCAATATTATAAAACTTTTTATTTTCTCAACTACATAATATTATTTACTTGAAATCCGTAAATGTTTCGAGATATAGGTAGACTTAAAATTGTAATAAAAGTGGTTGATATCATACTTGAAAGCATCAGACATTGATCATAGCATCCTATATACTTATTTTAAATGAAATTTAAGTTTTATGGTGTATGGTCGTCATTATAATCAGAAAATTAACACTAGCGTTTGATAAGGAAACAATTATTTTGTGACGAACATTGAGTGAAATCTATTCAACAATTTTTAGGAATATGAAAAAGGCTGGAATGAAAGCAGAGTACAAGAGAAGCAGATATTAAATGAGCAGATATCCGATGAGCAAAAAGCCCAATGGAGCATAGAAGGACAGACTATGCTTGTAGATGCTAAGAGGGAGAATGTTGCACTTCAGTTGGAAGCAAACTACCGTGAAAGGCTTGTTTCTGCTTACAGGTATTACATAATATAAGACAATCTTACTTTGCCATTTATTGCCGTTTGCGTTCCATTGATAAAAGCATTGAGGTTTTAAAATATTTGTGATAAGCACGGGACATTTCAATTCAGATCCGATAGCACGGTTATGCAGGTAGAAGAAATCACTTCAAAGTAGCAAGATCAGCTGAAATGAACAAAGCTGTATTGTAAATTTATGTCGATAATAGATCATGCGATGAAATAACTTCTGTCATACATATATTCTTTAAGGCCTTATCCAAAAAACATGGGATTATTGAAAATTTGAATTTTGAAGCAGTTTTATTTAGGAATCTGGCAGAATTATATTTTACAATTTTTTTTCAAAGTACACTAATTGTCATAGAATCAAATATAACTTGTTTTTGCGACATCGTTTAGATTCAGTTTGCAGCTTGAATTTTTGTTTTCAGGGAAGTGAAGAAACGTCTTGACTATCAGGTTGAGAAGCAGAATATTGAGCGTAGGATCCAACAGAAGAATCTGGTTGATTGGGTAGTAGCTAGGGTTAGGGCTTCAATCACCCCAGACCAAGAAAAGCAGAACATAAACAAGTGCATTGCTGATTTGGCGGTTCTGGCCCAAAAAGCGTAAATAATAATGTACAGTTGAATTACTAAATTAATATAATACTTGTATACAATATATTTGTGTATTCTTTTTTATAGCCACAGAGCCGCGAATGGTAAGTCTAAAATACCAGAGTATTGTGGCTGTCATGAAGATGTAAGGTAAAGCCTGTTGATGATTCTGACTTTGAACAGGTATGTCGAAGTCCTTTATCTTGACGTTGGATTTTTCAAAATCGGTCGATTCGTTTTCAAGAAAATTAGGACGATCTTTATATATCTTGATTTGTGGACCAAATATCAGGAGTTGCTCGGAAAACTTGCTCTGGCGAGACTAAACTGCAAGTCTACTGGTTATGATCATTGGATCCTTAGGTGGAATGAGAAGTACGCTGCTCTCTGCACTGAGGATCGAAACCCTATACTTGATGAGGCAGAAATCGTCCAAGACGGCGCTTCTCCTCACTTATGTTCTTCCGGTTCAGCAATGACTAGACGACGCGTTTCCAGATAAATGTATATGACGAAAAGGGCCTATAGAATGGCTTGCTAGATCTCCTCATTTGACGCCAGTAGACTTTTTTCTATGGGATCATTCAAAATGTATTATTTTTACTCCCCAACCTGAACGTCTGGATGACCTTCGTCAACGAATCATCGAAAGCTGCCGTGATATCTCGCACCATATTTTTGCATCTGTCCGTCATCGCCCATATTACTGTTTGGTCAATAAAGGGAAACATTTTGAACTCTTATTGCAATAAAAAGTAATATTTCCGTGTGTTTGTTTTTTTGTCTGAATAAATTAGGATGCAGAAAGATTTTCCTCGAAAAAGAATCGACCAATTCAAAAAGATCAAACGTCCAAATAAAGGACTTTGACATACCTTTGAAACAAGCTATTACCTGATACCCTTGTCATTTAGAAAGCTTAACATAACCCTGGGTGCAGACGGTATAAGGGGTGAAATAGTTTTTTGGTTAAAAAGTTATCCCCCCCTTGACAAATCTCTTCACGTGACTCGGCGTCTTTTCATCTAAGCAGTGGTTTTCGATAACTGAGAGGTGGGAAATTTTCAAATGTATGTTGGCACCAATATGTGGGGTTGGATTTAGGCGAGCCCAAAAAGCTTTAAATATACTAGCAAGACTGACAAAATGTTTCGCAACGCTTTGCAACGTGTATTTTTTTGTTTCCTTATGAATAACTCTGGACTGTCAATGGAAATTATTTTTGCATATTTCAATATCACTATAGAATCCAGTAGACCTAAAAGCCACTTCACACGGCCAAGAAATCTATCCAATTTGCGACCTTGACGAAACTCTTGAAGAAATTAACAATCGTATGCAATTCCATTCAATAGAGTTCCACTAACATACTATGGAGGGAACTCGGGAGGGAATTTATAATGATGCCAACTGTTATTGTTCAGTGTTAATGTGATTTGATTATTCTGATCCCTATTATATGACGCAAAATCTGCAAAACCTCTCTTTACGAAGTTGGTATTGTCGGCAGACCCAAATATCCCTAGAATTCCCTAGAAGCTCCAATAAATAAATAAATATCGAGTTTCCCAAAATGTTTCAATAAATTAGAACATGTTCTAATTTGGCAATTACTTCAACGTCACAAATATGATTGATTTCTTGACCGTGTTGTAATTATTAGCTCTCTTTCTAGTAATAGCGCTTATGTATACCTTCTACGAGCTTGAGTCTGCTCCAAGTTTCTAGGAATGTGGGCAGTACTATGCCATTGAAGCTACCGTTTTCACATCAAAGTTTTATTCATATAAAAATAACATACAATATATAAATAATGGAAATATTCCAATCCACTAAACATATGACTACGTTAATACAAAATCTGTGTTACAGGAGTATGAAATGAAGATACATATATAAATATAACACAAATCTATATAACTCAATAATACTAGTTTAGCAAGAGTTTGATATAATGGCCACGAATGAAGAAAGATATGCTGGATCAAAAAAATATCAGGCATACTAACATGTGGATTTTTAATAACTTTTCAGTCAGATAGTACCTATTAAATCGGATAGCAAATCTATAAAATACCTAATCAGTTTTTTATTATTGATAATTGATTGATGAAATTTTCGAATACCTTTTTTCGATTACTTTTTATTTTGCTACAAATCTTTTCTCAAATAGTATACGGTGACCAATGTGTGAGTTACTTATCTATCACATTTATTTTTTACCATCCCAATGTTGAATTCAAAACATACTTTTTTGACAAAAACTAATAATGTTAATTTTATTTTTTTTAAATTTAATAAAAATAATCTGACACATAACATCATAAATATAAGAACGTGTTGGAAGATGACTCTTTTAAATATTGTGGGCCGACTCTGCCATTTTAAATAAAAATTTCCCAATAATTGAAATATGCATTATCCTTTACATAAGTAAATTTAATGCACCTAGTAAAAAGCGTTATTTTTTGTCATATCCTGTTACACAAATATAATATTTTCAAAGTTGCAGTAGGTTTGACCATTTTATTTTTTCTTGAATTCTCTGCAGTCAGTATTAGAAAACTGTTTACTTGGCTATGTAATTTGCATCTTATGATGTTTCGGTTTCGGTTCGTTCGGTACATCAAACTCTTTATCATAAAACATGGAAACATTCCAAACAACTAAACATATGACTATATTAATACAAAATTAACCTTACATGAGATAATATACATATTACATAAATAGAACACATACATTTACTTCAACACAAAATTAAGTAAGAATTTGAAATTACAGTCACGAATAAAAAATATATAAAGGTCTGTATTCATCAGATTCTACAAAAAATATTTGGATATTGACATGTGGTTTTTATAATAACTTATATTAGTTTACGCTTTAAATGAATAGCAAATATACAAACATTCATAAAATATGGAAACATTCTGATTAACTAAACAACAAAATCAAACTTATGAGTATGAAATGAATATACATATTAAATGCAACACATAAACTTACTTTGGGTAAAAGCAAAATTTTAAGTATATTTTTTTATATAAAATTGTAGTAAGCTTATTCTAAATAATTCGGCAATACTTCTTATGCTTATGCTGAAACTATGATCATGAATGAAAAAAATATATGAGAGTCTATAATTATGTTAGGTTACAAAACATAAGCGCGATACTGACATAATATGGGTTTTTATGACAATTTTTTCAAGATAGTAACTGTTTAATTTAACAGAAAATCGATTACGCTAAAAAATTGATACAGTTGTCGAACATAACGTAATATTTAAAGTTTCATACAATTCTTACTTTATCATTTTTATTATGAATGGACGTATATTTATTTCAGACCTTTTGACAATATTGACAAAAACAAAAAAAAAATGATAGGCCGGCTCTGTTCGAGATTTTGAGTATAAACCTCCCAATAATATTGAACAGTAACAATAAGCTTGTGTGTAGTCAAATTCAGTGCATTGATTAAAAATAGTTAGTTCTTTGTCATATGAATGTCCAAGAAACATTCAGTATTAGTGATGCGAAGCATTTTAGACTTTTCTGGATATCTCTGATATTATTACTGTTATTTGATGTTCTATTTATATAAAAGGAACATAGAATATCATATAATATGGAAACATTCCAGTCAGGGGGTCCATTTAGGCATACCTGACAAGAAAATGTCAAATACAAAAGTTATTTGGTTACTTAAGGCGCATATCATAAAAATATTTTGAAATATACAGGGTGTTGCGGGAAAGCAGGATAGTGATCAACTTGATTTTTTATACGGAACCATAATTTTTTTTTTAATTTTTCTAATTTCCATTATCGATCTCTATTTAACCCTGAAATATTTTTGGGATCGGTTGCGACGTTGCCAAGTTATAATTTATTTTCTATTAATTTCCGGATTTGCAATGTCGCAAGTAATACGCCCACATTGATATATTTCTTTAACTTTTCTCAATAATATTATACAGCGAGTTACTCGAATATTAAATGAATATTATTTTGGATGTTACCAGATGTGCATCTACAGGGTGCTTCTGGCAGAATTTTAAATTACGGCAATTTGAAGGTCATTTTACTTTTTTTTTTTAAATGTAACACCCTGTATGTTTTATTTGAAATCGAAGCACCGGCTAATAGCCTATCTCGCCTTGTAATATTTTTTTTCGCGTTTGCGACGTTGCCAAGTTATAAATTATTTTTCCAAATTTTCAAACAAATATCGCCGATTTTTATGAATAGAACTCACTGTATATTCTATTTAACATATAAGTACTCCCTAGTAATGGTTTAGGGCGTGAACAAGTTTTAACTGGTGTTCCTTAAATAATAAAACCGTTTTCCTTGCAAATACTATCTATTTCGAATACGCTTATAAATATCTCCAAAACTTGCACAGCTGGAACGAGAACATCAATACTTGCAGGTTTTCGAACATGCAGAATTCAAAAAATCTAACCGCAATATTGCCCGATTTACCACTTTCACGTTACACATCATAATTTTGTTATTTTAAATAGAAATAAATTTACCACTTTTACGTAAAAATGGTAAATCTGGCAACACTGCTGTTAGAATTTTTGAATTCTGCCTGTTCGAAAACCTGCAGATATTTATTTTCTCGTTCCAGCTGTGCAAGTTTTGAAGATATTTCAGCGTTCCTGTACCTTTTACTGACCTGGTATTCGAAATAGATACATGAGCAAGGAAAACGGTTTTAGTATTTTAGGAACACCAGTTAAAATTTGTTCACGCCATAAACCATTACTAGGGAGTACTTTTATGTTAAATAAAATATACAGTGTGTTCTATTAATAAAAATCCGGGATATTTGTTTGAAAATTTGGAAAAATAATTTATAACTTGGCAACGTCGCAAACACGAAAAAAATATTACATGGCGTAACATCCAAAATAATATTCACTTAATATTCAAGTAACTCGCTGTATAATATTATTGAGAAAAATTAAAGGAATATATCAATTTGGACGTATTACTTGCGACCTTGCAAATCCGGAAATTAATAGAAAATAAATTATTACTTGGCAACGTCGCAACCGGTCCCAAAAATATTTTAGGGTTAAATAGAGATCGATGATGGACACTAGAAAAATTTTAAAAAAGTTATAGTTCCATATAAAAAAATCAAGTTGATCACTATTCTACTTTCCCGCAACACCCTGTATATTTCAAAATATTTTTAAAATATGCGTCTTAAGTAGCCAAATAACTGTTGTATTTGACATTTTCACAGGTATACCTTGCGAGATATCGAAGAATTACACACGAACTGGACACCCTGTATAAATATAACACATAGGTATATTTACTTTGGGTAGTAGCAGAAAAAATAAAGTACATAATAATATATGATGTGAAATTGTAGTAAGCTCATTCTAAATAACTCAACAATACTTCTTCGTCAAGAGTTTGGAATAATGGTCACAAATGAAAAATATAAGAAGGTTTATATGATTAACTACAAAAATATCCGGAATATTGACATGTAGTTTTTACAACAACTTTTCAGTCCGATAGAAACTGTTTAACATTACAAAAAGTGGGAACAATCCAATCACCTAAATAAGAAAATCAATGTTACATGAGTATGAGAAAATATAAAACATAAACCTATTTTGGGTAAAAGGAAAAATTAAAGCTTATTTTTGATATAAAATCGCAGTAGTAAACTTATTATAAATAACTCAATAATACTTCTTTGGTAAGAGTTTGAAATAATGGCCACGAATAAAAAGTATATGAAAGGCGATATGTTAAGTTACAAAAAATATCAGGAATACTGACATGTGCCTAATCTGTCCTCATTTTAAGTAAAAGCCTCCCAATAAATGAAAAGTAAATTAATGCTTGAAGAAATCGTTATTTTTGTCATATTTTATTATCAAGAAACATTTTAGTATTTTTGAGAACGTGATGCGAAGTATTATAGTAGGTATGGGTCACGACGTGATTCGAAGTATTTTTGTCTTTTGTGAATTGCTCTGATATTTTTGGAAAGTTATTGCATTGACTATACCAATTTTTCGTCTTAAGATTGTTTTGGTTAATGCAGTATTCTCAATCGTCTTCAGGTGCATATCGATTCTCTAACTACTTTTGTACCTTTACACGGCAAGAAATCGATCAAATTTGTGACCTTGAAGAAATTCTTGAAGAAATTGACAAAAAATAATCCTAAAATTTATTGTCATTTATAAAGTTCGACCAACATACTAGATTTAGAGAATTTATAATAATGCCAACTGTTATTGTTCAGTGTTAATCTGATTCCTATCTAATATGACGCAAATCATGATCTGTTATTAAGAAGTTGGTATTGTCGGCAGACCCAAATATCCCTAGAATTCCCCAAAAAGCTCCAATAAATTAGAACATGTTCAAATTTGTCAATTTTGTTCACGAATTTATTCAAGGTCACAAATTTGATCGATTTCGTGACCGTGTAAAGTGGTTATTAGTGCAGTGAATAATATCGTACCCTAAATGATAGAATCCAAAGAGAACTGGAAAACGATGATACGAGTGAGGCTGAGGAAGAATGAAGTCCAAGATTGAGATGGAGAATGAAGAATCCGAACTCCTAATCCCTGAGAAATCGGGGGAGAGGAGATGTAGGATGAAGACAACGAAGGAAGAAAGACGAAAGAAAGCCTCCACTTGATGTTACGTTTTCAAGACAGTTCCGGGGAAGGGATGGGTTCGCATGACCCACCAGTGAGCTAGTTCACCGGAGTATATATACAGTGCTCTTCTTTAATGCCCCCCCTTTTATTTTTTGAACGAGTCAATTCAAAAAACTGAAAATTGGGAGAATGAAATTGTTGCATGGATACCATATTTTGGAGTAAATAAACAATAAATTGTCATGACGACTGGGCACCATCTGGGAAAATGAAATTAAAAAGGGCGGGGTCTTGTGATACATATTTTTGAAGATCCTGACGAATACTTCACAATCGTAGAATATGAAGTCTATCTTCATCTACTACAAAATGGCGGAACATTTAATAATTACCTACCTGAAACAAACTTTAATATCGATACATCTAGAAATATTTGTTTGAAATTTGAAGTTAAACGTAGAAATTTAACAAAGAATGTAAAGTTGATATGTTAAGGATTCATTTTAATATACATAGATAAAACAACATGTTTATATTACAATGGTATTTCTGTAACAATGTATTCAGGCAATTATTAAATATTCCTCAATTTGGAAGTAACTAGGTGAAGATGTTGACTATATTCTAGGGTTGTGAAGTATTCGTCAGGAACTTCACAATTTATTTTTTTCCCAGATGGCGCACAGTCGCCACCTTGAAAGTTTTATCTCGGTGATTTCACTCCAAAATATAGCATTCATGCATCAATTTCATTATCCCAAGTTTCAGTTTTTCGAGTTGACCCGTTCAAAAAATAAAGAAGGAGGGGTGGCCATTAATAAAGAAGAGCACTGTATAATTAAGCTATAAGTACGAAACTAGGAAAGGAGTATGTTACTCAGTTTACACTTCACTTGAAGACGACTGAAGATACCGCACCGATCGGAACGTCATGAATCGCGAAATATATTTACAATGGAAGTCCTAAGCAATATACTCTTTATCTGAATCCGTTATCTGCCGATGAAAATCAGCAGCAAGCAATAACAGTACCTATAATAGTAACAAAACACAGAACTGATTGTCGCATTTTCTCCAGGGAGTTGCTTTTAATCGCGCCATAATTCATTTTCCCCCAGAACCCTCTTGCGAGGCATTATTGGGCATTTTTAAGTTCATTAAAATGTGTGTGTGCGAGTGTATGAACGCAAGGGTGATGTTAGCTGAGGTGAAATGCCATCGGTGAATAGGCCGGCCGGGGCCGGCTTTTGCGCATCTACCCGCGTTGGTTCCCAAGTTCAGAAGTCAATATTGCCTGGAGTTTCTGGTTTAGAGCTCCAGACTTCAATATACCGGGATTACCGGGTGTCCCAGAATTTCCTTGACACGTGATATTATTGTAAAGCGAAACGATCCAAGTAAGAACTGCGTTGTTAGCGTTAGAGTAAGCTGGTGTTTCGCAGCAATATCATCAAGGGACCTCCAACGCGTTTTGAGGTTAGTTGACTAGAACTTAAACGCTGTCTGGCAACCTTCCAACCTAGTAATCCCTCTCCAAGGCCCCTAATTTTCTGAATTCGGTCGGTTTGATGAATACTTCACCGTGAATTTGCGATTACGTACGTAGAGTACGTAGAAGGTACTCGTGGGTAGGAGGGAATCGTCGATCAACGATAGCAGATCAAGTCAGTTTGATATCTAAGTAGTTTGTCTTTAAGTTCTGGATACGTAACAAGGCGAAACACCGCTTGTAAAAATAGTTTTTAACGAAATGTATAATAATATATATACATCCATTCTCGCAGGGGCGGATTTAGGACTTCGTCTAGGAGGGGGCGGACGACGCTCAACACACTTTGTTCGAGTGTCCTAGATGGGAGGACAGGAGGGAGCCCAAACATGATGTCATGTCTCTTACTGTTCACTTGAGTCTTGGAATCAGACATATATAACCATCCGAAATATCATAGAGACCAAGGAAAAGGAATCTCAATGAGGCTAGAGTTGGAGTAGCAGTAGAGACTGCATATAAGGCATACATATGCAATGAGCTGTTGGACCTTCCTGTACCGAAGTAATGCGCAAGCGGATGCCAGTGCTGGAAGGTTGAAAGAAGAGCAAGGGGTTTTAGTTGGAGTGGCGCCCGACACTGTTGGATGCATTTAAAGCAAAAATGCCAGCATCCTTCGCCAAGCGGTTTCCCCTTGAAGAAAAAAAAAGGAGGGGGCGGACCAGCGCTGCCGCGTTCTAATTTCACGATGAGGAAATTAATTGACCCGCATATACGCGCTATAATTTTGTGAAGAGCAAAAAAAAGAAGCTTACGCAACTTTTGCCATTTATATAAATATTACTTTCAATTTTCCATCAGAGGTCTAGGGGGGACCAGTCCTGCCGCCCTCCGAACAGCAAAAAAAGCTCTCAAACTTATTTATATAAATATAACATGCCTCCCTAGGCTTCTAGGGGAGGAGGGGGGGCCCACGCCACTGCATTCACGCATAAACATGTACAGACGATTGTAATAGAAGTCAAAATACTTGAACATAACTCGGTTATTGCAGCCAAGTTAGCTTTGTGGTCTTCAAAACGTATGGAAGCGTAAATAATAAGAAATACGGCACAATAAATGTTCAATATCACTACTCAATCAAGCTTCATAGGTACAGTAAAACGAGTGAGAATTGAGCGGAAAACGCAATCCTGTTGACAATCAGACAGTATATAAACCAGCTAGAGGTAATCTTGAAAGCTGTGAAGTTATTTAAAACATGGTAAAAACGTTAATGCCACCATAACACTGATAGTGAGAATTCAAATCAGATAATAATTTCGTCCTATATCTCTAGTCAGTTATCCGAATATATACATTTTTTAAGATTTCTATGTACCATTACTATTAACGATAGTTAGAATTATCAGAGCAATTCTGCGCTGCTTTTGACGCTTTCTTTCGTGAAAACTTCATAGTTAGTGAAATTATATTTGAGTTGTATTTTTCAATTTTCATAAAATCGCGGCCAAAGTACTACTGCATGAGTTCCATTTCGATGTTATATCTAGAATGTAAAAAGACTGCGTTAACATTTTCCTTATCGGTATGTAATTTGACTGAGCTATAACGTTTTCGCGAAGGGACGTTTGTGCATTACATCATTAACGATCTATAAAACAGACAAAGAATAATCAGAACATGGATGGAAACTCAATTTCTTACGTTCGTTCATTGTTTGCCTGTTGCACGTCGTTTACCTACCATAGTAGGCAACATGCGTTGGGTAAAATTCATTGTCCGAGTATTTTACTAAAACAGCATTATCAGGGCTTATACTCGTATCACAACCCTTTACTGGAATATCTAAACCTAAACTTCCCCTACAACGACCCTTTTCGATTACTTTCACCAGAAACATTGCTTTCTGCCCAAAGACTCGGCGGGGGAAGCCCATTGCATAGCTGACTCTTGGGGAAAACGACACCCCATTACCGTACTTATTTCCTAGTTGTCCATACCTACCCCTGAGTCTGTAATTCAGATTTTTTTCACAGATTGAAACAACGTTTTCAGTTCTCGTTCCATGGAACACTGTTGTTTCGGTCGCCATGTAACCCTTTTGCTGTTTTTTCAAGACATAGGCAGCGTATAGGAACGGGTTATTTACTTCATGTATACTCTGAATACCACTGTAAAAAAATCCAAATAGCTATTTTTAGCATCTTAATGTTTAGATAATATAGCTTGCATGTAATTGTAGCAGTTTGAAATTGATCTGCTTGTTTGCTCACCGAGTACCGAGTAGCCCGCCGAGTAATTTGTGTAATTTAGTTTCTATCCTGGGCCTGGGATGGCACTAGCCACACTAATGAAAGTATAGACTTTATGATTTATATACTTCTAACACTGCTGAAATTCGGCAAACCTGGCAAGATACGATACATGTTTCTTTTGTTTTCTGTTACGGCGATGCTACAATTACAATTAATTACTATGGTTATGAGGCCGTATAAAGCCGTATCAAACAATGGCGTCAAGTGTGTTGACTCAGTACTTCCCACATAATTATTATCGGTGCTAACAAAACGAGTTTCTCTATCCATACACCATCCAGATCAAAAAAGTAGAAAATGATCATCAAGGGCCTTTGAAATATCTTTAAAACCAAGTTTGAGCGATGTTGAAAAGTTTCGTTTTTTTTATTTCTCCGTCACTGGCAACGATACAACGATACACTGTTACCATTTTCTTCAACATTATTGTGGCATAGTTTCATCACAATCAAGTTTGTAGTTTCCAAGTGACACGTTATAGAAAGATAAAATATGGATGGCATCAAATTATTCCACAGGTATAAAAATCAAAGGCAACATTCGGATAGGTCTTCAAAACTCATGATATAACCAAGGCCAATTTTTTCAGTGCAATGTAGGGTATTTTATGAATATCTACAACAAGTTTTTCAGTTTTCAAACCCCCACTATCCCAATTTCAGCCCCTCCCAAAAACGAATGAAAAATGATCAGGAACATCCTGAAATGCCCAAAAACGAAGTTTGCACCGATTTTCAAAATTATAGCAGCATTATACCTACTAGGAACCCACAGCATATCGCTAACCAAATTTCATCACAATTCAAGCAGCTTACCGAGATTACGCTGCTATAAAGATGGCAATAGACAGACCGATGGAAAAGAGGATTTGCGTTATGCAGATACCATAAAACGCCCAAAGAGCATATTACCTCAAAATCTAAAAATTTTGAGGTGACAATAATACTCCCCTTATCGATGTGGGAAGTAAAATATGGAGAACGCTCAGGAATCTTCATATCGCCTAATAACGAAAACTTTCACAACGAAGAATACCTACAATAGAACTTGATAAAAGAAACATCTTTTTGAAAAAATTTTCACCACCCTGATTATCAAAAGTTATGTATCCCTTCATATCAAAATTTTTTTCTAGAAATGTACCTCATAGTGGCCGCTTTAAATATCACATGGCATCCTGTATATGGTTAATTTAATTACTTAAAGCCTTCACTTTCACATCTTCGAAGGTATGTACCAAATTATTAATATATGAGGCGAGATGTGTCAGGGTGAGAAAATTTTATTTATTTATAGTTCGAAAAATAATATTATCCTACAGTGTAGTTAAAAATGCATTGTAAACGTGACACCATAAAGGCCAGTCGATAAAGGAAAGCTACAAACCAGACTCTGGTAATAAATCACCACTCGACCGATAGTGTCTTCTCAACAGCCTAAATAGTTTCACAAGAACTTGGGTATACTTTATTATTTCAAGATGTTCGCCAGATTGAAATAAGGTTCAAAATCGCATATAATGTTTGGGGTTGATACCAACTTGAAAGCACGGTCCTTCTTGTCGAAAAGACACTCAAAACAGTACAAAGTTGTATCACGTACAGTAAAGAAGTGTTGTGATTTGTTTTGTTATTGTGAGTAGATTGTGCATAGGTGAGTTTATCTCACAGAGTATCCAGTTCTACTAATTGTATCCTTATTTATTGATATATTGATTTATTTTATTAATTTATTTGAGAACTTGTTTACTAGACATGTTCAAAGTTTCATACACACATTTATATCAGTAATGGTATGATAATCCAATTCGTGAATGTCTGCGATATAAAACAGATAACAATCTCGAAGTACGTCGCGAGTTGACCCTTCGTGCTGAACTAGTATAAGGGAGTGGATACTTTGCGAGTTGACCTCTAGTATCTTAGTGAGTTGGCCTCACAGTTATCATGACAATTCTCCGCCCTAGTGATTGGAGCTCTTGGAGAGGTATTTCGCGTGTTGACCCTTGATACCAAAGACCCAAGAGCTGCTCGAGTTTTGTTATACGCTTTTTTGTATAATTATACAGTATATTATTTCATCTATTCTTTTGGAGAGGCATTACGCGAGTTGACCCTTAATACCTATGACCCGAGAGATGTTTGATTTATGTTCTGTATAACTTGTATGACCACACGAGATGTAGATATGATTTTATCCGTTTAGCGTTAAAGGATATATTTGCTGTGTTATCTATCTATATTTGTGTGTTTATTTATTCTGCCTGTTTTATCAATCATACCAGTATAAAATAACGACATGTTCTTTAATTTAACATGTGTTAACCCATTTTTTTATTTATCATTCTTCAATGAATTGGTTACTCAGGTATCTTTTTATTTAATTTCCAGATGTGTCATCTCGAGCACGTTTCTTGATACAGACCCAAACTTTTATTGATGTTAAATTAGCTAGCTCTAGTAAGTTATTGTTTAAATATTTCATTGCATTCTTACCTAGTTTATTTTGGTCATTTGTTTTTTAATTAAATTACTACCTTACTAAATGTTCTTAAGACACGCCCAGAATGATCATTTAATAATTTTCTTTTATATGTCCTACAGATGCGTACATAATAAAATTATAATGTTATTATAAGATGCCAATTTACCTCAATCCTTCGAAGAGTTGCTTATTTCGTAAGGTGGAGATTTCATTTAATGTGAATGTCCTGGAATAATCGAATTTAGGAGCGTAGGAGACTGCGGAAATAATGTCTCGCACTAAGGTCGTGTCTCTCTGAACTGGAACTGTAAATTCTGAAAAAACACAACAGATCATCAACAATCTATAAGAATTTACAGACTATATAAAAAATCATGGTTTCGAACTGTAGTACGCCGAAACACCGAAACTAATATCTAAAGCTCTCGAACGTGCCTTTGAAAGGTTTCAGTACATCAACAAAATACTTTAGGTTTGAATTTCACATTTGTTGCATTCTGTTTAATCTTATATATACAAAGTATAATCTGCCTATAGATACACCTCCTGACGACTAATGGACATCCAGGGTGCGCAAGCGAAACAGGGTGACACTCGATCAAAATGCATTGGCTAATAAAATATTTAAAAATACTTAACCCGTAACTGGTGAGATGGACTCTGTAGCGCCCCGACATTTTTTTTATTTGTTCCGATTCTTGTCACTAGATCTGTGCATAATATATGTAAGAAGTAAGTAGACGGATTTATTTAATGATTCATATTGCTTGGGATGAACTTGACACCACGCCGCCGATTATGCTGCTTTTCTCATTAGTTGTATTTGTTTTTCAGAATTTTATGCCAAAATAGATTTTCAAAATTTGAATAAATTGCTTTTTTGTAAATAATAAGTACTCTAGACTTGATTTGCTGAAGAACCTGGAAAGTCAACTTGTCCAACCACAAATCAAGAAAAGAATAAAGAATACGCATCGTCCAAGGCAACTGCAACTATATATAGATAGATGTGAACCAAGACCTTTTTGTATGATTTCATTGTGTAAGACACGACAAACTCATGGAAATTCTGAGTGAAAAGCGTATTGATTTCAACGACATTCGAATCATCAGCAACCTGTATTATAATCAAAGAGCTGTTTTTAGAGACGGCGAGAAAACGTCAGACGAGATAATAATCGAAAAAGGAGTAAGACAGGGATGCGTACCCTCTCCGATACTCTTCAACCTCTATTCAGAGAAAATTATGCAAGAGGCTATATCTGAAGAAACTGCAGGAATAAAGGTTAACGGTGAAACAATAAACAACATCCGTTTTGCCGATGATACCTTCGTAATAGCCCAGAGCAGCGCAGACCTACAAAGGATAATGGACAAGATCGTAAATAACAGTGACGAAGCAGGTTTTTCATTCAACATCAAAAAGACAAAATTCATGATAATCAGCAAAACAAATGTTCAAGGAAGAATGTATGTTCGCAATGAGGCAGTGGAGAGAGTAAGAGAGTACAAATACCTGAGTACCATTTTGACCGAGACTGGACGACATTCACGAGAAATAAGATCTAGAATAGGTCAAGCTAGACCTGCATTCACAAATATGCGGAGAGTATTCTGCTCTAGAGATCTGATTGGCCAGATGTTTTCTCGATCCTACTCTATGGGATGGAGTCGTCAACAACGAACAAAGTTGATCTGAGAAGACTTGAAGCTTTCGAGATGTGGGTGTATAGGCGCATACTTAGAGTTTCTTGGACGGAAAGGGTAACAAATGTTGAAATCTGAAGGCGTATGAATAAAGAAACAAATAGTACAAACTGTCAAAATGGGGAAACTTTCTTACCTGGATCACGTTATGCGTGGAGAAAGATACCACATTCTACAACTGATAATACAATGGAAAATGCAAGGAAAAAGAAGTGCGGGGAAAAGACGCACTTCGTGACTGAAAAACTTGCGAGAATGGTATCATTGTACATTTATAGAATTATTCCGAGCAGCCATATCTAAAGCAAGAATCGCCATGATGGTAGCCAACCTTCTTAGAGGAGACGGCACTTAAAGAAGAAGAAAAAGGCAACTGCGACAGAACATGGCTACTACTTTGTAAAAAGAAATGCCGAAACCATTCTGTAGTAACTTATAGGTAAGAGAGTAGGACGCTCCAAATGCTCTTTCATGTTTTTTTTTTTTTTTTTTTTTATGGTCAGCCTCCCGCAAAGGCCGAAAGCCTATGGCGCTATAGAAGCGCTGCGAGAGGACAAGTGTCGGTTCACGTTAGATTTGAAACGCTGCAGGTTGTAGCCGTCGGGAAACAAATTCCCCGGCAGCTGATTCCACAGCGTCGAAGTTCTCCAAAAGAAGGAATGCTGGAGAAGACTGGTTCGGGGAGTAAGGACCTCGACCTGGTAAGGATGAGCTCGCAGAGCTTCTCTAGTGTTCCTGGTTCGGACGGCCTTTGGTGTTATTATCTGGGAGAGCTCACTCGAACATCTTCCGTGATAGAATCTGTAAAAGAGGGATAGGTCAGCCACCCTCCTTCGATGTTCCAGGCTGTGGAGGTCCTTTGTGAGGTTAGGCGTATCGATTAATCTAATTGCTCTTTTCTGGATAGTGTCCAGAAGCTTTAGAGAGTGTTTCGGAGCGCATCCCCACACATGTGAGCAATACTCCAGCGATGGTCGGATCTGTGCCTTGTAGAGCAGCAGCAGTTGCTCTGGTGTATACAACTTCCTAGAGCGGAACAAAACTCCAAGCTTCTGGGATGACGTTTTAGCAATACTGACGACGTGGTCGTGCCAGGACATGTTATGCAATGTAACAACAAAAACCAAAATAATTTGGATTTTTTGCAAACCCCTTACTGTAGCACGGAATATTTGCAAAGATTGTTTAAAGTTATTATACCATGTATTTTTTAATACTTTTTCTATGACTTTACAGTTTACTACCCACTGAAAACGGCAATCAAGTCGTAGCAGTTATGGCTCCGGAAACGTTGGCGGAAAAACTGAAGGGCAAAAGACTGGTCAAAATACGTATCGTGCTGTGTAGTGTCTAGGAACGTGTATCCGTGGCCAGATGTAGGAGGTGCTGGGAGACCTGGCACATAGCTAGTATATGCAGAGGCCTCGAAAGGGGAAAACTGTCTCTGAACTGCAGCAAAAATGGATACAAAAAGGCGGACTGTAAAGAGAAGGCCTACTGTCCTATAATGCCCCTTCTACTGAAGCACGTTGAGGAGCCTACACAAGCAGAAATTGCGAACGAAGGTAGCAGCTGTATCCAAGGCAGAAGAAATGGTGGCGAGAAAGTAAATATACCACTCATGCTTAAGATACTCCAAATCAACCTAAACAGGTCCCGTACTGCGCTCGATATTCGAATGCGCTTTGTATTGAAAGAGGAATAGATCTCCTGACGTCGGAACCAAATCGCAAGACAGGTAAACACTGGAGGTGCATCGAAGCGAGTAAGGGTTCGGGACAATCTCTATGTGGACATAGAGAAGTTCAAGGGAAATCTATCTTCCAGTGTATCTATAGAATCCACAGGGCCAATCACAGAAAGCCTGTATATTACTTCCATCATGAAGCAAAAGTTGAGTGAGTGTACAGAAGAAAGGAGTAGAACTAGGCCAGCGAGGGTCCCCTTTTGGTGGAACTTCGAAATTGAAGAGAAAAGAGCTATTAGTATTACAGCACGTCGGAAATTAGCGCGCATGCAGCGAAGAAATCCTAGGCCAGGGCAAACCCCAGCAGAGATTCACGAAGCATATAAAGCGTCAAAGAAAAAACTGGCAAAACTGATGTATTTTGTAATAGCATTTTTCATGCTATTGTCCGCATGTCGGGCTCTCAAATCAAGGTACTACCAGAAAATTCCGGAAAAAGAACCAACTGCCATGCCAGCTGGATTCGAACCCGCGCCTCCGGAATTCTATGACACAGTCACGAGCCGCTCCAATGCTCCATGCTCTCAGAAAATGACGGCAGTGGAGCCGTCAGTAGGAGTGAGAGAATTCGACGCTTCTTAAGATCGCGTAGCGGGCTGCATACACCAATGCAAAACCACAGTGCTCAAGTACACATAACAAAAATTAGAAATTCGATGACAAGTTTTCGCCAAACGGTCTGCTGAAGCTTTGTACTCTCGGAGATCCACTATGCTCCTAGAGCTTAAATGCAATCTCATTGCCTGTGTTTACCACATTTACAACAAGTTTCTGGTACCAATAAATAACTATAAAGATGGGCATGTTTCCACCGTAAACTACACTGTTAATTATTAGGTGATTTTTGATTTTTTAAGATAAATTCATTTTTTGTAACGCTTTTTTAAGTCACTTTTCAATACATGCTGATTATTGACACCATCTCGCGAAGGGTTTGATACATGATCACTTTCTTTTAGTCAATAGTGACGTAATAGCATATTTGCTAAAAAGTAATACCAAAAATATCAAAATCCGTTTGGAAGCTTGCATTTTAATGAAAATCTCTAAAATTCAATTTATTCCGGAAACTATTATAAATTGGACATGGTGTTATATGAACAATTTTGTAGATTACCTACCACTGCTGCTATCACCTCCCCAAACATCTCTATCGAATTACCAATAACCCTATATTCCGCCGGCACTGCTTCTGTTGATTATTATTCGGTTATCTCGATACTGTTAATACCATGCAGATAAAATGAAGCTAAGAATAGGAACTCTATTACCAGTATTACCACGAATAAGCTGTTCATTCGTGGGATACGATAACAAGAGTAACAAGACCATACGGAAAACTGCTGAGGACATGGAAAGAGAGGAGTCTGCAAGATTTTTTTTAATCACGAACGTTGTTCGAGTTACAACTATGCTAACTTTTGCATAATGAATAATCCTACACCTTTCATTACCATTACTACACACTCACCGGCACTAAAAACGGAGCACTTGACATTTTATATATAATTATTTTTTTTAGTTGTTTGGTGATGTTTTATTGTTTTACTAACTTATACACAAATAAAGCAACATGTTTCAAGCAAATTTCTATCATTAATCAACCGTTTACTTGAAAAAACTCATTTGTTAGAATACTACAAAAAAACATAAATTTGTAGTTTGCTAAAATGGCCTTAAATCATTGAAAAATGAAACGCATAGCAAAAAATGGGCAGAGGCATTTTTAATAACGAATGTTGCTCCCGCGTGCCCGAATGATTGCTTGCCCTCTTCTTGGCATACCTAAGATCAAATGATAAATGACTTCTTGAGAAATAAGATCCCATTCCTCTAAAGGAGCAGACTGCAATTCATTTGAGGTTAAAGGAATAGGAACACGACTTCGTATTCTTCGCCCAAGCATGTCCCAGATACGTTCAATTGGATTCGCATCTGGACTTGACGCTAGCCACTCGAAGACATCAATGTCTACATCGTTTAAGTATTGTTGAGTAGTTCTCGCGGTGTAGGGTCTGGCATTATCATGCATTGGAATAAAATTATTTCCCATAAGATCAACATAAGGAACAACAAAATCTTGCAGAATTTTATCAATGTCCCTGACAGCAATTATGGAATGATGGAATGGAATGATATACATCTCCTCCAGATAAATTCCAGCCCACACCATAAATAAACCCCCTTGGTAGCCTACCCTAGTACTAAAGGTGCATTCTGCAAAACTAACTAAATCTGGACTTTATCAGTAAACATAATACACTCCCATTCATTTTCACCCCAGTGTTCATGTTTTCTCACAAATTGGAGTCGCGCTACACGATGACGTCTAAGAAGCTATGGACCTGTAGCGGGTCTATGACTACCAAGATTAGCTTCATCAAGTCTTCGTCTAACGGTCCGTTCGCTTACATTGGTATTTCGGACATGATGAAGTCGATTTCTGATTTCATTGCTGTAGTATGACGATCTCGTAGACTTTGTAAGATGATAAAGCGATCATCATGAGCGTTAGTCCTTCGTTGGGGGCCAGTGCCAAGTTCTCTAACAGTCTAGTGTAACATCCAGTTTCCAAAAAAACTATAAATACGGTGCACAGTGCTATCCTCACTTCTTCGTCTTGAATCAACGCAACCATAGCAGACGCGGTTTGGGGACTAACAGCAGGCATTTTTAGCTCAACTAAACGCACTAACGCAGCAAAACTTCTAAATGACTTGCTAAATACAGCAAAACTTTGACAAACGTCTGTAAATTTATTAAAAACAATGAAAAAACCCATGGCCAACTATGCAGTTTTGAGTGAATTATACAATTTTCATTTTAGCACACTTTTTATTAAATCCAATTTTATTTTTCAAATAAACGGTTGAGTAGTGTTAGAAATTAGTTAGAAAATGATATTTTGCTTGTGGCTAAGTATTTAGGACAATGAAATGTTACAAAAAATTTATTTTAAAAAATTAATCATAAAATCTCAAGTGGTCCGGTTTTCGTGCCGGTGAGTGTGCTTGTAGACATGACAGTCTAGTCTGGATGCATAGGTATTATTTTCAAATTATGATCCTCTCTCCAAAACAGATATATTTTTAAAAACGATTATAATGGTCCATATTTACAGAACTGCCTTAAAATTAACAGAATATTGAAAATATACAATAGTCAATAACGAGGCTTTTAACTTCTTAGTTAACGATGCTTTATTCCTTCAAAATATTCTGAAATATTCCCAAAAACAAAAACCTTGCAAAATATAACAAAAATGAAGGTAATAAACAATTATGATAAACTAAAGTCTTGTGAATTCATATTTACATCAAGAAAGAAGGTTTTCTGAAGGTGTTTACATATCATCAATGATCGTGATATTAACCAGGGTGATTGGCGTAGTTACTGTTTTTTTAGCAAAAGTATATTCTATCAAGAGAGTCATAAAAAAAAATTTCAAATTATCGAAATTAAGCAGGCGACAGAAAGGTCCTGCCGGTGCACCATCTGATACCCGAAGGTAACGGCAAACCAAAGGAAATCGCTGCTGAACAGCAGCAGATTTCTTGGTGGGACGCCACGTCCGCTTGGCCACCAGAGAGCGCGGGTTCTATATGCGGCTGCATATGAAAGCCGATATACGAGGGTTGCTCTATATCTCCATCAATCCACCAGTACGCAGACAGCTGTTTCACGCTTATTAGCGATCATCAGTGCGCCATAGGGCGATTGACGGAAATAGAGAGCATCAATTCTTTCATGTCTACCAGACATGTGAAGCATGTTGTAGCAGGCGACAGAAAGGTTCTGCCGGTGCGCCATCTAGTACCCGAAGGTAACGGCAAACCAAAGAAAGTCGCTGCTGAACAGCAGCAGATTTCTTGGTGGGACGCCACGGCGCGTCCGCTTGGCCACCAGAGAGCGCGGCTATAACATGCTTCACATGTCTGGTAGACATGAAAGAATTGATGCTCTCTATTCCCGTCAATCGACCTATGGCGCACTGATGATCGCTAATACCCTCGTATATCGGCTTTCATATGCAGCCGCATATAGAACCCGCGCTCTCTGGTGGCCAAGCGGACGCGCCGTGGCGTCTCACCAAGAAATCTGCTGCTGTTCAGCAGCGATTTTATTTGGTTTGCCGTTACCTGCGTGTACCAGATGGCGCACTGGCAGAACCTTTCTGTCGCCTGCTACAACATGCTTCACATGTCTGGTAGACGTGAAAGAACTGATGCTCTCTATTTAGGTCAATCGACCTATGGCGCACTGATGATCGTTAATAAGCGTGAAACAGCTGTCTGCGTACTGGTGGATTGATGGGAGATATAGAGCAACCCTCGTATACCGAAATTAAGTTAGCCAGGATAATTAACATTTATTGGGTAAGGTTCTAGTTATGAACTCAACTACTGTTTTATGGCATAAGGTTTACAAATATGGAGCCTAACATGACTAGTTAGTTATTTTAACCATCATTCTGCAGCATGAGTACTTGCGCTGTATATATGAGTAATCCAAAGCTGAAAGAAGGTCCATTAGGTTTACGTCGCAAAACTTGACACTATTATATCGCAAAAGGTAGATGGGTCTCACTTTGTGCTCACTGTGCTTGGTTCTTCAATTTGTTTAGTTATCATTTGAATTGGATGCATCACAATGTACATATAAAAAATAAATAATTTATAAGCACTACTACATAGACATTTACCAAAATACATATATTTTTTATTTTTATATGAATAATAATATGAATAATAACATACACGATTGGCAGTTGGATCTGAAATGCGAAATCTTCAATGTAACTAACAGAGAAGGTACTTCAGTTACTTTTCCCCACACAGCATTTGATATCCACTCTATGGTTCCAGGCCGTCCTTAAAGGGATATACAAAATGTCCCAGAGAAAGCCATATCCTGGACGACCTGGCATGAGACAGCCTATAAATATCCCGATGGCACTTTATTAGGCCACCATGGGTAAGCCTATAGGGAAATCCTCAGGTTGGCCCAAAATATTATCATTTAGTCTGCCGTAGGTTAGCCCATAGGTAAATTCTTAGGTTGTCCTAAAAGATAGCAGTACAGACTGCCATGGGTCACCTTATGCAAAACACTTAGGTTACTCGAAAACAACGGGATTATTTTTCTAGAACTGTTTTCCTATACTCCTCTTTTCACTAGCACCATCACCATCTAAAGATTCAATAGAGCTGCCATTCGAGTGATTAACACAATTCAATCTAACCTCATTGTGTTCCATTCCTTCATGAAGTGCATCATGATATATTATAAAGTTTTGTCATTAAACTTTCCTTTTCCTTTTTAATGCTCCTATAGAATGTTGACTTGGACAATTCTACACCCACCTTGCGAAAATAAACAGGTTACCGAATGATTATCTGACTTGTAATTTGTGGTTTGTTTTTGGGGGCCCTTGGCATTTCGGATGGTACAAATCACAGGTACAGATGGTAAAGGTATTGGAAGATATGATAAAAGGCGAAAAACGATCCAGGAACCAGGAACTACTGCAAGCTGCTAGCTTGCTTTGCTCAACTTTGCTGCAAGTCACCTTCACCTTTCACCTCTTTCGTCTTTCTACCGTCAACACTGTTAAATGTCAGATTTTGTTTAAAGAAGGGTATGGTCTTGAAAACGGTCATCCTTAGGATATTCCGGTGATATACGGCCCAGCGGGATATCCAAAGGATGTCCTTGCCTGCCTGCCACAGGATATTCCAAACCGGTTATCCTAGGGCTAACCTAGGACAACCTAGGATGTCATTCTGGTCTCACCCCAAATTTGGGGGATACGGCTTCATTTGGGATGTCCTAGGGATATCGGATAATGTGTGGGTTGTAGGATAACGTCATTCAAACAAAAACTCCTTAATTTTTCTATTTGCGACGTTTCGACTTATATTAAGTCATCCTCAGGCAACTAAAACAATTGATGGCTGAAAAGAAACACCTAACCTCTGATACATCCTACATTCCCATCCCACTACATTCACAGCTAGTCGCGGTAAGAATGCAGATTCGGTGGAGCGCGAAGTTGTTTTACTCAAAAGGAGTAGCGCATGTTGCCAGGTTATAAATATGCTTGTAGCTAGCGTTTGGCATGAAAATTTCCAGAAATCGCCAATGTTTGGCATGCATGAATGACAATCGCCAGAAATGGCGATTTCACGGCGGTGTATGTGAAAATTGTCAAAACCAAAACGCCAGTCAGGCACGTATTTAGGAGGATGTAATGCCGCTAAGATTATAATACACAAAAATGCACCCTCCACCCCGGCAATGAATATTTTGTTGCTGATCACGTCTCCGCGCAAAATTAAAAGGCGGTAACCCTATTCTGGACCCCCCCAAACCGAATCTTGGATACGTGCCTGCGCCCGGTATGACATATTCTGTGGGTGAGGGTGACCTCTGACCTACAGAACTGCAAAAATATGTCAAATTGAACTTGCCCTATGATTAGCCTGTGGCAAAGATCATATTTAATGTAGAAGCTAAGGGCTCTTGGTGGTCCTCTCGGACCTTGTACACCTGGAGGAGATTACGTGAAAGCTGGTTTGGGACTGTTTCAATATGAATTCTCTCAGTTTACTAGCTTCACGCAACGCTGTATAGTACAGGCGATAGAGGTGGTTGAGTATGAAAAATGTGAGTATCGAATTTTGCCAACGGATTTGATTACAGAACATAAGCGTAGTTAAGTCCCTGGATCTGGGGGGGCTTAAGCCCCCGTCCTAGGTACAATAAATTCAGCAGAACGTTACTGATTTGAATAATTTTTTTCGGGGGGGAGGAGCGGCTAATTTAATTCTTAGGGGGGATTAGCCCCCCAGCCCCCACCTAACTACGCCCATGTTACACAACTAATCAAAGATTAAGAATGTGGATCTTGCCAGTCAAGTTTTTGGTCCATTTTTTTGTTAACCCCCTCTACTCTTCTAGTCTTATTCGGACAGGGATTCTATTGAGTACATCAGGCAAAATAATCTTAATAAATATTTTCGTAATAATTTACAGTTTGTTCTAATGGTAAAAGTCAGGATGGATTCTCATTTAATAACAAAAACCAAAATTTAAGTAATAATTTTTAACTTTTTATTAATAAAAAATATGTTATACAATGTGTCCGGTCATCGGTGCCGGAACCTTTAGAGAAATAAAATACAGTATTTTTTTATCGACAAATCACCCCCCATAAGTAGTTTTTCTCCCACCATAATAATATGGCAGCCATTTTGTTTTGTTGTACGGCGCGGGCTACTGCTCTCGTAACAGCTCAGAAGGTTATCCCTAAGCTCCGTCGTCCACCTAAAACGGTCCATGTCATAGCGAGGGTCGTCAACAGGGCGATCCGAAGCACCGCCATCTAGCCCAATGCCGTCTTCCGAAACCGGCATGGCGTGGGTGCTTTTCCTTCGAGGAAGTCGAACCGCAAGATAGTGCCGGTCAGGTGGTTAGCCTTAGGGCCCACAGACATTTCCGGAGGCAGGCGTCCAAATTGCCTCCGGAGGATGCATCTGCGAAGGTTGCTGGCTGGCTTACATCCTTGGGCTTTGGTATACCTCTCGGTGTCGCCACTCACCGAATAGCCTCTTAATGTTGGACGGCTTACTGGGGGTGCATTTTACACCCATCTGCCAGGTTTATGAAAACAGCCGCTTCTGACATGAAGAACAGACGCTGTCGGAGTACCGCTCCTCACATGGAGATCCGTCGTGTCCTACAGTTATTGTAGGACAGCCGATCCTCTGGATGCAGACGCTATTCTACTGTGCTAGTTTATGCCCGCCCCGAGTGTTCCATTTCCCCGGTACCACCCATATCTGGGATGCATTCCCCTATCCGCCACCTTGGGGAGGCGCCACTGAGAGGATCTGGCAATCCCTCGCGGTTTATTATTATTATTATTCATCTGACTTTCTGAACTTCCTCTCGCATAATTGCGGTAGCAGCAAGTGTTGACGGGCTGCGCCAAGTCAACACCCGGACTTTTATTGATCGGAATTTAGGAAGGACCGCGCAGTATTACAGGTCTTCAGGATTACAGACTTTTGGAATACTTTGTGTAACTTTTCGTCCAGGCCCAACTGTTGAAGGTGTTGTGTAAACGTGTTTGGTGTAAGGCCTGAGACAGACATAATGAGGGGGACAACTGTGGCTTTGTTTTGTTTCCAAAGTCGTTTTATTTCCATGGCAAGGTCCGTCTATTTAGATATCTTCCCAGCGTAGGTGTTTTGGATATTCACATCATTGGGAATGGCCATATCTATCAAATAGGTAATTTTGTCGGCCTTTGACAGGAAAACTATATCTGGTCTATTGGCTGGGATAGTCTTGTCTGTATGTATTTCAACGTCCCAGTATAGTTTGTATCGATCGTTTTCGAGTACTGATGTCGGAGTGTAATTGTAATATGGATGTGTTTTCTATTAGTTTGTTTGTTGTGGCTAATGCTTGGTGTATGACCTTGGCCGCAGAGTTATGTCTGGCTGTGTATTCGGTACCGGCAAGAGTTTTGCACCCGCTTGTGGGAACAGCTGGCCATCCTGGAACCAGGTGTATGACTGTTTTTTGTTAATGTGGTCTTTGGTGACAAGGTATCTATGTTTGCCGTGCAGTGCTTTCTGCGACCAGGTTTTTATTTTTTCTTGTTGTGATTGGATATGATTGTATGTGTCTGCAACGAGATCTGGACTAGAGAGGTTAAGTGGTGTATAGTTTTTGTCTGCTTTTACTATTGCCTTATGTAAGTTAGTCTGTTTGGTGTGAAGAAATGTCTGAGTGTTTGTATTTGTGTTGTGCAAAGTGACTGTATGTCTATAATTCCTCTGCCCCCTAGTTTTCTGTCTATGGTAAGCCTCTCCTTACACGCATTCGGATGTGACATTCTGTGTTTTGTGAGTTCTTATTATTATCTTATTATTATTTTGCATTTCTTATTTTTTCTCGCATGGTTGCGGTAGTAACAAGTATTGACGGGCTGTGCCAAGTCAACACCTGACCTATTATTATTCAGAATTCAGAAAGGACCGTACAATGCTACAGGTCTTGAGGATTACAGACTTTTGGAAGGTTTTATGTAACTTTTCATCCAGGCCCAATTGTTGCAGGTGTGGTGTAAATGTATCTGGAGTAAGGCCTGAGACCGACATAATGAGAGGGACAATAACAACTTTGTTTTGTTTCCATAGTCGTTTTATTTCTATGGCGAGATCGGTGTATTTAGATATCTTCCCAGCGTAGGTGTTTTGAATGTTCATATCATTGGGAATCGCAATATCTATTAAGTAGGACACTTTGTCTGTCTTTGACTGGAAAACTATATCTGGTCTATTTGCCGGGATGGTTTTGTCTGTATTGTATGTATGTATTTCAATATCCCAGTATAGTTTGAATTGATTGTTCTCGAGTACGGAGGTCGGTGTGTAGTTATACTGTGGATCTGTGTTTTCGATTAGCTTGTTTGTTATGGCTAGTGCTTGGTGTAGGTATGACTTTGGCTGCGGAGTTATGTCTGGCTGTATACTCAGTTCCAGCGAGAGTTTTGCATGCACTTGTTATGTGTTCTATTGTTTCCTTCTGTTGGGGGCATTTCCTGCAATTATCATCAGTGATAGATGGATCTTTAATTATGTACTTCTTGTAATTTCGTGTCGCAATCACTTGGTCCTGGATAGCAAGCATAAAACCTTCCGTTTCCCGAAAGAGCTGGCCATCCTGCAGCCAGGTGTATGAGTGCTTTTCATTAATGTGGTCTTGTGTAACACGATATCTATGTTTGCCATGGAGTGCCTTCTGCGAGGTGTTTATTTTTACTTGTTGTGCTTTTATGTGGTTGTGTGCGTCTGCTGCGTGGTCTGGACTAGAAATGGCGAGAGGTGTGTAGTTTTTGTCTGCTTTTACTATTTGTCGTGTCCGCAATGTGGCAACGTTGGCAACAGTGGAACCAGTCAGCTGTGCGGTAGCGACAACCCCGAGCAACGACGTCATACTGATAGACTACGCATCCAAGGCAAATTGTTTGTCGGCATTCCAAACATTGGGAATGTCAACGGAATATTTACAAACAACGACGTCATTGTTTACAAGTTACATCGCAGCATGCCAAGTTGACAATCATTTGGAATGAATTTTCAGAAAAATGTATGGAACGTATGTTGTAAAAAAGTAAAAATATGATTGTGGCTTGCTTATCTGTAATAGAAAAAGTACTCTGAAGATACTCTTTTGTAAAACACGTTTAATTTTGCAATTCTGTCAAGAATTAACGCCATTTTTGTATTTTACAAACATTGCTGCATGCACCAAGCATGCCCTACTGCACAACTGGCAACGTCGGGTGTGTCTATGTCAATACAGCTGATGTTCCCCCCTTCCGTCGCACCGCCAGAAACGCTTACAAACATTCGGTATACAAAGCGTAGTCTATCAGTATGACGTCGTTGGTTAGAAGCATTGGGGGTGTTGACCTTAGAGCGATACAATGAATTGATACTCTTATACTTTGTATTGTAATCGGGGGTGGAATTAATAAAGTTGTGAAAGATTACGGGCGTTGTGATTGTCATCACCCAGTACACCTCACTATTGCTTTATGCAAGTTTGTTTGTTTGCTGTGGAAAAAATGTCCGAGTGATTTTATTTGTTTTGTATGAAGTGAGTGTATATCTATAATTCTTCTGCCCCCTTGTTTTCTGTCTATAGTGAGCCTTTCCTTACATGCGTTGGAATGTGACATTCTGTGTTTTGTGAGTTCTGTTCGGATGAGTATATGGATGTTTTCTATGTCAGTGTGCGACCACTTGATAATGCCAAATGAATATGTGAGGATTGTTACAGCAAATGTGTTAATAGCTTTTGTAAGATTTCTATAATTCAGTTTTGTTTTTAACAGTCTAATGAGGCGATCTTTAAACTCTTGTGTTAGTTGTGCTTTGATTTTTGTGTGGTCTATCTTAACGTTTTGATTGATACCCAGGTACTAGTAAGTTTCGTCCTTGTCCATGTTGTCCAGCGCTTGGCCAGTTACTACTTCCTGTTCGGGATGGTTTTTCCATTGGCCCTTATTGATGTGGAGCACCTTGCATTTACTCATGCCAAATTCCATCTTGATATCTGACGTACAAACTTCTGTTATCCTGAGTAATTCTCTCAGTTGCACTTCTGTGGCGGCATATAGTTTTATATCATCCATGTAAAAGAGATGGTTGATTTTGTGTTGATTTGCTTTCTGGTGACTGATGGTGAAACCACAGTTTGTGCTGTTAAGTGTGTTGGAAAGCGGATTGAGACAGAGGCAGAATCATATAGTGAACTGAGAGAGTCACCCTGAAAGATACCACGCCGTATATGTAGCTCATCCGTTTGGATATGGCCGTCCGGTCCTGAGTTTGAAGGTGTATATTTGTTCGCCATGATTCCGTGGTTCTTGTAAGAAACTGACAAAGCCCTGGGTTGATTTTATATATTTGAAGAATTTTCGTTAGCCAGCTATGGGGTAGAGAGTCGAAAGCTTTTTTGTAGTCCATGAAACAGGTATGAAGGCTCCTGTGTTCTTTTCTGGTTTGCTCCATGATCACACTATCAATTCTAAGTTGTTCCTTGCATCCTTGGCTTTGTTTTCTATATCCTTTTTGTTCTTCAGTCAGAATGTTGTTTTCCGTGAGGTGTTGCTCAATTCTTCTGCATATTGTTGCGGTGATGATCTTGTACAAGGTGGGAAGACAAGGAATTGGGCGATAGTTGGCAGGGTTCTTGTTATCTGCGTTTTTGGGTTTTATATATACGTTATTCCTTGCGTGAGGAATTTGGGAATTTTGATTATTATTATTATTTTATTGCAACCTATATGATGTAGTTTTTTATGAACATCAAAGAAACTGGATTTCGACTGATGTGATTGCATTGTGGTTGATTGGGTCTCAAAGCTTTTGCAATGGAAGGTTCATAGAAGAAAATATGGATGGTATATAAAAAGATCAAGGAGCTAATCAGGAATTGAGAACTATCAGTGTTAACCAACAAATTTGAATTCGTTGGTGTTTAACAGTATATCCGGAGAGAATGTGGAAGACGTCAAGAGAGATTCGGTAGGTATCATTTAGAAGAGTAATAAACTATTTGAATAATAATATGGTTGGATTTTATCCAGCAAAGCAGTTAAAACGATTCTGCATAATTCCTAGGTTCACGGTAGAAGTTCTGGTTCTTTAGTGTCAGGGCTTTACACATGTTTCCAACATCAGGGAGTAAATATACGAAAAATAGACAATTCGTATCCATAAAAAGGAAGGAAATTGCTGTGCAGCCAACTCCTCTTACAAGAAGAAAAAATAATGAGCGGACGTAGGAATTTAGCTGGAAGAAAAGCAGGATCAGTGTTGTAGAACGTAGAATATGTATGTACGTAGGTAGAACGTAATAATAATAGAATGGAATAATTAAAGATACAATAAAATTCCAACGTAATAGTCAGGATATTGAAGAGGCCACTTACTTGGTGAAAAGACGACAGGAAAGATTTGCTGGACGAGAGGTGACGGAAGCAGTCGGAGACGGGCCTGTATTTTGAAAACGCTCATGAGTAACTTCCACATTCAACCGCTACATTACATGCACAAAATTACTGTTATGTTAGTCTGCTCTGATACTGATATTATCTCCCAATCAATGCTGAGAGGCCCAGGATGCTTTCGAACTACATCAAAGGCTTCGAACATAGCTTGAGGATGATCTCAGTATTTTCTAAGAAATAAGGCGCAATCCCTCAGTACCGCCACTGTGGTACTCGTCCGTTATATGTGCACACCAGAGGAGAGCGCAAACCCAAAGGTGCCACACGGACGGCAAAAGTGTGTCTTGGCTTCACAACTGACCACACCCGCCACATCGATTTACGGCGCCTTACCTACGAATGTGGCTCGCAACTCATATCTGCTTAGCGACAGATCTATCTAGGTACGCACCTCTATAAATAAGTGAAGAGTTTGACCTGAGAACATGCCCTACAACTGACACAGGTAGAAATAGTGCGATCCAACTCCCATATCAAGGAGAACGGTAGCTTCTTACCGCATGGAAGACTTCCAAGATATGAATCCATGAGTGCAATGGGCGGACAGCATCCTACCCTCACGGATTGTCTAATATATCTTGTTCCCAGGCCGGACAAGTACGCCAGTGATTACTGCGGACATGATGAGGAGTTTATATTACTAACCACCTTAACCGTGCTCCTCAGGAATCGTCTGATGTACCCAACTGATTCAACTTTATCCCAGGTCCCATTAGGGAGTTGAGACAGTACCCCAGGTCCTATTAGGGTGTCCTTAATTCATTAATTGAGCTGGAGCCAGACAGGTACGCTAATACCAATGATTACTGCAGAGACGATGAGGTGTGTTTCATCGTGCTCCCCAGCAATTCCATGATCATACCGAACTTAAACCGACTTAAACAGTACCCCAGGTCCCATTAGTGGTCCTCCAAGTCAATGAAAGTAGTGGGCTGGAGTTAGACAGGTACGCTACTGCCACTGATTACTTCGGAGAGGGTGAGGTACCCTGCTCCCAGTAATCTCACAATCATACCTAACTGTTTCAACTTTATCCCAAGTCCCATTAGGGAGTTGAGACAGTACCCCAGGTCCCATTAGGGGGTCCTCCGCAGAGATTCTCGTTAGCTACCTTGTATCTGATTATTTCAATCGGTTATGGCTTCAAAGCAATGGTTAAAAAATGCATGAATGATATACGGACAAATGCAGAAATATGCAGTGAACAACTCACCAAATTGCAACCACAAGCAGAACTCACTGAACCACGCGTCACGAGGATTAGACGGACACTGTGTTTTCTTTTTTTTCATATTTTTCTCTCAGGCAACAGACATAGGGCTCTTAAATCAAGACCTTCCACAAACTCTCGGTCCTATCTTTTTTTTATGAAGTGCCATAAAAATAAACACATGGCCAAACTCTCGTATACATAAGCGGGTACTTACAGGGTGAGTGTCATGCAGAATCATGGTTAAAATAAAGTGTGCTTACAGTGTTGGTTAAGCTCAAAACCAAAACTCCTCACTCACTACAAGCATCTTGATGATAATAATATTGCTTGAGGGGTTCATAATTTCAGAAAATAATGCATTATTTTTGAAATAAATTTCTTTTGTTTATTTGTCCGTTTCACTTTTTTTATTCAACCTCCCAATGTATGAGATAATTTGAATCTGAAACAAATTTTGTCGTTGTTTTAGTTAAAATTTGCATTTCGCATTTCTTATATCATATTTTTTCTTTTTTCCTTGAGATAACTGTCTACGCAAATATTTATCAAATTAAACCTGCTGCCTAAACAGAAAAAAAGTGCCAGCGTCGCATCGTGTTGCGATGCTCATAATTTGTGACTCACGACAAAGTTTCTCACGAGACGAATCCAGCTACGTTATAAGTGGTATAAAACAAAAGATTAGATAGACACAGTAAGAACTGACATGATACGACTCTTTTAAGATGTTCAAATATTGGAGAATATTTACACTTTTGTAACGTTTAATTATCATAGAAATTGATAATAAATTGAGATTCACGAACCAGATAGCCAATTTTATGAGAATAGTATTATAATAGCTCCCTATTCTAACCAAAGACTACTAAAAAATATGTTTTAGTAGTCGGTGATTCTAACCGATATTTATCAAATTTTAAATTGAGAAAAAACTTTGCGAATCATTGGTGTTGTCTGTATTCAGTTACTGTGATTTTTTTCTACCCATGTTTGGATCAGTTGATGAAAAACAGAATTCAAATCATCCAAAATAACTGTGACCGATTTATATTTGGGCTAAGGAAATATGACCATGTCAGTCAGAAATATAGGGCCCAGTTAGTGTGTAATTCTTAGATATCTCTCAAGGTATACCTGGTAGAAGAAAATGTCAAATACAAAAGCTATTTGGTTGCTTAAGACGCATATTCGATTTTGAAATATACAGGGTGTTGCAGGAAAGCAGGATAGTGATCAACTTGATTTTTGTATATGGAACTATAACTTTTTTTTTAACCTCGTTTAGTTTCAATCATTGTTTATATTAACTTATTTAACGCTAAGATATTTTTGAGATCGATTGCGACGTTGCTACATTATAATTTATTTACGATGAATTTCTACATTTGCAAGGTCGCAAGTAATACGTCCAAATTGACATACTCCTTTAACTTGTCTCAATAATTTTATACAGGTAGTTACTCAAATGCTAGGTGAATATTATTTTATATGATATGTGCGTGTACAGGGTGTTTCCGAGCCAATTTTTAATTATGGTAATTTGAAAGTCATTTTACTCTGTTTTTTTAAATGTAACCACCTGTATTTTTTATATAAAATCGAAGTATCTACTGATACTCTATCTCGACTCCTAATAGTTTTTTTTGGAGTCTGCGGCGTTGGCAGGTTATAAATGATTTTTACAAAATATCAAATAGGCATATCTCTTATATTTATTAATATAAGATCGCACTGTCTATTTTATAGAAATGTTCCCTGGTAATACAAGCTTTTGGTGGTATTCCAAAATAATAAAACCATTTTTGCTCATATGCCATCTATTTTTATACCGGGTTATACGCCAATCAGATCAAGTTTTTTTCTGGAATTAATTGCCAGCAGGCTGGAAATAATTTAATATCTCTGGTCTCTGGTCCTAAATGCGATAATATAAGTTTGCACTATTCCAGGTGGTTAGCTTAACTTTTGATAGCCCAAAAAATGCCAAATTTTTGCACTTTTTTTAGTTTTTTGGTTGTAGCTGGAAAATGATGCGTTGAACGAAAAATGTCGTTCGGTACAATATTAGAAAGGACTAAATTTTACGTCGAATGACATCTAAAACTTTAAGTCGGTTTAGCGGTAGAGCTAATAGTTTGACAGCCTAAAAACTGCCAAATTTTTGCACTTTTTTTAGTTTTTTGGTTGTAGCTGGAAAATGATGCGTTGAACGGAAAATGTCGTTCTGTACAATATTAGAAAGGACTAAATTTTACGTCGAATGACATCTAAAACTTTCAAGTCGGTTTAGCGGTAGAGCCCAAATCAGTAGTTTGACAGCCTAAAAACTGCCAAATGCTGCACTTTTTTAAGTTTTTAGATTATCGATTGTAGCGATTGATTCGTTGGACGGAAAATATCGTTCTGTGCAATATTAAAAATGACTAAACTTTGCGTCGCATGACATCTAAAACTTTTAAGTCGGTTTAGCAGAAGAGGCTAAATCAATAGTTAGAAGCTGTGATTTTTTTCATTTCCGTGCAAAAGAACATTTTGCGGCTATATAAGACTACATACTCCTATTGAAAAAACCCATGGCGTAAAAGATATAGTGAATAAAATTTTACGTTATATAAATAACTCAGACTTTAAATTCGATCAGTTTGACATACAAAATTTTGCACCAATTTAAAATCAGTTTGCTTTTGATTTACTCTTTTCGCTGGACTTTACATTATTTTATCCCTGGTATATGGTCAAGCTATATATCATCCGAAAGCATTTAATGAGTATAGTACAATAACACCATTCACAATATCTAAATGAAAAATGCTACTTTGAATTTCTAAGTATTTACTTTACCGCACCACTCGTACATATCTACATACATGGAAAAAATAAGGAACGACACCAGTCGCAACTCCCGGACATAAAAGATAAAAAAATATGAAACTTCCAATATGTTATGTGCTAAATCTATCTGGGAAATGTAGATAATAACCGTTAGTTTAGGTTGAATGTGGCCCATGCAGGCGTAGTTACTAAATGTCTGGGGCGTCATGAAAATGAGGATCCAGAGGTTCTCATTTCAGCAGGTCATCTGTTCTTGATAGCCCTCTATTGGCCTAAGGCAGATGTGACCTCCTTGGACCAAATCCGTTACGAGATATTATCATAATCTCTAACAAAGCCAAGTATCGAACTGGCCTCCCTAACTCGAACAAATGCAGCTGCTGCCCAACAGGTACTGCAGGTGTACCTTCAAATCCAGAGCTGGAGTGATAACCCAAAGGATCCTCTGATCTGGGGTTGGACGAGGACGGCATTAGATTTCGCCCCATCATAATCACCAAGAAGCCACCTCCAGCTGAAATTCTTAATAGTGTGTCCTGCAAATGTAGAAGGGAGTACAGGGAAGTGCAGCTGCCGAAAAGTAGGCATGAAATGCTCAACAGTATGCCTCAACTGCAATGGCTAGTGATGCTTTAATTCGGCACCCTTCGAAAATGAAGTAGAAAAAGTTGTAAATAATTACTTTGAATATGACCCCAATGAAGAGGACATCAATATGTAACCGCGCCTTCTCAGGCGAGTTTTTCAGATGAAGGACTATCAACATCTAAGCAAATGCGAATACTTCAGTATTCCTTAAATTGCAACAATGTTTTATCCAGGGTTTTATCCAACGGGAGAGGTATATTTGATAACTCACTATATCTATTCATTGAATCGAACCCGTGTTTTGTAATTGATTGAACTTCCATGAAAAAACACATTTTTTGTTATGACAGAGTATCGAGTTCTTAGGAGGCCTCACGTAGTTGAATGAAGACCAGGTTTATCGCATGGTTGAATATTGAAGTATTCGAATGTATGTATTGTGTTTTTGTATTTGCAGTAATATTATCTCCACTCAAATAAACCATAATGCATAATTGTCAGAATAATAAGATGTTGTGCATAATTCAAGCTAAACTTGTTTATGCTATTATAACTAACTAAGCAGATAAATCAAATCAAATCAATGATAACTGTTTTTTGATTTAAAGACTCTTATTAATAGTGCTTACTACTTTTTCATAAATATGTATTTGATATATTATGCTATAATTATATTAGCCAAGTATTCTTTAAAGTCGCCACCACAAATTTAAATATGGACATTACCACATCAGTAAGTTCTATATTTTTAAACAAACCAATTCTTTTGAAATTCGGAAAAACATTATTTATTTATTACACATAAATTTCGATTCTGTTACATCAGATTAAAAAAAATAACCTTATTGTAAATTCGTTATTTGGGGTTAACATTAAGAATTCTTTTTTTGTCACTCCTTTAATCTCGGTATTAATCCAGCCGAGTACAGAGACGTTGAGCCAACGACAAAGATCATTAAATTCAATATAAGATACTTTTAGTTCAAATATTACTTACTAATATCTCAAATAGCATAGACAATGTGGTAAAGGCATGAGTTGTCGTGTCTATTATAATTGCCTGTTAGACAAGATGAACCTTTTTATTGTACTAATTATCAAGAAATGCTATTATAAGAATAATTTTTTATATGAATCAAATTATATGCTTTGCTTAAAAGCTAAGATGTATATTAAAAATAAAAGAATGCTTTAATATAGTAGATATTATTAGATCGAACATAACATATTTTGAAATTATTAGCTTACCTACAATTGCCTCAAACCTGATGAGTAAATTGTTTGAATGACATGGTTTTCGATCAACTGTAAATATACTTGAAGTACATAATAGAAAAACATCCAAATTCCAACAATAATCAATTAAAAGCACAACATTTTTTTTCTTTGTGCCTACGGATTTATGGCCCTGGTTGGTATTAACATGAGCTTTTGCTGCTAGTCCGGTTTAGTTATTTATTTATTTATATATTTATTAATTTATACCGTGTATACGTATTGCACCAAAATTATTAAGAACTATGATTAATTATTTACTTATTACTGAATACTTATTAATAATACTTATTAAAGATTTAATGGTAATACAACACTTTGATAAACTTAATAATCTTAGTCAGGTTGTGCTGTTTTTTGATATGATTTTTCCTTATATGACTTCAAATGACTCGAAAGGACGAAAAAAACGATTTTGAATTAATGCCAAATTTCGCATTATAAATGACTGAATTTATTAACTGAGGTATCTATTCAACGTGAAATTCTATTGTCTACAACTTTTATTTCAAATATTTTGTGATGGGAGTATTGATTTTCAAGATATCTGGTCTTGGAAAGCCGCAAAATGTAACTTTGCACTGAAGTACGATTTTTTAATTATTTTTAGCATCAGATTTGGGCTATACCGCTAAACCAAAGTTGATGTTCTAGATACAATTTGAAGCAGAATTTAGCCTACTTTATTACTGAATGGAACGAAATTTTCCGTCCGATCTATCATTTTTCAGCTACAAGCAAAAAAAAAACAAAAAAAGGGGCAAACATTTGACAGTTTTTTGGCTCACCACCTGCGATGGTGCAAACTCAGATTACACGTCGGGTTCTTTCCGACTCAATTTTGTTGGCTGGCCTATTAGTAAAAGATACCAGAATGTTTCAAGTACAAACTGCCACAGCTGGAACGGTATAATTCAATACCTGGAAGATGTTGAGTATGGAGAATTCAAAAATGTAGCCAGATTTACCACTTTTACGTGACACGTCATAATTTTGTTATTTTAAATGAAATGCGCCATTTATTTTGACTGCTCTTGTCTAATTCAGTAATGCCTTATATTAATTAGTGAGATACGGCAACACTGTTTTTTAAGTAAACAATACAGGAACGCTTCGATATCTGCAAAACTGCCACAGCTGGAGCGATGAAATTTAATACTTGGGGGTTTTTGAACATGCAGAATTTAAAAATGCTAACATCAGCGTTGTCAGATTTACCACTTTTACGTTTCATGTCATAATTTTAAATGAAATGCCCTATTTATGACGTCTAACGTAAAAATAGTAAATCTGACAACACTGATGTTAACTTTTTTGAATTCTGCATGTTTGAAAAGCCCTGAAAATAAATTTTTTTGTTCACGCTGTGGCAGTTTTGGGGATATTTAAAGGTTCCGGTACTGACCACTGAAAAAGCGAAGTTGCCGTATGTCTCGGTAATTAATAGAAACAAAATTTTGAAATTATGATACCTTACTAAATAAGACACACTGCAGCAAAAATAAATAGGGCAATCCATTTAAAATAACAAAATTATGACTTCCCACGTAAAAATGGTAATTCTGGCAACATGCTGTTAGAATTTTTGGGTTGTACATGTTCTAAAATCTCCAGATATTGAATTTTATCGATCCAGCTGGGAAGTTTTGAAGATATTTGAGCGTTCTTGCCTTTTACTAACCTGGCATTTGAAATAGGATAGTATATAAGCATCGAAAACGATTTTTTAATTTTAGGGACACCATATTTAAAACTCCGTAAGCCATTACTAGGGAGTACTTCCGTGTTAAATAAAATATTCAGTGCGTTCTATCAATAAAAATTGCGAATACGTTTGTTTGAAATTTCAGAAAGATACCATCGCAAACCTGAAAAAAAGTCAGAAAGCGAGACAGTGTCTTATTAGATACTTCGATTTAAAATACAGGGTGTTACAATTAAAAAGCAAAGTAAAATGACTTTAAAATTACCATAATTTAAAATTCTTCCGAAATGCACAATGTATATGCACGTAGTTAGTAACATCCAAAATGATATTCATTTAACATTTAAGTAACTCTCTGTAACTATTGAGAGAACTTAACGGAATATATCAATTTGGACGTATTATTATTTTCAATCTTGGATATCGAGAAACTAACAGAAAATAGATTATAACTTGACAACGTTGCAACAGATCCCAGATATATCTTAGAGTTAAATTGAGATCAATAATGGAAACTAAACGAGGTTAAAAAAAGTTATTGTTCCATATAAAAAAATCAAGTTAATCACTATCTTGCTTTTCCACAACACCCTGTATATCTCAAGACATTTTCAGGTTACGCGTATTTAACAACTAAATAACTTTTGTATCAAACATTTTCTTCTACCAGATACAGCTTGCGAGATATCAAGAAATTAATTACACACTAAATGGACACCCTGTATAAAGACTTGAAGTCTTCATCATAACCAGAATATCTAAAAACTAAACTGATTTTGATCAGGTTCATAACAGAACCGTTAGAAGTCGAAACAGCGCCAGACCTACTCCACATACCACAACTTTATTCCGCAGAAGTGTTTCGTACAGTGCAGCCACCTCTTTAACCGATAAATAGTTCTTTTAAAATACAAACACTGTCATGGTTTCGGAAGCTAGACTCTTAATCTAGAACTTCCTTTTAGTATCCTTTTACCAAAATAAACATTTTTCTTTTACTTCATTAGGTAAGCATCGCAACAAGCTGTATGTATTATTATTATTATTATGTAAGCTTTTTACATTTATTTTTGTGTATTTTACATCGAAAATCTTTTTTTCTTATCGACATGAGTAGTTAAGTGTAAGTAGCTAAGGCTAAATTTCACTGCTTGTGTCCTTGTTTCTTTTTCGAAATAAAGATATTATTATTATTATTATTACATTCACAGCCTCTATAAGCGCAACAGTAGCTATACAACAGCTCGGACCCCCAACCATGTCAAGAGTTCGGAATCGTCAAAACTGACAGTGAATAAGCACAAGTAACAAGACGGATTCAAGCGGTGGAGTGGAACAGACCCAACCAAACCAATAGCAAAAACTTCCCTACAATATGTGCACCGGGTAAGACAGAGCTGGAAAAGTTACTGCATAAGGCAAATATCCAGACGATATAGGAGTACAAACAAACTGGAAGAATACAACAGCCAAGATTGGCAAAGAACAATAGACGAGAAAATCTGCAGTAGCTAACATTGCCTGATTGCACAGAAAGGCATTGAGATTCATGAACATAAAAACAACTTCAACAACAGAGAAGAACCATGCAACCTCAACAGGATATGGATACCCGACCTAAGAGAGACAGAAATCTAAGATGCGGGGGAGTGATAAGTAAAATTTAAGTATACAGGGTGGGCCAATAGTGCGTCGACGGAGGATTGTGGGCTTACTAAAAAATATTTCAAAAATCTGTCACATGATCATGGTAGGGACCCTTGAGGGCTATTACGTAAAATTATTTTTACTTAAATTTTGACGTTTATACAGGGTGATTCATATCAAACTTACATTTTTTTGAATGGAACCCCCTATATATTATTGCACATTTGGATTCCTTGGTCAATTGTAGTGTGACTTTATGTATCACATATGGAACTTTAAACGAACCGTTTAGGCGCAAATCACCATTTTTGGTATAAGTAGGTATCAGAAAAAAATTAAATATAGCAGCGACTATAAAACTTAGAAGGCCTTGACTTTGCAGTACGACTAAGCATGAAATGCATCACCTTAGGTCAGACGGCTAAATTTGAATTCATTTTGTACTTGGAGAAATCAGAGGATAAATTTAGGAAACCTTAATCACAGATAACTTCATTTTTTCAAATGGAAATGCCTATTTTGATTCAAAGAATCAAATGTAAAAATTGATTACCTTTCTAACGATATAGCATTCTTGATATCAGTCTTTTATGGTTCTCATTTTATTTCAAATTTTTAGTCAAATCGGTGTTTTTCAATTTTCCTGCGTTCAAGCAATCTAGCAGGCCATTAAAAATAAACAGAATCTCGTTAATATGGAAAAAAGCAACTAACTTAGTAGAAAGATGCAAACTAACTAGAGCAGCGAGGCAAGATTATGAAAATTCCTTACAACATATTAGCTCCAACCAGAAACAATAGCGGTAACAAGAACGCTCATTTTTCATAGCCTACTAGCTATTAGCCAACTTCCAAAGTCAATAAAAAAATATCTAATCAAAGGAAAACTACTAGTGATTGTTACTGGCAGTAGAATATCTAGTTCTTTTGAATAAATTTGAATAAAATTTCACATTTAATGCTATAAAAAAGTAGCCATTTCCGTAAGTCAAAAATAATGATACCCCTGACTGGAACCCTTCAAATTTTTCAGTAGGTACTTCTACTTATTAGCAAAATCGCGGAAAATGAAACTTGAATTGCAGTCTGTTTGAATTGTAAAACATAATTTAGTTTGCAGAAAACTACATGAAATAATCACAGTTACAACATAGCGTAATTAAAAAATTCTAGCAATTATTTCAATAGATGTTCAGAATGCTCCAGTTAGAGATATCTTTACTTTTGACTTAACTAAATTGAATGTGAAATTTCATTCTAAACATGTTAGACTGTAGGCAAAAATCGCTGGTAGTTTTCCTTTTGTTTCAAAATTTTTACCCGTTTTGGAAAGTTATCAAGCTATAGTAGACCTCAATAGCTGGTAGGCTGTGAAAAACAAACACTTCTGTCATACCCCAGCTACTTATTGACATTAGATATCTTGCCGATGTTGTATCCGGTTAGAGCTAATATGTTATAAGGAATTTTCATAATCTTGTCTCGTTGCTCTAGTTAGTTTGCATCTTTCTATTAGGTTAGTTGGTTTCTTCCATATTAATGAGCTTTTGTTTATTTTTCATGGCCTGCTAGGTTGCTTGCACGCAGGAAAGCTGGAAAACACCGATTTGACTGAAAATTTGAAATAAAATGAAAACCAAAAAAGACTGATATCAAGAATGCTATATCGTTAGAAAGGTAATCAAATTTTACATTAGATTCTTTAAACCAAAATAGGCATTCCCATTTGAAAAAATCAAGTTATCTGTGATTGAAGTTTCCTAAATTTATCCTCTGATTTCTCCAAGCACAAAAAGAATTCAAATTTAGCCGTCTGACCTAAGGTGACGCATTTCATGCTTAGTCGTACCGCAAAGTCAAGGCCTTCTAAGTTTTATAGTCGCTGCGATATTCAATTTTTTTCTGATACCTACTTATACCAAAAATGGTGATTTGCGCCTGAACGGTTGGTTTAAAGTTCCATGTGTGATACATAAAGTCACACTAGAATGGACCAAGGAATCCAAATATGAAATAATATATAGGGGGTTCCATTCAAAAAAATGCAAGTTTGATATGAATCACCCTGTATAAACGTCAAAATTTAAGTGAAAATATTTTTACGTTATAGCCCTCAAGGGTGCCTACCATAATCAAGTGACAGATTGTTGAAATATTTTTTAGTAACCCCACAATCCTCCGTCCACGCACTATTGGCCCACCCTGTATACATATAATAACCTATAATCGCATATCATGACACACCTGGTTTCTTAAAAATTAGTGCAGCAGTTACTGAGAAGGTGTGATCGCAAAACAATACTCCTCTCACCTATGATCCATATTTCAATACCTCTTCAAAAATGTGGAAAATGTTCAGGAACCCATAATAACATTCTCGCTTTTTGCTAAATTACTGCTCCGACAATTAAGCGATTTTAAAAAAATGTAGCAGTACAGTAGGTAATGACCGCATAACATACCGCACCCTAATTTTCATCAACTTGAATGTGTATTGTATAAAGTGGTTGCTGAGATTATGCCGGTAGAAAAATATTACGTCAAAATCGAGAATGTTCGCGACTGCAGCACTCCCCTCACCTCACGGTGTGGAGTGCTGTGTAAAGTAAAGCCTTTACAAAAATACGTTTAAAATATTTTGACTGAAAAGATGCCTATTAAAGATATTCACATAATTGTCATTCACATACACCCATTGTTTAACCCAAGGACGTTAAAACAATATTGATTTAACATCCTTGGTTTAACCTGAGGTTTCACCTTACCACGGTTTTTGATTAAACTTGCAGAACCCTCAGCAGTAGTTTCAAAAGGTCAAATTACATTTCTCATTGATCCTTTAGAAACTACTGCTGGAAGAGGAATAGACCACAATTTATCGACAACAAAAAATATTATAAAAAAAAGGGAGTCAAGTTGATTGACTCAGTACTTCCCACACATAATGATTTCATTTTGTTGTTTGCATTACGTGAAGCTATAATCTGAAATCCCCTTACAACCAAATCATCGCCCACCCTCCCGCAAAAAAACGCATTGTACAACACAAAACTTTCGTAAATAGTTTCTTGCGTCTCCCTCCTTAGAAACTAGGACGCCACAGTTTTCATCAAGCTTCAACTGAACGATGCAAAACGATCAGGAGCCTCTAAATCGTCTAAAAGCGAAGTATGAGCTGTTTTCATATTTTTAGTTTTTTAATTATTGTTGCGCCGCCACTGACACGATTTTTCAGACACTGGCACGTTTTCCTCTCTCGCCGCGATAATCAATTCTTTGTCGAAATTTCATTAAAATCAATTTAATAATGTTTGCTTTACGCAATATACATAGAACGAAATTAAGCAATACTCGTATATGTTGACATCAATCACAAAACTGTGGTTTCTGGAATAGGCAAGGCAATGTTCGGATGGGCCTAAAAAAGGGTATTATGCCGCTAGGTCTTTCTTTTACAGGTCAATGGATAGCCTATTATGAGTACAGCACATTTTTGAGATAAATAACCTTCCCCCTTTTAATTTTTTTCTTTTTTTGCTAATTACTCCGCCGCTCCTGTACCGATTTTCAAAATTATAAGAACATTACCTATTACGACTCCCCCCCCCAGCCCCCAGCATATCGCTGCCCAAATTTCATCACAATCCATGCAGCAGTTACTGAGATTACGAGGATAGAAAAACGCGCACAGACAGACAGATAGACAGATAGACAGACCGACAGACAGACAGCCAGACAGACAGACAGACAGACAAACAGACAGACAAACAGACAGACAGACCGACGGAAATGAGTGAGATGGATTTTCGTTATGTAGAAATGTAGACATCATAAAACGCCCAAAAAGCGTGTTATCTCAAAATCGCAAATTTTCGCGATCACAATACGCCCCTCACCCATCGGTGTGGGAAGTAAAAATCGTTTGTCTCATGCTGACAGTTTGTTTTTTTAACTTTTTTATCTGGAATAATCATTACTTTCCTAAGAGTTAAGAATTTCTTTTTAATAATGCTTATTTAGATTTGGGGGGATACAGATTAGGGTTGCCGCCTTAACTTTACTCTTGTCGGGGGTGGTGGTGCATATTTGTGGAGGTCGGGCCGTCTTCCTCATTCAATAACATCTAATAAAATACTAGACCGTTCCGTTCTACGCTTAGCTTTTCTACACTGTCTACAAGTCGAAGCACCTGCATGAGGGTAGCGTCAACGCTTAGGTGTTTGTAATTTTTTTTTATTAGACCGGTCTAATTAGAAAAATATGCAATAGGATGGGGAAATTATGGTCTAGTTTCATCCAGTTTCGTTTGTGTACATTAACGAACTATCTAACCTTGTATATATTGACCATTATTAGAATGAAAACTTGAATCGGTATACCTATATTTTTTGTCAATTGAACAAAAATATATTACGCAAAAGAATTAATGAGAATTCTCCTAGGTGCTCTGGTGTGTTAAATCTGTTAAAAAGTAACACCCACTAATAATTGCTAAACTACATGTTCTATTACCTTTATCGCGTATTTTCAGTCCTCCCAGCCAATTATCAATATCTTGTACGGAATAAGCCATATCGAACTACCAGGCTCAACAGCTCGCCACTGAACAAATGCGTATTAAATAAAACCCAATCGGAAGAAAACTGACCGAGTACGCACTAGTGTGGACTACGTTAATGCCAGCTTGCTTATGTTTTTGTGCTATATGCGCTTCTGCGTTCTGCAAGTCTGCAATGTCTGCATTATTTTCGGTATTCAACACTCCAACTAGGGAAGTAGGGAGTTCCCTCATATAGGCATATAGGCATAGTTGCCAGATCTCGCGCTTATTCATGAGATTACATTATTTCGGTTGCGTCCTCCGATTCTACTTCGACGTATTGGATGCGATGCGTGATGCAGTGGCTTAACTTCAAATTCGCCCCCCCCCCGCAAGATGCTACTACTGTACTGCTTTAGGTATATATACAGGGTGAGTCCTAAGCTGTTTCTTGTTTTAAACTGTGTATAGAAGTCGTTAAAATAATCAAGTTTTTCAAATAACTTTTATCCGAAAGCTGCAAAATAAGCGAGTTACAGAATCAAAAAAAGTATGTCTAAGCCCTGGTCTGGACTTGTGTATTGATGTACGTAGTCTCTATATGTTTAGTTTCTTGCTCGAATTTTTGTCTTATCATCAGGCATTGTACCTATCAATTAGTGCACTAGTCATTTTCAGTTTATCGTAGTTAGTTTCAAGTTGGTGAATCCTAAAATTTGCGGTTATAATAATTTGTGGCTTTTAGGAATTGCCAATTTAAAATTAACAAATTTAAACAGAAAGTGACTACTACACTATCTGACAGGTGCAATGCCTGATAAAGACAAACATCCGAACAAAAAACTAAACATAAACAGACTAGGGTAGGTACGTCTTAATATGTTTTTTATTTTGGATCTCGCTTATTTTTCAGTTTTCTGAATAAAATTACATGAAATCTAGTTTATTTCAGTCATATCCATACACAGTTAAAAAAGCATCATCTTAGGACTAAAGAGAAAATGTTCGGGTTGTAGCCAAAATTTTAAAAAGAAACACGGGTCACTGCATAAATGAAACTGCTAAACTTTCGGGAATGTTTATTGCCATTTCGGGGCTTTAACGTTGAGGTTTGCTCGCAAAAAAAGAAATGTGCATTGAGTCGCAGATTTTCAAATGCAGTTCACAAACAAAAAAAACTTCAAACAATTTTTGGCTAATTTAACTTGGCGTCTTCCACAACACAGGTCACAGAAACAACCAACACAGATATAAATTAACTAAACAACGACCTTTAAATGTTTATATCATCAGAAAAATTAAAAAATTCGTGGTTTGAGAACGTACATTTTTCGATTTAATTTTTTATTAGAAGGTCGTTGTTTAGTTTGTATTTTACACCTACGTGTTGGTTGTTTGTGTGACCTGTGTTGTGAAAGAGAGAATTTAGGCAAAAAATTTCGACGTATGCCGTCTTACCGTATTTTTCTATTTACTGCAGATACTGCGCCAATATTTAGGGTTTAGTTTAAAAGGCAATACCGTCCCACTTTTTAAATGATAGGTATGTGTCCTGGGGTTCATAGGTATTTTTTGTAAAATATACTGACAACAAGGAAAGCGACCATTTAATTTAGTATCTACTTTATTCTTGTTGCACTCCAAGACCACGGGGCCCCCAAAACGACGGGCGTGATGTGTGTTGGTAGCTTGACTCATTACACTTCAGTTTGGCAAGTTAGGGGTGTCAGTGCATATATGTAGGCTACAAATGGCACCTGCGTTGGATGGCCTGACACTGTTCTGTTATTAATGCAGTATTGCTAGCTTGGGCGTATTTTCTTAATAAATGTTGTTGTCAATTCATCATGGGACTAAATACGGTAGACGGTAGTCCCATTCTCGCCACTCAATGACATAACCACGTAGCGCTTCTTTGGCTATTCAGGTACAAGTAACTTGATTAGACACGTATTTAGGTATTTATTGTTAATCTAATAGATAAGACTACCATATAAAGTAGTTCAGAAAATTTGCACGCAAGAGTCAAAAAATTTCAAGGGAGTAATATATACAGGGTGTCCCACGACGTTAAGACAAGCGGAACTGGCCAGTAGTAGGGAATTATAATTTTGGGGGTGTAAATTAGAGCAAATATAGTATCTTTTCTTATTATTGTGTCACCCAATAAGGTATTTGTTTTTGGTCACGTGACGTCCGATTCAAAAATTTTAATGGAACACCCTGTATATTTGTGACTTTTTGTGTTTCTTCCGATCAAACAATTCCAACAAACTAGCACACTTGGGGTCAAAGTGATTAATTGAAGAGCTACGGGTATTTAAAGGATAGTACCACTACCATTGATTATAACATGTACCCTACAGTTGAATTACATTGTTAGTATTTCATAATGATAGTGGTACAGTCTTTTAAATACCTGTAGCTCTTCAATTAATCGCTTTAGACCCCCAAGTGTGCTAGTTTGTTGGAATTGTTTTATCGGGAGGGACACAAAAAGTCACAAATATACAGGGTGTCCCATTAAAAATTTTGGATCGGACGTCACGTGACCAAAAACAAATACCTCATTGGGTGACACAATAATAACAAAAGATACTGTATTTGCTCTAATTTACATTCCCAAAATTATAATTCCCCACTACTGCCCAGTTCTGATATATTGCTTGCCTTAATCGTCGTGGGGCACCCAGTATATAGCCGCGTCATTACTTACACCGTAACTAGAACCGTTGATAATACTAGCAGTGTTACGTCTACAATATTACGTATAAATATATATCTTGCGTAAAACAATATTATACTATAGCTGAGAAGCGACAAGAAATATTAAAGCGAAGCGTATTCTTTAAACTGAATTCCAAGCTTTCGGAGAACGATGCCTCCATCATCAGAGAAAGTTTGTTGAGGTAGTAGTAGGAAGTTCGAAATGGATCATTTGGTTAGACTCACACAAAAATATATTTTTTTTTATGGTCAACCTCCCGCAAATTCTAAAAGCCTACGGCGCTGTAGAAGTGCTGCGAGAGGATAAGTGTCGGTGCACGTTAGATTTGAAACGCTGAAGGTTGTAGCCGTCGGTAAATAAATTCCCAAGCAGCTCATTCCACAACGTCTTCTCCAAAAGAAGGAATGCTGGAGGAAACTGGTTCGGGGAGTAGGGACGTCAAACTGACAAGGATGCCGCTCTAATAGTGTTCATTGTTCGGACGGCCCTTGGTGTTATTATCTGGTAAAGCTCACTCGAACATCTTCCATGATCTGTAAAACAAGGACATATAGGTACACTGTCGTAGTTAACGTCATTTTGTTATGCATAATTTGCCGTTGTTGTGGTTATGTCGTTAACCCCCCCCCCGCATTCTGCATTTTGCTTTTGTGTATTTATTGTTTCAAGCATAGGCATGCATAGTTAAATCCCCGAATCTGGGAGGCCGGCTTAAGCCCCCACCTATAACTGCGCCTGTGGTTTCAAGCGAACTATCTGCTAATAATGAGGATGCGTAATTGCTATCTATGATATTATATATACCCACCAACCTGAGACACAAGCCTAAGACTAAGAGTGTAAGTAAGATTCAATTAGAATTTGAGGTTATATATAAATGTCTTGATCTACGTGGCAGCCATTTTGGCATACCCCGCCGTTCCGCTCTACATGCTGGCCTACCTTTTAATGTTCCAATGTAAACAAAGGTTTAGTATAATCCTTAGATAAGGAAAGAGAGGGGATACCGCGCGCCCATTTGATGCTATATGGATTAGCTGATACCGAAAATGAATAGCTGTCAAAATGCTGGTGGAAAACTGACGGTAGTGTCAAGGTGGTGTTTTTTGCGATATTTAACGTTTTTAAGACCAATAATTGTGAAATATTGTGGTGAGCGTAATGGTGGGGTGTGCAGCTTTCCGTTGTAAAAGCCACAGCAGCAGGAAGGAGCCAGGAATCACTTTTCATAGGTAAATTTATGATCTTATTTTTTTGGTGTATCCGAAATTCATGCAAATATCTCGATATCTAGTTCAAAGATATATGTGTATCCGAAATATAATTTGGAATGTACCACTAACATGCGAATCATAATGTTTTTGAGCACGTAAAGTCTAAAAATTATGTTTTTAAGGGATTTTTTGGTTCAAATACAATCAGTTTTCCAGTGGCGTATCTATTATAGCTTACATTTTGAATAGAAATATTATGACTTTGCATTGTAATATATAATATACCAATACCCTTATACAAGGTGTGCATTTCAAGGGTGGCCTTTATTTGTAGTTGTATGAATAATAAAATTAATTTTCTTTCTTCCACGACAGGTTTCCTAAAGATCTTCCTAGACATGATTTATGGATCAAAAATATGAGGATCGAAGGTTGGAAGCCTACAAGCAACGATAGGCTTTGTTCTAAGCATTTTGAACAGAATTTCCTTCATCAAACAAATCAAAAAGTATATCTTCTGAAAGGAGCAGTCCCCACCATATTTGACGAGCTTCCGGAATACTTACGTCCAAAAATTGTAAGTTATAATTCCTAGCTTACATTGTCTACGCTTAATCAATATTAAAATAATAAACATCCTAGGATTATGATAGATGGATAGATGGATAGATGGATAGATGGATAGATGGATAGATGGATAGTTGGATAGATGGATAGATGGATAGATGGATAGATGGATAGATGGATAGATGGATAGATGGATAGATGGATAGATGGATAGATGGATAGATAGATAGACAGATATACTTTATAGTCTAAGAATTTACAAGATTCTTATTGACAAAGCTATATAATAACAAACAAAACTTTTGGGATATTCTCTAAAACCTGTGAGGAGGAAGTTTGTTATAAATCTTCACTCCATTGTATATAATTGGATCATTAATGAGTTATGATTTGAGTGTGATATTAATTTAAAATCATTCTTATGCCTTATGCCTATATTCTATATTTATGGTCTCAAATTTGGTTTTATATTTGAGTATTAGTGATGACGTTTCCAAAATAAACAGTGCAATAAAGTAAGGAGAAATACGATTACGAATGGCTGAATAACCATTTAAAAATTGATAGCTATGAAAATCAAAAGGCAGCTAACCTCAAAAATGTAATAATTTCTTGTGTTACAGTTACATTATTAAACAACTATATTTAGGTGTGTTTACTCGATACGAAATCAAAACAAAATGTTACTGTCACTTTTCCTATAAGATTCAGTCACTCATTCACATCTACTTAAATCATAAATTAATTTGTTCTGTCTTTCATTCGGAAATAATGTTTCAAACATTGTCTAATATACAGCTCTGTTATTTTAGGCAAAAGAAAGAAAAAGACCCCGTGAACGTGATGTTCATCGAGAACCATCGCCACCAACCTCAGCTCTGGCTGCACAGGACGACTCTCCCCGGAAAAAGAAACTTAGAAGAGAACTGCTGCTGCAAAAAGATAAGAATAAGGAAAAAACGAAAAAAATCCGTGCCCTTGGTCAGTCACTGAAAAGAGCACACAAAAAAGTAGCCTCTTTAAAAATAATTGCTGAGGAATTAGAGCGACAAAATTTACTATCTCAAGAAAATTTAGTTTTAGTTCAAAATATGAGCAAGGTTAATATAGAAATATTGAACAGAAAAATGGGGAGAAATGTTCAATATTCACCTGAACTTAGGAAATTTGCCCTGACATTAAATTTTTTTTCACCAAAGGCATACAACTATGTGAGAGATGTTTTTGACACTTGTCTCCCGCATAGCAAAACTATTGCTAAATGGTTTCAGAATGTGGATGCTGAGCCTGGTTTTACCAAGGAATCAATAAATACCTTAAGAAATAAGGTTCAATCATCTGACAGACCAATAATTTGTTCATTAATTATCAATGAAATAGCCATACGGAAACATTTAGAATGGGATGGAAAAAAAATCCATGGTTGGTTACAATTCGATCAATAAAGTAATTGTATCCAATTGTGAAGGACCAACTAAATTGGCAAATAACCGCAAATGACTCACGAGAATCGAAGGTTAATCATGCATCGGTTGACTCACCCCTTGTTGGTTGGCGTCGGATGTCTTCCCCAGCTGGGTACTGCGTTGCTCTATCCAGATTCCTAGTTAGCTGAGCGATGTAAGGCTGTGGTCGCCCTTATTGGAGGTACCCGCTACACACGGGGTGACGGATATCACGCACACGTCCGTTCACCTCGGTAGTTGAAGTACGACTCTCTCTTTCTTCCGCGTCAACCGTCAGACTTCAAACTCGCAAGTCAAAACGCGGGAGATTCGAATATACAAAATTTTTTAAATGGTAAATACCAATCGTAACCATTTTCCGCCCACCAAAAAATATAAAAAAAAAATATTTTTTCCAATCATAGTAATTCCTATATTACCCACAAAAGAAAATTAGTGGAATTATCCCACCCATAACACAACACGAAAAAAAAACAAAAAAAAAATTATCATATACAAGCAAATCATGGCCTATTGTGCCGGCAAAGGGCACAGTTTCAATAAAGGACGGTCTAACAGCCCTTTACTCGTCTTAACTTGGGCGACTCTCGAAATGTTTCCCGTACCGGGATATAACCTAATAATCCTGCCTAATGGCCACTGTAAAGGACGGGTATTTTCATCCTTGAGAAGAACCAACTGGCCGACCGAGGGAGGATTATGTGGTGTATTCCACTTATGTCGTTACTGAAGGGTGTGGAGGTACTCCATATGCCAGCGCCGCCAAAAATGTTGCTGCATCTGTTGCACTAACTGCCACCTGTTCAACCGACTATGTTTCACACACAACAAATCTTCGTCAGGCGGAGCATTCAGGGGCTCTAATGTCAAGAAATGACCCGGAGTCAAGCTGCCTACATCGTTAGGATCAGAACTCAAACTACACAAGGGTCTCGAATTTAACATTGCCTCAATTTGGATTAAAGTGGTGCTCAATTCCTCATAAGTCAACACTTGCGCACCTATCACCCGCCGCAAGTGAGTTTTCACAGATTTCACTCCGGACTCCCATATACCTCCAAAGGAAGGACTAGCTGGAGGATTAAAATGCCACTTAATTTGCAAAGCTTCAGAAGCTTTAGCACCCAATAACTGTAAAGTTTTATAAGCACCAACAAAATTCGTACCTTGATCACTATAAATATCACTGCAACGTCCTCGCCGCCCTATAAAACGCCTAAGTGCTGCAAGAACAGCTTCACTAGTTAGATCTGACACAACTTCTAAATGTATTGCTTTAGTAGCCATACACACGAAAAGACACACATACACCTTTTGAGAACTAATGCCTCGTCTTTTACCTAAAGACATCCTCAAAGGACCAAAAAGGTCTACGCCACTATGGGAAAAAGGTTTGACTTCCGAAATTCTAACGGAAGGTAAATCACTCATTATGGGGACCACTGGAGGAGGCTTAACTCTAAAGCATTTTATGCAACGAGATAACACTGAAGCTATAGCCCGTTTGGCAGATAGTATCCAATATCTCTGCCTTAACAGATAATGCAAAGTTTGTGGTCCAGGATGACAACTCCTATTGTGCACACTTTGGATAATGAGATAAGTCAATCGATGCTTCCTAGGGAGCAGAATTGGATGCTTCCGATCATAGCTTAGACTAGACTGTCTCAAGCGACCGCCCACCCTCAGGACACCCTGGGAATCAATGAAAGGAGCTAACTTCTGTATAGCTTTGGGACAGACCTCCGCTCGACGAACTTTCCGCAGTTCATTATCCAATTCAACTCTTTGCACGTCTTTGACCAGAACCACCATAGCCTCATACAATTCAGCCTCGGATAAATTACCTATCTCACGCGGGTAACCCCTTTTTCGACACAAACAATCTTTACGAAATCTCAAACAATAAGCAACAACACGCTCAATTTTGCGTAAGGAAGAATATCTATTCAACAATTCTGAAACAATACTAGAGCCGTGAATAGTAATACAAACAACCTTTGCTTCTTCTTGTACATCTGTACAGGAAGGCTCACCTACACAAGTTACAGGCCAATCATCCCGAGGAAGCTTAAGCCAAGTTGGCCCCTCCCACCACAAGGGTTGTTCTAGAAATTGCCGAGGAAAAGTCCCCCTAGAAGCACAGTCACTAGGATTCTCTTTCCCAACCACATGATACCATGAATCAGGAGCTACCTTCTCCTGGATTATAGCTACACGATTGGCTACAAAGCTCCGCCACCTATGCGGAGAAGATTTGACCCACGTCACAACTACCTTCGAATCCGTCCAAGCACAAACATTATCTATTTTCTGTGTTACCATTATATGGGATACACAATCAATCAGCTCTGCGGCTAATAAGGCTGCACACAATTCCAGTCGTGGAATCGACAGTCTTTTCAAAGGCGCCACTCGAGTTTTGGCACACACCAAATGTACAGAAATACTGTTCTCCGTGGAAACCTGTCTCAGATAAACTACAGCTGCATACGACTTCTCCGAAGCATCGCAAAAAGCATGAATTTCTGTAAACTTTGCCTCTATATGAAGTATATGTCTAGGAATTTTCAACGAAGATAGCTCAGGTAACTCAGCCACAAAAGTTTTCCACTGGTTTGCAACTTCCAGCGGTGGCTCATCATCCCAACCTATCCCTAAAGCCCACAATTGCTGAAGTATTTGCTTGGGAACAATGATTACTGGAGCTAAGAATCCTAGAGGATCATACAGTCTTGCTATTTCTGACAAAATATTCCTCTTTGTACAGGACCGTATCTGAGGATGTACAGAATAAGAAAAACAATCCGTAGTGGGACACCACTGCAAACCCAACACTTTTATTCCAAGAGAATCCTTATCAAATACAAGTGGCTGCTGATGAACCTCAGGTACCTGAGCAAGTACTTCAGAACAATTACTTGCCCATTTCCTCAGTTCAAACTTTCCCAACGCCAATAATTCAATCAACTGGTTTTGAGTATCCAAGGCAATTTCCTTGGAGTTTGCTACTCCAATGGCGTCATCAACATAACAGAAATTCTCCAAAATATTTACAGCTAACGGAAACCTTTCACCCTCATCCCTACACAGTTGCAGCAACGTCCTAATCGCTAGAAAAGGACTAGACGTTACTCCATAGGTAACGGTCTTCAACTGATATTTCCTTATAGGCTCGTCACCGTTAGGTCTCCACAAAATAGTTTGATAACTAGTGTGAGACTCCTCAACTAAAATCTGTCGATACATTTGCCGTATATCCGCGGTAAACACATACAAATACAACCTGAAAGATAACAATATTGAGACGATATCATTTTGTAACTTGGGACCTGCTAGAAGAACATCATTCAAGGACTTTCCATTGGTAGTTTTAGCTGAAGCATCAAAGACAGTCCGAAGCTTTATTTCACCATTCGCATTCCTTTTCACCACCGCATGATGAGGAATGTAATACTCACTATTAGACCCCACTTGGTTCCCAACTTCAGACATGTGGCCTTGCTCCAAATAGTCAGCCATAAAATCACAATATGCTTCATGTAAGACGGAATCACGACGAAAACGTCCTTCCAACAGCTTAAATCTATGTAAAGCCTGTGAATAGGAATCACCCAGAACTGGGGGGAATTCAGAAAAGGGAAGCTTCACCACATATCTTCCTGAGTCCATACGCCAACAAGATGACGTAAAGAATTCCTCAGCCTGCTGTTCCTCTTCAGACAATGCGACACACTTAGGGATACTTTCAATTTCCCAAAACTTTTTCAATGTACAATCCAATTCCCCCACAGAAGTTAGAAAATTCAGCACACTATTAGTGGAAACACCACCCAACTTGCCCATTAACACCCACCCAAATACGGTGTTAATAGCATGTGGCCCACCATTCTGTCCTCTCACATAACCGGAACGTAAGACCAAATACTTCTACCCCTAGAAGCAGATCAATTTCCATTTCATCATGTGCAGCCAAAGGCTCTGCGAGGCAAAGATTTTCTAAATACTTCCACTTCTGAACAACAGCAGGAATTTGAGGTACCTTCTCACAAATCTGAGGTATCACAATAGCTTCCAAATTGAAGCTAGGATACGGTTTGCTGTAGGGAAAGATAACACAAGAGACTTTTCCCGAACTCACATTCGATGACATTCCATTAATGCCAACAACAGGGGTTGAATACTCCTTACGAGTAAGATTCAACCTTCTCACACAAGATTCACTAATAAAATTGGCTTGACTAGCAGAATCTAACAAAACACGACATTTGGTGGATCTACCCTCAGAATCCAATATTGAGACTAGTGCAGTAGCAAGCAACATTCTAGGCTGCACAGACAACTTACTTGCCATGACTTGAACATGACTCTCAGATTCATTAGAGGTACTACCACTGACATCACAATCTGTCACTTTAGTGTCCGGAAAATGCAATAGTACATGGTGTTTTCCACCACAAACCCCACAAAGTTCTTTTGATTTACATTTATTTACTAGATGAGTAGCTCCCAAACAATTAAAACACATTCTAGTCCGCTTGACAAAGGCATGCCTCTTACGACATTCTGCCTGCAAGAATCTATCACATTTGATCAACGAATGTGGTGAACCCTTGCAAAAATTACACTTTTCCTGTGTTAATGTGCCAGTCGAAAAACTAAGTGTCTGCCTTCCCTTGGGATTAGCAGGACTATTATTCTTTCTAAACCCACCACTAGCATTAGACACATTACTCCCTTGATATGCGGAAGTAAGGGATGTATTTTCCAGAGCTCGACAGGTTTTCTCAACAAATCCAAAAAGCATGTCAAACCCCGGAACATTATTCCCATTATGTTCTAGTTCAAATCGCGTTTTAAGGGAAGAAGGTAATTTCTGCAACAATAAATTGAATTTGGTAAAATCCCATAGGTTCAAGTTACTCATCTCTAAAGCCACCAAATTTTCAGAAAATATTGACAACAATTTTCGAAGTTCAACTGCAGAATCATGCCTAGAGGGAGAAGCATTATAAATTGAAAACCAATAATTGCTCAATAAAACACGTTCATTCTGATATCGACTCATTAATGCATTATAGGCTATTTCATAATTATCCTCAGTAATGGGCACATTCCTTACTATTAGACCTGCCTCTTTTTCTAAATAAGAAATCAAGAACTGAAACTTTTCTATTTTTGACAGCGAATTATTTCTATGAATAAGAGTATTGAATAAGTCGATGAACGTAGGCCACCTTGTAAGGTCACCATCAAACTTCGGTATTTCAATTTTGGGAAGCCTCAAACAATTTTCTCTTACGACCACTGCAGATGTTTCATGCTCACTACGAGCCATCATCTCATCAGAAAGATCTTTATGAATGCCCCTTATTGAATATCTCATATCATCAAACATTGTATGAACTGCTTCCTCCTCCTCTAAGGCAGACTCATCTACCAAGGCTATTATTTCATATTGCAAATTCTCAAACCTCGTTACATACCCATCTAGCTCTCCATACCTGAGAAAAAACTCCGTCCGATACTCGCCATTATCACGAGCCTTCTTGGCCGCCTCAAGAACATTTTTAATAGATTTTAAAACTAGCGCGCGTTGCCGTTGCAACTTCACAACATTTGCATTAGGCATGTTCAGGTATCAGGTAACGATTCAATGTAAACACAAGACCAAAATAATCAAATTTAGAATCAATCTGCTAGTAAACACAACTTCTTTACACAAACAATACGGCAACCACACACAAATCACAAAATTTTCAGTTGTTATTCTTTTTCGAAATCTCCGTCGACTACACCAATTGTCGAAACGCCGGTTTTCGAACCCCCAACCGAATGTAACCAACTGAATCAAAACAACTTTTGCGCTCACGCAATTCGCAAAATGTCAATTTCAAATGCCCAGAAAAACTCCCCAGATATGTATTACCAACACAATACACCAAAAGTTGCTTGTTTTCGAATATAACCAATTTTTACAAACAGCGCGCAACACTAACAAATTCCGATGTCACAAAAAAACTCCGTTTTTTGTCAAGGATACGTACCAATTTAGATTTTACGTAGACTATTTTACTATAGCGCGATTTATTTATCCGTGCTCGGAGGGCCAAAAAATGGTTACAATTCGATCAATAAAGTAATTGTATCCAATTGTGAAGGACCAACTAAATTGGCAAATAACCGCAAATGACTCACGAGAATCGAAGGTTAATCATGCATCGGTTGACTCACCCCTTGTTGGTTGGCGTCGGATGTCTTCCCCAGCTGGGTACTGCGTTGCTCTATCCAGATTCCTAGTTAGCTGAGCGATGTAAGGCTGTGGTCGCCCTTATTGGAGGTACCCGCTACACACGGGGTGACGGATATCACGCACACGTCCGTTCACCTCGGTAGTTGAAGTACGACTCTCTCTTTCTTCCGCGTCAACCGTCAGACTTCAAACTCGCAAGTCAAAACGCGGGAGATTCGAATATACAAAATTTTTTAAATGGTAAATACCAATCGTAACCAATGGTTATGTGAACTGTGGTACAAATTTAAACGATGACTCTAATGCTTTAGCCAAAGAAGCTTTTGTTATAATGTTGGTTTGCATCAATGGAACTTGGAAATTACCTGTCGGTTACTTTCTTACAGATTCTTTGAATGGCAGTCAAAAACATTCAATTGTATCTCAATGCATCCATCTGATTGAAGATACGGGAGCCAAAGTTATGTCAATCACATTCGATGGTGCTCCATCTAATACCGCTATGTGTCATAACTTTGGATTCTTATTTAACATTTCAAATATACAGACAAGTTTCAGAGTTACAGATCACAATGTATATATTTTTTATGATCCATGTCATATGATAAAACTTGTTCGCAATGCATTTGGTGAAAAGAAAATCCTAATTGATTGTGATAACAATTTTATTCAATGGAAATACATAGCGCTTCTAGAGAAGCTGCAAACTAGCGAGGGCTTACATTTAGGGAATAAGTTACGTCGCGCTCATATTATTTTTTTCAAACAACAAATGAAGGTTCGGCTTGCAGTTCAGTTACTTAGTGCGTCAGTAGCCGATGCTATTGAGTATTGCGAAAAAAAGCTGAATCTTGAGGATTTTAAAGGTAGTCAGGCAACAGTTAAATTTATTATTAAATAGCATTTTCGATATTTTAAACAGCAGAAACCTAATAGCACCAGGTTATAAAAAAGCATTATGTCAAAAAAATATAGATCGATCTGCGGAATTTATCAATAGTGCAATTTTTTATCTTTCAAAGTTGAAATTATCTAATAATGAGCAAGTAATCATGTCTAACAGAAAAACTGGGTTTATTGGATTAATAATTTCATTATCAAGTTCTTTAGGATTGTACAAAGAACTTGTTTCTGAGAGAAAAACATTACTGCACCTTCCGTTGTATAAGATTAGTCAAGATCATTTAGAATTATTCTTTTCGTCAATTAGATCAAGAGGTGGCTGGAATAATAACCCAACCGCTCGACAGTTTCTAGCTGCTTACAAAAGGCTTCTGGTTCGAGCAGAAATTAGAGAGGGCGGTATGGGTAACTGTATTCCATTAGATCAAATCCCTATTCTAAGTAGTTCTACAAAAAATGTAAGGTCTGAAGATGTAATTAATAGTAGTTTATCGAACCATAGTTTAATAGACATAAATGAGCCTTCTGATGATCTAGAACCTATTTGGAAGGATCATGGCTACATCATGAATGCACCTGTGATAAGTGAATGTTCATCCCAAATTGTGCAATATATTGCTGGTTATGTTTCGCACCAATTACAAAAAACAATAAAATGTGAAACATGTGTCACAGCATTGATTGGTACTAGAGATCGATTTCTCAATTCCCTAATTGAATTTAAAAGCCACGGCGGTCTGACTTACCCATCAAATGATGTTATCAAGATATGTTTGAAATCGGAACATTTTCTGAGAGTTAATGAAAATTGTATTCACACCAAAAATTTTGTACCTTTGCTGATAAGCAAAATAATATCAAGTTTTCTAGGCACCCCTATTTTCAGCTGCTTAGAACGTCACGTATTAGAAAATGATGTAAATCATATATATTTTTTAATAAAAGCTGTATGCACAAAATACTTAAATATCAGAATCCATTTTATTGTAAAATCTCGATCACAACAGGACAATCCAGTTCGGAGCCAATTAACAAAAATGATTCTGTTTAAAGGGCAGTAAAATATTGGTAGTTTTTGACCTTCATGACTGTAATATTGACTGCCATCAATTTTAGGAGCAAGCGAAATGCCACGTTCCTACAAAAAATTTATTTTTGTTGAAGCACACAATACTGAGTTTCACCCAAACTTCCCCATAAGTAAATACATAACTGCAATAAATTAGAACTTACTGGAAGCAAGGGGTTAAGTGATAAAATAGAGTTGTAATTTCTATGTAAGTTATAGGACCTCACCTATATTGAATGAATTGTTCGTTTTTATTTACTACTAGCTAATCTAGGGATCATTTTCTAATTTTGTAAATGTTTTGATTTTGGATAAGATTAAAGGACCTTTGTATTTCTAGCCCAAAACTTACTCTATTTCATGTCTGAGGTAATTTTTATGTTTAACCCTCCAGCTTTTTCATTAATTATTGCCACCGTCGCAAAAAGAAGTTAAGTATAAAAAAGCCTCGTTGGAGTAATTAAAAATACTGCTCTTCATTACACACTACAAACAGCAAGTAACAGCGTAACATCAAGTAGATTTTTTTACTGCATATGGGGACTTCGAGATTGAAGGCATCAAATTCCTCAATCTCGTAAGCTAATCTATTAATAAAAATATTTTATTGCTGCTTCTGTTTACAGTATGAAATAGACAGTATTTTATATATAAATATAATGTCAATAAATATAAATATACTATAGGTATTATGTGTTCTTTAATAATAAAAAATTGATTTACTACAAACTACAAGCAGTTTTTTTCTTTCTGGGTAGAAGTATAATCGTGTCTTTCATCAGTCATATACTGCAAATGAACATAACATGTTCATGACTGAATAAAATATATACATTATCAATTTTTATATACTATTGGCCACAAAACAGCAGTCGAATGAAAATCACGGTTACGGTAATGTTAGTCACTTAAATTTTAATTGTGGATGGCGAAATTGGCCAATATAGAAACCCTGAATAACAATATTTCATTAAATTTTATTTGAAAAAGATTATTTCTACAAATAGCTCAACCATAACGTTAATCCCATTAGTTACGCCACTGGGAATAGCGCTTTGGTGCCATTTGGTATCAGAAATGTCAGTCGCGGGTTCCGTCCTCTCTCTTTCCTTGTCTAAGGTATAATCCAACTCTTACCTTAACATTGTTGTCTTAACATTGGAGAGTAGTCAACCTCAAACCGGTACTTAGTGTGTGTACAGTGATGCCAGATTGGTACAATTATATTGTATATTTGACGTCAAATTTCTGTTTTACACATGTCAAGTTTGACCACGAATTGAATCCATGAATAAAACCATGGATTTGTGGTTGATGTAAAACCGGTATCATATTTTACATCAACAGCAAATCAAGAGATAATAACAAATCCATGGTTTTATTCGTGAATTCAGTTCGTGGTCCATGAATTTCTTCGTGGATTTCTTCAACGATTTAGAACCTGCTCTAATTTGTGGTCAAATTCGGTGGTGCCAACCATAAAATCATATGATGCATGTCATGCATGTTGCATGATCGTCTCTATATATTAATAAACATTTTCGAAATAAAGATTCTCAATCAAAATAAGAGTTTTACTGTTCAAAGGCCACAAAAAAATGCGAATTGAAAAGATCTTTTGAAAACCGCCAAACCATCTGACAGCAAAAGTGTTGCAGCTCACTGCATACTCTCACAAAATCCATGGTTTTATTAACAGATGTAAAACACAATCAGTTTGACCTTGAACAAGGCCATGGATTAATCCGTGAATAAATTCGTAAATCCAACTCTTACCTCAACATTGTTGCTTTAACATTTAAGGCCCAGTTTCAGAATCATTGGTAACCTCTGGTAGTCGCTCAACCGACAGATGGAAGTTAACCAGTAGTCATCGGAGAGCTCTGTTTCACAAAGAAAACCAATGGTCAAACTTATTTATCTTTAAGTTGTCACCACGAATTGATCTCAGAGCACTGCCATAATGGTATTCCGTTCCCTTTGACAAAGAAACCTAACCTTTCTTTTCATATTTTTGATTTATGTCATTACAGAGTATAATCAAAATCCATCGACGTCTTAGACGTCAGCATCAAAATCCATGTTTTTATAACCTCCAAAGCTGCCATCGATTGACCACAATAAACGGCAAGGTAACCCATAGTGCATCCTTGGGTTAACATAACTACTGGTTGACCAGAACTTTTGACGTATACCGTCGATTGTGAAACGGATTGTTTTTGCTAATCACTAGTTTTCTTTTGACCACTAGTTAACTAACGATTGTGAAACTGGGCCTTAGAGTAGTTAAACAGGTACCTACTTAGGAGCCAAGTTAATTCTTCTGAGACTAGAAAAAGTTTTCTTCGGGCGTCTAATTATTCCCTAATCATGCTTTTTCATGAAGTCACTATTAGGTGCTAAAATGTTTACTAAACAGTGAAGCCAAATTGGTACAATTATTGTATATATGTTATTAATATTACCATATTAAGATGACTATAACGTGGCAGAAAACTAATCTTTACGTTAACAATCTGTATCCCCCCGTAGATATTTTAGAAGAACACGCCAATATGATTAAATTGAGTCTACATTGGAATATCACACGGTTGCCACTGATGTCACTGGCCGTATTTTGTTGTTGTCTTTTTTCTGGTACTAATTTCTTCTTTCTATGTAGTGCTACACCATCTGGTTCTAATAATCAAATCTCACCTCAAGTGTACGTAAAGACCAAAGGACAATAAGGTAAATAATGTAGAACGTATGTAGAAGAGCAGACAGAAAGAATTCTGCCGGTGCCCCATCTAGTACCCGAAGGTAACGGCAAACCAAGGAAATCTCTGCCTAGCAGCAGTAGACTTCTTGGTGGGACGCCAAGGTGCATCCGCTTGTCCACTAGAGAGCGCAGATTCTATACGCGGCTGCGTATGTAAGCCGATATACGAGGGCTGCTCTATACCTCCGTCAATCCACCAGTACGCAGACAGCTGTTTCACGCTTATTAGCGATCATCAGTGCGCCATAGGTCGATTGACGGAAATAGAGAGCATCAATTTTTCCATGTTTAATAAACATGTGAAACATGTGCGAGCAGACAGAAAGAATTCTGCCGGTGCGCCATCTAGTACCCGAAGGTAACGGCAAACCAAGGAAATCTCTGCCTAGCAGCAGTAGACTTCTTGGTGGGACGCCAAGGTGCATCCGCTTGGCCACTAGAGAGCGCGGATTCTATACGCCGCTGCGTATGAAAGCCGATATACGAGCAGCCCTCGTCCCACCAAGAAGTCTACTGCTGCTAGGCAGAGATTTCCTTGGTTTGCCGTTACCTTCGGGTACTAGATGGCGCACCGGCAGAATTCTTTTTGTCTGCTCGCACATGTTTCACATGTTTATTAAACATGGAAAAATTGATGCTCTCTATTTCCGTCAATCGACCTATGGCGCACTGATGATCGCTAATAAGCGTGAAACAGCTGTCTGCGTGCTGGTGGATTGACGGAGGTATAGAGCAGCCCTCGTATATCGGCTTTCATACGCAGCGGCGTATAGAATCCGCGCTCTCTAGTGGCCAAGCGGATGCACCTTGGCGTCCCACCAAGAAGTCTACTGCTGCTAGGCAGAGATTTCCTTGGTTTGCCGTTACCTTCGGGTACTAGATGGCGCACCGGCAGAATTCTTTCTGTCTGCTCGCACATGTTTCACATGTTTATTAAACATGGAAAAATTGATGCTCTATTTCCGTCAATCGACCTATGGCGCACTGATGATCGCTAATAAGCGTGAAACAGCTGTCTGCGTACTGGTGGATTGACGGAGGTATAGAGCAGCCCTCGTGTATGTAGTAGAATTGATTACTGCGGGAATACAGAATACTTCATAAGTTACCCATCCCCACCGTGCTCCCCAATAATCCCACGGTCCGTACCTTACTATGCAATACAGCACCCCAGATCTAGTTAGGGGTGTCCCACCTGCAGAGATTATTAGTTGGCTACCCTTTATCTTTATCTGTAAATGGCTGTCAGATTCCAAGCTAGTTAATAGCTTTACCAGTGCGACTTAAATATCAATAATTATTATAATTAGCTTATCAAACTCAATAACACAATTGTAACGGTTAAAAGTCATGCACATATAATACACTACGGCGAATGAATGTGAGAACTCAATCAAATTGCAACCACAGCCACACTCATTGAACCACCACGTATTACGATAGTTAGCCGTACACTGTGTTTTCACTTTTTCATATTTTTCCCACAGGCAAAAGGCATAGGACTCTTAAATCAAGACCTTTCACAAACTCTCGGTCCTATGTTTATTAAGTGCCATAGAAAAATAAACACATGGCGTCAAACCCTCGTAACCATAGGCGGGTACTTACAGGGTGAGTGTCATGCAGAATGATGGTTAAAATAAAGTATGTTTACAATAAACAAAATTATATAGCTCTTATTACTAACTAGCAGGCAATTAACGGTAGTAATGCAATCCGATTCACAACTTGAACCAATAGGTTTATGTGCTTTCTATATGTTACACCCACGAATTTTCTCTTCAGGTCCCTTGACTACCAATTTGGGTTTCAACAATGCAATTCCCTTTTAACTTCCTTTATAGAAAGTTTGTTTAAATTGTCTCCGCACAAATAACACGTCAATGCAGAAACGAAATAGATCATTCTCATATTACGTCACAAGTGGGCCCTGGTTCTTTGTTTTATGGTCTGTGGCCCTGGTGTACGAGCTCATACAACCAGCGTTGCCAGATGAAGTGGAGAGAAATTCGTGCAACTCGATTCCCAAAAAATCGTGTAAAGTCATACAATCACGCCTGTAGTCTTAAAAATCGTGAGAATTTGCCATATAATCCTATAATATGGATTAAAATCGTGTAATGATACAATTAATCGTGTAATGTGAAGCACTGTACGAACTCATACATCAGGCTTGTGATGCAATATGAAAATGAACTATTGCATACTTTGTCATTCATCATGTAAAACGCCAATATTGATTTTAATTTACGTTTATTTCGACTTAATCAATAGACGTTCTAGTATATAGGCATAAGGTTATTGATCTGATGCTTCATTTACCAACTTATGTGACAACCAAATTTTCGGTTTCTTTTGCAAAATAGAATCTAATAGGTCTACAATTATTTGTGGATCATGGTAGATTTTTTCGAATCCAAGAGACTTGCATCGCTACAATCCTTTTGACATCCAGAAAACCTATTTCAAAGGATACTATCCTATCCACTATCTTAGGATACTATGTTAGGAATATCAATTTAATTCTTAACTGCTTCACTTGTACAACGACGATATAGTCGTGACGTGATTAATCACTAACTGAATACCTTATGGATAACACTGCTTCTTGTACATATTATTCCAGTGACGTCACACAATTGATGACGTATCGGCGCAGAGAACATGGCGGATGACATAGATAAAAAATTTTTATGTTGGATTAGGTTAGCGGATGACAGTTTATCAGTCAGAGGTGTAACAAATTCTTCTCTTAATTCGAATAGTATAATAGCAAATTACTTACGATATTCCACAAATCAATCTACTACTGGCGCTACTGATAACAATATGGACGGTGGCTGATCAGTTGATTAAGCGAATCCTGGACACAAACGTCACTGACTTGTTTTCAATTGGAATTAATGGGTACATTATCATATTGCAGATTTTCAGTTGGGACAGCCAACCATTTCAGAATCTTCTCCTCCATCGATTGAATAAAAAAACACAGTACAAGTCCACATGTTGTACTGTTTTAAATCTAAACACTCCAATGCTGTGTGTTTGGACTTGTACTGTTTTTATTCTCACCGAGTCCATTGAAAATAGTTTTTTCATCAAAACTTTATTCATATAAAAGGAACATACGATACAAAATATGGAATATTACATTCAACAAAACAGATTGCAATGTCCATACAAAATTAATATTACATGAGCATAAAATGAACACGTATAAATATAACACAAACTTATTTTGAGTAAAAGGAAAAATTAAAGCATGTCTTTGATATGAAATAACTACAAACATGGAGTTTTGATTCATAAGTAACAGTTTAATTTGATACAAAATCACACAAATCGCCTAGATAAAGTTATCGAACATAATATTTAATTGTGGCACAAGATATCCGTCAAATAGTAGTATAATACATATTTTATCATATTCATTTTTGATCATCCCAATGTTGAATTTGAAACGGACCTTCTGACAAAAACAAAAAATTTTGATTTAGGTTTAAAACATAGCATCATAAATATGAGCAAAAGATGGATGAATATTTTTGACGATTGAGCCGGATTTGGTCGATTTCTATGTAAAAACCTCCCAATAACTGAAAAATACATTAACCATCTATGTAATCAAATTTAATGCCCTGCTGTAATCCAAGTTTTCGATATGTCCTGCGCCAAAATCGTCAAACTTTGGGGCATTAAAATACCACGAAAATTATCGAGGAAAATTATTACAATTGAGATTCAAGCTTTATAATTGATTTTTAAAATGAATTAAATTTTGTAACTAAGATAACAACCTAATGAATGAGTTAAGTGGCACGTTAAGTGCTATAACTAAGGACGAATTCACTAAGATACTAAGAAACTGTTTTTGGGTTGACCTTTTCTCAAAAATTGACATATAAAATAAATATAACACCTGAAACTAATTCGGGTAAAAGAACAAAATAAAGTACGATATGATATTGTCGTAAGCTCATTCTAATAACTTAATAATACTGCTTCGGCAAAAGCTTCAAATAACGACCACGAATACAAAAAATAAACTCCAAAAACATATCCGGAATATTGACACGTGGTTTTTTATACGACTTTTGAATTATATAGAAAGTTATTAGTTTAATAGCAAATCTACAAACATACAATATATCATAAAATGTGGAATCATTCCAATCAACTAAACAACAAAATCAAACTTGCATGAGTATGAAATAAATAATAATACACATATACATATACAGGGTGAGTTTTTAATAACGGATCGGTCGATAACTTCACTACTGCAGAAGATAGCGAAAAAAGTTGTATATAAAAGTTGTAGCCAAGGATATGCTCCTTGCTCCGAAAATATTGTGATTTATACAGGATGATTCATAACTATGTGGTGATGGAAACATACATTTTTTTAAATGAGGCCCCCTTCATATTATTCCATATTTAGATTCTTCTAATTCCCGTTCTTAAAATAGAAGGTACTGTAAGATTATACAGGGTGTATCAAAAGTTATGACAAGTTATGACAATTTTTATATCCAATCGCTTCCAAATGAACGTACTGATTTATACTGTATATTGAAAATCAACGAATCAAAAATTATTTTTTTTACATGGAAAGATAAAAATATCCTCTAGTTTTAACAGAGGCTGTAAAAAAGTTGCCGATGCATACTCATATACAGGGTGAGGTAGAATCCAAGAACTAGATTTTCTCTTTTTTTAAATGTAACCCCCCATATTTTATTATACCAAAAATAGCTTTTAATATAGCATTTCATATACCTACATTTATCAGTTTCCAGATATTTCGATTTTTCTGAAAATTTTAAATACACTTACTATTAAATTTATTTGTTTTGAGAAAGTATTATAGAATTTTGTTTTTATTTGACGAACAACTAAGTTATAAGGTCATAATTGTATTTGATGAAGTCAAAACCCTGAATTATCGATATAAGTATGCTGAGGAAACGACAGTTTTATAGACGTGATCCATAATTATCAAGGAGATTTATCAGGTAGGCTTTCTTTGATCTATTGGCAGTTTACAATTTTACATAATCTGTTCAATAATTGTGTTCAATAATGTGAAAACAGAGCCTTAAAAATGAATCTTTCCAATGAAGAACAGATAGAGGGTATTTAGGAGAATCTTTGAAAAATTGCCTACTTGCCTCTAGAATATATCAACTATCAACAGCGATATTCAGACCGGATGCACTCTAAAAACTGAGGCATTTGAAACATTGAAGAATCGTTTTATTCGGACTGAGTCAATATTTCATAGCCTACCTGATACATCTGCTCGATGATTATGTATCACGTCTATAAAATTATTTCCTCGGCATACTTGACTTATATTATCTCGATAATTCAGGGTTTTGACTTCATCAAATACTATTATGGCCTTAAATTTTACTTGTTCGTTAAATATAAATAAAAATCGACAGCACTTTCTCAGGATAAATAAACTTCAGTAAACAAATAGAAGGTATATTTCGAATTTGCAGAAAAATCGAAATATCTCAGAAAATGATAAATGCAAGTATAATAAAATGTGGGGGGGGTTGCATTCTACCCCATCCTGTATATGAGTATGCGTCGGTAACTTTTTTTCACAACTTCCGTTAAAACTAGAGGATATTTTTTATCTTTCCATGTAAAAAGAATAATTTTTGATTCATTGATTTTCAATTTACAGTATAATGTTACAATACGTTAAGCGGCCTACAGACGTTGATACATGCTGCGGTACAGGCATCGACTCCTACGTTTCATGATGGAAGTATGTAGTACCTACTGAATCACGTATTTGGTTCAGTTGAGACTTGCAGCGATGCAGTCTGGAATCCCATTTCGGCCGGTAAGCCATGACGCCGAGCCGGTGACACTGATGCAGGTTTCAAGTTTTTCAACGTGTATAGTACTGTGTCGATGCAAAGAAATAACTCCACCCTACTATTCTTGTGTTGCAAAAACGTGCATAAAATATCAGTTCGATTCCGGCATCGCAACAGGTTTCGGTGTGAGTAGGAACTTACATATGCAAATGATGCAAGTTTCATGAAACTTTGAGTTATGCCTGCATTGCCGCATGCATCAACGTCTGTAGGAGTGTAGGCCGCTTTATATTTTAAAAACGGGAATTATTAGTAGAATCTAAATAGGTAATAATATATGGGGTGTCTCATTTAAAAAAGTATATGTTTGCATCACCACGTAGTTATGGATCACCCTGTATAAATCAAAATATTTTCTGTACAAAGAGCATATCCTTGGCTATAACTTTTATATACAACTTTTTTCGCTATCTTCTGCAGTAGTGAAGTTATCGACCGATCCGGTACTAAAAACTCACCGTGTGTAAACTTCCTTTGGGTCAAATGAAAAATTAAAGCATGTTTTTGATATGAAATTGTAGTAAGCTTAGAATAATCTAAATAACTCGATAGCACTTCTTCTGCAAGAGTTTGAATAATGGTCACGAATAAAAAATATATTAAAGTCCATAATATGTTAAACTACAAAGAATATCCAGAATACTAACATGTGTTTTTTCAGCAAGCTAATCCACTCAATAAGTATTTTCAAGTTTTGGATACGTAACGAGACGAAAGTTCATTTAAAAGAAACTGTTTACGAAATGTATATGTGCGGTAACTTCTAAAGAAATATCATAATACAGTACAAACGACTGTAAAATATTTTGATTAGTGCGAGTGCAGATGATAAGTGCAAGTGTGCAAGGGCGCCGCCAGAAAATGTTACAGGAGGGGGCGACTTACTTAAATTCAGTGCTCAAATCAGAAGCAGGGGGACGAATTTGGTTTTTGCTTGTGTAAGTTTTTATCTTCGCTGTTCCAAAGGGGGGGCATGACCCCCCTACCCCCCTCTGCTGGCGCCCATGCAAGTTTGTAGCGCGAGTAGTGTCCAATTCTAGTTTAGTCATAGTGATTATGTTCAGTAAATTCAGTTTTTAGTCGTAGTATGGACAAACATCGAGAAGCGCGCTTGAAATTGAAAGAAGTACTGAAAGAAATATTGAACGCTGTTGTAACTGAAACCGAAGGTTGAACTTGCAAGACCAATAAAAGTAGAAAGTATAAACTTATTTACTTCCAAACCCCGGTATGTTCATAGCGTACGACGCTAAACACTCAACTGCCTGTCCAGACTGTTTAGAGGCAGGTACACTACGAGTTAGAGGGACGGGAGGGGTGAGCGGAATGCGGTTACTCGCAATCTACTCGCAGAAAAATAAAACACCTTACTACGCAGCTAACTAATGACTTACACTAATCAGTCGCTGTCCACACTTAAGTTCTCCTAATCATCTGCACTAATCGCTAATTAAAGTGAATACAGGCCTTTATCATCATTGCGGCCAAGTTAGCTCTAATGTTTTCAAAACATGTGAGAGCTAATAACCAATATCAGGAAAATGAATACACATTTTATTTACTAACAAAAAATGCTCGAAATCGCTACTGAACAAAGTTTCGGACAGTAAAAGTGTGGATTCAGCGGAAAAAACAATCCTGTTAAGAATTTGACAGTTATTATAAACTAGTTGGTAGTGGTATGTGATATTGAAAGTTGTTCAATTATCGAAAACACATGATAAAAACGATGACTTTATCGGACTACTGGAATGTACGATATAACATTTGTTCACCCAGTGAGAAGTTGCGCATAAAGAGGACCATACACTATGGCTTGTCCTTATACCTTTGTGGGAATTTTATGGAACTTTTCAATTTGTAAACAAATGTTATATAGATAGGTCACAAAAGGTTGCATCATTTTAATTTTTGCGAAATGGCGGCCGAATTTCCAATAGGAGTTCCATTTCGGTTTTAGACTCGTTTTATAAATACGATAAGATTGCGTTATTTTTTTTACTGATAATTTTGTTCGCGAACGACCCTATATGTGCGTTACTTGCAACGGAAACGATATGGATGCTCCCCAGAAAATTTATTTACGATCTATAAAATAGACAAATTATGTGAATATGGCTGGAACATCCATTTTTTAAGTTCATTTTCTGCTTACTTCATGTTTACCTACTATAGTAAGCAACATGAGTGGGGTAAAATTCATTGTCCGAGTACTTTACTAGAACAGCACGATTAGGGCTCACAGTTGTATCACAACCCTTCTTTGGTATACGTAAACCTTGTCTACCTACACAACAACCTGTTTCCATCACTTGCACTATAAACATAGCTCTGAGCCCAGAGACTCGGCGAGGGAACTGCTTAGCATAGTTGATTGTTCGTGAAAATGATACGCCATTACCGTATCTATTTCCTAGGTGACCATATTTTCCCCTCAGTCTGTAATTGAGATTGTTTTCACAAATTGATTCGATGTTTTCCGTTCGTGTTCCATGAAACACTGTTCTCTCCGTCGTTCCGCTACCTTTTTGTCGTTTTTTCAGCAGATACGCAGCGTATAAGAACGGATTCTTAATTTCTCGTATAAACTCTATACCACTGTAAAAACGAATAGAATTAAGTAATTTGAGTAGCTTAATGTTTAAATAAGACACTTAGAAACTTAAAATAATTAATCTCTGATGACAGTATGTCCTCAACGAGTGTATTACAGCTTTGGCACAGCAATAATGAAATACTACACAGCCTAACTAGTCGCTAAACCGATTATTTCCTCAAACCCGACAAGCGTTTCGCAAAGTTAGCATTTTCAGGGGAAGATTTAGATTAAATGCTAACTCCTAATAAGTATGGCTATTTACACTTAACGGGTAAGGCAACCATAACTTGATCTACCCAAGAGCCTCTATTGCCTGACGGAGGGACACCTCATATAAAATATAAAAAGATAATCTATAAAAACTAAAGAGGTTAGCGCGCTATTTTCAATTGGTCCTCTATCTCTATTCATGACGTTGTCCGACTTCTTTGTTACTTGCAAGCTTCTATATGCTTCCAGTTTCAAAGTTTACTACACTAAGAAGTAATTTTAAATTACCTAAATCTACCTTATGTTTAGTTTCAAACAAGTGATGTATTCTACTTTATCGTAAATGATATGTTCTTTCAAACATGGTCCTAATAATTCTCTTAGTTTGTTCTATGTAGCATTGATTATAACCACTACAGTTGATTAAGTTTTGAGTAATTGTCATTAAATTTGCATGTTTGATAACACTTTATTAAATCATGTTGGAAAGCTAGGGTTATAATTGCATTGAAACTTTATTCAAAGGTTATATTTAACAAAAATAAACAATATCTTTATTTCAGTTCCATAACAAGGATGACCTTTGTGTTTAGGATGTATAACTATAATAGAAATCCCAGATAAAATCAAAAACTACCGCTTTAGCGTGAACTAAATATTTTGTCATGTTCAAAACACATTACTGCCAAAACAAGTTAAGTGCCTCAGAACATCATAACATGTGACAAAAATTTGAAGGGTTGTGCAGCAAAAATAAGATAACTGGCAGTTATCTTGTTTTAGGCACAGAAAACGAAGAAACCTCAATAAGCTGAATATAGAAAACAAGATATGTGACACATACCTCAGTTTGGCAGGAGAGATACCAAAATAACGGCGCATTTGAATAGTTACATGCAATTAGCATATTTTCGGTGATACCATTTAAGTAAAATAGAGTTACTTCATTTCTACTGTCTACTCTGCATTCACTAAGTGTTAACGCTCGCGCTACACTTACTTTATTGTTTTGGCAGAACATACTAGAACAAAAATTAATTTGAAATAAGTCTAACTCAAAAAGTAGCAAAATGGAGTTTAACCTGACGATATGTATTACACCCTATCACGCTTATGAATCTTGTCCTTTGGTTTGCCTAATAAATCTTCAAGTTTCGCCCAGACCGATATAGCGTTCTATATCCAATACTTTAGTAGTTATTTGCAAGACCATTCGTATATTGTGGATCAAAGGGTATTGCAACTTTTTCTTAGATCTTTCTCTTTCAACTTGGAAGGTTATGAAAACGCGCACTGTTTCCTTAAAGCATATCTTCTAACTAATTTTTCAACAATATCTCAATATCTGTGTCACACCCATTGTCACTGGATACTTTTTAAAGATCCTACTTTTGTTTTAGAAACCCGTCAAGTCAAGCTTAAAGGACAATGAATGCGCCCAGGCTATCCAAATAAAACATCTACTTGACAAAATGGTATACTTTTTTTTCTAAACATATGCAAGGTCACTGGTAGGAATTAAAAATGTACACCAGAAAATATTTCTTCACTCTAGAGACTAGAAGATATCTAGAATGCTATACTAGATAGATTTTTGAAATAGTTATTTACGTATCAAGGGCGTAAAACAAGCGCTATGGACCGCAACATGTAAATAAAAGCCCGAGCCACTAGGCGAAGGCTATTATATAACATGAAAGGTCCATAAACGCTGTTTACGCCCGAAATACATACAAAATCTTATGCACGATCGGTTTGTAATTCTTTTTTAATGAATAAATATGTTTTTCTCCTGCAACTTGCTTAAATTTTATACTTCGGTGGTATATATTATTGTCAATCATTTATATTCGTTTTATAGAAAATAATTAAATAAAAATAAGTTCTATTGCAACTAATAACAAATTATAAAACAATAATCAGGACACCTATGTCCCCGTTACCATACCAAGTAAGTAAATAAGACGGGATTATATGGTCGCTATTTTTAACTATAGTTGGATTGCAAATTGCAAGTTCTATACGTTCGTTACGTCAACGGGCGGAAAAGAGGCACGCGGGCGCTAAAGTGGCACTTTACGCCCGCTAACTGTATTAATAATGTGTATTTTACCGCCCGATCGTGCATAAAAAAACTTCGTTATCTCAAAAAGGGAATGGAATGATTGACTTCATTAATTACTGACAACCTTCACTTTAACTCCTTTAGAGATATGTTTTAAATCATTAATATATCTGCATAAGTATTATTATTATGATATAAGATTTAACAGGATTTCCAAAGAACGTTAATACATGCAGTGCCAATATTGAGTTATTTGACTAATCACTTACAACGATCAGAAAACTTATATGGAATCTATAAATGCTTAGATATATGTTTGCTACAATTCCAGTCTACGTTGCTTTCTCTCTTTCTTTTTATTAAAATAGCAAGTTCGTAAACAAATAAACGAATTTACCTCAATCCTTTAAAAAGTTGCGCTTTTGATCTGGAGGCTTTATGTGTTGTGAATGTCCTTGAGTAATTAAATTTGTGACTGTCCGAGGAGCCTGCTGAAATAATTTTCCGCACTAAGGTAGTGTCTCTATGAACTGGAAGAATAAATTCTGAAAAAAAAAACAAAAAAGATCAACAACAATCTATACAAATTTTAAACTTATCCAAAAATTAAAACTATTGCATTGAAATGAAAATGAAATGAAACCGAATATAAATCTGTGATGCCCGATAAAAATATAAACCTATCTACAGAAACCCCGCTATCGAACGTGACTTTTTCGAATCACCAACAAAGTGCGTTATAAAAATGCATACGTTTTCATAACAGCATGTTTCGGTTTTAGCATAATATGTAATGTAATCCACCCTTTGACGGTTAATCTGCATGAATGATACTGGGTGACCCTAGACCATAATTATCGGGAATAAGATATTTAGGAATATAGAAAAATGTTTTATTTCAGCAGTTTTGTCCTTTTACTTCCCACACCGATAGGTGGGGTTTTGAGATAATACGCTTTTTGGGCGTTCTATAATATCTACATAACGAAAATTCAAATCACTCATTTTCATTGGTCTGTCTGCCTGTTATAGTTTTTCTAGTCTCGTGATCTCCAACACTGCACGATTGTGATGAAATTTGCATAACAATATGTCGTGAGGTAGTAGTAAGTAATTCTGCTAGAATTTTGAAAATCGGTGCATGGGCGGCGGAATAATTAGCAAAGACAAAAAAATTTAAATTTTTGGCGCTTTAGGAGTTCCTCATCGTTTCCTAATTTTTTGTATGGGGGTAAAATTGGGATGGTTGTAATACTGAAAAATTTATTATATCCATAATAGTAAGCAATATGTTATCATCAAATTTTTATTTTAACACTAACAAAAAAATCATGATAGCTATACATATTATTAATTATGTTCTTATGTTCAAAAAATCCTCCTTCATTTTCTAGGCAAACATAGCAACGGTAAACAATTTTGTTGTTTTGGAAACGTTGAGTTAGATATTCGATCATATTGATCCGAGAATTATGGGGAGGTGCCCCATCCTGCTGCAACCAGATACGGTTGTTTACCGCCAGAAGAATATTGTCCAGAATACAAGGGCGTAGCTAGGATTTCATTTAGAAGGGGGGCAGACATGGGTATTAACAACATCAAGAGCGTAGCGTGAAAAATATTTTTACACTTCTTTTAAATAAGCGTGTAAGTTAATCTCAGTAATAGTTGACATTGACAGGGACCCAAATTCGACGTCATTTTTTTGAACTACCTTTTTAATTCCCACACCGATAGGTGAGGGGAGTATTGTGATCGCGAAAATTTTCGATTTTGAGATAATGATAATACACTTTTTAGGCGTGTCATAATGTCTACATAACGAAACTCCTCGTCACTCATTTCCGTCGGTCTGTCTGTTGACGTTTTTCTAACGTGGTAATCTCATTAACCGCTGCATGGATTGTGATGAAATTTGGGTAGCGATATGTTGTGGGGTCGTACAGGTAATGTTCCTATAATTTTGGAAATCGTTGTACGGGGGGGGGGGGCGGAGTAATTAGCAAAAACAAAAAACAAATATTCCTCAAACTTCGTTTTTAGGGGTCCCTGATCATTTTCTACTTTTTTTTTTGGGTGGGCGTGAATTTGGGGTGGTTGGGGGCTGGGAGGTTGTAAAACTGAAAAATTTTGTTGTATTCATAATGAGCTGTCCATTGACCTATAAATGAAAAACCTAGCGGCATAATATACTTTTTTAGGTCCATCCGAACACTGCCTTGCTTATTACAGAAACCAAGAATTTGTGATGTATACATACGAGTATTGTTTTAGATCGTTCTATATTGCGTGACGCGAAAATTAGAATTGATTTTAATGAAATTTTTACACAGTAATACTACCGCGGCGGAGATGGACAACGTGGCGCGGCGCAGCAATAATAAAAAAACTAAAAATATAAAAGAGCTTTAACTTCGTTTTTAGACTGTTTGGAGGCTACTGATCGTTCAGCATCGCCCAGTTGAAGCATGCAGAAAGAAACTGTGGCGTCCTAACTTCTAAGGAGGGAGACGCAAGAAACTATTTATGAGAGTTTTTGTGATGGATGCTTTTTTGCGGGCGGGTGGGCGATGATTTGGTTGCAAAGATGCAAGGGGATTTCAGACTATAGCTTCATGCAATGGGAAAATAATAAAATGGTATCATCATTATGTGTGGGTAGGACTGAGTCAATCAACTTGACTCCATTTTTTTTATTTGCTCTTCAGAAGTGTTGACAGTTCAATTCAAAGGTTGCGCGGTACAAAAACGTTTATTCTGAAAAACAGTTTTTTTATATTAGCAGAAATTGTTTAGGTTCTTTGAAAAACCGTTTCAATAGTTCAATTATGTGTTACGGAAAAGTGTAGAGAAAGATCTCCTCTATGCTACTTGTTGTGCAAGGGAGTGCCAAATTAGTATTGCATTTCTTGTTGCAGAAAAGAATATGTCTGCTTCCCTTAATTAAGTCTAGTTCCCTAAGAGCCGTATCCATAGTCGTCTCTTGAGCAATACTCAAGGTCCACTTAAGTAATACTCAAGTGTGTCCTTCCTTGTGCATCTGTTTCCTAGATAATATCTACGAGACGGTGGGAAAAATTTGGTGACGTTGTCATATTTCCAATATAAGTCAATTTGTTATGCCTGTGCCTACGCTTTTTGATGTTTTCTGTAATCTTCTTCTTCTATCCCTTTTGTAATTTAGTTACTGTAAAAAAGATTTTTTTCAGTGCAAGAATTGCTTAAATAAATAAGGCAAATAAAATAAGTCAAAGTTGAATTGGGTTTTTTCGAAAATCTTGGGAGGGGTAATTACCCCTGTTACCCCCCCTTTTATACGCCTGTGTGCGAGAGGAGCGTCGGTGCACGTTAGATTTGAAATTCTGCAAGTTGTAGCCGTCAGGAAATAAATTCCCAGGCAGCTCATTCCACAGCATCGAAATTCTCCAAAAGAAGGAATGCTGGATGAGACTGGTTCGAGGAGTAGGGACGTCGACCTGGTAAGGATGCAGATCATCTCTAGTGCTCTCGTTCGGACGGCCTTTGGTGTTATTATCTAGGAGAGCTCACTCAAACATCTTCCGTGATAGAATCTGTAAAACAGGGGCAGGTCGGCCACCCTTCTTCGATGTTCCAGGCTGTGGAGGTCCTTTGTGAGAGTAGGCGTATCGACTAGCCTAATTGCTCTCTTCTGGATAGTGTCCAGAAGCTTTAGAGAGTGCTTCGGAGCGCATCCCCACACAACGGAGCAATACTCCAACGATGGTCGGATCTGCGCCTTGTAGAGCAGCAGTAATTGCTCTGGTGTATACACTATACAGCTTCCTACAACGGAACAAAACTCCAAAATTCTGTGATTCCGTTTTAGCACTACTGACGACGTGATCGTGTTAGGATATGTTATTGTTAATGTTGATCCCCAAAAGCTTGACGGAAGGTGACTCGACTATTGGGTGACCATCCATTTCCACAGTTCCTGAAAAATAATACAAATGCTGTTAACAGGATGACAGCATCATTGCGAATGACATTTGTGCTGCTGCCGAGTAACCCACTGAGTAACCGTGCATATATCAAAATAGTAACATATTCTCAACAAATTTAATAGTCGGTGCTCAACAACGGTAAGGAGTCGTATGTAAAATGGCGACAAACGTAGAGCATGCTATCTCATGGCAGCTTCATCAGCTTGTGTAATTTTGTATAGGCAGCGCCAATCTATGGCGAATTAAACGAACATTTTTGGTGCTGCCATCATTGTAACATCGAAAAAAATATAGTACAATATAGTACAATAGAAAGTAATTCGTATCCCAGTTTTTTTAGTAGAAGAGGTTCTTTGGATCTTGTGAAGTATTGCACAAGGTTTTTTACTTAAAGAGCCAACGTTGCGGCGTTTATTCTACGCCTTCTTCAGGGCTAAAGTTTATAAATGAAGATGAAAATATATAAGTAAAAATATAAATTGAAAAGCTTGGGTATTGACTTCGACAATTCAGTCCTACAAATTTGATTTTTTGTTACACATAAAATTTACAATTAACATTTAAATGATTTGATAATTTTTTACAAAATGCAACTTGGCAAAACATTTAAAATTGGAAATCCGGTACATTGAACTATCGGCAAGTTACAGAGAAGCATATATTTATATTTTATAATTATAATTTCTATTTTTTTTACCTACTTAGTTCATAAAGTGGGAGTGATCAATTGGAAAAAGAGAGTTAAGGATGGAAATAGTTATCACAGGCAAACAATATTCATATTCTATGTCAGTTTGTTGCTTTCTATTGGCATAAGTAAAACTAGCTGCTACTTGCGAGATCGTTTTGTGGGCATTGTTTTAGAAAATTCGCAGCTACTACTTTTCAAGGCTTTGTGGAAAATATGTAAGTGCCAACTACTGGTAACCCAAAAATGCTGGACTTCCATTACATAGCACACAACTAAGAATAAATTATAGAAAACATGAATTTTAGTCTGGGTCTAATATAATGTTTCTACCAAAAGCCCATACCAATGACCAAAAATGGAGTCAAGTTGATTGACTCAGTACTTCCCACACATAATGATGATACCATTTTATTATTTCCCATTGCATGAAGCTATAGTCTGAATCCCCTTGCATCTAAATTATCGCCCATCCGCCCGCAAAAACAACATCCAACACAAAAAACCCTCGTAAATAGTTTCTTGCGTCTCCCTCCGTAGGAACTAGGGCGCCACAGTTTTTTTCTGCATGCTTGAACTGGACGATGCGAAACGATCAAGAGCCTCCAACCCGTCTAAAAACGAAGTTTGAGCTATTTAATGTTTTTGGTTTTTTGATTATTGCTGCGCCGCCACTGACACAGTTTTTCAAAAACAGAGTAATTTTCCATTCTCGCAGCGGTAATAAATTCTGTGTCAAAATATTATCAACATCAATTCAATAATTTTCGCTTTACGCAATATACATACAACGAAATCAAGCAAAACTCGTATGTACAGATCACAAAATTGATTCTGTAATAGGTAAGCCAATGTTCGGATGGACCTAAAAAAGTGTAATATGCCGCCAGGTATTTCTTCTACAGGTCAATAGACGGACTATTATGAATACAACAAATTTTTCAGTTTTAGTACCCCCACCCCACCACCGCCCCGATTTCACCCCACCCAAAAAAAAAAAAAATTGAAAATGACCAGGAACCCGTAAAATGACTAAAAACAAAGCTTGAGCTGTTTTCATATTTTTAGTTTCTTTATTATTGCTGCGCCGCACCGCCACTGACAATATTTTCCAAAACATACGCGTTTTCCATCCTCGCTGCGGTAGTAATACTGTGTCCAAATTTCATTAAAATCGATTCAATAATTTTCGCGTTACGCGATATCGAACGATCTAAAACAATCCTCGTATGTATACATCACAAATTCCCGTGGTTTCTATAATAAGCATGCAACTTTCGGATGGACCTAAAAAAGTGTATCATGCCGCTAGGTTTTTCTATCACATATCAATGAACAGCCCATTACGAATACATCAATACATGAGTACAAAAAATGTTTCAGTGTTACAACCCCCCACCCCCCAACCACCCCCAATTCACCCCCACCCAAGAAAAAGTAGAAAATGATCAGGAACCCCTAAAACGCCTAAAATCGAGGTTTGAGGCATATTTGTAATTTTGCGTTTTTGCTAATTACTCCGCCCCCCGTATAACGATTTTCAAAATTATAGGAGCATTTCCTACTACGACCCCACAGCATAACGCTGCCCAAATTTCATCACAATCCATGCAGTGGTTACTGAGATTACGAGGGTAGAAAAACGTGATAGACAGACAGACCGACAGACAGACCGACGGAAATGAGTGGCGTGGATTTTCGTTATGTACACATCATAAAAGGTCCAAAAAGCGTATTATCTCAAAATCGAAAATTTTTGCGATCACAATACTCCCCTCACCTATCGGTGTGGGAAGTAAAAAAATGGAGTCAAGTTGATTGACTCAGTACTTCCCACACATTACGATGATACCAGTTCATTATTTTCCCATAGCATGAAGCTATAGTCTGAAATCCCTTGAAACCAAATCATCGCCCATTTGCCCGCAAAAAAACACCCAACACAAAAACTCTGGTAAATAGTTTCTTGCGTCTCTCTCCTTAGGAACTAGGACGCCACAGTTTTGATTCTGCATGCGATGCGAAATGCTCAGGAGCCTACAAACCGTCTAAAAACGAAGTATGAGCTGTTTCTATATTTTTAATTTCTTGATTATTGTTGCGCCGCCACTGACACGATTTTCTAGAAACTGACGTGTTTACCATTCTCTCCGCGATAGTAATTCCTGTGTCGAAATTTCATTAAAATCAATTCAATCATTTTCGCTTTACGCAATATACATAGAACGAAATTAAGCAACACTTGTATATGGTTGGAACGTGTTCCGGCAATCGTAGTTGAACCAAAACGCGTTCTGGGCTACATTGAACAGCCGGAAAGCGATAATTCGGACATTGGCAAAACGGTAGCAGCCAAAACGCGTTTTGACCATATTTTCCGTCCATTGGCCGAAATCGGTGTTTGCTCCTAACATATCCATCACAAATTCTAAGTCCCTTGGTTTCTATTATAAGCGAGGCAATCTTTGGATGGACCTAAAAAGGTGAATTATTCCCCTAGGTCTTTCATTCACAGGCCACTGAAGAGCCCATTATGATACAACAAATTTTTCAGTTTTACAACCCCCCACCCCCCAACTACCCCAAATTCACCCCCACCCAAAAAAAAGCAGAAAATGATCAGGAACTCCTGAAACGTCTAAAAACGAAGTTTGAGGAATATCTATTTTTTTTTGTTTTTTGCTAATTACTGCGCCGCCAATGCACTGATTTTCAAAATTTTAGCAGCATTACCTACTAGGAACCCACAGCATATCGCTGCCCAAATTTCATCAAAATCCATGCAGCGGTTACTGAGATTACGAGGGTAGAAAAACGCGACAGACAGACAGACCGACAGACAGACAGACCGACAGACAGACCGACAGACAGACAGACAGACAGACCGACAGACAGACCGACAGACAGACCGACAGACAGACCGACAGACAGACCGACAGACAGACCGACAGACAGACCGACAGACAGACCGACAGACAGACCGACAGACAGACCGACAGACAGACCGACAGACAGACCGACAGACAGACCGACAGACAGACCGACAGACAGACCGACGGAAATGAATGACGTGGATTTTCGTTATGTAGACATCATGAAACGCCCAAAGAGTGTATTATCTCAAAATCGAAAATTTTCGCGATCACAATTAATACTCCCCTCACCTATCGGTACGGGAAGTAAAAGAAAGAAAGATATACAAAGAAACCCTTTTGTAATATCTCCTCCTTCCTTTAAGAAGGTGATAGAGGAGAAAAATAAATAAAGGGACAAAAAGGGCTGTAAAAGGAAAAAAGAAATAGGAAAGAGTTCAAAAACAAAACTATGTAAGAATGAGAAACAAAAATGATACAAAAAAGATGGAGTCAAGTTGAATGACTCTATACTTCCCACACATAATAATAATAATGATAATAACACAAATACAAACACTCAGGCATTTCTTCCACACCAAACAAACCAACTTACATAAGACAATAGTACAAGCAGACAAAAACTATACATCACTTAACCTCTCTAGTCCAGATCACGTAGCAGACACATACAATCATATCCAATTACAACAAGCAAAATAAACACCTGGTCACAGAAAGCACTGCACTGCAAACATAGATACCGTGTCACCCAAGACCACATTAACAAAAAGCAGTCATACACCTAGTTGCAGGATGGCCAGCTGTTCCCAGAAACGGAGGGTTTCATCCTTGCTATCCAGGACCAAGTGATTACAACACGAAACTACAAAAAATATATAGATCCATCCGTAACAGAAGATAATTGCAGCAAATGTCACCAACAAAAAGAAACAATAGATCACATAACAAACGGGTGCAAAACTCTTGCCGGTACCGAATACACAGCCAGACATAACTCTGCGGCCAAGGTCATACTCCACGCATTAGCCACAACAAACAAACTAATAGAGAACACAGATCCATATTACAATTACACTCCGACACCAGTACTCGAAAACGATCAATACAAACTATACTGGGACGTTGAAATACATAAAGACAAGACTATCCCAGCCAATAGACCAGATATAGTTTTCCAGTCAAAAGCCGACAAAATTACCTATTTAATAGATAGATAGATTGCCATTCCAAACGATGTGAATATCCAAAACACCTACGCTGGGAAGATATCCAAATACACGGACCTTGCCATGGAAATAAAACGACTTTGGAAACAAAACAAAGTCACAATTGTCCCCCTCATTATGTCTGTCTCAGGCCTTACACCAAACAATTTTACACCACACCTACAACAGTTAGGCCTGGACGAAAGGTTGCATAAAATATTTCAAAAGTCTGTAATCCTGAAGACCTGCAATATTGTAAGATCCTTCCTAAACTCCGATCAATAATAGTTCAGGTGTTGACTTGGCACAGCCCGTCAACATCTGTCGCTACCGCAGTCATGCGAGATAAACTTGGAAAATCAAGATGATAATAATAATAATAATAATAATAGCCGCGAGGGATTGCTAGATCCCCTCAGTGGCGCCTCCCCAAGGTGGCGGATAGGGGAACGCCCCCCAGATATGGGTGGTACCGGGGAAATCAAATACCCGGGGCGGACCAAAACTAGCACGGTGGAATAGCGTCTGCATCCAGAGGATCGGCTATTCCTTAATAACTAGGACACGACGGATCTCCATGTGAGGAGCGGTACTCCAACAGCGTCTGACTCCATGTTAGGGGCGGCTGATAACACACCCGCAGGAAGCCACCCAACATCAGTAGGCTATCCGGTGCGTGGCGACACCGCAGGGTATACCGAAGCCCAAGGATGTAATCCAGCCGGCAGCCTTCGCAGGTGCATCCTCAGGAGGCAACTTGGACGGCTGCCTCCGGAAATGTCGCCTGGGGGCCCTAAGGCCAACCACCTAACGGGCCCTATCTTCGGGTTCGACCACCCCGGAAGAAAAGCACCCACACCGAGCCGGTTTCGGAAGCCGGCGTTGGGCAAGGTGGCGGTGCTTCGGATCGCCCTGTTGACGACCGCCGCAATGACATGGACTGTTTTAGGTGGACGACGGAACTGAAGGATGACCTGCTGAGCTGCTACGAGAGCAGTAGCCCGCGCCGTAGGGGATACATGTCCCGCATGTATGAGAGGTGGTGTGAAATACACCCAGAGCATAGCACGCTTACCTCTCAGAATTTGCGAGATTATGTATCGTACCTCCGGAGGCAGGGATATGTTCGTGCTCCAGCTTAGCCTGCCTCTTCGGCGGACGGAAGGCCTGTTAACCAGGCTGAAAGTTCGCCGGTAAGGCCCGCTGAGAGGGAAATCGACCAAGTCGTCTCACCTGGGGATTTCAGAGAAGGGCCTTGCATAACAACGGAAGGTCCTTGAAGCTGGCAGATTTGAAGAGAGAGGATGAGGTTGTGGGTGAACGTCTATCGGCGGCCTCTGACATTTGGAGCATCAATTGCGAAATTTACGCTGCGGCTCTGAGGCTAGCTAGACAGGGGAGAGTGAGAGACTCTCCTGTTGAGAGAGCACAGAGACGGGTGCGCCAAATGGAAGCGAAAGTGTGTGATGGAATATAGGGCGGCTGGGCAGCCTTTTACGCGCCGTGTGCGCCAGATAGCCTACGGGTTGAGGCGCGACCATCATACACTCAGTTAAGTGGTACTAGTTGTTGTCAAGCAACACTGTCTTGACAGGATACGGATGCTAATCGCTGCTAAACGATCGTTGGTGGCGCGGGCGAGGGGTCTGGAGCAGAACAGAATGTTCTATGAAAGACCTTCTCGCCTTTTCCAACAGCCGCCAACCCAAACCTCTCTCAGCAGACACTCCGGCCTTGACGCAGTTCGAGTCCGTTTGTAGGAGGGCTGCTAACTTGAATGAACTGCGTCATCCGATAAACACGGAAGAAATTCTTGGAGCCTTATGAGGCGTAAAGAATTTCGCAGCTCCTGGCCCGAATGGCATAAACACCTACTGGTGGAAAAAATTCCCCAGTTGCCACCGGCATTTAGCTAGAGTTTTTAACTCGTGGCTAAATCAGGAGCAGCCAATTTCGACTTGGTTTGTCGAGGGTCGAACCGTGCTTCTCCCGAAGACTGGAGATTTGTCTGATCCCAAAAATTACAGGCCAATAACATGTCTGAACGCGTGTTACAAGCTCTTCACCAGAATCTTGTACATGCGTAACCTTCAAGCTGTGAATCCTGTATTTCTCGACGTGTATGAACAGAGAGGGGCAAACAAAGGAGTAGCAGGCTGCAAGGAGAACCTGTTGATTGACCGATTAGTCACGTAGGACTCCGTGCAGTACAAGCGAAACCTCTCTATGGCCTGGATTGACTATTGCAAGGCATTCGACACCACGTCTCATGAGCTCATTGTGCGGCTGTTGGGATGTCTTGCGGTGGATAATCAGATAGTGGGATGTATCAAACAACTGATGCCGCTCTGGAAGACCCGGTTCACTATAACATCAGGTGAAAACTCGGGTTCGGACAGAGTTGGTGTCATTCAAAAGAGGTGTCTTCCAAGGAGACTCCTCGAGTCCCTTGCTCTTTTGCATCTCACTTTTGCCTCTGTCCATAGCGCTGAGAAATACTAAAGGATACAGCTGTGGCACGCCTAATAACCGGAGGCACAAGGTCACCCATCTGTTTTATATGGATGACCTAAAACTTTGTGCCTCCGGTCAACGCGAACTACAACAATCGCTGAGTGTGGTGCAGGATTACAGTCAAGATATCGGAATGGAGTTCGGAACAGACAAATGTGCATTGGTTCATCTTAAGAAAGGACGAAGCGGAGACAGTGGAGATGAGGAACAGCTCGTTGATGGGAGCATCTTGCGACAACTGCATGCCGGAGATACTTATACCTACCTTGGAGTGGCGCAGCGTCACATCCAAGAGGCAGAATTGGTCAAAGAGTGTCTCCGCCGCAAGTATTTGCACCGACTCCGGCAGATCTGTTCATCAGAACTGTCCGGCAAGAACAAAGTCGCTGCCACAAACATGCTTGCGGTCCCATTGTTATTATACACCTTTGGTGCTATACACTGGAAAGTGAACGAGTTGAAGGAAATCGACACGAAGACCCGCAAAAGGGTGAATATGGAGAGAAGTCTGCATCCTTAGTCCTCTGTCCCGCGAATATACCTCCCGCGACACCTGGGAGGGCGTGGACTATTGAGTTTGGAGCGCCTGCACAACAGGGTAGTACTGGCCACTGCCTGCTATGTAACGAACAGCACCGATCTTCTGATCCGCTTTGTGCGAGAGCACGAGAATGCGGGTAAAGGAGCCTTTCTTTTTAGCGCAGCGAAACGAGCAGCCAAGGAGCTCAGCCTCACACTCGAATTCAAGCGGAGGTGTCAGTACTCCATTACGGAACTTGCTCCCACAGAATTAAAATTCCACATTAAAACTGCCAAAGTCGACTTCCTCTTAAGACTTCATAAAGATAAGCCAATGCATGGAATATTCTACAAACATCTAGAAGAGCATGGCTTGTCTGAGCAGTCTCTTTCCTAAGGTCTAGTGGGTTGAAGTCGGAGGCTGAGGGGTTCATAATGGCTTGCTAGGACGGTGTCTTCAACACCTTGGTGTACCATAAAACGGTTATGGGTGTAGACGTACCCGACACCCGTTGTAGAGCTTGCCAACTGGCGCCCGAGACGCTTATGCATCTCTCGTTGGCGTGTAAGACGTACGCTGGGACGGCTTACGTCCATCGTCGGCACAACGCGGCTCTACGACTGCTCTACTATCATTTAAGACACCGCCTACGCTCCAGGGGACATAGAGTCCGTTGTGGAGAACGAGAGATGCCGGATTTACTGGAACTACTCGTTCCCCACGCTCGAGCTTGTACAGACAAACAAGCCCGACATAGTCCCTGTCGACCACCAACAGAAGACGATGTTCGTTATTGAGTTTTCGGCGCCTGCCGAGGTGAACATCGTCTCTAAGGTGCCATCAATTGTGGTACTTACCAAGGTATAGAACCTAACAAATGTTCATGTGTCAAAAACTCGAATTTTTTGTTTGCAATGAATGTTTTCAGTTTAATGGACGTATGTAAGGGGGAGGGGGGGGGGGGGGTTAGCGGCTCCGGACCTCCCCCTTTGTCTATGCCAGAAGTTACAATATGAGTATTATGACTATGGTAGCTGCGATGACCAGGGTTGCCACCTTTAGAGAAAAAAAATCGGAACGTTCGGTTATTAATCAGAGACGTTCGGAGTTTGGTCCAATCAAAATATGACGACAGTCTAAGAAAAATGAAACTTTATTTTGTGTTTTTATTTTCCATACATATTTCTTGTTGTTTCGAGCCGCTTTTAATAATTCTAAATAATTTTTGTATTTATTTATGAAGTCTGTAGAAAGAATGTGTATGGGTTGGATACCTGTGAATGAATTGATTGAGATCGCATTTGTCAAAAATAGGGACAAAATCGATAGGCCATCGGGATGCGGGACAATAATAATAATAATAATAATAATAATAATCTTTATTCAGCGATCATCAACGATGATATAGAATGCGTCAAAGTAAACATTGTGTATAAATGTATAGATACAAATAAAAAATAAAAAAAAAATATCTTCAAAATCGGGACTGCCCGGCCAAATCGGGACGGGTGGCAATTCCTGTTGGTAAAATGTTGAAAACGTTGTGACTTGTGGCATTTATACAGGGTGAGTCAAGCTCAACGACTTGGACTCTTGTGACCAAAGATACCACCTTTCGAAAAATCGACTTTGCAAGTATATGTAGGTCGAGTTGGGCTACATTTTAAAAATAATGACTTTTATACAGGGTGTCTAATAAAAGCGTGACATATCAAAGTTATGTTTTTTAAATGGAACACCCTGTATATTATTGCATATCTAGATTTCTGGGTGCATTTTAGTGTGATTTTATGTATCACACATGGGACGTTAAGCGAACCGTTTAGGTGTAAATCACAATTCTGGGTATAGGTAGATGTCAGAAAAAAATTGAATATCGCAGCTATTATAAATCTTAGAGGGCTGTGACTGTGCCGTGTTACTAACCATGAGATGTGTCAGCTTACGTTAGACTGTCGAGTTCGAATTATTTGTACTTTGAGAAATCGATAGATCAATTAAGGAAACTTCAATCAAAGGTAACTTGATTTTTTCAAATGGGAATGCATATTTTTTTTTATACGATCAAATGTGCAATTTGATAGGCTTTCTAATTATATCAGGTTGTGAATACCAATCTATGGTAGTTTTTATTAAATTTCGAAATTTCAATCAAATCAGTGTTTTTCAATTTCCCTACCTATAAACAAACTAGCAGGCCATGAAATATATACAAAATCGTATTCAGATGGAAGAAAACAACTAACTTAGCTAAAAGAACCAGCAGAACTAGAGTAAAAGAACAAGATTATAAAAATTCCCTACAATAAATCAACTCTAACCAGAAACACCGGCGGTAACAAGTCAAATGTTCAAGAGGAGCTGGAGTACGACAGAAATGGATAATTTTTACACCCTACTAGCGACAGCAATGTACTAGAGATTAAAAATTTCCAAAATCACTAAACACTTTGAAATGAAAGCAAAACTTTCAGCGATCGTTGCCGTCAGTCTAATATCTTCAGAACGCAATTTCACATTTAATGGTATAAAACAGTAGTCATTTCCGTCAAAGTCAAAAGTAAAGATACCTCTCACTGTCGTCCTTTAAACTTTTCAGTATCTATTAGCAAGGTCGCAAAAAAAGGAATACTGACAAATCATATTTTAATTTTCTGCCAGGTAAATTATGTTTAATAATTTGAGCAGATTTTTAATTTATTCTTCATTTTCGGCGATCTTGCTTATGAGTATTGACGAATTTGCAGAACTCCAGTCAAAGGTATCGGTTACTATTTTTTTAAATCATGAAATGTGAAATTTTATTCTGAAGCTATTAAACTGCCAGCAACATTACGTGGTAGATTTCCTTTCATTTCAAAATTCACAATGGTTTTGTGAATCGTCAATCTTTAGAATATTGTACTAGCCGATATGCTGTGAAAAATACCCATTTCTGTCCTACTCCAGCTGCTTTTTGACCTTAGATGTGTTATGTCTGCTATTTCTGGTTAGAATTGATTTGTTGTAAGTCATTTTTATAACTTTGTCCCTTTACTCTAGTTCGTCCGTAATTACCCGCTAAGTTAGTTGTTTTGTTCCATCTGAACAGTTTTTTGTTTATACTGCATGGCCTGCTAAGTTGCTTATAGGTAGGAAAATTGAAAAACACCGGTTTTACCGAAAATTTGAAATTAGATCAAAACTACCAGAGATTGATATTTACAGCTGCATATCGTTAGAAAGCTTATCAAATTGCACATTTGATCGTATAAAAAAAATTATGCATTCCCATTTGAAAAAACCAAGTTACCTTTGATTGAAGTTTCCTTAACTGATCTACCGATTTCTCCAAGTACAAATGTAACTCGAACTCGACCGTCTAACGTAAGCTGACGTATTTCATGCTTAATAACACGGCAAAGTCACAGCCCTCTAAGATTTATAATAGCTGCGATATTCAATTTTTTTCTGACATCTACCTATACCCAAAATTGTGATTTGCACCTAAACGGTTCGCTTAAAGTCCCATGTATGATACACAAAGTCACACTAAAATGCACCCTGGAATCTAAATATGCAATAATATGCAGGGTATTCCATTTAAAAAAACATAACTTTGATATGTCACGCTTTTATTAGACACCCTGTATAAAAGTCATTATTTTTAAAATGTAGTCCAACTCGACCTACATACACTCGCAAAGTCGATTTTTCGAAAAGTGGTATCGTTTGGTCACAAGAGTCCGAGGCTTTGAGCTTGACTCACCCTGTATTTCAAAATAAGTGATTTTTTGCAGTGAAGACTTTTTTTGGTCTTCAAAAAATAAAGTCATGAGATTAGTAATGGCAACAGTGGTTTGGGGCTTTATTGCCCTTCAAAAGATCAGAGCATGACGCGACAGTATTGGCAACAGTGACTTTTTGTTTTTTTTCTTTCAGAAAATAGTAGTGTTCTAGTTCATAAATGAGTCCATCTTGATGAGCCTCCTATATATAAAATATAATATATCTATATTATGGATATGTGAGTGAGTTTAATGTTAAAAATGGTACTATATTTAGCAATACTTTTCCCAGGAAGAAATTTATATTATTTTTTTGTATACAAAATTATTTACAGAACAAAATATTTGGTTATGTTCAGTAGCTACTCATGGTAGTTTTGAAATTTAATCTAATATTGATTTATATAGAGAAATACTGCATCAACATAAAGTTATTTTATCTGATCATTGGTTGTCATAACCTTTTAAGTTTAGCATATCCATTATATCATAATAATATATCAACATATTTCTAATTTTTTTAATAAAATGCTCAGTATTTGGTCTATAGATTTATTAATTTACACAGCTGAATCGAAAAATCATGCTATATGAACTAAAATAGATATTTGTGAAAATTTTATACAGGGTGTCCCAAAAAATAGTGTCAAGCGGAAGTCCAGAGATAGAGCACACCTAGAAGTACCTGAATCACCCCCATATATGTTATGCAATATTTTGTAGTTTTCGAGTTATGAATTTTTTTATGAATTTTTGAAAATTCTCTACCTCGACAAATTAAAACTGTTCAAAAAAGAAAATTAAAAGACTTTCCAAATTCTCTTTTTTGCTAACTAATCTTCAAGAGCTTGTTGTTCATACGTAAAGGAATCGGCTTAGTAAATCTGACAAAAGTCATGAAAGTTATAGTGTAAAGTGAAAAATTTACGTTCTATTAATTATGACTTAAATTTCCGACTCGCAATTAAAAATCTAAAGAGGTGATTTCATAATTTCTTTGTAGGTCTAAAAACTTCTTCAGACAGTCAACTATCATAATGATTAAAAAAAAGTAATACTTAATGGGACTACTTTGGCTCCAACCGGCCTTCAACGACAAGAGGCGGATATTTCTTGAAATTAGCGATAGGACTTTAAATGAAACAATAACTAATTTTAGGGCGGTAACGGCAGAATGATTGTCAGTGCCGCAATAAAAAACATTCAGTGCGATCGGAAGATCGATAGATGACCACCTGTGTCACTGTGCTAAGATTTTTTTTACATGTACGACTTCTTTTTTGTAAGTGGGAAATTGTAAAATGAAACGAAATTATCAGATTTCTTCACTAGATTTATTAAATTTCACAGGAAATTTTCAAAATGTATACCTTCTTGTTCGATGCATAATCTCCATCTTCTGAAAAAATTGTTTTTTAAATTAACAAAAGCTCTTTGATTGTTTTTTATTGTTTCTTCAGCCGGTGTCAATTTCTTGCGTAATTCGCTGATGTTTCGACACTCTTTAGCATAAACTAGTTCTTTGTAGTAGCCCCAAACAAAAAACTCTATTGGATTTAAGTCAGGTGACCCTGGCGGCCATTCAGCGGGTCCAGCCGACCTATCCATTTGTTGCATAGTCTCTTGCAGAAAACAGCATCGTCAAAGCCGGTTGTCGCGCGCCCAAGCTCCGTAGGAATAGCCAAGTAGACAACAGAAACAACTCCAATCCAAACCGATAGCACTCAGAGTCCATAGGTCATGCCAAACTTCGAATCTGTGTGCACTCAATAGTCCGTAAAAAAGCCCAATTGTCAAAATAATTCACCAAAGAAGAGCGTATCATTTTAAAGCCGCAAAGACAGACGACTGAATAAAGTTAACGAAAGCAACCTATGCAATGACACATTTTGAAAAGACACCACGACAATATCATAGCTATCTCTTTCTAACACCGTTTACTATTGCAATAGCGTTAGCTCTTATTGTCGCTCAGGTAAAAACCGGTTTTGGAGAATGCGCTCCTTGTGGTTTTTAGCAAAAAAAATAATCTTTTTTAACAAACGTTTAACTTATGGAACGTTTTTATCGTTCATTATTGCGGTACTGACAACCATTCTGCTATTAGCGTGTTCACATAAGTTATTGATTGAACATCACATTGCCAATTTCAAGAAATCTTCGCCTCTTGTCTTTGAAGGTCGATAGGAGCGAAAGCAGCCCCATTAAGTACTACTTTTTTTCAATGACTGTGATAGCCGAGAGTCTGAAGAAGTTTTTAGACCTACTTAGAAATCATGAAATCACCTCTTTAGATTTTTAATTGCGAGTCGAAGATTTATGTTATAATTATCAGATCGTAAATTTTTCACTTTACACTAAAATTTTGATGACTTTCATCAAAGTTACAAAGCCGATTATTTTATGTATAAACAGTAAACTTTTGGCGATTAATTAGCAAAAAAGAGAATTTCGAAAAGTCATTTAGTTTTTCTTTTGGAAACGTTTCAAGTTGTCGAGGTAGAGAATTCTCTAAAATTCAGAAAAAAATGCATAACTCGGAAACTACAAAAAATTGCATAACATATATGGGGGTGACTCAGATACGTCTAGATGTGCTCTATCTCTGGACTTCCGCTTGACACTATTTTTTGGGACACCCTGTATAGGCAACTTCATCCATGGATCATGATTAAAGCAAATATCAAATTATCAAATGTAGTGGCATATAGGTAGGTAGTCGAAAGCTCCTACACAGGTAGATATACTTAGGGAGAGATATGAGTTCCATAGGTATGGCAAATTGTGAGTGCCTACAACTGGCCAAGAGTGCCAATAATTGGAATTTCCACAACTTTTTTTAAAACCGATTTCTATGGAGATAGGATAGGTCACTATTATTTCATATATAAGTATTACTGTTTTGTGGAAATAGAGTTAAGGCACACAGATTCCATAGTTTCAATATAACAGGTATGGTATTTGGTTTATAATAATAAGCCTTTCAAAAAAACATCCAAATGCAAGCAACCTCTAAAAGTGTTGATAATTGGGTAGTTTACCCCATAGACAAAACTCGTCGACTTTCTCGTATAATAGTTTACCCTATGACTATGTATGAATATGAAAGCATATAGCTACGTCATTCGTTGAACCTGGGTATGTGATCTATGTTTCGTTGGCTACGTCTGGATGACTCTATTGTATTTTGACCATTATTAGTATGGAAACTTAAATCAGCATAGGTTTATACATTTACATTTTTGTAATACCTACCTACAAAAATATCACGCGAATGAATTATGATCATGTCTGCTAAAGTGCACTGGTTTATTGTTTATTAAAAACATGTTCAGAGCTAAAAACGCTCGTAAAAACGTATAACTGCTAAACTAATACATGATATATATATTACCTTTATTTCGTAATTTCAGTCCTCCCAGTAAGTTATTAATATATCGCACATCTGATCGCATGTAAGCCATATTGAATTATGATTAGATTCGGTAGCTCACCCGTCACCATTAACACTATTAACAGTACTGACCAAATGCGTATTATAATTATAAACAAATACTTTTTGTATTTTTTTCTCAATTAATTGAATCCAATGAATTTTATGTACTCGGTATTCACACTACAGCCCAGAGCCATACGTGGGAAACTCAGCCGTTTTATGTCAAAATTCATATACTCCAAAATGGTCATTCACCCTAACCCTAAAGCTACTTGACAGTCGACTTCCATAAGTTTGGTTATAAATAATTTATAAATTTGTAATTTTGTAAATACGTCACCCTGGTAGGCAGAGTGGGGCCCCCAGTGCTCCCACAAAAACAGGGCTCTCCTTGCGCAACAAGGGTGCCTCATTGCCGCTACTAATTCTGTAATATATCACATTTGTGATGACACTTAATCAAAGTTTAAAAGTTTCAATTCACATAACTTAGGGTGGATTTATGATTGCCGAGGTGTCGCTGGATAATACTGGTTGGAAATTCGAAGCTTCGACAGAAAACCCCAACAGAAGTCAGAAATGCTTATCGAGTCTGTGACAGGCACTTTGGACTAGAGGATAAAGAGGCAGATCGACCAATACACAAGAGACGAAGATCCAACTTAAAGGTAATGCAAATCCATCACTGTAGTTGCCTAATCAAGGTTAGATGTATTTCATATAATATATATAGCCCTTTTACACTTTTGACTATAATCATGTATCATCGTCACATGGGGTAGGTTGCCTGATACTGGTAGGCAAGTCTGGGCTCAGAAGAAAAATATAAGACTGATTTTTGGGTTAATTTTTAGGGTCATGCCAACAAAAATCCATAAAACATAAAATTGTAACAGCTAAATTGGTTTTAGATGTGAGCTTTTCAATGAACTGTGGTCTACTTTCCACCATTTCCATACATGCAGCTTGTCTGGGGACATTCTGTAATGCACCTCATATTGCCTTACCAGTCATGTCGTCATTCATCTATTGCACTGTACAAATATGGAGATATTAGCTTCAACAAATCAGTTTTTTGTGACTGTATAATTGAACATTTATTATATTCTGAAGATCCTTTTGCTCAATGCCAAATGGTCACCTAAACATTGGGTTCTAATGTAGGAGTCATTCGCCATCATAATCATAGTTTTTCTTATGATTGGTATCAACATGGACATTTGAATGCCACACCTTCTGTATTGGTTCTTATTATTATATTGATTCATATGTAGCTGTACTGTACACCAAGATTACATTTGCCAATGTTTGCTTCCAGGTATGATGGAACAGGCTGGAATAGAATTGTTAATGTTCATTGACAAAACCTTTGACAGTCTCAAGGGATCAGCACTGAAACCGAAGGACAGAAAACTGCTAAAAGCAGCAGTGACTGCCAAGAGTGTGCATCAGGAGTTATTATTATCATCATCCTTATTATTATTCAATTTACTGTTACTTATCGTTTTTATTTTCTTGTATCATGTTTTATTAGAAAATAATGAAGCTATGTGGACCTTACTGTTCTACTTTAATTTCATGGCTCCACCAGTATTGTGGTGGAATCGTTAACCTGTCTTTTTAATATTACAGTAAAGTTCTAACATTAGCTTAGGTCAGAATTTGCATTTTGTCAGACAAAAAGAAACAATTATAAAGTGCTGTTTTTAGCGCAGACATACTCCTAAAACCTATATCTAGCGCTGAAATAGTTCCTTTATGATGTTTGTGTGGCTGTCTGGCAAATTGTAAATTTTGACTTAGGCGGTGTTAGAACTTTACTATCACCACAAAATTTTCTATCTGAAATTTTCTACTCGCCCTCGTAGTCAGGTATTTCTCTTACGCCCCCGTATATCATTATTTCGTGGCTCCAAACGCGAGATGGCGCTGAACGTCAGTTTCCCATCTATAACCTAACCCAACCCAAAATTTTTTTATCTATGGCCCAGAGCACAAAAGTCCAGAGCTTCTAGACGTAGGCGGTGGCGTTAGGCGTAGGGGTTCCCCCCATCGACATAGTTGCCAGATCTCATGAAGCATGAGGGTTGTTCCAAATTACGGTTCTATCACCGTACCAGAACTGTTTTCATCATGCCCCGCCCATTTTACAGTTCTAAAAACGGTGATTGGTTGGTCCGCCAGTCAATCAATCAATCATCGATTCTAGAATCATAAAATGGGCGGGGCACGAAAAAACAGTTCTGGGACGGTGATAGCTCCGTAATTTGGAACAGCTCTATGAATTTGTCCGGTTCCGCCCCTCGATTCTACTTCGAAGTATTGGATGTGATGTCTGACGTCACACATTTCAGGTTGGCAAGGTAGAGGAATTATTGTTAGCGCGTACATGAAGGCTGTATACATGACACCACAAACATATAGGCCTCCATTGTCGTCGGCGCCCAGTGGCGTAGCACGTCTTTCAGGTGTAATTAACTTGACCAGACATGTGTTTATTGTTAACCCGCTATACTAGATTACTTAGGGTGTATCGGTGTATACGGTCCAAGGGAATTAAATTAAAGTACAAGTACAACATGTGATTTCTCGTAACAAAAAGAGTTCAAACGAAAGTTGAATACAGCTATATTTCAATTACTTTAAATAGATTTTGTAACCAAGGGCGTATATAGCTAGGATTTCATCTGGGGGGGCAGAGAGGGGTATTAATAGCACCAAAGGCGTAGCCAAGGGAGAGTTTAGGGAGTCAACCCCCTCATATGTAGAATTTGTTTGACACTTTTTTAAATAAGTGTGTATGATAATGTAAGTAATAGTTGATATTGACAGAGGCCAAAAGATTATTTGTATTTGGAAGACCTTTTTTTATTTGCTCTTCAAAGTAGTGACAGTTCAGTTCAAAGGTTACACGGTACAAAAACGTTTATTGTGGAAAACCAACGACGATCAAAATGAAAAACAGTTATTTTTGCATTAGCAGAAAATTTTGAGGTTCTTTGCAAAAACGTTTCAATAGTTTAAAAAGTTCACCTGCAATTTTATCTCAATTTTTGCATACCAATTTTCTGTGTACACCGAAAAGAGGAAAAGAATATGTCTGCTTCCCTTAAGGTCTATAGTTCCATATAGTTTTCTCTTCTCACATCTTTGTTCCGCTACAGGTTATACCATAGTTCGGCTTCATCATTGAAAGCTTCCAAATGGTGGTATTAGCAAAAATTTTGTGATTTTTATTTAATATCAACCAATGACATATTCAACATTTCACTGGAATGTAGTGACATCAAACCAAAAGCAGCAAAATACTGCTCTAGTGTGGATATAGGGTATAACGGAATCTAAACGAAGAAAAATCGATTGCTTGCAAAAATCTCCTGGAGACTCAGACCGGTAGTTGCAGCGATGTTGCAGAACTTTGAAATGAATTCGAATGGCAGTTGTAGGTTGCAGTTCTGGCTGAACCGAATTACGATGATCCTTTATGAGGCTATTCTTTTGATATGATTAATGCATAAGTCCATGTCGATAGTCTTTGTGTGTAACCATGGCCGACTTTACTCACTAGGCCGGAGCATGAAATATGGCAACACTGAATCAGCGGGCCGGGTTTTTATTTGAGGTTAAGTCATGTGTATTCTTCCAGAGCAGAAAATATGGTTGGAAGGTGATTTTTAATGTATTTCTAATTATTTACCTGCACAAACGAAACTATAAAGGTAAAAGGATGCCTGCAAAGTGTGTAGTACCAGGTTGCACTAGCCAATCAAGGACATACCAACATAACCTTCCAGAGTAACAACGAAGAGTGGAAGGTGATTTTTAATGTGTTTCTAATTACTTACCTGCACAAACGAAACTATAAAGATGAAAAGATGCCTGCAAAGTGTGTAGTACCAGGTTGCAATAGCAATTGGGGCTTCCAAACAAGGATATACCAACATAACCTTCCAGAGTAACAACGAAGAGTGGAAGGTGATTTTTAATGTGTTTCTAATTATTTACCTGCACCAACGAAAACGAAACTATAAAGATAAAATGATGCCTGCAAAGTGTGTAGTACCAGGTTGCACTAGCAATTAGTGCTTCCAATGAAGGACATAAACAGAAGTGGGTGAAAGGTATTCCTCATAAGGGCTGGTTATATTTATAAGAATAAAGACAATAATTACAAACATTTCAAAGGATAAGACCTATTTTAAACCACAATGTGGTACCTACAATGTTTTCTGGACCTCCCAAATAACACAGAAAAATACAGTTAATAGAACTCATCTGGGCATGCATTTGGGGCATACCTACGAAAGGATTTGATAGTGAAAGGGAATCAAGACCAGCAAGAATGGCTTCACAGTGACCTAATAGTGAATTTTTCTAGGTCAAGTGACAATTTACAAAGTAAATTGAGTGTTCATTTAAGTGGGAGTGGAAGTGGCAGCAGGAAACAGGTTGCTTTATTTTTATTTTGTAGTGTCTGACTATGATGAACCAGACATCAGACGTAAGTGGTATTAGTAGTAGTAGTTCTAAAAAGCATTTTTTTTCTTAATTTATTAACCCAGATGAACTCTAATACATATAAAATACAGGGTGTAACTTTTAAGGATGTCCACACCTATACCACCATGTAGATCTTGCTGAGCTGATCATTTCTCGATAAGCAACATGGGTCCAAAAACGAACCGTTACGGAGATAACGCTACCGAAAGTTATCCTTGCTGACGCTTGAAGTTAGACAATTCATTCAACGCCTCGTAATTGGCAGAGGAGAGAGAGGGGGTTACGGATCAGCTGCTAAGACAGATTCGGCTTGTGAACATTTAATCGTCATGGCCAAAAAGTCAAAAGTAAACCAAACAAACAAAACAAAAAAAAACATTGCAAAAAAACAACAACAAGAAACTCCGAGATCAGTCAAAAATCAGTGAAGGAGAGGCTCCACGTGGCCATCGCCTTCTTGCTCGCACAATCTGGTTCGATGGATGACCGATGCAGTGGCAGCGTTGATTACCTGTGGCTGCTCCCTGAGGTCTCCAGCTGCTGCAATGATGCGTGCAATCAGCTCTTCTGCTGTGTGCGGTGCACCCCCTTGGTAGACAAGTGCTTCCAGGTGACCCCACAGGAAAAAATCCAGGGGATTGAGATTCGGAGACCGCGCCGGCCACGCTACTGGCCGCAAGGCGTCGAATTAATTGTCTAACTTCAGGCGTCAGAAAGGACTACTTCCGGTAGCGCTATCTCTGAAACGGTTCGTTTCCGGACCCATGTTGCTTATTGAAAAATGATCAGCTCAGCAAGATCTACACGGTAATATAGGTGTGGACATCCTTAAAAGTTACACCCTGTATAATAATTATTCTGAAACTATAGGCCCACTATTTGACAGCTAAGCCACGTTGCCACATCTAAGGCTCCGGCCTAGTGTAGAGTCGGCCATGGTGTAACGCTAACCGTACCTGTTTTGTGGTGTAACGCATCAACACCAGGTACCAATATGCTTGAATCTTAGGCTCTCACATCAACGCATATAATGAACTCAGACAAGGTTAATCAACTACCTCCTCTCAACTGCTGAGTATAGAACTCCTAGCTACATTTTTTGGTTCAATCGGACTCACAGCATGTGATTACCCATAGCCTGCTGCCCTACTGCCCGTACCTGGCTACTCCCTAGTATATATCCGCAATTTAGAGTCATTTTTAACCTTGACAAAATGTTTCATACCAAAAGTGACAGAACCGCATGAAAAATTTAACACTTTTGTGATCGATAAGATTTGTGGCCAGTTGGCGGAAAACTACCCGCCCCATTTACGCCACAACTCTGACGTCACTTCTGTCAATGTAAACGTTCTGTATCCAAACAAAAACAAATCCAACCTAAAAATTCATAAGGTATATAAAAGTCGTGTATTGAGCTGAGAAGCTTATAACATGTTTCTCAGTCATGCTAAATAATAATAACTGAGAAACATGCCAAATTCTATGACAAACCTTGTAGTGAGCAACTGGTCACTGTAAAAACCGATACCAAATTTAGAAATAGCCAAAGTAATCAAGACGTCTAGTAGTGGAATTTAGAACCCAATGTTGTATGTGTGCCCGTGATAACCTGATTCTTTTAGCAAATTTAGCATGCATGTGTACGAACCAGAGAGAATGAAATCAAAACACAGAAATGTTATGATATTGTTTTTTATTACTTGTTTCTTAACATTTGTATTTATTAATCATTAGTGCTGAGTGTTTATGGTATGGTTTTATTACTTGATTCTTGTATTTATCAAATCATGAGTGCTTTGTATTTCATATATTTTACTAGTGAAGCATTTATATTGATATGTTGAAATATAAGATTCAAAATGTCTTAATAATGGTGGTAAACTGGCTCTTGTTATTGATATTGTATAATAAAGAAATGGTTTTAAACATTCACAGTCTAAATGATAACTAATAATAATACATGGTGGGCTAGATCTCTGTTCAACGTCAGGGATAGAAATATGGGTAGGATGTGGAAAATGTAAAATATCAGCATATATAAATAAATCAATATAACCGTCACATAAAGGAGTAAATAAAGGTTGTAAATGGGATCGGGTATGTAAAATATAAGCATAACATCGCAAGCATAGCAGCATAGCAAGCATAACAGCATAGCAAGCATGGTATCTAAGCACATAAATAGATCAGTAAATAAATATAAACAATAAACAACATATAAAAGGGCTGGTTAGAGGAAACGTATAGTTCGTGAACGCGTGATCGTAACCCACCTCCACCTACGGTAAGTGATAAGCCGCCTCCGGGGACAGTCACCTTTGTTTCCACAACCATAAAATAAATATCGTATATACATAGAGAGGATCAGTAAAGGTTGAAATAGATACACCTAAATAAGAGAGCTGTCTCTGATCACCATCAGCCTGCAATCCCTCAGGACTTAATACCTAGAGTAGACGTAAATCAGAGACCCAACACCAAATAAAGTCATCTTAAAAAACCGGAGGTATAGTATACGTTGTCAAACACTTTAAATATCGTAGCCAGTCCACATTAGTTAATAATACAAACTCAAAAGACAACATACGTGCAAATATTTTCGCAAGACTTCCAAAAATAATGCCTTGTTTAAATTTTGGTCTCCAGCTTATTGCGTTTTTCCAAAACAATCGGTTACGGAATTGGTTGCTCTATGAAAAGTCACTCATGATCTGACAAATAACAAAATATCTGAACAATATAGGATGTAGTAATAATCAAATAAATTACTTAACTGAACTTCATCGAATGACTACACTCATACACTTATAACAATTAACAAATTTGTATCGCATCTCTTTTCTACCATCTTTCACTGCCGTCAATGTCAAACTTCGACAGCCTGACAGCTGAAGGTGCATTCTAACGTATGGCAGCCAGGAGCGCGTTCCGGTTCACCACAACCTTTGAAAATGAAGGTTTTAGGTTAGAATAAATTTATAATATATAAAATTTAAATTCTATGACAAACCCTTGAAAATGAAGGTTTTAGGTTAGAATAGCGATAGCAGACCACAGTAAACGTAAGATGCTTAAACTCAAACATTTTAAAACGCTTAAACGGTCCTTATTGATGATAAATCAGCATAAGAAATCACAAAAATACATCAAAAAATGAAAAAAACTATTTTTCACATCACAACAAAATAGCGTAATGTGATGTATTCAGTGATGTAGCGTATAGGATGGCTAATAGGATGGATAATCTACATTAATGAAGCTTTGTGAAACTAGACCACAATTTATCGAAGAAAAAAATACTCATCTGGGCATGCATCTGGGCATGGCCGACTCTACACTAGGCCGGAGCCTTAGATGTGGCAACGTGGCTTAGCTGTCAAATAGTGGCCCTATAGTTTCAGAATAATTATTACATTTTATATGTATTAGAGTTCATCTCGGTTAATAAATTAAGAAAAATACTTTTTAGAACTACTACTACTACTAATACCACTTACATCCGATGTCTGTTTCATCACAGTCAGACACTACAAAATAAAAATAAACGCAACCTGTTTCCTGCTGCCACTTCCACTTCCACTTAAATGAACACTCAATTTACTTTGTAAATTGTCACTTGAGCTAGAAAAATTCACTATTAGGTCCTGTGAAGCCATTCTTGCTGGTCTTGATTTCCCTTTCACTATCAAATCCTTTCGTAGGTATGCCCCAGGCCATGTCCAGATGAGTTCTATTAACTGCATTTTTCTGTGATATTTGGGAGGTCCAGAAAACATTATAGGTACCACATTGTGCTTTAAAATAGGTCTTATCCTTTGAAATGTTTGTAAATTATTGTCTTTATCCTTATAAATATAACCAGCCCTTCCGAGGAGTACCTTACACCCACTTCTGTTTATGTCCCTTATTGGACGCACAATTGCTAGTGCAACCTGATACTACACACTTTGCAGGCATCTTTTTATCTTTATAGTTTCGTTTGTACAGGTAAATAAGTAGAAACCCATTAAAAATCACCTTGCAACGTTCTTTTTAATCTGGAATAAGGTGATGTTGGCCCATGGTTTGGTAGTCCTCTACTGGGCTGCAACCTGGTACTATACGCTTTGCAGGCATCTTGTTATCTTTATAGTTTCGTTTGTGCAGGTAAATAATTAGAAACACATTAATAATCACCTTCCAACCATATTTTCTGCACTTGGAAGAATACACATGACATAACAACAAATGCAAACTCGGCCCCCAGATTCAGTGTTGCCATATTTCATGCTCCGGCCTAGTGAGTACAGTCGGCCATGATCTGGGCATACCTATGAAAAGATTCGATAGTGAAAGGGAATCAAGACCAGCAAGAATGGATTCACAGTGACCTAATAGTGAATTTTTCTAGCTCAAGTGACAATTTACAAAGTAAATTGAGTGTTCATTAGCAATTGTGCTTCCAATAAAGGACATAAACCGAAGTGAGTGAACAGCGATATTCGTCGTATGGGCTGGTTATATTTATAAGAATAAAGACAATACTTTACAAACATTTCAAAGGATAAGACCTATTTTAAAGCACAATGTTTTCTGGACCTCCCAAATATCACAGAAAAATTCAGTTAATAGAACTCATCTGGGCATGCATCTGGGCATTCCTACGAAAAGATTTGATAGTGAAAGGGAATCAAGACCAGCAAGAATGGCTTCACAGTGACCTAATAGTGAATTTTTCTAGCTCAAGTTAAAATTTACAAAGTATAAATTGAGTGTTCATTAGCAATTGTTCTTCCAATAAGGGACATAAACAGAAGTGGGTGAACGGTATTCCTCGTATGGGCTGGTTATATTTATAAGAATATAGACAATACTTTACAAACATTTCAAAGGATAAGACCTATTTTAGAGCATCTGGGCATGCATCTGGGCATACCTACGAAAAGATTTGATATTGAAAAGGGAATCAAGACCAGTAAGAATGGCTTCAAAGTGACCTAATAGTGAATTTTTCTAGCTCAAGTTAAAATTTACAAAGTATAAATTGAGTGTTAATTAGCAATTGTTCTTCCAATAAGGGACATAAACAGAAGTGGGTGAACGGTATTCCTCGTATGGGCTGGTTATATTTATAAGAATAAAGACAATACTTTACAAACATTTCAAAGGATAAGACCTATTTTAGAGCAAAATGTGGTACCTACAATGTTTTATGGACCTCCCAAATATCACAGAAAAATACAGTTAATAGAACTCATCTGGGCAAGCCAACGAGAGCATGCATCTGGGCATACCTATGAAAAGATTTGATAGTGAAAGGGAATCAAGACCAGCAAGAATGGCTTCACAGTGACCTAATAGTGAATTTTTCTAGCTGAAGTGACAATTTACAAAGTAAATTGAGTGTTCATTTAAGTGGAAGTGGCAGCAGGAAACAGGTTGCTTTATTTTTATTTTGTAGTGTCTGACTATGATGAACCAGACATCAGATGTAAGTGGTATTCATTCATTTTTTCATCATAACGAAGTTTGATGTCGCCACTAAGCGATGAATAATACTCACTACGAGACATTATCACCAGAAATTAAAAGAAAATAGCTCAAAAATCACTTTACAAGTACAACGTGCAACGAAATCGTATGCAAAACAGGTAATAAACAAAAGCTTGTTTGCCCCTCAGGCTAAACATAACAGCCGATCTGTCTAAACCACGTGACACGAAATGATCAACGATGGCGACACCTGTAGTATATTTTAGCAAGTAGCGTTTATAGATGGTGGATTAAATAGTAGCAAGTAGGGTACTTTGTAGACTTAAAAGTCGATGGTTCTTAAGTATAAATTAGAGTGCGGTAAGGTAAGAGGTAACGTAAGACGTAAGAAAATAAACCTGTCATCAATCAGATGAGAGTGTTTATAGTCGTAACGTAAGAGCTAACGCAACACTCTCATCTGATTCCACAGGTTTATTACCTTACGTCTTACGTTACCTCTTACCTTACCGCACTCTAGTCCCTTATACTATCAAAGTTGTATCGGTAGAGGTACATTTGTGCTCATATAGATGGCCGCCGTCCGGGAGAAACAAAAGCCGTGCCGTGCCTTGTTTCAATGGGTTGTCCATCTTCCCGTGTAAATGTGTTAATCAATGATTATATTCACACCAGACCAGAGTATCAACGCTCTTGCAGGATCACATCGCATATTTTTTGTGTTATTATACCGTCACTCTCTAAAGTAAATTTAAAACGCTCGAAGGAAACCGTGACTTTCAACTATTACTTCCGCATCACCTCATCCCTAAACCAAAAGCAATAGCAGAGGTAGCATCAATGATACCCAAAAAAAAGTTACGCGGTAGATTCAACGCTTCTCTAAAATACGAGGCGATTGTCAGCTTTTGGCTATAGAGTTCATGACTACTGAGCGAGGTTCATTTGCTCCTAAAAACAGTTAAACAGTATGCCTTGCAGCTTGCAGGTGTCCAGTTTTTGTGGTTTTTTCCCTTGCTCGCAAAAAATGTAAACGACTCATATATATCTTTGACTGAATTTCTCTCCAGTTCATCTGGCAACACTGATTATACGAGCTCGTACCACAGCATAGTAAACAACCAGCACAATAACTCAAGTTGGCGGAAATTACACGCGCATCCCCACTTTTGGATGATTTTTTGTAGGGTTGGTAACGGTACTTCGATACTTGTACTTCTGCATTAATATCGACTATTTTTATCTTAGATACTATCTGAGCGATTCCAGGCTGGTATCGATACTTTTGTAGGTGTATCGGTATATAATTATTGAGAGGTGTAATCAATTGTACAATATTCTCTGTACGAACCAAACGCGCCTATGAGGCTAAAACATATCGCGTTGGTACCGGTATCGATATTTTCATTTTCGCATCTCTACCCAAACTTCACAGCCGTAAAATCATCCATAAACTTTCCCAAGGTCAAATTTTGTGGGAACCTTTTTTATATAGGAAATCCTCAGAGATATTATGCTGGTTGTTTACTATGCTGTGGCTCGTAAAACAGGCACGCCCATGTAATGGCATAATAAACAACCAGCATAATATCTCTGAGGATTTCCTATATAAAAAAGGTTCCCACAAAATTTGACCTTGGGAGGGTTTTTGGATGATTCTACGGCTGTCAAGTTTGGGTAGATATGCGAAAATGAAAATATCGATACCGGTACCAACTCGATATTTTTTATCCAAATAGGCGCGTTTGGTTCGTAGAGAGCATTTTGTGCAACTGATTACACCCCTCAATAATTATATAATTATTTTCGATACCGATACAAAATTATCGATACCAGCTTGGAATGCCTCAAAAAGTATCGATGACAAAAAAATTCGATATTAGTGCAGAAGTATCGAAGTACCGTTACCATCCCTACAAAAAACCCATCCAAAAGTGGGTATGCGCGTGTAATCTCCGCCAACTTGAGTTATTGTGCTGCTTGTTTATTATGCTGTGGTGCATGCTTCTGTCACAGCATAATAAACAACCAGCATAATAATGAGGATTTTAAAAATGGTTCCCAGAAAATTTGACCTTGGGAGGATTTATGGATGATTTTACGGCTGTGAAGTTTGGGTAGAGATGCGAAAATGAAAATATCGATACCGGTACCAACTCGATATTTTTTAGCCTCATAGGCGCGTTTGGTTCGTACAGAGCATTTTGTGCAACTGATTACACCCCTCAATAATTATATAATTATTTTCGATACCGATAGCCTACAAAAGTATCGATACCAGCTTGGAATCGCACAAAAAGTATCCAAGATAAAAATAATCGATATTAGTGCAGAAGTATAAGTATCGAAGTACCATTACCATCCCTACAAAAAATCATCCAAAAGTGGGGATGCGCATGTAATTTTCGCCAACTTGAGTTATTGTGCTAGTTGTTTATTATGCTGTGCTTCTGTCCTAATTTGTAACAAAATATTTGATCGTTGCACAGGGGCAATAACTAATTATTCCATTTTTTATGATAATTTTTTTGTCAATATTTTGTAAAATTATTAGGATGAAAAATAGGATCGTGACTTACAGACATTACCCAGGGTGCACGTGCAGTGTTTTAATACCGATGCGAATTAGCTCTACAGTCCCATATTGTTGTGAAAAGTAAATTAATGAGCACGCAATACATACAGGGTGTATCGACGATGTGTGGGTGGACGATAACTGTTTCCGTATTTGAGACAGAATAAAGTCTCAAATCAAAAAATGTAGAGGACGATTTAGTTTATGTTCCAAAAATATTTACCATTACACAGGGTGTCCAATAAATGTGTCACTTATCAAAGTTACATTTTTTAAAAATAGAACCCCCTGTATATTATAGCATATTTGGATTCCTTTGTTGATTCTAGTGTGACTTATGTAGGACACATGGTAGGTACTTAAAACGAACCGTTTAGGCGATAATCACGATTTTTTATATAAGTACATGTTAGAAAAAAGTTGAATATCACAGCGTCCATAAAACTTAGAAGGATGTGACTATGCGGTGTGACTAAGAACGGAATGTGACATCTTATGTAGTACCTACCAACTGTCAAATTTAAATTCTTGCTGTACTTGGTGAAATCGTTAGATTAATTAAGGAAACTTCAACCACGGTAACTTGATATTTTTAAATGGGAATGCCAATTTTTTGTATACGGTTAAATGTAAAATTTGATAGCCTTTATGACGATATAGGATTGTCGATATTGGTCTCCTGTAGTGTCCATTTTATTGAAAAATTTCAGTCAAATCGGAGGTTTTCTGATTGTTCTACCTGTAAGCAACCCAGCAGGCCACAAACGGTTGTTCAGATGGAAGGAAACAACTGACCTACCATGCGAGATGCGAACGAAATAAAGAGTTAATGAGACAAAATTATAAAAATACCTTACAACATATCAGCTCTAATCAGAAAGAACAGTGGCATCATATCTAATATCACTGAGAAGCTGGAGTATGACAGAAATGACTACTTTTTGCTTTTTGCTGCAGCTTTCGAGATGTACTACAGATTTAGAAGTTTTGAGGATTACCTATTAAAAGTTTTGAAATGAAAGAAAAAATACCAGTGATTATTGCTGGCAGTCTAGTATCTTCAGGATGAAATTTTACATTTAATGGTATAAAAAAGTAGTAATTTTTATCAAGTCAAAAGTAAGGATACCTCTTACTAGAGCACTCAAAATTCTTCAGAACTTATTAGCAGGATTGCAGAAAACGAAAACCGAATTAAAGTATGTATGTTTAAATTATAAAGCATGTTTTACTTGCCAAATGATACATGAAATAAGCACATTTAAAACATGAACTGATAAATAATTTCAACAACTATTTCAATAAATATTCGGAATGCACCATTGAGAGGTAGAGTTAATTCTGATTTGACGGAAATAAGTACTGTCTTATATACCACGAAATATGAAATTGTATTCTGTAGATATTAGATTACCAGCAACATTTCATTTCAAAATTTTTAATCATTTTTGAAATTTGTCCATCTCTATTACACCTTAATAGTTAGTAGGTTGTGAAAGATAATAATTTCTGTCATAGTCCAGCTTTTTATTGACCTTAGATATGTTACCGCTGTTGTTTCTGGTTCGTGCGAATATGTTGTAAGGAATTTTTATTATCTTGTCTTACTCCAGTTTGTTTGCACACTTCTGTTTTCTGTTAGGTGTTTCCTTCCATCATGGCCGGGTGGTTACTTACAAGTGGAAAATTTTGAAAAATCGGATTTGACTAAAAATCTCAAATAAAATGAAACTACAAGGGATTAATACCAACAATCTTAGGTATATCGTTAAAATGGCCATCAAATATTACATTCAACCGTATGAAATAGGTAGTCTCATTTAAAAAAATCAAGTTATCTGTAACTGAAGTTTCCTTAATTAATCTATCGATTTCACGAAGTACAAAAAGAAATCAAATTTGACAGTACTACCTAAGCTAACACATTTCATACTTGTCACACCGCAATGTTACAGCCTTGTAAGTTTTATACACGATGCGATATTAAATTTTTTTCTAACGTCTAAAAAATGGTAAACGGTTCGTTTGAAGTACCATGTATGATACATAAAGTAACACTAGAATGGTCCAAGGAATCCAAATATGCAATAATATACAGGGTGTTCTATTTAAAAAAAATGTAACTTTGACACGTAACATTTACTGGCATGGTAAATATTTTTGAAACAAATTTTATTTATTGCCCTCTACATTTTTATTTCAAACGTTTTTTTCTATCTCAAATAGGGCCCAGTTATCGTCCACCCACACATCATTGATACACCCTGTAGATTCGTCCCCTGTATCTTTATCTTACTCACCTAGGCATAATATGTGATGTAAAATAAATAAGCACATATTAAAAAGCAATCGTTACTATTAAGTAATCAGTCCATTTTGGGAACACCTCTTACTTTCTCTTCGATTAATATATTAATTTGATGCACATTCCGAGACTCCAAGTAACGGTTCCTACAGCAAATATTAAGGAATAGCAGCGACATCAGATCCCTGAGAGTTGGTAGTTTCTAATTCAGAGCAAACATACATTTCCAATTTTAAATTAATATATAATTTTTCAACTGCATTAATTTTTCTCATGTTATTCATCAGATTTTAGTCATTTGTTTTGTGTAATTTTATTCGTATACTGTATACGCGGCGTGTTTTGTGTTTGTTTTCAAAGAAGCATCCTCAAATATTTTGAGTTTTAATAAAATATCTATTTTTGTATTATAAAAACCTACGTACTATGTTGAATAAAGTAATAATCGTTAATTATAATGATAAGTGCGTTTTATTTTTAAATATTTATATCTAAAAAGTAACTGAACCGGAAGTAACAAATTCAGAGTAACGAGCCCTAAATTTGAATGTAATTAATCGTTACAGAACCTCCAATGGAACGAAAGAGATCACTTCTATACATGTCCAATATTAGTATATCCTTACATGCAAATACTTCTGTTCATGGGACAACAGTAACCACAAATCATACAAGTGTAATTATTCTTTTATACAATAACTTACAATCTATTTATCACAATGTCATAAGGTATGATTAACAGTCATTAATAAAATTAACACTTAAGAATATGTTTCATTGAAACAAACAAAACATTGTTTTTATAGCATCTACCGCTTTTTCAACCAAAAATAGTGTGAACTACGTTAGGTCTATCAAACTTTTCACCCTGATGGATCCAGGAGCGGGTAGCGGAGTTTCTCCTACAGTTATGTTTTCACTACTAACTTGAAAAGTATTTTCTTTTGCAGAATTAACTGGAAGCATCTGAGGAACGTTTCCGATCTTGTTTATTGTTGGTTGCAGATCTCGTTGAGGCAGCTGAACTGGAAAATGAACAGAACTTCCACTTGGCTGGGGTGGCAGAGGTTCCTCATTTCGGATTAATACAGAAGGTACGCTCTTCTGTGGAATTATTTTTGGTTGGAATGTATCCAATGATTGTGTAATAGGTTGCCCTACTGTTGGTATAGTGGATTGTACTACCGGATATGGTATAGCTTTAGTCAATGGACCTCCTGTTTCAGATAAATTCGCATTCGCTATGGAACTGATGATGTTACTAGAATTTGCTGCTGATTGCAATACATTTAGAGCGCTACTTCGGGGTATATTAAGTAAATTGTTTGATTTTTGGCCTGAATTTGGGTCCTGAGCGGTCATACTAAGAATTTGAGCAAATGTTGGTGCTTCTCCAGCAGTTCCAGTTGACGGTAATTGCGAGGTAGCAGATGATCCGATTATGGCAGATACTTTGGATGTTTCAGACTGACAATTCTCTTTTTGAATGCCTAAGGTTACGTTTTCAGAATTTTGGTAATTTATCATTGAAGGATTTGATATTGTTTCTACAGAACTAGCATTTAGAGTTGTGGTACATGAGTTTTGTGCAACACATTGAGTTTTAGGTACTTGTGTAGCAGACATTTTCCTTGGCTCAGCTATATCAACGGGTTCTAAAGAATCCCACAAATACATGTTTTTCTTTTTTTCTTCAGCACTGTCGCAAGTATACGATACCGAGAATTGACCATTTTTTATAATAACTGGAATTTTGTAGAAATGTAACAGATTTTTCAAACCTTTGAATTCAGTAGTCACCTCATTCTGATTTATAACTATTGAACTGTTCACCAATAACTCTGTTTGCGTTGATTGATTCAAACAAGCATCTAAATTTTTATACCTAGTAAGAAAATCTCGCATTAGTTTTATATCTGATGCCTTTGGGTCCATGTAGTCCAATATCGAATTGTTTTTAATTTTAATGTTTGGTTTTACCACCGATACTGAAGTGATTACTTCTTGAGTTGCCACTGGTTTGTTATCATTATTTATATTACAACTGAATGGGGGGATATGCGGAGTTAAATCCGGTATGTTTGGTTTTACCACCGATACTGAAGAGATTATTTCCTGAGTTGCCATAGGTTTGATATCATTATTTTTACTACAACTGCTGGGGGGGATATGCAGAGTTAAATCCGCTAAAGAGTTGTTATTAGATTTATTATTTTCTGTTGTCGGTCTGAAACCATTAGCATTAATTTTATAAATTCCATCTACTGGTGGCAATTTTTCAAATGTTTTTGTTTTATTCGCATCATCGACATATAGCGAATCGCTCTCATCGTCATCAACTATTTCAATTATGCTGTTTTCCCCCATATTCTTTGTAGCAGGAAGAGGAGGAAAACTTTCAAACGCATGTGGATACTTTGCTCGTATGCTTCGATTGAGCTCTATCTTCTCTAACATTACATTAGATTTGATTAGACAACTACTCATCAAATTCTTCACAGTACACTTATTTTCTACGTGTTGCTGTTTTTTCTCTAACGATTTGAATCTTAGTTTGCAGAACTGACAGATTAAGTGATTAAGTTTGTGTTTATTCAATAAAGTCAGACTATACTGTACAGAATTACAAATATCGCATATGTACGTAGGAACAGACTTGCCAATTTGCAAAGTTGACGTATTATCGTTTTTAGTATCCATTTTTTTACTTATAGTAGGTGACTCTGTTTCCGTTTCAGATAACTTCCGTTTGTTAGAAGCAGTCTCATCTATGCATTTATTTTTTTCATCATCTGCATTTATAATTGGTTGTGCTTTAGAAACTATAGTGTACCCTGTTTTGTTTGTTGCAATCTTAATAGGCATAACTACATCTAACTTTGAAGGCTGAGATTCAGTGTTCTCTGAAATATCATTTTTTAAAGTACAGTCACTGGTTTCTACATTTTCAGAATCGGTATCCACATCCCTTTTTAAAGATCTCAATACTTGACGTGCATGTTTGTGGAAGTCTATGTTTCGCTTTTCGAAATAAGTTTCAACTTCATTCATAGGCATAGAAACTACAGGTAGCATATTAAGCTTCAAACATTTCCTGGGTATCAATATATTCAGATGTTTCGCAGAAATCTCCTTTATACTTGGATGAACTGATAGCGCTGGTTTCTTATTTTTCACTTCCGATGCTGGACTGGAGTCGCTGTTTACTGGTAAAGGCTCCTTTTTTGCAGCAGTATTCGGATTCAAACTAGACAATTTTTGCTCCACGTAGAGCTTGTGTTTATCCTGAAAAGAAAAATATTGTTTTATTTATCAAAATAGTATCCCCAGTTAAAAAACAAGTATGTATACAAGTTTGAGTTGAATAGTAATTCTTTTCGCGTCCTTAAACTGGCAAATATTCTTTTATAAACAGATAGTAGTAATTATTACATCAATATTACCAACTACACGATGCAACTACCACATGGTAGATATCGACTTTTTATACACATACTCAATAGACCGTATCAATGAGAGTATCATGTTAATCACCACCCCTCGGATCTAACCTCCGGGCTCAAACAGAATCTCGAGACATGGCACCTTGACTGTGCAGAACGTAGAAACTATACTCTGCCGTCGTTATTAGCATTAAAACTGAGAATATGCATAATCTCGAATTATTCGTTACTGTAGTGAAAACCAAACAATTTTTTCCAAGATTTGGGCGTATATTTTAATTATTTATGAAATAATTGTACAGTCCATTTCACGTAAGAAGATGACAGTGACGTCACACAATTGATGACGTACCGGTGCGAACAATATGGCGGATGACATTTCTTACTGTAACAGGCGTAACAATTGTTTTCTCAAATCGAATTTGAATGATTGTATTGCAAAACATAAATGCATTTCTTCACATATATCTTCGGCGACATTAGACTTGGGCAAATCATAAAACCACACAAAATCGAAAACAAACCGCACAAGATCACTCGCACACAAAAGATTACCAAACGATGTTCCGCAAATCAATCTAACCCACGCTACTGCATGGCAGCCGACCAGCTGATTATGTGTACCTATGTGTAACTATGACATCACTGTTACCTTCTTACGTAGGTGAAACATTTCTCTAATAATTTTTCCTAAAAAATAGAAAAAGAAACGAAAAAATTGTTGTTCATAGCCCGGGACGACAAATTGTATTTAATATGTATGAATAAATGAAACTAGAGGACACAAAGGGAATTAAGTGTGCCGCTCAACAATTTGATTGAGAGAGTTGTCAAAGCCACAGGTGTATTCCTTCTAAATCTAAACCACTAGATGCAAAATTTACTTCCCGAAAAACCATCACAAGCCTAGTCCAAAGTCGTCAGTCGATTAATTTGATAAAGAAATTATAAGGAGTGTCATATACAAATGTCTACACATCCATAAAAGGAGGCCTATGTATAATGCAAGCAGAATAATAATATCAATGATAGCTCTCAGTGAAATGCTCGTCATTAAAAAAAAAGATGTTAGCAAATGGGGATCGGGTTCTCGTTGAAGAAAAACAGAAGACATTGAGAAACTACTGATCGAAAAGACGGATATCAGAGCAATGTACAACGTAAGATGGCGTTTTTATGCTGCTTGGGTTCTGTATCTGTAGAGTGGAAAGGATGAGTAGTCCTACTGCACTTAGCCCACAACTGGTCCATTGTGCATCCTCCCAGAGAGTTGTTTCCTCCGGTCATCGTCCATCCTGCCAATTTTAGCAAGGACAAGTCGCTAGGGGACATTCACTTATGTGGACAGGTGTAGGCCAAGACTCGCTGAACGCACACTCTCTAATAGAAGATAACTATGGGCACTCACATATGACGTGTTCCACAGTTTCGTCTTCGCTTTCACACATCCTACATATCGGTGAGTCACTTAACCCCATAGTGTGGAGGTGTTTCCTAAGTTAGGAATGGCCAGTCAGGAATCCTACTATGAGATGTAGGTGTGACCTAGTCATCGCCAAGCACTTATTGCCGTGCCAAAGCCTGCAAGGGTCTTGGCAAATCGGTATCCTTGTACATAGTTCTTCCTATCGTTTTACCGTTTGGGCATGGCAGTGTTTTTGACTATTTCCACAATTGTGGTTGTCGACACTTCAAAAATGTCACATGGTCCTAAAATTCTTTGGTCAGCAGCCTTCCTGGCTAGACCGTCCGCTATACGGTTGCCTTTGTTGTTGCTGTGCCCTTTAACCCACCTCATGACAATATTGTTTTTGTATGGCCAAGGAGATGTGACATTCCATTGTTAGCCCTGATATGACACGAGGTATTTTCAGGGTTAGAAGTGCTTGTCACTGTCGGTGCAGATTATTACAGTCTTGCCAGATACATCTCTCCTGGTTAGTTCCTTAGCGATAGGTGTTATTCCAGACAGTTCCGTTTGAACGCCACTGACATTTTTACCCATAGCCCACTTTGTTCTTAGGTTTAGAGATCTGGAGTACACACCACATCCAGCGCCTTCCCTTGTTTTGGAGCCATCTGTGTATATGCAAATTGCATTTGTTGGGTTATAGCACAGGACACTGATCCTACAGTTATCATCCTTCCAGCTAAGCTGGCGTCTCCTATTGAGAGTGCCGATTCAGCTTCTGACACTCTCCCGGGAAGCGCGAGGCGAGGGGGAGTTGAAGAGATTCCTTCCCGATGAAGTCTATGTACGTTTTCTTTTTTAAATGACCTAATGGTCTGCCCATTCAGGAACTAAGTAACTTCATTAGTCTGTCGGATTCTGAAAGGGACTCTTAACTCTCCATAATACTTCCGCCACCTCGCTCTCTTGTGACTGCCTATTTTGTTGTAGGTACCCGTAGCCTCTTTATCGCAATTCCAGGAGGCTTCGTTACCCCAGTAGTTGGCCTGATGATAGCCCCCTTCGTGCCCCCGCATAGTATTCAACGAACCAGTCTACCAAGTTACTCTCCCAAGAGCAACAGCTCTCAGTTAACAAGGTGACTCGAGTGCAGCGCGGATATTCCTCTCAAATTTGGAGACACCACCGCCTTTGTGTGAAACGCTCAGCCTGTTCCCCAAGATAAACAGAGGGGATTAACAGGGACAAAAGGTTGTATGTCACCCAGTCGGTTGCTTCGACGTACTGGCCTTGAACTACTTCACTATGTACTGACTGTATCTCGAGTCTAATCATCCGATGATCAGTCAAAAATATGTCAACTGTTACTCTTATAGTGTTTTCCACTGAGCAGCACTCACTGCGCTCTTGACAAGTGCAATTCTATCATCTGCTCTGACAAAGTGCATATCGGTGCGGATCTGTGCAATTCCTGAGTGGAACGTACCCAAGCAGAACAGTGCATTTATAATGACAGCTGACTTTTATTTTTTCTAAGATTAATAGAGCTGTTTATTTGTTAGAAAGGTATAAAGTGTCTGAGGATTATGAAAATTATGATGGCAAATGTGGTCTACCGGGGGAAGAATTGAGAGTCCCTGAATTCTTCTATTAACTTGTAGCATGTAGTCCTTTCCACACGAAAATTACTTTTAAACTAAAAATAATTTTATTAAGTTTTAAATTTTTTTATTAGACAAAAGTGTATACCTCTTTATCGCTGAATTTGTGCACTACAGTTTCCACAAATTTTATAACTTTCGGCATTTTTCGCTTTTCCTTCAATAACATTGCAATTTCTTCTTCATCACTACTTTCATCGCTTTCTAGCAATTCATTTAAAATTAAAAAATCTGATATTTTTGAAGCCATATTCGCCGTATTTGCACTGGCACTACAACACGAGATCCCGAGGCTCGTGCGAAAAAGTTGCCCTGAGTGCGCGCTAACTACACTCTGAAAATGCGGGTAGTGGAACTTACTAAAAATCAAGCAGTGCAACAGAACGTTACCAGTGGAACACAACTATTGCACTCAGTTCAACGCAGTGCGGGTGAGTGCAGCCCAGTGGAAAACACTATTAAATTCCTTATTATGGAATGCTACTGTGATGTCAATAACCTCTTTCCGAATCCGCCGGCGTATTCAGGTTAACCATCGAAAATAATCACTGGAAATTCGTTGAATAATCTCTGGATAACACGTCATTTCGTACGCATGTGCCAATTTTAGAAATATCCAGCGAGTGGCAATTCTGAGAGGCGTGTCATGACAGTGATGGCGGCTTCCTGTTTCTCAGCCGTCAGCTGATGAGCCTAACCTAACAACCTAACCGTACTTATTGTTTGGTTCACTGTTGTTGTTTTCGCAGAGAATAGCCACCACAGCTATATATTCTCGGGTGCGTAATGTGAGAAGACCCCCTGCAGTACATGATCGACAGAGGGGTTCGTGAAAGTGATATGTGCAGGTATAGTTTATTTTATTCGCGCCTCAGATACTGCATGGATAACAAGTGCGTATGTTGTTTTTCATTGTCTACACTGGAGCAAACGAAGTCAACGACCCAACGTGAGGGACGTAGGTTGGTAGAAGAACATTTGTTATTAGCCAGTGAGTTTGGAGGAAGGCTTACTGAGACCATAGAAGTAGTTTCGATACTCATGGTTCGGTAGCTTCAGCTACAAGGAATGGTGCGTGCTGGACATAGGTAAAGTAGCATGATAGTGTTTTATGTGATCTCATAAAAGGGGCAAAATAAATTTCATATTGGTCAGGCTGTGCTCTATATGTTAGATATTATTGTGGCACATCATAATCTTCGTGGAACTTATAGGGTTATACACCTTATTTTGTATAATCTCTGATTTCATAATAATTGTTACCATGACTGGGTCTCATGCATAGGTACTCGTTACCCAGCATTTGTGTTTAAATGAGAATTTAATGTTGCATTAGTTCTAAACGATTCTACAGTAGTGTGTGTGTGTTGACTAGTTATGATAGTGGTCTTATGATGGTCACACTGTGTTGTTTGTATATAGTTACATTTGCAGTAACCAACAATTATTCATATGTATGGGTGACAGTTTTTATCACAGCACTGTGATTAAAGTTTGGGAATTATGTGTTGTATGATGGTGCCCTAAAGCACCTTATGCTATGCAGTTATGTTCTTCGCGGGGTAGCAGCACAATTACTGAAATGAAAATATAAATAATAATTTAACACTGAAGTTCCCCAAATGTGACTTTTATTCACACTCATAGCTAATTTGAAGAGTTTATTGCTATGGATGAACTGTAGTTACTAAGTTATAGTCATGCAATTCACTTTTGCAGGATGGGGTGGACATGATACATCGAGTGACATCTCAAGCAGCACATATGAAGTAAGATGCTACAGGGACTGGGGCCCTTCCAGGGTAGATTTTGTATTGTGTCAAAGGTAGAACATTATTTATTATGATTACAACATGTACACTTTGTGTAAACACAATATGATATGAAGTTATTTTCTAATAATAAATGATAAATCCCATGTATTCATACTTTAACACATACAAAATAAATCCAAAAAACTATCTGTGATCATGGTTAGCTCTTAATAAAAACCTAAATGTAACTAGTCCCATCAAATCACTTCAATCAATCAATTTATTGGTGATAATATACAATATATTTACAAAAGTCGTATGGAGAACGTAAAGTAAAAATTACAAACTAGAAATATTAGAATATTGTTAAACACTTGTACATATAAAAACAAACTACAAAAATAGTTTAAAAACAATTATAAAAAACAGGCGAGGCTACTAGATGTTCTGGGCATATATATGACCCATCTTACTAAATAAAAAAAAATCTAAAATTCATCAATTGAGTAAAATGCTTCTGATATTAAAATTTGTTTTATTTTTATTTTGAACTCAAACTATGGCAGAGTTTAATGGTAACTTATTATATAATTTAACAACCAGATATCCTGAACCACATTGATATCTTGTTAAACATTGATAAATTGGCATAAGTTTGTTTCTATTTTTGGTTTCATAACTATGGACATCACTGTGCAATCTATATTGATCCTTATTTTGATGCGGCCACAGTAAATGTTGAAGTATATAAACCGCCGGTAAAGTGAGTATGCCCATATATAAGAAAACATGTCTGCAGTCATCCCGATAATTCAACCTACCCACTATTCTGATGGCTTTTCTCTGCAAGGGGCAGAGGGTCATTTACAGGGCATGGCCCTATGCTAGGATAGCATAAGTAGGTACAGGGTGCCCTAGTCGCACATCATGCCATACGATATGAAGTCCACCAAATTGCAGAAGAAATAATGTTCGGTCGATTGGGTTGTACAAAATACTTTTTTAATAGTCTACAAAATAATACATTTCACTTATACACTGTAATACTTTCACTCCACTATCTTTAAGCTGCAATTACAATACTCAAATCACTGTTGCAGACCTGAAAAGAAAAGCATGATTAAAGTTTCCTACGCACTTGTCAGCTGCTGTAGTCAGCCTCACATGGCATTAACACACATGAGGTTCAGATGTACATTTAATTGAATATAGCAAATAAAATTGTACAAGCATTATTCGCTGACTGATGAACTTTGAATTTGAATTGGAACATTGGTATTAATGTTGCTAACATGACAGGCAGACGTGCCATTGATTAGTAGTTTTTGTTTGTTTTAAAATCAGCACCAGTCTACTTATTTACTGCACACGTTACTCAACATTGCTTCACATAACTGTATATGCAGTTGTGCACATATTTCGAAAAGTGCAGGTCAGTAATAATGTAGCCTCGTTGTAGTTAATGTTGATGGCCCCTGCATTTGATAAGGTGTCACTATATCTTCATCATGTACTTACTAGACATTGGAACACATACACAAGTCCTTGTGTGCAGTGGATGGTTTCAGTTGAGGCTGACATGATACAATCATGTTTGAGAATTGTTCAAAATACACCACAATGTTTTCTGCATTTGAACGATTCATAATATGCTTGGCCATGTGCAGCCGCTTGCATTGTGTATTTGATAGCTACATTATGCAAATGTATATACTGGGTGTTTCCTCATACAATGCCATCCTTCTTATCTTTTTTATTTGAAGTAGTAGAAAAAAGTTTCCCATTTAAAAAAATATGAATCTATACACAAAACAGGTTTTTTATTATTTTATCTTTTTGTTGATATTGAATTCTAAATGACAAAAGAAGACTATAACACTTTCATATAAAAACTTCTTTATATCTCTTCAATTAAAAGAGATATGAGGGGAGGCGAAGTATGAGGAAACACCTGGTATAACAACCCTGCCTCTTTAACCATAGATTATAGCAGCTGAGGGACATAAATGTGTCATGTCACAGTATCAGGATGATTTTATGGATCTACCATGGATCTAGTACTGTACTCAGAGTGTCTGATACAGTAGGTGGGCTAAGACCATGTCAATACTCACCATCGGTTTCTGGTATGCACCTAAACTATATACTTACTGAGCATGATTGGCCAGACAACGAAAACTGCTCACCTTGCCCTCTATCCTTACAGCCGTGCTTCTTCATACGTCCACGAGGTACGGTGTTAGCTCGTGCCATGCCTGTTGAGATAACTATGTGGGCCTGTAGTGCGCCCTACACTAACTGTCAGATGGGACGATACCCCCTGTTCTGCTCAGGACGATCTCTGCGAAGGCGGCTAACATAGTCCTGGCTCTTCGATCTCCCTCCCAAGCTTCGATATACAACACTACTCGCGACGTAGTGGGGGACAGTATACACGCTGAAATAGTCACATATCGATTCTGAGCCCTACTCCAAGTATATCACGTTACCAAACTAACCTTTTCTTCGATACATTGCGTTTGTTTGCAACACCGTACGATCCTTCACCACTTGGTCAGCGACACAAAATAGGTGTCAGTGACTTCAGAGTTCAGCGACTAACAGCTGATCAGCACAAACACTAACACGTCTTTTAGGTTAGGCTCATCAGCTGACTGCTGAGAAACAGGAAGCAGCCATAACTATTTAAATGTCAAAACAGGCCTAACAGTATGGCCACTCGCTGGATATTTCTAAAATTGGCGCATGCGTACGAAATGGCGTGTTGTCCAGAGATTATCCAACGAATCTCCAGCGATTATTTTCGATGGCTGTCCTGAATACGCCGGCGGATTCGGAAAGAGGTTATTGACATCACAGTAGCACTCCATAATAAGGAATTGACATATTTTTGACCGATCATCGGATGATTAGACTCGAGATACAGTCAGTACATAGTGAAGTAGTTCAAGGCCAGTACGTCGAAGCAACCGACTGGGTGGCATACAACCTTTTGTCCCTGTTAATCCCCCAGTCTGTTTATCTTGGGGAACAGGCTGAGAGTTTCACACAGACGCGGTGGTGTCTCCAACTTTGAGAGGAATATCCGCACTGCACTCGAGTCATCTTGTCAACTGAGAACTGTTGCTCTTGGGAGAGTAACTTGGTAGACTGGTTCGTTGAATACTATGCGGGGGCACGAGGGGGGCTATCATTTCGAAGAAAACAATTTTGCATGCTATATGCAAACAAACGGACTTATTACTGTAATTAGTGCTTATTGAATAATATACTATTATTATCTTCAAGTATGATAAATAGTATAATAACATCAACAAAACTGACCTTTAAAGTTGAATCCGACTTCTGCGATGCTAGCCTGAATTCGTACATTTTTGCTGCTATTTGTAAGCATCTGCTGCACACTTTTTGAGACACTTTGTCATCACAGCTGATCTGAAACAAAAGAAATAACGATGCTATATAAATAAATAACATTCTCATACAAAAAAGTATTTCCGATGAATGATCACCACTTTTATTTAAAAAAAAAACAATTGTTTCGACACACAGTGTCTTTATCAAACAATGATTTTAAACTTAAAGTACTACGCTATTTATACAAGATATACACATTAATGGGGTAACTATAATGGTGTAATGGTGAATTATTTAAATCTGTTTGGTGATTAAGGAGGTTACCTGAGAATTTGAGCTTGTTAATTTCTAATGCTTCTAAAAAATTTAATTTGCGTCCTTTCTGTTCTATGTGTATTATTTTAAAATCTTCGTTGAAATGATGGTTTTCGGAGATAAAATGATTGGCATAATTAGAGTTATAGAGTTCGTTTATAAATGACTTTTTATGTTCGTTAATGCGGTTTTTGAATGCTCTTCCACTTTGTCCAATATAAACTTTAGGGCAATCCATACATTCTAATTTGTAGACACCAGACTTTTCGTTTTTAGTTGATTTCATTTTATTGTTTTTAATTAAATTGCCTAGTGTCTCTTTGCATCTGAAGGATATTTTTTTTTCACTATCAACCTTAAATTTTTATTTATTATTTCATACATACAATCTCAAAAATAATACAACTAAAATTGTAAAAACACCGTGTGATTATAGTATCAAAACAAAGTTGTTTGACAATTTCAAAAAAAAAAATAAAAGCAGATGCAATAATTGACACAGTTGTAGAAAAAGTTTACACTGAAAAATGGAAACAAAAATACGAGTAGACACCTAAGCTGAAAGCTTGTGTGTGTCATATACTAGATGGAAACAACTAAAAGTGATGGTAAAATGTCGCTTCGTTTATACATTTTTGTAATTTATTATAGAATTTGTCGGTGGCCATTTCGGCTCCACTTTCTGAGTAAATATTGTTCCAGTTTACTGCTTGCAAGCTGTTTACTAAATTAGTTTCATCAATTTTCTTCAACAAGTGGTTACTGCTATCTACAACGCGGTTAATTTTATTTGAACACTCAATATTGAGCAGTACTGGATAATGGTCAGTCATACAATTCTCTAAAAGGATTGGGTTGCAAATCAAATGATTATCAGAAGTTATAAATCTGTTTGCCTTCAAGAAAATGTGATCAATGACCGTGGATGAATTTGCTTCAACTCTAGTTGGTATATTGATTTGTGAAACGTAGCCATTCTGTTGCAACATATTAACATATCTTAAATTACTGTACTCACATTCTTGGCCTAAGTCTATATTCATATCGCCTACAAGCAACGATATGTGGCATTTGGGAATACTTCTTAAATATACATCCAGATTGTTTGAGTTTAAATGCAACGTTTTCTGATAACTGTCCTATGTATGTAATTGAGTTATATGTGTTATTCGATCGATTGTCGGTAATCTGAGGGTATACTAAGTGCTTTTTTTGTATTGCTTCTTTTTTATTATAGAATCGGTTAGAGTAGGGCTATAGCCATTGTTTGAGGCAATTTGTTTTATTATATTTTTTATTATAATTTTATTATAATATTATTATTCATGGGCACGTTAATTAGTCTATTGACATAACTATTGTTACAAGTCTTTAGTCCGATTGGGCAAGGAAACACTTGGTACGGATTTCACTATTTATTTTCACTAACTATGTACACTACGCCTAGCCTAATACTTAACAGTCTAATAATTTGTCTACAGTCACTACACTAATTTATATCGGTCCTACACTTCACTAATTTATGTCACAATTCATTTATTTCGCGCGCGCCACTGGAACGTCGCGTACTAGCGAACAATGACTGCTGTACTCTATTGACTTTAACTGTAACTGTCGCTGCCTGGCTGCTGCTTATATAGATGCCTGCTGAACGCCGAGAACCCTAGCGCACCGCTACCGTCGGTTCTGGAAAGCTTCAGTACGTCAGAATTCTAGATCTCACGTAGATCGGCTCGGCCGTCCAGGGCCGGACTGGCACACTATGATATGCTGCAATTTTATGTGAGTATGGGTGGTTGGAACTGCTGTGTATTGTGGTATCTGTGTGCGAGGGGTTTATGATAAATTGAATATGTATGTTTGTTTTGTTGTAGTTCAATTGTTAAATCTAAAAAGTTAATTGCATGATCTATTTCTTTTTCTAGTGTAAATTTTATTGCAGGGTGTAATTTGTTAATTTCGTTTAAGAGATTATGTAGTTGTCTATCGGTTCCGGTAAAACAAATTATTATGTCGTCTACATAACGATACCAATATATACATTTACTAAAAGACGATAGTTGGATTTTCTGTTCGAGGTTGTCCATAAACATTTCCGCGAGTAAAGAGCTTAGAGGGTTGCCCATTATTTGTCCTTCTTTGGATATATAGATTTTGTCGTTAAATTCGAAATAATTTTGGTCCAAGCAAACTGCTAATGTATAGAGGATATCTTGTTTTATTATGGGGTTTGTGTTGTTTTTTGATAAAAGCTGATCGACTATATTTATTACGTCTATCGGTGGTATACTAGGGAAAAGGTTTTGTACATCAAATTACGCTAGGACAGCATTACTAGGGGTTATCAGATTTTTTGTTCTTTTTATTAGTTCTTGAGAGTTGTTTATAATAAATTTTGGGGTGAATTTGCAGTGCTGTAGTAATAGATTATTTAGTTTCTTTGACAATTTATATGCTAGTGCTGTAACGTACGACACTACAGGACTTATAGGGCGATCTGGTTTATGCAATTTGATAAGTGAATATAATTTTGGCATTTGCGGGTTCATACTAGTAAGGTAGTTGTTATATGTATCTTTGAAGAGGCTATTATCTCTTACTATTTCTTTAATCTGTTTTTGGAATATGTTTGTTGGGTTTTAAAATTATTTAAAAATTGTGTTGTTTTCTCTATATATTCGGTTGTGTTCATCGCAATCACGGTTTTCCCTTTATCTGCTCGTGTAAATAATAGGTTATTTGTAGTTGCTTTATTTTTTATCGATTTAACTAACTTTGATTGGGTGTCTAGTCGTGACGAATTATCGTGGGAGTTTGATTTAATATAATTTGCAAGCAATGTTTTTCGGAAATGTCTAGATAGTCTATTTTTGTCTGGTTCATGATTTGTAAAGACAGTTTCTGTAGTATTAATAAATCTATCGTGAAAAGTATGATCAGAGAATTTGTTAGGTTTGGCGTTTGTTTTTGGTTTTGAAGCTATTAATCTATTGAGTTTACTTTTTTGTGTTTCGTATTTAATTTGTATGTGTTCTGCAACTTGTGATCTAACATTTGTATCAAATAAGTCAAATTCTATATTGAGTCTAAATAAAACGATAAAATGAAATCAACTAAAAACGAAAAGTCTGGTGTCTACATAAAAAGTCATTTATAAACGAACTCTATAATTCTAATTACGCCAATCATTTGATCTCCGAAAACCATCATTTCAACGAAGATTCTAAAATAATACACATAGAACAGAAATGACGCAAATTAAATTTTTTAGAAGCATTAGAAATCAACAAGCTCAAATTCTCAGGTAACCTCCTTAATGACAAAACAGATTTAAATAATTCACCATTACTAAATCTGTCCGATGGTTTTCGAAGAACAAACGATTAGCCATAATAGTTACCCCATTAATGTGTATATCTTGTATAAATAGCGTAGTACTTTAAGTTTAAAATCATTGTTTGATAAAGACACTGTGTGTCGAAACAATTGTCGCAAGTTTTTTTTAAATAAAAGTGGTGATCATTCATCGGAAATACTTTTTTGTATTAGTATGGATCAAGTAACGGCCAACTCCATCGACTAATAACATTCTCAATCAATCTAGTATAATTGGTTTATTACATATTATACATAAACCAAGCACCACCCAAGCACCATATAACTCTTTACATGAATAAGAAATCGATCGATTTTGTGACCTTGGAAAATCTGTGGAGTAATCGACAAATTAGAACTTGCTCAGTTTATTGAAATTTTTTGGGAAATTCTAGGGATATCTGGCCCTACCGACAATACCAACTTCCTAATGGCAGGTCGTGATTTGCGTCATTTATAGTAATCTATGGTACCTTTAACATGTCTTCTATTGGGGCATGGCCGACTCTACACTAGGCCGGAGCCTTAGATGTGGCAACGTGGATTAGCTGAATAGTGGTCCGGTTACCGTAAATTGTTTTATAGTTTCAGAATAATAATTATTACATTTTATATGTATTAAGAGTTCATCTCGGTTGATAAATTAAGGAAAATACTGTTTAGAACTACTACTGCTAATACCACTTACATCTGATGTCTTCTGGTTCATCATAGTCAAACACTACAAAATAAAAATAAACGCAACCTGTTTCCTGCTGCCACTTCCACTTAAATGAACACTCAATTTACTTTGTAAATGTTCACTTGAGCTAGAAAAATTCACTATTAGGTCACTTGGAAGCCATTCTTGCTTGGTCTTGATGCCCTTCCACTATCAAATCTTTTCGTAGGTATGCCCAGGTGCATGCCCAGATGAGTTCTATTAACTGTATTGTTCTGTGATATTTGGGAGGTCCAGAAAACATTGTAGGTACCACATTGTGCTTTAAAATAGGTCTTATCCTTTGAAATGTTTGTAAATTATTGTCTTTATTCTTATAAATATAACCAGCCCTTACGAGGAATACCTGTCACCCACTTCTGTTTATGTCCTTTATTGGAAGCACAATTGCTAGTGCAACCTGGTACTACACACTTTGCAGGCATCTGTTTATCTTTATAGTTTCGTTTGGGCAGGTAAATAATTAGAAACACATTAAAAATCACCTTCCACTCTTCGTTTTTACTCTGGAAGGTTATGTTTGGTATGTCCTTATTGAAAGCACAATTGCTAGTGCAACCTGGTACTACACACTTTGCAGGCATCTGTCTGTTTATCTTTATAGTTTCGTTTGTGCAGGTAAATAATTAGAAACAAATTAAAAATCACCTTCCAATCTTATTTTTTACTCTGGAAGAATTACACTAATGACAAAGCTCGGCCGACTATTCAGTGTTGCCATATTTCAATGCTCGGGCCTAGTGAGTAGAGTCGGCCATGATTGGGGTTAGCATCATAGTGACAATTAACAACTAGTTTTCTGTATTCTGCGGATTTACCAGTTAGCTGTGTACAATTTGTGATCCTTATTTAATTGAAAAGTTGTGTTGATAAGCTTTGATTGATTAATAATTATGACTAACCAGTTCACCAGGGAGCACACCATAAAATAGAAAGAATTAAGAAACGAATATGAAATGGATGGATCCACTTTTAATCATAAAACACATACATTGCACAGTCAACCACAAAACACACAGATTGTGAATTGTGAGACTACCACTGAACAACAACGGTTGGCATTATTACAACATCCCTGCATGGTATGTTAGCATAACTTTATAAATGAAAATAAATCGTCGGATTCTTTCTATCGATCTTTTCACTGGTTTCTTCAAGGTCACACAATCGATCGACTTCTTGGCGTGTAAAGTGGTTAATGGTGCAAAAGTCGCCGGCTGGTAAAAACAACGTTGTCACTTTTCTGATTTAAGTATGCGTGCATAAATCTGCCCTACTTAACCATCTGCGAGGAAGTCGAAATTGAGTAAAATGAGTTTTTGCTAAAAGGCTTCGCCGTTGTAGATTAATTCAAATATTGTTTTGTTTTATACTTTCTCTATGTACCCAGAGGCACAGAAATAGTTCCAGCACACAGTTTTGTAAAAAAATCGATGGTTTTTTCAAAAACACTGGTTACTGTGGTCTTACTAAGCAAATTATAAAATTATAATTCCTGTAGCTTAGAAAGATTGCAATACTGCATTTTTACTAAGCTTTCTATTGTTTATTCATAATAAAGGTTAATCTAAAATGAATCAGACCAAGTATGCATACATTACTTTATGACAAGAAATACAGTTTAAGCTTCAAGGTAACAAAAATCATAGAAAAACCAAACAAAACTTCGATATTTCTCTTAAACGGCACAACGGAAAGCAACTTAATTTTCCTTACGTACATTGTATTTACCAGTTCAAACTAGTGATCATGGTTAGCCAAAACGCCGTATCCGCGGCGTTCTTAGAAAGAAGGCAGCTAGTGGAGTTCTAACGCTGCATTTTTCTTAAGTATTTGTAAGATACTGCATTTATGTTAAGCGTACTGACGTATTTTTTCAAATACTGCATATATTAGCACGTATTTTAACGAATTTGGCAGAACTTGCGGCGTTTTTATTAAGTATGTAAAGTAGATATGGACCTCAAGATTAGAATGGTAAAAAAACCTTAAATTTCAAATTTTTTGGAGTTACTGCGTTTTCGCTAAGGGCGGCAGAAATACGGCAGGTATGAATTGATGGTAAATACGGCAACAGTCGACAACGACCATATACAAGAAAGAGCACGATGGGATCGCGTACATGAGCGAGTAAGATGGAGATAGGCACCTTGATCAACCTGACGGTCATGGACCGGATCACGTGATTCCGGCCCCATGGAATAGGTTGATACTAGGAAAATTCGTATAAAGTAAATCAAAATGTGTACCACCAACAAACTTTTATAATATATACGCACTTTGGAGAACGACATAGCTGTGACAGCGATTTGCAAAAATTCAGAGGCCTACAGGGTGATTCTGGCCGCCCAGGAGATAGGCACCTGAAACTAAGGTAAGTCGCACAAGCCAAACGGAAACTTGTACCAAGTACCACCAACAAACTTTTACATTAGGAGAGATACATAGCTATGATATAGATTTGCGCCAAAAAATTCAGAGGCCTACAGGGTGATTCTGGCCGCCCAAGAGATAGGCACCTGAGACTAAGATAAGTCGCACAAGCCAAACGGCCAGAATTTTTGCAGATCTATATCACAGCTATGTAGTCTTCCTAAGTGGCTATTAATTCGAAAAATTTGTTGGTGTTACAAATTTCTGTTTGGTTTGTACGACTTATTTTAGTTTCAGGTGCCTATCTCTTGGCCGGCCAGAATCACCCTGTAGGCCTCTGAATTTTTGCAAATCTATATCACAGCAGTGTAGTCTTCCTAAGTGGCTATAAATTAGGAAAGTTTGTTGGTAGTACAAATTTCCGTTTGGCTTGTGCGACTTATCTCAGTCTCAGGTGCCTATCTCTATGGCGGCCAGAATCACCCTGTAGGCCTCTAAATTTTTGCAAATCTATATCACAGCTATGTAGGTCTCCTAAGTGCGTACAAATTGTAAAAGTTTGTTGGTGGTACAAATTTCCGTTTGGCTTGTACGACTTATCTTAGTTTCAGGTGCCTATCCCTTTGGCGGCCAGAATCACCCTGTAGGCCTCTGAATTTTTTGCAAATCTATACCACAGGTGTATAGTTTTCCTAAGCGCGCATGAGTTGTAAAAGTTTGATAGTGGTACAAATTTCCGTTTGGCTTGTACGACTTATCTTAGACTCAAGTGCATATCCCTTGGGGGGGCCAGAATCACCCTGTAGGCCTCTGAATTTTTGCAAATCGCTGTCACAGCTATGTAGTTCTCCAAAGTGCGTATAAATTATAAAAGTTTGTTGCTGGTACACATTTTGATTTACTTTATACGAATTTTCCTAGTATCAACCTATTCCATGGAGCCGGAATCACCTTGTATAACTAAGTTTGTACTGAAATCTATTATGCATATTTTCTGCCAATTATCCATTTACGATACGTAAATCAACCTCAAACAAGTTTAATTACGATCATTTGGAATTCAGGTTTTTTTTCATTTGCTTTTGCTACTGAACTGGTCGACTGTAATATCGCGATTTTCGAATCTGAATCTGAAGCTAACTTCAGCCACGTCGGTCATGGTCGTGCGCTCGGGACTTGAGTTTATATAAACAGAATATGCACATAAAAAATGGTTTGGGGAAGTTGGTGATTAATAATAATCAGCGCAGTTTCATCGCCCAGACCGTTGGCGAACACGCTAAAGGTAAGTGTTCCTAGTTATTTAGTTGCAAATCAAATACTAAATTATACATTTAGAGATATTTACAAATGTAATATAATAATATTAGTATAATTTAATACATTTGTCGAAATTAAAAGATATTCTAATCGTAAGAACTAACGAAAGCGTTTTAATAGAGTTGTTAATGTTAAATGATCAAGGATATTAGTGGTATCTACCGGGTTAAGCATGTTATGATACTTGTCTAAATCAAATAATATTGTAACATACTGTATAATATGGTAGTGATGTATTGTGTGTTAGTTGTCATTTATGACGTAAACTCAAATCATAGGTTAGATTTTAGATGTGTAAACGTCATCGAATCATCTGGAACTTTCGGGACTGACAGATGGGCGTTCCAGAATGTCATCTGGAGGTATCGAATTCTTTAGATGGTTCGATGAAGTATATATAGTGCGCCACGAGTAGCGTGGTGGAGTAGGAGTTGTTGAAATAAGTTAAGTTGAGAAAAGGTTAAGAGATTGTATATTTAGTAGTGAAGTAAAGCAGTATGATTCCCTAGAGAGCAGAAAAAGCGGCCGTCATGACAATAAATTCAACGGTATGTACAAACGATGTTTTTCATGCAATCACTATTCCTATTCTTCATCGTCACTGCTTTCATTCTACGGATCCTCTTTTCGATAGTCAAGACGCAACATTTATTTCTTTCATAACATGCTGCATAGCAACCATTTCTTGATATGTATTTGTTTATAGGTCTGTTTTTACAGCAATCACAAACTAGTCAGCGTCAATTTGATTGGCCAGTACTAGTCAGAAATAGTTTGACAACTGCAATGGGGAATACTGATTGGCTCTGACTGGTTTGTGATTCTCTGTAAAAACAGACCTAATGAGTGTTCGCTATGGATGGAGCCGTCGCAAAGTGGTTCATTTTGCAAACCTGCCTGTACAGTAAAAGGAAACCCAGCATCTTAGAACCCCATTAATTTAATTCGTATAATCCTTCCAAGGAAAAGGTCTGGTTTTACAGTCGTTGATCATTTTATCTGTACGGGGTATTTAACATGAGCTTTGCCGGTTTAATCGCATTACATAAGTACGTAGATAAATAAACCAGCTTAGTTTCTAGTTTTCATTGTTAAGTCTTAGACCATAGTATAGTAGACCGTAACAGGACCGAGTCTGGCACGAAACAAAATTTCCCGATCCCAGCTGAGCGCATTACAGCGGAACACCAGTGTTCTATCCCCGTATGCAATGCGCATGATAACCGTAGGATACCCGTAGCATAATTCTTCGGACGTCGCTCTTTGCGCACACTATAAATTATCGCTATACCTGATTAAGATAGTTGGCAATGTTTTCTATTGTTTTGGTGAGGAACACGAACAAAGAGTTCGTAGAAAGTATTTTGGATGCTACTGGATTCATAATTCTTTGAAGAAACGACAATGAAATGTTGGCTCCTATGGGGTGACAATTCGGGGTGCTACCTGCACACAACGTAGCGCTAAAGTTGTCGCTCATTTGCCCGTGACGGCACGATCCGATGCTGGCCGTTATCCGACGGCGACGGATATTCTAGCGCCTACTTTGCGGCCAAAATGAAACCAGCAAACCGTCGCCGCTGCCGGCGTTTATATGTAGCAATAACCAGTAACATATCCACCATGTCTGAAAGCAGCTCTAATCAATAAGTAATGGTAGTGGGCGCATCATTCACAGAAGAGAAAAATAATAAGAGAAAGAGGAATATATTGGAGCCAAGTTTTGAGTCCCAACATTTAGTGTTTGATTAGTAAAAGACATTAGAGATTATGAACTAAACTCAAAATTCTTCATTTCGAAGAGCAATACAAAAGGCTTGCAATAGCGTTAAGGCTCAATAATAGCTGCAGTTCGGTTGATGCCTGTCCGCCGCGGAAACTACATACTATGGAGAAGGTAACCGGTTATGAGATGTTTGTTGAAGCATACAGAAACAATTTTAGTTCGTGTCATTTGTAGTCATATAATTTTTGTACCGACTTACCTAAATACCTTGATTGGTATCATTCTGGTATCATTGTTATCAACGTAGCATAAGTTAAGAAATTTCGAATATATTACCTTTACAAGCATTGACGTTGTATACACATATAGTTTCTAGATATCAGGCTGGCAACTTCGGAACGACATTGCTATTATACGCTATCTCACTCTGATATCTGTACTGTGGAGATGCGACGATGAAATGATACTACAAACATTAAAGGTGGAGATGATACGTCCGAGTCAAAAATGCACGTACGTTTTTTGTAAATATTTTCTAGTCCAGGAAGTCCAACCTACACAGTCACCTTCTACGGCGACCTGCATCTTGTGCTTTTCTGTGATTGCAACTTGCACATTTCAAGTTTTCTCTTACACATAAAAATATATACTCGTATAAACCCATAATTTCCACATTCCACTTTGCAACTTGCACATTTCAAGTTTTCCCTTACACATAAAAATATATACTCGTATAAACCCATAATTTCCACATTTCACTTTATATGGGATCTTGGTGTGCACGACTTTTGTCCAGCATTTTGTCGGGTGGCATCTCAAGTGTGTCAGACTGCAGTTTGTCAAATATCGTGGTGTGTTTCATGGCAGGGTGGTCAAACCAATTACTATGGCACTACATTCTTTTTTGCAGCCATTTTCGCCTCTCCCTCTATGTAAATGTCAAGAAGTGGGATATTCAGCAGTACCTCCAATGTTGGTGTACCCTTTTTGGCGCCCGCTATACTTACACACGCAGCCTGCTACACTTTGTGAGCGCTTTAGATGCTGTGCTTTGATGTTTGATGAACCACAATACAATAGCAATGTACACTATCTTGGGTCTGATTACCCTTGTGTATAACCAGTTTTCCACCGAAGGTGTTAAACTCCAGGTACAACCGATCGCTCGTCTCATCACCATTAAGGTATGTTTATTTGGAAGAGTATCATTTGCCTCATCATCGTGTTTTAGCTGGTTGAAGTTGCGATTAACTTTTATTTTATTTTGCAGGCATGTTTGCAGAGAATAGCAGATAATCTTTAAAAATTGTGGTGAGGGTTCTCACAGGCCATTGTCGAATGTGCATTCATCATCACTCATGAACCTGTTGAAGAACCCACCTGCTCCAGATGAGAGAAAGAAGATAAAACTTCGCTTCACTTCCTGGTCACAAGTGCTCTGCATCGCAGCGTTATTGTTCTGATATTTGATTCGAGGGAGTTTGAAGAATAATCGTTATAGGAAACTGGTCGAACGTACTGATATTCACTAGGAGGTCTGAGAGGCCTCCCTCAAGGCATTCGAATGAGGTTAAGTATAACCTTGAATTAGTTTTATATTGTGCTTATAGTTCTTGAAGCTTTCAAGGTTGGTATGGATGTTTGTATAGAGTTGAGCTTTGTTGTGTGTTTTGCTTATGGGAGCTGGTACTGATCCTCATTCAAAAGGGGTGTTTATAACATTCAACTTTGTTGTTTGCTTTGCTTGTAAATGCCGCGTTTGATCCTCTCTCAAGGTAATTCAAATTTGGTGGGTGTAACATTGGTCTTGAAACCTTCGTCAAGGTTGATATTGAATGTTTTTGTAGTCTTGAATTTTGCTTTACGATGAGTTGATAGCCCTCGAAACCTTCTCCATGGAGTATAACCTTGAGCTTCGTTGTCTGATTCTCTTATGAGTGTCGGTTCCGATCTTCCCTCAATTTGATTCACACACTGTTTAAAAAAATCAATGTTGTTGGTTTAGGTGTAACAGTTAAATAAAAAAAATGCAAATATCTTACTACAATTACTTAATACTAAATCTATTTTACAAACATAGCAATTTAAATCTAGTACTTAGAAACTTCTAATAGTAACTCTATGAGAAGATTCAAACTACCTGGCTGACATTCCAAAGTAGGATGGCTACCTTGAATTTTTCAGTTACCATGCACATGTGGGACTGTATGTATACATAGGAACAACGAAAGGATTGATAAACACAAGGCTTGCAGAACATAAGGCTAGCTGTCAACTAGGTTATACGGACAAATCAGCGGTAGTTGAACATTAAGGAATGAGGCCATATGATCAAGTTGACTTCACAGAGAAGCCATTGAAATACAAAAACATCACAAAAGAATAAACACAGAAATAAACCGGACATGAGTACCCATCCCAAAGGACCTGAAGACCCTGCCATATAGCTCTCTGGTTGAGCCACCTCACCGTTAACAGGTATAAGTACAGGTGCAGATCCACCAGTCGTCAGTATTTCGAAAGTCGCCGAAATTAAATAGCTTTTGAAGATGCCAACCACTCATGGTGGCGAAACGTCAAGCCTTAACGCTAAACGACGCCGGCCTAAAAACCCAAGAACAACAAATTCATTGGACGATGGCCGCCAAAGTCTTACACAGTATATTCACCCTCACACTATTTCGTGGAATTTTGTGGCTGAAGTACCTGACTACGAATTACTTTTCAATTGGAACGTTGGGAGCTGAAAGCATATACAGGGTGAGTTTTTAGTACCGGCTCGGTCGATAACACCACTACTATAGAAGATATCGAAAAAAGTTGTATATAAAAGTTGTAGCCACGGATATGCTCCTTGCTCAGAAAATATTTTGATTTATACAGGGTGATCCATAACTACGTGGTGATGCAAACATGCATTTTTTTAAATGAAACACCCTATATATTATTCTATATTCAAATTCTACTAATGATTTCCGTTCTTCCAATATAGGGTATTGTCACGTTATACAGGGTATTTCAAAAGTTATGGCCATTTTTATATCCAAATCGCTGTCAATTGAACGTACTGTATATCAAAAAATGATGAATCAAAAATCATTTTTTCACACGGATGGATAAAAAATATCATCTAATTTTAAGATCGGCTATAAACAAGGCCCGCGACGCATATTGGTATACAGGGTGATGTAGAATGCAAAATCTCAATTTTCTCTCTTTTTTTAAATGTAACCCCCAATATTTTATTATACCAAATAATTGCCTTTAATATTCTCTTTCATCTTTGTATAGCACTTGTTATGGCTGAATTCATTAGTTTCTGAGATATTTCGATTTTTCTACAAATTTTAAATATACCTTCTATTTGTTTACTAAAATTTATTTATTTTGAGAAGATACTATCAAATTTTATTTTTGCTTGACAAACAACTAAAATATAAGGCCATAATAGTACTTGATCAAGTCAAAACACTGGATTAACGAGATAATGTAGGTCAAGTGTGCTGAGGAAACAATTTTATAGACGTCATGTATAATTATCAAGCAGATCTATCAGGTAGGCTATGAAATATTAAACGACACGGTCCAAATAAAACGATTCTTCAATCTTTTAAACGCATTAGTTTTAGAGTGGCTCCGTTCTGGATATTGCTGTTCATAGTTGATATATTCTAGAGGCAACTAGGCCATTTCTCAAAGATTGTCCTAAATACCCTCAATGGAAAAATTATTTTTAAAGTTCGTTTTTCACACAGTACGGAATTATTGAGCAGGTTATGAAAACCGTCAAATTTTCAAAGCATACCTGATAAATCTGCTTGATAGTTATGCGTCACGCCTACAAAATTGTTTCCTCGGCATACTTGACTTTATTATCTCGATGATTCAGGGTTTTGAGTTCATCAAATACTATCATGACCTTATAATTTAGTTGTTCGTTAAATAAAAAACAAATTCGATAGAACTTCCTCAAAATAAATAAATTTCGGTACAAAAATAGATGCTATATTTTAAATTTACCGAAAAATCGAAATATCTCGGAAACTGATCGACGTAGGTACAACAAGTGCTATACAAAGATGAAAGAGCATATTAAAGGCAATTCTCTGGTATAATAAAATATTGGGGGTTAGATTTAAAAAAAGAGAGAAAATCGATATTTTGCATTCTACATCACCCTGTATACCAATATGCGTCGGGGGCCTTTTTTATAGCCGATCTTAAAACTAGATGATATTTTTTATCCATCCGTGTGAAAAAAATTATTTTTGATTCATCATTTTTTGATATACAGTACATTCAATTGACAGCGATTTGGATATAAAAATGGCCATAACTTTTGAAATACCCTGTATAATGTAACAGTACCCTATATTGGAGGAACGGAAATCATTATTAGAATTTGAATATCGAATAATATATAGGGTGTCTCATTTAAAAAAATGCATGTTTACATCACCACGTAGTTATGGATTACCCTGTATAAATCAAAATATTTTCTTACGAAGGAGCATATCCGTGGCTACAACTTTTATATACAACTTTTTTCGCTATCTTCTACAGTAGTGGAGTTATCGACCGAGCCGGTACTAAAAACTCCCCCTGTATATTTTTTTAAAGCTTATTGTCACATATTTACATATGTATATCTGAAAATTAGTCAAGATACACACTTGGTATAACTACAATCGATTGAAATTTCGTCGGTTTGGAATTGGTCAGAATATCTGAGCGGTCGACTAGAAAGGTAACAGTTGCGATGAAAATTTGATATTTTTACAAAAATTTCAATTATGGGCATTGTACGTATTCATAATTTACATGTAATGAACATCATTTTTTCAAAAAAGAAAAATAACAGAAGCTACAAAAGATATTAAAAAAAATCATTAAAATAAATACATGAAATCTTACAGTGACCAAATTGCAGCGTAATTTTTTGCTTCAGTGAATCTATCGTAAAGTGTGCAGTTTAGAAAATTTGAATGTTTTTGCTTTTTAATTTTTGAAAAATCAAAGATGTTTCTCGGATATATTGAGATTTTTATAAACTATTATGACAATTTTTTTAGCGGCGGCTAGGAATGCAATAAATGTTGGTGTTATAATTTTATTCAGGATTCTTATAACACAAATAAAACAGCAAAAATACAGCATTTTACATAGGTTTTCTTCATGCTCATTGCATACAAATGTGCGTGGGTTTTTTAATTCCATGTGAGATTCATGTACAACAAATTAAGATAATGAGAATGTATATTTATATAAAAAAAGACAGCATATGATCTTCTGTTAGCTTTCTTCTTTTATTTGCCTGCTCTAACTTGCGGTTTTGCTCGGTTTTAGCATCCTTCATTCGTTTCCTCTCCAGTTGTTTAGCCTTATCGTCAGCAACTTAGGCTGCGTTCAAACTATCGGGCAGCGCCATCTCCTCACCTAGTTTTAGCTTCCTTCTTACTATTTTCTCTTTAATCTGCTGAGGACTATTTCTTAAGATATCTATCTCTCTTGTCCATTATTCTCGATGTCGACTGTCGAAGGTTTCTTCTAAGGCTCGCCTCAATATCCTCCCAATTGTTGTAGGTGGCTTCCTTATTTTATAACTGCAAACGCTGGCACTGGTACTGCACTTGTAGATCCTCTTGAGATATCAGTGGTTTATGCTACCACTAAAGAATATCTATTGTGGTTATCTCGCTTTCCAACTGGATGAATTCTTCCAAATCATCTGCTATGCCCTCAGGCAACTGAATGAGTTGCATCCAGTCGTCTTCAAGATCTTGCAAAATGAACTTGTTCAAGTCACAAGTAATCATAAAATGTTCTTGCTGTTAATGTTAATTTTTAGACGAATGTACATATAACTGACAAGATTTACAGAGTAGATTCGTATTTATAAAACAAAAAATAAAAATTCAGAGCAAAAAGCATTGCACTACAGTTGTTAAGTGCAAATGGGAGGGATGGTTAAAATGTATCCCAACCAATAGTCGCCAGAATATCCGCATGGGGCGTAGGATCGTTTTATGATGTAAGGTTTATTTCTAACACTTGTATGTCTTTTTGCTTTGGTTCAATGATGTACGAAGGAGGATGGATGTAGAAGAGGGGATGAACGTTGGCTGGTGTAAACACAGATAAGAAAGCTGGAAGGTACAGCGGTACAAAATGTCACTTGCCCATACAATCAATAACATCTGGTGTCGAGAAGCTCTATTGGGTGGCATCGCAAATTTGTTTTCTTCGGTCTGGTGGGTTATACATTGGGAAGAATCTGAGTCAAGGGAACGTTTGTCATTTTGTTGTGTAACTCACACAGAGCAGTCAAACGTTTTTCTCATTTTTTTTGTTCTTCCCTTTTCGCAGCATCATCCATGTCCCAGTGGCTGGGCGTCCATCAATACCAGAGATTCACTTCCATAGCCCGGTAGAAATGGTAGACCACCAAAGCCACTTCCCAATCAGTTAAAGTTAAAGCAGTTCCAAAGTAAACCATCCGATGCGGTGTCAACGAAGATTCAGAGGTCAAGAGACCATCTAATGGTATACAATTTGTTTATATGCAAGCCTTTCGAATTTATAAGACATTCAATACATTCATGAAACTTTGAAACCATCATAACTTTCAATGCTCTTATTTTCGATGGGTGGATTTTTTTTTAATTGATCTCAAAAGTATATCAAATTGTAATCAAGATCAGTTTTAAAAATAGTAGCAGTATGTATATTTATCGAGGATTTTTGTTTTATCTGTAGGTCTCAGGCGGGTCACCTGGAAACTCGGCATCCATCCCAGTATAGAACACCCGGCTCGCGTCTAAGAAAAACCAGAATATCGAACTAAATACACCAGCTGTCAAAACCAAAATTGTTCTGGACTAAGCGAAGCAGACCGCTGAACAAACTATTCAAATTACTGCTGTAAAACACACATTAAAAAAACTGACCATCCACGTGAACCTTCTTCCTTCTCAGCTTGAGTCCTTCTTCTCCACTTGGCAATTCAAATACTAAAATGAAACTTAAAAGCCAAACGCCGATAAATAACTCTACTGCCACCACACACGTTGAAGGATTTGCCCCTGTCCGATTTCGTAAACGAAACAGTATGTTCTGTAGACGACTATCACACCTACCTTGAAAAGCTACCACTTCTCATTTCCAAAACCCTTCAAATACACAACCTCTTTCGCATCCCACTTCTTTACAACAAAGCAAATCAGTGATACCTACATCACTCTTGAAAGATACTGATGAGGCTATTGATTTGACTGGCGATGTTACGCCTACACCATCCTGCGCAACCCATGTGACACCGGAGCTGCGAGAGGTGACCGACGGACACTTAACTGAAAATTTGTCAGTTTAGACATTACAATAGGAGATGCAATCGATGCGAGGATTTGTATTTTTCCAAGTCTGAATGACTACAGAAAAATGATTCGTTTGTTCAAAAAGAAAATGTGCCAATTCATACGTTTCCTCTTCCCCTTGAAAGAAATAGCCATGCTGTTTTCAGAGGGATCCCCGTATCCTTTTCAGAACAAGAAATCAAGGAGAAAATGGAGTAGAAGGGCTACTCTACTCCCCTTATCATATTATTCGTCTCAAGCGTAGCGGTGGTATGCTCATCCCTTTGGTGGTGGTGCTGGTGGTGATACTGTCCAAAATTGAGAAGTCCCTGCAAGTATTCAATGAGTAAAACTGCAGAGCCTAGCGATACGAATAGAGGACCATATTCTCTACTCACTGAGCGGTGTCATCGCTCCCAGAAATATAGACACACGCAGTCATAGTGTACTGAGCCTCATAAATGTCTCACTGGAGGGACTAGGGTAGACTAGAACCAGTAGCATGGATACTAAGACCATAATGACACAGAATGGAATGGAAAATGATAAAAACTTCACCACCTTGTCTTCGAGACAGAATGACGATGACAGAAGCTGTGAGAATTTGCGACCCGAGCAGTAGTGAAAGGTCCTGAAGCGACTAAAAAAATTTCTTACAAGCAACATGAAGCTCACCCCAAGAAATTTCAAAAGGGAAGTAAACTACCTCGGGCATCTGTTGACTAAAGATGGTATCCAGACGGATCCAGAGGAGGTGCAGGCTGTAAAGGAGTGGAAAGTACCATCCACCACTCATGAGGTACGAAGCTTTTTGGGACTGTGCAGTTATTATCCCAGATTTGTAAAATATTTCTCCACCATCGCTAAACCACTATTTGTCTTAACTGAAAATGAGAATGAGTTTTATTGGGACTCCACTGGCTAAGAAGCCTTCGACGATCTAAAAACAGCCTTGACCTCGCCGATACTAGCACATCCCTCAGGTGATGGCACTTTCTACTTGAATACAGATACCAGCCATTACGCTGTTGGAGCTGTCTTATCAAGAACAAGATGGATTCGAAGGAGTGATCGGATACTATAGTAAAATTTGCACAAAGCCCTGAAAAACTGGCATGTTCTACGAAAAGAGTGTAGTGCCCAGAAGGCCAGCGTGCATGGTAATAGAATATTTTCAAAGTTATGACTTTGAAATTCGTCATCGTCTGTGTTCAAAAGAAGAACAACGATAATTCAGAATAAACATACTGAGCTGGGATTAGTATTTCAATGGCCATTAATTGGAGACAAGCGTAATCAACAGGAAATAATATGTGCCACGAGTCCCATCACTCTTGCACACTGGATCTTAGAGACAACCTCTTGTATCGAATCTGGGAGGACAGTGATGATAGACACGCGAAATAAAAACTTGTAGCGCCAAGGAAATTACGAAAAGCAATTATGGAACAATTACATGATAGTAGTGGTGGCAGAGCGTCAGGAATATCCTGGATTTTTATTTAAGCGTGTCTGACTATTGTGTAGCTCAATGTGTGGAAAGATCAGCCGGTACCGTATCTTTACCGTTGCCCGAATGTTCGCAATGCACACTCTTCAGCGATGCTCTTTCCGCGTCCCCCATGAAGACCATGGAGAGAATAAAGGAGAAATTTTAGTGTGCTGGCTGTCGGGAAGATGTTGAAAATCACTGTTCCATAATATGGGATGTCTGCAACTCAAGCAAAGGCCAAAAGTACTCATCAAGGATCAGACATGCATTGTTGTATCATCGTTGCCGGATTATTTCCGTTGTGATGGATTATTTCTGTAAGTGGCCAGAAGCAATCTTTGTGACCAATCAAGAAGCCGACACAGTGGCGCAGGCTCTTTTAGAGCTCGTTGTTTTCAGATTAGTTGTTCCTAATGAACGACGTTCATATCAGGGCCTTGAATATGATGTCTTCATGCAGCTGATGAGAAAACTCGGAAATCGGAGGACTGCTCTTCATCCTCAGTGCGATGGTATTGTTACAAGTCTTTAGTCCGATTGGGCAAGAAAACACTTGGTACGGATTTAACTATTTATTTCCACTAACTATATACACTACGCCTAACCTAATACTCAACAGTCTAATTTATTTACAGTCACTGAGTCACTACATTAATTTATATTTGTCCTTCACTTCACTAATCTATGTCACAGTACACTTATTTTCGCGCGCCACCGGTATATCGCGGATTACGACTGCTGCCTGACACTGTTCACTGTTTGTCCCTGGCCGTCCGATGCGCCTATCTATAAGTCGTACGGATCTCCGGCTCTCGAAAAGTTCTCGGTGTTCGCGTCGTCCGCGACCAGCTTCAGGAAGATTGGATTCTAGAATACACGTCTACGCAAGAGACAGGGCCGGACTGGCACAGTATGGTTGAATGCTTGAACACGACAATCTGTATTACCTGTCAAAATTCGTTAATGACTATCAGTCTGAGTGGTATATGAAGATTCGTCTGGGAATGTTGACCGGCGAAGATAATCTTGCCCCTAATTTTTAGCTTACCTTCAAATGAGAAATATGACAAAATCGATTTCAGTAGATGAGCATTCCCAATTTTAGAGCCGGTACTCTGGAACTTAGAAACGCGTTACTATGCCCTATGCACTATAGGATCGGGCGGCTTCGTAAATACGAAACACGTTTCTATCTCTCAAGTTACAGAGTACCGGCTTAAATTTCATGCCAAAGCAGTCAACATCCCGTAACTGCAATAGTTAGGTACAATACAAATTATTATCAAATTTAATATTAATTATAAACCGATAAACGTTCACACAACCAGAAAACCGATGAAAAATGGAACATTAGCTACAGGAAAACACTAGCAACTGAGAATTTTCAAATCTGCCGCATAGTATTGGCAACATTTTTCCAAAAAAGTTTATATTCGAACAACCTTTTTGGCAGACGCTAGGTCATTGAGGAGTGGTTGTCATGAACGGAGAATTGGTGAGGAAATAACATGAAAATAAAATGAAATTATATAATTGTAACTTTATGTAGATTGGCATTACATACTTAAAAATATAGTATAACATTCATAATACAGCTATAATTCATACAAGTACTTTTCTGTTCAATAAATTTGTGAATTACATTACATAAAATAAATCATTCCCGCCAGATACATAAATTATTCTTCTTCTGTCCAAGATAGGCGGTTTTTTTCTTCTTTATGGTGGTTAAGAGATCACGTTCCTTGTTCATTCACCGCAGGACGTCGATATTTTTAACGCGGTCTGTCCAAGGAATTCTTAACATTCGGCGGTACACCCACATTTCCATTCTATTCATTGTATTGATTCAAATCGTCCACGTTTTGACTCAATACAGAAGCACCAGTTTTTACGTTTAAGACAGTCAAATGCTATTGAATAGTCAGAATATAGGAACACAAATAAAGCACACATGAAATTGACAAGTGTGGGTACTGGTGATGATCAGTGGGTACGCAATCCCTCAACCGGTGTAGCACTATAACGGTAATCGATGAGCTACGCCATTTAATTTTAGCAACTGTTCACTAGTACCGATAACCTGAACCTGGGGTGGTCTAATCACCGGATAGTGAAAACGCGACCCCACAAGTGGTGAAGCACATCAACAGGAACTGGTGACCCTGAAGATATTTCATGAGACAACGTTGGCGAGTCGACGAATATTCTGATTATTTGTCATTTGTTCATTTATCTCCAGAAAATAATTGCTTCAACTCTGTAGGGCAGGCACGTCCTTGCATTGGCTATGAAAAGATTTCTCAACACAACTAAAGATTGAAGAAAGATATTGTGTTGGGGAAGATGTATGGGAAATTCATGAAGGAATGTGAATGAAGGTTTGTCTTTGATTAAAAATGTATCAAATGTGTCATGTTTAACCCAGCATGATGTACTGGAGAATAGTGAAACTACAAAATTGAAGGTTGTCTTCGATTACCATGTTTCTGTGCCGTGCTGTTCTAGGTTTAAAGGGCCATATTAAGTCACAAGACGCCTCCAGCAGCATCTGTAGTAAATATTTAATGACTTTCGAAATGTATTATAAGTTATATTAAAGAATTTATGTATGGGTGATATGCCGACAGAGTTATCCAGAAACTACAAACAATAGTCTATTTATGTCACAATGAAGAGATGTGCGATAAAAGGCATTCTGTGCAAGGCGTTTGAATCAAGATTTAAGATTCTTTATTCATTGGAGCTATAGATTCAACTATAGTGTATGTCAAAATTATTACCTAGAAGCTTTGGCAAGAAAGTTTTCATTTGGATGAGTCACCTATATGCCTATATGAAGAGTGAATGAATCAAATGTTTTCTTTCCAGAAGGCTACCCAGGAGCTCAGCTCACAGATGCTCAAGTCTTCGATGTCAGGAGGCGGTCAGCGTGATGCTGATGGATGGGCTCCCAGACGAGGCGGCCCATCCAGAGTACCTTTCAAGAGGGACAGTCGTCTTTGTCTGCGTGAACGCGTTCTCGTTGGCTTGGGCCCGAGCAGGACACCTGCAGATGTGGGAAGGAAGCTCAATACTGGAGGATTCGACGAACTCCCCACATACTATTGAGCAACAGCCTGATTTCCGGGCCCCACTCTGGAAGACGGGATTTTTATGAGGAGGATAGGCTGACAGAATCAAGAAGTTCACCTCGACTCGCGAAAGGCCCTGGAGAACAAGAATGAACCAAAAGGGGCTCTACGCGTTCTCAGCGCGGACTCCCACCAGCTGGATAATGATCGAAGAGAGAAGACTGAGGCTATACTGTAGAGCGAGCTCGGCGGTGTTCACGCTGCTTAGCAAAAAGAAGCAGGCAGGTGAGATGGCGACGAGCGTGAGCCAGGACTCCCGCCCACAAGGGCGGTCGACATCTGCTGGGGCTCGCACAGCAATTCATAGGCCTGGAGGAGGGAGTCGGACCCAGCAGCAGCAACACAGCCGCTTGCGGGGCCCAGCGGACTCATAACAGCTAGAAGTAAGGCAGCGGACATAACCGGAACAGCGATTGTGAGGGCTGTGGCTCCGAAGGCGCGGATTGGTTCTGCGTGTGGAAAGGAGAACAGAGCGGGATCTATGAAGTGAAAAGTGTTTCATTCAAATTAACTTAACAACATTGCTTAGCTGCCTCAAGGATTCTAACTCAAACGATTACTAGATGCACCTATGACATTGTCCTAATCCAAGAACCTTGGTTGGGAGATGGTTTTGTCAACGGGCTATGTTCCCAGTATATAGCGACGTTCCAGCAACCAAGCTCAGGGTGTGCGTAATGCTAGAAACATTAGAGCATGGCAGCTGAAGGACTTTACCGTCAGGGACTTAGCTGCAGTGATAATTAAAAGGGAGCGGTCAAGAAAGCCTAGGTGGTTTGCTTGGTATGCCTTCCTTACGATTCAAGGGATCCTCCTCTAACGAGGAAGGAGGATCTAGTGACCTTTTGTAGACAATCGGGTCCTGACCTTATAATCGAGTGTAACAACAATGTCCATTACAATCTGTGAGGCAGCTCCAATACCAACCGACGGGGTGAAGAGCTAGTTCTACGAACTTAGAAATTGTAAATATTGCAGACACTCCAGCTTTTTATAATAACGTGAGGAAGGATCTAATACTGAGTACACTCGGTATTTGCAATGTGGCGAGAGAATGGACCATAAACACGCACTGTTCACGATGCATCGATATAAAACATATTTTTTATAGAAATCCAAACCACACTAACTGGACCTAGAACTTGGCCAACCGGCCGGAATCCATAGACCATAATTTCAGCAAATGGGATGACATCGAGGCAGCGGTGGATTCCCTTTGTGGGGATCTCATGCAGTCTTTTGAAACCAGCTGCCCCCTGCACAATGTTAGCGAAGGTGCCAATACTCACTTTTGGACCAAAAAGTTGGAAGACAAATGGAAAACGGTGCATAGACTTCCCAGAAAAATTAGACATAGGAAAGATTCCCGGAATGGCGAAATGGCGGGCCTTGTGAGCCGTTTACCTGTTTGCGCAGAGTGTATTTCACGGCTCATGAGATTCCGCCCGGCCTATACAAATAGGTACTGCAGAAGTACAAGATCGAGATCAGAACGGCCTCCAGAGACTCATGGAAAAACTTCTGCTGTTTAATTCTGCTGAACTATTAACGACAACTACGAGAATGCATAGTATCCTATGCAAGGATACTCGTACTCTGCTACACCATGTAATTGGTTAATAAAGTCGTATATTATTATTATTATTATTATTAATAAGCAAAGATAGGGTCAGTGACTTACTTCTCGGGTCATATCAAAACCAACGAGGAAGAGACGTTGAAGTTGCATATGGAAACACATTTCGCTGGATCGGTAGCAGCACGACTGCAGAAATGTAAATTGTCAATACATCGTCTCTCCAGAGAGGACTGGACGATGGCATGAGAGATCGTAACATATTATGACAGAACGTACGGGCAATAAGCGCATTTGTACTATATAAATGCCAAGTTCTGGACGGCAAGGTTGATAACACTTCTGATTCGATACGGTATGCCTTAGGCAGGAATGGATCCACACCACCTCACCACCTTGGAGGGTCGGGTGGTTGCAGTTACGCTTAATGACATTTGGTAAAGTGTTGAAGTAGCGTGTGGCTGCCTACAAGGCGAAGTCTTATCTCCCTTATTGTGGTGTCTGGTGGTAAATGAACATCTTGTCGGACTGACAGAATAGGCATGTACATGCAGGCCTGTGCAGCTGATTTCAGCATAGAAGTTAATAAAATTCAAATCAAAATTGGGTTTTATAGTATAACAAGTGCAGTACGTACGACTCCGTTAAGCACGCTAGAAGCAATGCCGAATCTCCCTCCACTGAACTTGGTAGTTTAATGGGAGGCAAGGGCATATGCCTTCCTACCTACGGCTTCAATTGCAAATTTACGGTGAAGTATGCTGCAAGCGATGAGTGAGGGTCAAGCGGCAGGCGGACTTTCGCGGAGGAAGTGCCAGTCTGGCCTACAGACAGCTCACTCACCGATAAATGCTCCGGCGCGGGAATCTGCAGTCCAAAAACAAACATGGGATACACTACGGTATTTCAAATAGAAATATTCGTGATTTTAGCCTGTACCTCTCGTTCACGAAATTGAAGGGACTAGGAGGCGAGCCACTGTCTGATCTGACGGTCAGGCAGCATTGAGTGCTTGTAGGTTTCCATCAAGGCTCGTTTTGAGATGTAGAAATGTCTTGGATGACTTTTCGGCATGGCATGAGGAGTTACTTTTGTGGATGCTGGAGTTTTTCGGAATGAAACAGCGGACGCCCTCGCAAGGTGAGGGTCAGAAAGAAAACAGAGGTGTGGTTCCAAAATCAATATCTTGTGGGACGCAGAGGAATATCTCTGGAGGTTACTTGTTGGCCTGCTATCTAGCCAAAACAGCTTAAGACGTCACTTGTGTGTGATGGGGGTGGCCAGCGACGCGACATGTGCACGCCGTGCCGAGGAACCATCCTTGGCACACATTCTATGTTGCTATGTTGCCTTGGGGTTATTACAAGCGAACTATACTAGGTTCAAGAGTTCTTGAATCTGAAGATATAAGATGAGCAGAAACCAAGACCATCCTCACCTTTGCGATGAGAGCTGAACTTGGGAACTAGATTAAGAAGAGGTGTAGAGAGAAAACGGCGCTCCGACTGCAATGCAATGGACGGGGCTTGCGTATCAAACCGGTTCTGGGACGATACTAATACTGTAGGTTGGAACAGTCCTATTATTACAAGTTTAGTTTATAAGAATACATATCTTGATGCTTTGTCACACCATCATCCAGCACAGAAGTCATCACCCTCATCTCAACTCTCTTAAAACCGAACAGCACGTAAAAACAACCCTACGTAATAACTATCCACACCGTCATATTCAATGAGCAATAAACAAGTTTACTTCTCCGAGATCCACCTTCCATGCTGACAGTAAGTCACCCTCGAAAATGTGCCTCCTTACCTGAGGCGCAATTCCCATTGAACGGACGTAGGCGATGCCGTAGCAAGGGCGGTGCACGGACGTGACGGAGACGTGACGTGTGCTAACACACGTAGAAGGGGCGTGGTAGTAACGAGAAATGTCGGCCTGTAGCAGAAACGGCAAAGTGAAGTTTGGAGAGTAATCGGACGAGCCTGTTCGTGTACGCCACTGGCGACTGGAAAGCGACGGAATGGCGGCCGTCAGTGCCATGTAGCCTCTGTGTGCACTGGCCCATTAAATTACACAGAAGAGATGTAGGAGCGACAGAAGTCTGTGCCACGTCTTCGCCTGACATACGTTCAGTGTGCACCTTATATACACAACGTAATCAACAAAACATTAGGAATTCCTAGGAAACATTATATCTCCACTAGATTCTCAAACCCGCCCAAATTGCTTCAGTATTACAGATAATTTTTAAAACTGTTACGAGTCATCGACAATTACGACTAAATAGGACACGTAAACATACCGACTACCGCTTCGCTGCAGAGAACGTCAACGGCGCAGCTGAGTCGTCGACGTGGCAGCACCGCAAGCAACTTGCGTCATGCTCATTTTCATTATGCAAATCTTCATGTGAATTATTCACTATCTAATTGTTCTTTCTAACCTACACCTTTTGAAATTTATTGGATCTTTGTATAGGTATATACAGGGTAGGCCAATTGCAATATATAATTTTGTATTTATTCAGGGATCATCAGATGATGACATAGAATGTGTCAAGATTATTGTCTACAAATCAAATTGCCAAAATTGTAGTCATATACACATAACACTGTATTAAACAACCGCATCTTACAGGGTGTCCATTTAGTGCGTAATTCTTCGATATTTTGCAAGGTATACCTGATAGAAGAAAATGTCAAATACAAAAGTTATTTGGTTACTTAAGGCGCATACAATAAAAATATTTTGAAATATAAAGGGTGTTGCGGGAAAGTAGGATAGTGATCAACTTGATTTTTTTATGTGGAACTAAGTTTTTTTTAAATTCGTCTAATTTCCATCATTGATCTCTATTTAACCCCAAAATATTTTTGGGATCGGTTGCGACGTGGCCAAGTTATAATTTGTTTTCTATTAATTTCTGGATTTGCAAGGTCGCAAGTATTACGTCCAAAATGATATATTCCTTTAACTTTTCTCAATAATGTTATACAACGAGTTACTTGAATATCAAATGAATATTATTTTGGATGTTACTAACAATGTGCATCTACAGGGTGTTTTTGGCAGAATTTTAAATTACGGCAATTTGAAGGTCATTTTACTTTGTTTTTTTTTTAATGTAACACCCTAGGTATATGTTTTATTTTAAATCGAAGTATCTACTAATACCCTATCTCGTATTTTTTTTCGCGTTTGCGACGTTGCCAAGTTAAATTATTTTTACAATATTTCAAACAAACATATCCCCGATTTTTATTAATAGAACACACTGTATATTTTATTTAACATATAAGTACTCCCTAGTAATGGTTTACGGCATGGACAAGTTTTAACTAGTGTCCCTAAAACCCGGTTAGTAAAAGGTACTAGAACGCTTAAATATCCCCACAACTTACACAGCTGGAACGTTAAAATTCAATACCTACAGATTTTCGAATATGCAGGATTCAAACACTCAAACAGCAATGTTGTTAGATTTACCACTTTTAGTTTACAACGTCATAATTTTGTTATTTTAAACAGAATGCTCTACTTATTTTTATTTCAATGAATTGCGCAAGTTGAATTTAGTAAGGTCTCACAAATTCAAAATTTTGTTTCTATTAATTACGTCAACACTGCTTTTTCAGTAAACGGTACCGGAACGCTTTAATATCTCCAAAACTGCCACAGATGAAACGAAAAACATCAATAAGAGGGTTTTTAACATGCAAAGTTCAAAAATGCTAACATCAGCGTTGTTAGATTTACCACTTTTACGTTAGATTTCATAAATAGGGCATTCCATTCAAAATTATGACGTGAAAGGTAAAACTGGTAAATCTGACGACACCGATGTTAGCATTTTTGAATTCTGTATGTTCAAAAACCCCCAAGTATTGAATTTCATCGCTCCAGATGTGGCAGTTTAGAAAATATTTAAGCCTTCCGGTACTGTTTTCTGGAAAAGCGGTGTTGCCGTATCTCAGCAATTAATAGAAACAAAATTTTGAAGTTGTGAGATCTTACTAAATTCGATATGCGCAATTCATTGCAATAAAAATAAGTAGAGGATTCTATTTAAAATAACAAAATTATGACGTGTAACATAAAAGTAGTAAATCTGGCAACACTGCTGTTAGAATATTTAAATTCTGCATGTTCGAAAACCTGCTGGTATTGATTTTCTCGTTCCAGCTGTGCAAGTTTTAGAGATATTTAAGCGTTCCTGTACCTTTTACTGATCTGGTATTCGAAATAGATAGTTGAGTAGGGAAGACGGTTTTATTATTTTAGAAACACCAGTTAAAACTCGTTCACCCCGTAGACCACTACTAGGGAGTACTTCTGTGTTAAATAAAATATACAGTGCGTTCTATTAATGAAAATCGGGGATATGTTTGATTGAAAATTTAAAAAAGTAATTTATAACTTAGCAACGTCGCAAACGCGAAAAAAATATTACAAGGCGAATAGGGTATTAGTAGATACTTCAATTTAAAAAAGAAAACATACAGGGTGTTACATTTAAAAAACTAAGTAAAATGACTTTCAAATTTCTGTAATTTAAAATTTTGCCAAAAACACCCTGTGGATGCACATAGTAACATCCAAAATAATATTCAAGTAACTCGCTGTATAATATTATTGAGAAAAGGTAAAGCAGTATATCAATTTGGACGTATTACTTGCGACCTTGCAAATCCGGAAATTAATAGAAAATAAATTATAACTTGGCAACCTCGCAACCGATCCAAAAAATATTTTAGGGTTAAATAGAGATCAATGATGAAAACTAGAAAAATTAAAAAAAAAGTTATAGTTCCATATAAAAAAATCAAGTTGATCACTATCCTACTTTCCCGCAACACACTGTATATTTCAAAATATTTTAGGATATGCATCTTAAGTAAGCAAATAACTTTTGTATTTGACATTTTCTTCTATCAGGTATACCTTGCGAGATATCGAAGAATTACACACTAAATGGACACGCTGTATATTATTATTATTATTATACAATAGATACGAGTAGAGTACAAGGTACTATATACTTACCGATACACACATTAAAAAACACAGATAACAATTACCAAATAACAGGCACATAAAACAAATAAATTAGATAAGGACAGAATCTCACCGGGTGAATATTTACAATAGTGTAATTAAAAAACAAAAAAATTCTTATACCTATATATTGTGAGAACATTGCGCAAAAAGGGAACTACAGGTTTTTTAAAAGTTCCCGAATATAAGGAAAATCTTATCGATTCTCGTCAGCTGTCTGGTGGTCGTTCACTGATCTCGTGTATGATTCACAACCGTTTTAAAAATTTGCAGTATAGACTTAGAACCCGTCAGGATAAGCTCTTGCAAAGCATCATATTCACACAGGTCACAAAATCTTCGCTAAATGATCCCCGTCATCTACATTGATAGCCCCGTAATAACAACTAACCATACCCGTCCGTTAGGTAAAGTAGATTAAGGTTAGTCTCAGTCATCGTAGTGTCCTGAGGATGTGCCGTGCAATCGTGGACGAAAGCTCGGCGTTTAACGCAATTCAGACGTTGGTTCCATCCGGAATTGAAGAATTTTCTAGTGACAATGCGTGTGGAATGATGGGCACTCATCACTAGTACCCTGAAAAGGGCGCTTATCTTTTTGAACTTTACCAATATAATCTCGAACACGAAATCATACAAGATAAATTACAAATAACTATATATTTCTAGTCAAAAACACAGCATATCTGATCAACAATGAACTTGTAACGTCAACATATGTTCAGTATTGATAATGTAAGCAACCATAAAAGAAAGCAAGCATCTTAAATTGAAGTATTTCATTTAAACTATAAAGGCCTACAGATATTTGAAAGTATTCCATTACGCAAATATTTGGATAAAACATGTTACTCACCTTTTTAATTCCTTTTCAGGACCACCCAAGGTTTTTAACTGCACTTCATCCAATTTTTTATGATCACCGGATATTTCTTTCTACTAGAGATAGGTGTTTTAAAAATCATTAAAATGGTTACAATATATACTATTATTATACTATTTCACACCTTAAGCTAATACCTTAGGGATAATACATAAATATACAAAACTAATGCTATATCTTACATTCTTCCAAGTCTTGTATTTACAAATAACATACATGCATATACTATTGAAAAATAATGTAGGAAATGTAGTCGTGGAAAAATTAGGAAATATTTAGTATCGGAAGAAAAGTACCATATCAGACGTTCGGCTGGTAGTCGTTTTGAAGAGATAGGGTAGTTTTAAAATTGAGGCCTTTATTTCTAACTGCTGCAATGAACAATTCAGCAAAGCAACATCAGATTATTATGACTACAAATACTTCTCATTTATCACGTGCAGTGACTTTATCTTATAATATATATACATACTCGGATACAATATTTATAGGAAAAGTATAATAATATATAATACGTATAGAATTTTAAATCGTGGCAAGTAACATTTCACTATGTCGTTTTATACATCATACATACTTCCTATTGCAAGTAGAGGGTGAAAGAATGTAACTTCTGCCAACATTTCTTCTGCTCATTTATCTCTGTATAGTGCAGTTATATACCGATTTCACCATATTAATGATGCGGCATTCACATCCATCAATACGCTATTTTTATTTTATTTCTAAAAGCATTATAGTAAACATATAACTTACAATATTACTATTTATATGCCTCAACATGAATAATTTTTTAATATCAATACTCACCTCCACATTTTTAATATCAATACTCACCTCTACACAGCTGTACTAAGACAATATAATATAATTCTCAATTCTTGTGTCAAATATCTATATTAAAATCTTATATAAGCACAAATTGCACCTTTCACGCCCGTTTTACCCAATGGGTAATTATCATATTAGTACTTGGGTGAATACCGAGTACGCTACATTTGTTCGCTAACAAATAGTTATCAGAATAGATCATTATCAACGAAAAAATAAAACGAACTAAGGTATACAACTCTATTTCAATTAGAAGCGCAATAAAGTATTTCTCGATGAGAATACAATACACCATTCTTCTATAGTATACATAAGAGTAGGTATGGACCATATATGTATAGAGTACATTTTACTCTTAACTGTAGAATACTATGACCACGTGGAAAATTCAAAATATACTATTCAAATTAATACGTGGGTCACGTCTCCAAATCCAAAATCAACCAGATATTTTACTGCGAACACAAGATATGACTAAGTGGCAGTATAATGAAAAATTCAACACAACCTGATAATATTTAAATTGAATGAACTCAAAATACACCATTGTCGTTTCTAATAAACATCACATATCTAAAATTCATCTACGAGTATATCTAGCAACATTAGATAATCCTCAGCCACCACAACAAAGCTATGAAGGATTATAAAATACCCGAATTTTCATATCGCAGTGACTTCCTGCTGAACGGTTAATAAATATCTTGTATAGGCATATAATATACAGGACATAGTGCCCCTACGTGTCCACCAAACTCAGCTCACAGCCCCAGGCACAATATCGTACAATAGGTAGATACCCTAAATCCTGTATCCTACCCCATATACCAGATTTATTCCCAACTTTATTTACCCAGCCATTGGGGGTCAAGGAAGTGCGGAGGCTCGAGATCACCAGATTTTTGCAGGTACTCGAGCCTCTTCACTCTCAGGGGGGGTCGCAAGGCTCCCCAAGACCGTCCAGGAGTGGGTAGGAGACAAATGTGTCACCTACCCCGTGCAGAAATGCACCTTTCTCGTAGTGGCCCCTGTCTTCGTCAAATTTGACGAAGCTAATCCTGGCGGATCTAGGCTGGAGCCCCGAAAGGCTCCCTGGCAATGGGCAACAGCATTGCCAGTATCGGTGCCAGCTCCTGGGGGAGGGTGTACTCACGATAAAAGTGAGTGCACCCATGCCTAGGAGATCGCACCGAACGTCCTCTAGGATAACTGAAGAACCCAACCCAATGTGTCATGCGATCCGTGCTAAAGGGTGCGTGGCGGTGGGGGTGCACCGTCGCTAACGGAGCCTCTGGGATACCAGGCGACCTCCCAGAGTAACAAGCCTTACACTCGTGCAGGGGGCGCCGCGGGTGTGGACCATATAGTTCCCCCTTACTCGTGGGATTTATTATGAGTAAAAAAAACAATAATAATAAACCCAAATCCGGGGCCCCCCATCAGGGCACCCCGAACAGCAACCGGGTGGCCTCTCACCAGGGGACCCCGATAGAACCCTCACTGGCGAAGAGCAAGTGAGAGACATTTCAAGGGAACTCGCCAAGAGGGTGGGTACCTTGAATCTGAAGAAAAAGGGTAGGACGGGAGCGCAGAAGAAGCGGGCCCGGAGGCTAAGGCTGGCGCAGGAGGGGCAGGGCTGGCAACCTGAGGCCCTGGGAAGGAGCACGACTCAGGGCGATGCGATTTGAGGACCTGCCCGTCTTCAGGAGGGTGATGGCTTGGTTCCCGGGCCCTCACGTGAAAGAGGACATCCTCCTGAGAAGGTTAGACAGGCAAAATCCTGGGATACACCCCAGCTCGTGGAGGGTGATGGAGGTCAAGATGGAGCCGAAAGGCGTACGTCTGGTCCTCAGCGTTGACTCCATTAGCTGGGGCGTAATCGAAGGCAGGGGGCTGCGGCTCTACTGCGGAGCGAGCTCAGCAGTGTTTACTCTGCTGAGCTCCAGCTGGCACCTGGGGAGGCTGTTGTTGCTGCTCGGGCTCCTCCAAGGGGGACCGAGCGGCAGGAACAGACTCCTCAGGAGTCTCCGGAGTTGGGTAGGGATGTGCCCACACCAGGAACTAGTGGGCCACAGAGCAGCACACCAGTGAGTGAGGGGCAGCTACTCGATAGTGACTCCGACTCAGCACTGGAGGGAGCCAGGATGCTGTGGCAGACGGATCAACGCCACAGTCACAGCGAGGGTAGCGGCAACGAACGGGGCCCCACCGGCACCGTGGGGGACTAGACGTTGGTTCGCTACAAACACACGAGGGTGGACTGCCAAAAAAAAATGGTGAGTTACATTTCTTTTATTCAAATTAATTTGCAGCATTGCATAGCGGCTTCTAGGGTTCTTACTCAGACGATCACTAGGGGTCGCTATGACATAGCTCTTATTCAGGAACCCTGGATAAGGAATGGCATTATTAGCGGGCTTAACATTCCAGGGTATACCATTTTTAGTAGCGCTCCGGAGACAAAGCCTAGAGTGCGCATATTATGTAATAATATGAATGCATGGCAACTAATGGACTTTACAACTAGTGACATGGTTGCTGTGGTGATTCGCCTTAGAGAACAAGGCATCGAAAGAAGTTTAGTGGTATGCTCAGCGTACTTACCGTATGATTCAGGAGATCCTCCTCCCTCAAAAGAGATGGAGGACCTTGTGTCTCATTGTCGAGATAATAATCTCGAGCTTATCGTGGGGTGTGATAGCAATGCCCATCACACCCTATGGGGTAGCTCTAACACTAATAGACGTGGTGAAGAGCTGATGGAATTTCTAGGGACGTCGAACCTAGAGGTTCTGAATGTTGGCGACACTCCTACCTTCTCAAACAATGTCAGGGATGAGGTCCTAGACATAACACTGAGCACGGTCGGTATTTGTAATGAGGTCAAGGACTGGACAGTATCCTTGGAACCGTCACTGTCCGACCATAGACATATAACGTTTAGGATTGATGGGGAAAAAGAGGGAATCCTTGTTAGAAATCCTAGGCAAGCAAATTGGGCTTCTTTTAAAGAGGACCTAGGCAGCAGGCTCCATCCTATAGAGCAGGATCTCAGTAAAGGGGAGGGCTTGGAGGCGGCAATTGATTCCCTGTGTAGGGACCTCCGAGCCTCCTTTGAGGATAACTGTCCCCTACGCAAAGTGGGCGTGGCGGGCAATGCCACCTTCTGGACTAAGAAATTAGAAACCAGGAAAAAGTCCCTGCACAAACTACTCACGAGAGTTAGGTACAGGAAAGGTACTCCTGAATGGGAGGAGTATAGGATAAAGCTACAGGAATATAAGAGGGAAGTCAGGAGGGCCTCCAGGGAATCTTGGAGGAACTTCTGCAGGTCCATCAATGATATTCCTGCGACGGCAAGGATGCATAGGATCCTTAGCAAGGACACCAAGTCCAAGTTGGGGACCTTGACGGACTCGAATGGTCATAGAACCAATAACGAGGAGGAAACGCTTGAACTGCTGATGAGTGTGCACTTTCCGGGATCGGTTGCCGCTCAGCAGACAGGTGCACATAGGCCACTCCGCCGGCCTCATAGAGAGGAATGGCAGATGGCAGGAGAAGTCGTCACTTATGACCGCACAAGATGGGCGATAAATACTTTTGCTCCATACAAAAGTCCAGGCAAGGATGGAGTCATTCCAGCCATGCTACAACATGGACAGGATCTGGTACTACCATACCTAGTTAGGATATTTCGCACCTGCGTGGCTACTGGCTTCACACCGAAGAGCTGGTTGCATTCAAGGGTCGTTTTTATTCCTAAGCCGGGCAGAGGTAGCTATACTCGTCCGAAGGACTTTAGACCGATTACCCTTTCGTCGTTTTTACTAAAAACACTGGAGAGGTTGGTTGATAGATATATCAGGGATGGGCCCTTACAAAGGGTTGAAATCCATGCCTATCAGTTCGCATATCAGGCGGGAAAATCAGCTGAGCTGGCACTTCATCATTTGGTCAGCAGGCTGGAGAAAACGTTAGATCAACGGGAAGTGGCTATGGTAGCATTTCTTGATATCGAGGGTGCGTTCGACTGTACCACTACCAATTCGATAAGACGCGCCCTAGAGAGACATGGAATTGCTCCAATCCTAGTGGAGTGGATGCTTACTACTCTAGAGTGCCGAGTGGCTTCTGCAACGCTTAATGACAAACTATAGCGTTGCAGTGGCGCGAGGCTGCCCACAAGGCGGTGTTCTTTCACCTCTATTATGGTGCTTAGTGGTGAATGACCTACTCGTGAGACTAAATAACACAGGGGTCTACGTACAGGCCTATGCCGATGATTTGAGCATAGTGGTCAGGTGTAGATTCATTAGTACAGTCTCCGAGGTAATGCAAGGCGCGCTGCGTGTTGTGGAAACGTGGTGTAATGAGGTAGATCTGTCGGTGAACGCTGAATAGACGGAGCTCGTTATGTTCACTAGGAGAAGGAAGATGGAAGGCCTCGTGAGGCCTACCTTTTTCAGAACGACACTTGAATTGTCTCAGTCAGTAAAGTATCTAGGAGTCATACTGGATCACAAGCTGACTTGGAGGCAGCACGTGGATTATAAGGTAAGCAAGGCTCGAAACGCATTATGGGCCTGCAGAAGAGTTGTCGGTAGTAGCTGGGGCCTGAGCCCAAAAGTGGTGCACTGGCTCTACACTACAATAGTCAGACCGTCATTAATATATGGCTCCATAGTGTGGTGGACCTGTATAAAGACGGAGGCAATAAGAGCCAAACTTAATAAGGTCCAACGTTTGGCATGTCTTAGTATAACCAGTGCAGTGCGCACAACACCCTTGAGTGCCATTGAAACTCTATTGAATCTTCCTCCTTTGGATCTGGTAATCCAAGGGGAAGCTAGAAAAACTGGGTTCCGTCTCTGGAGTCAGGGTAGCTGGACTTTTATGAATCCAGGCAAAGGACATTCGACGATTCTAGCAGAGTTGCATGAGGATTGTCCTATTTTGTTGGCGAGGAGCGATACAGTTTCTCCTACGCATCGCTTCAATCGCAAATTTACGGTGGTGTTTCCGTCAAGGGAAGAGTGGAAGTCTAGGGAAAGACAGCTCATCGAAGGAGGAGGACAGGTCTGGTACACAGACGGTTCACTCGCTAGAGAGGGCTCGGGAGTCTACGGGCCCCGTACAAGACTTTCATTCCCTCTTGGGGGGCACACCACAGTATTCCAGGCTGAGGTCTATGCGATACTTGCCTGTGTAAATCGTATTCGGGAAATTGACGGGTCTAGGAGGCGGATTACTATCTGCTCTGACAGTCAGGCAGCCATCAAAGCACTGAGTGCTTGGAAAATAACGTCGGGACTGGTCCTGGAGTGCAGGAGGGCTCTTGATGACATCTCAGCTAAACACAAGGTATCACTGATGTGGGTACCTGGGCACGCTGGGGTAAAGGGTAATGAAATGGCGGATCATCTAGCCAGGATGGGATCCGGAAACAGTTGTGTGGGCCCGGAACCAGCCTTAGGACTGTCTGCAAATTTGGTTAGGAAAACAACTGGAGAGTGGATCCAGAATCAACACTCTCTGAGATGGAACAACATCTCTGGTCATCTCCGTCAGGCTCGGGAGCTATTAGTAGGGCCTGCAGAGAGAATAGGACGATTTTGTCTCTCTCTGGATAGGAGTAACTTGAGATTGTTAGTAGGCTTATTAACGGGTCACAATACCTTCAGGCGTCACTTGGTTGTGATGAGGGTGGTCAACGACCCAACGTGCACGTGGTGTGGTGAAGAATCCTCGGCACACATCCTGTGTCGCTGTGAAACCCTGGGTTATCACAGGCAGACTATGCTGGGCTCAAGAACCTTGGAACCAATAGAGATAAAACGGATAGGACCTAAGAATGTACTTGCCTTTGCCAAAAGGGCAGGTCTTAGGAACTAGCGCGGATAGAGGCGCAAAAGGGCCCATCGTGTGGCCTATGCACCAGCCACATTCCGTGCTGGATAGCCTCTGGTTCTTATTCATTCATTCATACCCAGCCATTAGGTATTTGCCTATCACTCCTCACTAGGTGAGTATATACCCAAATTTTATTGACCTACCCGTTGGGAGACCACCCTCGGCCCATCACTGTGCACGAGCGATACAACATGTGGCACCATCCTGCTAAAACCACATATCATCAAGAGCAAGATTTTATTTTAATAGAGAAAAAATCTCGTTAAACCACGGTAACGTTCACTATTCATCATGAATGCATTACCTTCCACATTTTTACAAAATACGGCCAAATTATTTCACCGCCAGACAGTTGCAGATTTTGGATGCAATGCTGCTTAATGATTCTTTCGTAGGTTTTCTAAGTCATCAGTTTCGCCGATCAACGAATTTGTGGAGGTTAAAATCGCCCTCACTTAAAATGGTTTTGTTCGCCAAATCGGCATTCATTTCCCTTTGTTTAAAAATCTAACTGGTAACCCTCTTTGCTGTACACAGTTTGTTTGCGAAGGTTGTTGAGCCAATTGTATTGATATATTCTTCTGCGCCTCTCTGCAATTTTACAGAAAGTGCGACTACAGAACCCATACAGTAAATATCAATTAAATCAAAGAAAACAGACTGCGCTGCGTAGCGTCACATGCAAGAGCTTCGGTCAACTGATGACAAGAGAGAACACATCTTGCTTGTGTCTATGACTGATTACGCGAGGTATCGAGAGATGTTCGAAAGGGGATTCACTAGCTAGCTGTCATGTAAACAGTGGGAAACAGCGAAACAGTGTCCTAATAAGGCAACATAATTGCGGCCCAATGACAACAAATAGGTTAGACCCGTCATCCGATTCATGATTATACACTTGTTTATGTTGCAACGTTGAAAGATAGGCCATCGCGTAAAAATGGCAAAATCGTAGGGTACGAGTTTATAACCTCAAATTCTGATTGAATCTTATTTTACCTACCTAATAAAGCAGATAGCAGCGGTAAACAATAGAAAACCACCAAATACAACCGAATACAACAGAAAAGAACAGAAGACAGCTCAAAACAACAGAAAATAAGCAGAAAACAGCGGTAAACAATAGAAAACAACCAAATACAACCGAATACAATAGAAAAGAACAGAAACCAGCTCAAGGCAACAGAAAACGGGTATAATACAGCTGAAAGCAACAGAAAATGACTAAATACAACATAAAACATCCAAACACAACAGAAAACAACTAAATACAATTCAGTACAACAGAAAAGAACAGAAAACAGCTCAAAACAAAACAGAAAACAAGCAGATAACAGCGGTAAACAATAGAAAATAACTAATTACAACCGAGTACAACAGAAAAGAAAAGCAAACAGCTCAAAACAACATAAACAAGCAGATTACAGCGGGAAACAACAGAAAACTACCAAATACAACCTTATACGACAGAAAAGAACACAAAACAGCTAAAAACAACAGAAAACAAGTAGGTAACAGCAATAAACAGTAGAAAACGACCAAATACAAGCGAATACAACAGAATAGAACAGATCAAAACAACAGGAAACGAGCAGATAACAGCGGCAAACAACAGAAAACGACTAAATACAACAGAAAACATCGAAACACAATAAAAAAAATATAAGCGAAAAGACAGGAAACAACCCAAAACAACGGAAAGCAAGCAGATAACAGTGAGAAACAACATAAAATGACCAAATACAACAGAAAAGAGTAGGAAACAGATCAAAACAACAGGAAACGAGCAGATAACAGCGGCAAACAACAGAAAACGACTAAATACAACAGAAAACATCGAAACACAATAAAAAAAAATATAAGCGAAAAGACAGGAAACAACTCAAAACAACGGAAAGCAAGCAGATAACAGTGGGAAACAACATAAAATGACCAAATACAACAGAAAACATCCAAACACAATATAAAACCATCAAATAGAACCGAATACAACAGAAAAGAGTAGGAAACAGCTCAAAACAACGGAAAACGAGGAAATAACAGCGGAAAACAACAAAAAACGACCAAATACAACCGAATACAAACAGAGAACAGCTCAAAACAACAGAAAACGACTAAATACAACAGAAAACATCGAAACACAATAAAAAAAAATATAAGCGAAAAGACAGAAAACTACTCAAAACAACGGAAAGCAAGCAGATAACAGTGAGAAACAACATAAAATGACCAAATACAACAGAAAAGAGTAGGAAACAGCTCAAAACAACAGGAAACGAGCAGATAACAGAGACAAACAACAGAAAACGACTAAATACAACAGAAAACATCGAAACACAATAAAAAAATATAAGCGAAAAGACAGGAAACAACTCAAAACAACGGAAAGCAAGCAGATAACAGTGGGAAACAACATAAAATGACCAAATACAACAGAAAACATCCAAACACAATATAAAACCATCAAATAGAACCGAATACAACAGAAAAGAGTAGGAAACAGCTCAAAACAACGGAAAACGAGGAAATAACAGCGGAAAACTACAAAAAAACGACCAAATACAACCGAATACAAACAGAGAACAGCTCAAAACAACAGAAAACGACTAAATACAACAGAAAACATCGAAACACAATAAAAAAAATATAAGCGAAAAGACAGGAAACAACTCAAAACAACGGAAAGCAAGCAGATAACAGTGGGAAACAACATAAAATGGCCAAATACAACAGAAAACATCCAAACACAATATAAAACCATCAAATAGAACCGAATACAACCGAAAAGAGTAGGAAACAGCTCAAAACAACGGAAAACGAGGAAATAACAGCGGAAAAAACAGAAAACGACCAAATACAACCGAATACAGAGAACAGCTCAAAACAACAGAAAACGACTAAATACAACAGAAAACATCCAAATACAACAGAAAACCATCAAATAGAACCGAATACAACAGAAAAGAACAGAAAACAGCTCAAAACAACAGATATCAAGCAGATAACAGCGGTATACAATAGAAAACAGCCAAATTGATTCAGGCGGGCGGATAAATATTTTACATTCATATCAGTAGTGCATCATTATTAGCAGAACATTCGCTCGGAACGATAAATACACTCACACAAAATGCAGAATGCGTAGTTCAACGACTAACCACAACAACAGCAAATTATGAGTGACAACATGACGTTAACTTAAATGGAATTGGTATACCGTCTAGCGACGAACTACAACCGGCAACAACAGATGTTATTCCCCACCTTAAAGATGGTCAGCATCAGGATAATAGCAGCAGACGATATTTAATGTCCCATTTATACCTATGTTTTCTATCCCTTTTTAAACTCGACATGATAATGACGATCACTACCTGAGAGAACCTTCCGCTGCCCTTCCTCATGCCGCGCTGGTCAATTTACGATGGTCACACAATACCTAGATTTTTCGTCGGTGGTCCGGCCTCTACTATACAGGTAGTCAGCGTCTTTTTAAAGCTAATGCTTTGGCTATTGTAATGATATGTAAAATGCGTTACTTTTCTCGTTACGAATTGTGAGATATTCATTGTTTGAATTAAAATAATATACAACCGCTTGATAGATAATACATATGGCGCTCTAACTTATTGCAGTCGTGCTCAGAAACAGAAAAATTAATATTTTGTAGGTACATAGAGCCGATTAATGATCATCGTCTATTGTTAGAACATTACATCCACGGATCGGTGATTGCTACGATTTCTAATTGGAGATTAATTCCGGAATATATTGAAATATTACAAAGACCAACATTGGGCTAATGTTGCCAAAGATGAGAATTTAGGTACTATTTTCTCATCAAAATAGAACATCCGTTGATCAGTTCTAGACCATTAATAAACATTTTCCTATAGTAGGTATCTTATAACAGTATTGATCAATAAATATGAAAAATAACAAATGATATGTACTGAGTTACAATGAGCACCAAGGCATCGATTTTACGAACCTAGTCATCAACTTCAAAAAAATGCACTAAAATTGGAAGTCATAAGCCATAGATCAATCACCGCTAATCTTAGCATCATAAATAGGTATTGTAGTTCATAACAGGAATGGCCAGCGATCATAGATCCATTTTGTCACTTTTGATATACATTTCGTTGTAGGTATCAACAACAAACATCGTTGGCGCAAAAGTAATGTTAAATATATTATAACATACCTATGCAAACTTTCAGCTTTTATCATGTATAGTCTTAAAAATTGTGTAGCGGCATAAAATCCACAAAAATGTACCCTAAACATAGTGGAGAAGCGATATGACCTTGGAAATGCAACATAGTAATTATTATTCAAAGTTTAACGACACAAGTAATTGCAAAACGGGAAAGAAAAAAGTTTGAACCCCCTAGTGATCTCACTCAAAATATATAGTTATAAATGTGATTGTTTAGTGGGAAAACTGCTTATACACTGATATAATACTAAAGGCACATGAAATAAAAACAGGGAAGACTGTAACTTCAATTAAGTATACTTTCTACTTATCAGAGTTACTTTCTACATTTCAGCATACACTTTTAGAATTGACTAGTAGACTTTACTATATACGATATACCTATATAGGGTTGATCTTGAGAAGGTAATACTTCCTACAGAAAATGTACCTGATTAACCAATTTGAATGAAATAACGTGAGAATTGCATTCGTCAAAAATCTCACGACACTAATGGAAAAAATCAAGATATATTCAAACCACTTACATTTAATGATATTATCCTATCTATTCTTTCGTAGTTTCACAAATTTGTTTGACAAAACACAAAAAGTTGACGTTACCAAGCAGGCACATGTTTTTTTCATCGCACATACGATTATTTTATAGTGAAACTAGTTTGAGTGGCGTTACAAGGAAATTCAATATTTTTAGTTTTAACTATAAATGTTACTACAAGCAACTCATTATTGCATTTAGTCACTAAGTTAAAGAACTTAGTATTTTTCGTCATCTAAAAAATTAACATACATAATATATAAAGTACTAAAACGTCTATCCATTTTGTTACCGCTTCTGAAGTAGTGAAGTGTCAGATAAGAAGTTAAGAACTGTGAAATACAAGCCACCATAGATTTGCCCCCTCCCTCCTGAGCAAAAGATGACATGCGCACAACAGCATACCACTAGACTAGGTACAATACAACAATGGGTTCAAGGACACGTTTTGTCAAAATCGGGTTTAACTCTGGCAAACAGCCTTACTCCAATTCGCTTCTATATTTTATATATAAATACATTATCATACAGTTAGTTCCGTTACGCAAACATGAAACAGCTGGACTGATTACGTCTACAATGCCTACGTTTACTACTCACCTCCACGCCTGTAGTAACGTAAATGATATTTTTCATATCGTCCACATTAATTCGCGTATCAAATATCCACACTAGTGTTTTCTTCTCCAAGCACAAACGACACACGTCAGTGATATCCTCCATTTCTGGATATCAAATGCAACAAAGTAACGGTTTACACTTTCACATACAGTAGATTATGACCTGCGTAGTATCAACACTATCAACCGTCCCGTCTGACGGTCGAATGTAAAATAACGGACGGCGGGGTGTGGCGCTTCGTTATAAACGCAATCAATATGGCGGAGACCAGAGGCGGGCGGGAGGCAAGTTTTTCGGCGCATGAGCAACCAGCCTATGCGTATCAAGTAGTAGTCGTCTAATCTAGGGTAATAGAAATAATGCAAGACGCAGTGAATAGTTGAATGTTGAATCACAACAAAATCACGCAGGCAGTGTAAGTTTAATGCATAAATAGGTGGTGGTGATTACGGTTGTTCCCCAAAATGATTCAATTACAGTAAGTATAACCCGTGGGTCAGATATTTTGAGATTGTCGGAAATTTAATATTTTGATTTTGATTTCAAAAAAATGCAATTATTTAGACATATTTTTGTCAATATTCTGTGCTTCATATAATACGAATATATATATAATTATATAATTTTGGAACTAGCTATAAGGTATAGCTACAAGTGTATTGTCTTGACAAAGTATTCTGAACTTGACATCATTTGCTTCTTAATCTTAACATTTCTTGCTGTCTACACAACGATGCACCCTCCAATGGGTTTCTTGAGCGTTATACCGGCGCGTAGGCTAACCAGAGTAAGTGATTCTTCTGATACCGTTGTTACGATCGCTAGGACGTATCTTCTTGGGTAACCACACATACCATACATTCATGTTTGTTCACTGCTCTTCTGCATCTCCAGACCCTACGTCTCCCGTCTCCCTTCCCCCGAAAGGATTAGAAGTTCAGATTGTTTCCATACCTCCCTGTCATTAATCTTCTTCCTGAATTGCTCGTCTGGTGTGCTGCGCTGAAATTGTACTGATGTTGAAATCTTAGTAAGTTTTAATGAAGTGTTTCCTGGATGACCGTATCTTATTTTATAATTACCAATTTTCTCATGAATGGAGAATTAATCCACCCTGGGTGTTTTCATATAAATTTAAGAGGCATGACTTTTCGGAAAATTACTACAGCGCCCTCGGCGAAAGGTATTCCCACCTCTGTCAGCGACTAGTCATTAAAAATGCTGTCGAAAAGGGTGGTAAAATTAATGTAGGAGATGTTACCACAAGAAACCTGGTAACATGAGAGTGTGCGCAGGGCGGAATTCTTTCACTTTTCCTGTGGACCATGGTTCTGGATGGCCTCTTGACCAAGCTGAGGGACTCTCAGGGACTTCATATAATAGCTCATGCAGACGATGTGCTGGATGCGCATTTTTAACGGATCGACGCGCGAGAGCCGAAGTGGGGAGCAAGGCGATACGCTGCTGGGGAGGCAGGGTTGCCGCTACCATTACACTTGTAATTTGATATATTGCGAACGATTCAGATAATTTGAAATTTTTTCACTCTTTTTTTTTACTATTGCTATTGAGTAGCATCTGAGTGAAGGTAAGAACTGAACGATATCTTTTTCAGAAAAATGACTACGAGAGTGTATGTATGTATGTATGTCGAGTTGGGCTGCATTTTAAAAATAATGCCTTTATTCAGGGTGTTTAATAAACAAAACATATTTAGATATTGAACATGGCGGAATAGTTATTTTTAACGCATTTCTACAATAATGGTATCAAATCAAAGAGCTTGTTAAGAGCAGCTCGAAAAATAATGTGACATCATTCTAAATCAAATATGGCGGAACCTCTAAGGTGGCGGAATAATATTTTTTTAGCACTTCTAAAATATGGGTGTCAAATGAAAGGGCTTGTTGAGAGTAACTCGAAGAGTAATGTGACGTCATTCAAAATCGAATGTAGCGGAACATCCAATATGACCTTTAGTTATTTTCAATGCATTTCGACAAAGTGGGTATCGCATGAAAGGGCTTGTTAGGAAAAATAATGTGACGTCATCCTAAATTCAATATGGCGGTACATCCAACATAGCGGAATAGTTTTTCCTATGCACTTCTACAATACGAATATCAAATGAAAGGGCTTGTTGCGAATAACTTGAAAAATAATGCGACGTCGTTCTAGATGCAATATGGCGGACCACGCAAGATGTCGAAATAATAATTATTAATACATTTCTACAATATAGGTATCAAATGAAAGGGTTTGTTGCGAGTAACTCGAAGCCAAGGCGGCGGAGCCTGTCGATGACGGCCGAACAGCCCACGAACTAACAGTTGATCGGGTCATGGCCGCGAAAGCCTTACACAATACAATAACTAATTTATTGCAAAAAAATTATTATTCATAATTCACTAACATACAAAATATTTGTTTTGCTCTAGGAATCATAAATTTTGCACTCAGGACGACTTATACTTGTATTACATGCATTTTTAAACAGGCGCAAACGCCTGACTTTTGGAATTCTGATTGCATTGTATCAAAGTTTTTCCCAAAATGCTAAAATATTTAAAAAAAATTTTCTGTAATACTACTAGTCAACTTCATTAATTCCACCAAAAAAAATCAAATATTATAATTTCAAATCTTCAATAAAACAAATAAATTATTTTGATCCTTAATTTTCACTTAAAGTGCTAACATTATTTACAAAATTTCAATTTTTTTAAAAATCGCGTATGAATTCATTTTCTTGAATTATCCATTGAATAAAAAAATAATTATATTATGCAACTTTGATAACGCTAGAGTTTTTTCCCACTTTTTAAATTTTGCCGCCCTAGAATATATGGTACCCTGGACACTAGCCCCGACAGCCACTGCCACTAGTGACATACCTACATATTGATATCAACAAAATTCATTAAAGACATTAAATTATGTTACAATTATCAATCATGGTTCAGTACATGATCCGAGTGCGCTTTTCAGAAAAATAATATGCTACAATTCGATAATTATGTTACATCTGGCATCGCCGCGCGGCGTGCACTGCTTCGACGTCGTCCGTCGCTGACGTGCCAGTGGAGCCTACCATGCACTGCTCCGTTCCGATGACGCAGCGCAACGGAGCAATGGAGCCTCAGTGTTAGGTGCTTTGCGATAACGCTGAGCTCATCATTGGATTACCATCAGGCACTTGTGAATGCATCTCTCGGCAACAACATGATAGCTACCTGGGTAAAAGGGCACTTTCAATCCAAAGAATATTTTAGCGGACCAGTTATCAAAACGGCTGCGGAGACCAAAAGATTGGAGCCCGAGCTCTTTGTATGTTTGCGTTCAAAGCTATAACAAGAATGTTCAGAGAGCGCACCCACAAGGCCTCTAAAGCTGTGCGGGATGACACTTCTGGCGGCTGAAGCTCCAAGGAATTTTTTCGCTACCCTAGTGGGGAGGTAGCTAAACATTACCTCTCCATGCCCAGATAACATCTCCGATTTGCGACTCGTGCTACTACTGAACACTGTCACCTAAGGAAACACCTCTTCAATATGAGTACAGGAGATGCAAATAGGAAGATGGAACTGTGGAGCATCTACTCTACGATTGTCCGGCTGTCTTATCTATGCGAGAATCCATTCTAGGGAAACGCTGGCCTTCCATGGCTAGGCTAAAGAGAATTCCGTAGAGATGCAGCATCGCTTTTACTCACTAGGTTGGGATGCCTGAGCACTCAGTTCTGAGGAATCCTTGGGAGGATGTACAAGGGACCCAATGATCCTAAGTGCAGTGATCTTGACTGATCAGTCTCATTCGAATACATAATACAGAAGCCAATAAGTCCGACATAGGTCTCCTCGATGACCAACCAAGACGTTATCGGGTGCTCAGCCTCAACGAGCTGTTCCTCATCTCCACTATCTCCGCTTCGTCCTTTCTTGATATTTGTCTCTTCCGAACTCTATTCCGATAGCATGACTGTAATCCTGCACCACCCTCAGCGATTGTTGTAGTTCGCGTTGGCCGGAGGCATAAAGTTTTAGGTAATCCATATAAAACAAATGGGTGATCTTGTGCCTCCGGTTATTAGGCGTGCCACAGCTGTATCCTTTAGTATTTCTCAGCGCTATGGACAGAAGCAAAAGTGAGATGTAAAAGAGCAAGGGACTCAAGGAGTCTTCTTGGAAGACACCTCTTTTGAATGACACCAACTCTGTCTGAACCCGAGTTTCTCCTGATGTTATAGTAAACCCGGGCCGTTCAGAGTGGCATCAGTTGTTTGATACATCCCACTATCTGATTATCCACCGAAAGACAGCCGCACAATGAGCTCATGAGACGTGGTGTCGAATGCCTTGCGATAGTCAATCCAGGCCATAGAAAGGTTTCGCTTGTACTGCACGGAGTCCTGCGTGACACATCGGTCAATCAACAGGTTCTCCTTGCAGCCAGCTACACCTTTCTTTGACCCTCTCTGTTCATACACGTCGAGAAATACAGGTTTCACAGCTTGAAGGATCCACATGTACAAGATTCTGGTGAAGAGCTTGTAACATGCGTTCAGACATGTCATTGGCCTTAGTTTTTGGGATCAGACAAATCTCCGGTCTTCGGGAGAAGCACGGTTCGACCCTCAACAAACCAAGCCGGAATTGGCTGCTCCTGATTTAGCCACGATTTAAAAACTCAAGCTAAATCCCGGTGGCAACTGAGAAAATTTTCCAATAGTAGGTGTTTATGCCATCATCTGGGCCAGGAGCTGCGAAATTCTTTGCGCCTCGTAAGACACCAAGAATTTCTTCCGCGTTGACGCAGTATATTTAAGTTAGGAGTCCTCCTACAAACGGACTCGAACTGCGCCAAGGCCGGAGTGTCTGCTGAGAGAGGTTTGGGTTGTTCGTAAACGTCCCTCCGAAAGGCCTCCACGCGAACAGCAGTTGGCAGCTGCACTATGGCTGGTGGTGGATGTTGGAAAAGGCGAGAAGGTCTTTCGTAAAACATTCTGTTCTGCTCCAGACCCCTCGCCCGCGCCACCCACGATCGTTTAGCATCCGTATCCTGTCAAGACAGTGTTGCTTGACAACAACCAGTACCGCTTGACTGAGTGTATGATGGTCGCGCCTTAACTCGTAGTCTATCTGGCGCACTCGGAGCGTAAAAGGCTTCCCAGCTGCCGCAACTGGATTTTCGCTTCCATTTGGCGCACCCACGTCTGTGCTCTCTCAACAGGAGAGTCTCTCACTCTCCCCTGCCTAGCCAGCCTCAGAGTCGCACCGTAAATTTCGCAATTGATGCTCCAAATGTCAGAGGCCTCCAATAGACGTTCACCCACAGCCTCATCCTCTCCCTTCAAATCTGCCAGCTTGAAGAACCTCTTGTTGTTGTGCAAGGCCCTTCGGTCTCTGAAATCCCCAGGTGAGACGACTTCGTCGATTTCCCTCTCATCGGGCCTTATCGGCGAACTGTCAGCCTGGTTAACGCTAAGTCTTTTGCATGCGCTTGTTATGTGGTCTATTGTTTCCTTTTGTTGATGGCACTTTCTGCAATTGTCGTCGATTATGGATGTATCTTTAATTATTTGTTATTATTTCATGTAGTTCCTTGTCGCAATCACTTGGTCCTGGATAGCAAGCATAATTTTATAATTATTATTATTACATTAAACTGCAGAACGACGTTTCAGTCAAGCAGAATCACACGTCAACTCTTTGTTGCGCGAGTCAGTGGACTACACGGTCCACCAAGTTTGCAAGCACACAAGGTCGAGGCCCGCATTGTAATCAAAATCAAATCGTGCAATTTTGAAAACAAATGATTTTTTGTCATTTGATATCGAACTTCAAAATTAACCCCTTTGGTTAAACCCAAAAATTACCGAACTCAAAGACTATGTCAAGTTATCGCCTCCAACCGATGAACTTCCTCCTATAAAGAGGAGGCTCTTTTCCTCCACCTTTTCTTTTTTCCTTTACTTCTCTCCGGTGGCGGCTCGTGACTTAAGAGAGACCGGTGGAGCCCAAATATAAAAAATAACCTAAATTTATCGGCACCTTAAAAAATATAATAAAACAACAGTAAAAACACTTACCCAAAATCTTATCTGAATATAACCTATGTACAAAAACCAAAAAAAATACACTTTTAAATTGCCCGGTATATAAAATCTAATCGTCTTTCTTTATTTTTTGGAAAAGTGTCATTAACTTGTTTGTTAAAATTCTCAATGTTATTTAAACACTTTTTTTCGGTCGATAACATTCCAAGAGCACTGAGTCTATTTTCTTCCATAGAGTTTCTTAGAAACGCCTTAATCCTTTTTAGCATAGAAAAGGACTGTTCTGCTTCCGATGTGGACATTGGTATTGTAACTAAAACTTCCAATAGTTTAAGCGTTTCTTCAAAAACACATCCGTATTAACCTTTTGCAATAGCATAAATATTATTTAAACATGTGGCACAGTTTTCTCAAAAATTGTGAGCCAAAATATAAAATCTTGTTTTTGCAATCTAAGTTTAAAACATCTGCTTGTTCGCTTGTTCAGTCGTAGAATTTAATTTAGTAGTCTCGTCGTTCTCAAATGCTTCCTTGACATATTTATGAGATGTGGAAAAAAAAAAGGAACAAAGGCCAGATAACTAGGCAAAAAAACCCGAACAGATGGATTTGTTGAAGCTTCACTGCTCATTATAAGATTACCCTGATGAGCATAACAATGCACATAGTTTGCCAATGGATATTTGTCTTTTATTATTTTCTGGACCCCACCTAACCCTCCGCTCATGACTGATGCTCCGTCATAAATTTGTGCGATCAGTTTATCCCCAATCGCCAACGATAACAAGATCTCTAGTCTTGGTGAGCCAGCAGTTGTCTGGCACCTTTTCCTCTTTATATCGCGCTCTGCGCATATCGTTAACATGACCTCGTTTAACCTTTCGGCCTCGCTGTATATAGCAGCATTGGTGGCGCTGCCTGTTTGGCTCCGACGCCACACGTCGTGCTTTCACAGCAATAGTCTGGGTGTGTTTGGCGAAAAATTTGGATATTGTATTCGATTTTTGTGAATGTTTAATTTTTGCTAAATAATTAAAAAAATAGGATGTAATAGGATAGGATATATTTAAAAGTAGCATAAAAAGTTAGGTACTCGATTTATTGTGGTGGTGCCATGGCTCCTTGGCGCTCCTTAAGGCGAGCCGCCACTACTCTCTGACTTTGGCTTAATTCAGATGCACACGATATCCGACGATACTACGGTACAAAGCTGTTCCTATTGGTTGAAATATTCAAAATGATGTCAAATCAAAATATTTCAACCAATAGGAACAGTTTCGTACCGTCGCGTCGGTCGCGTCGTATCGTCGGATGTTGTGTGGATCTGAATAAGCTTAACCAGAAAGATCGACGAACACGACCGACTAAGAGCAAAGGTTCACCCTTCGTCCGCTCTAAGAGCAAGGAAGAATGAATGATCATTGTCTTCTTTGTGACAAATACAGTAGTCTAGTGACTCGATTATTTCGAATCATTGAAGTATTTTAATTTTACTGTCTCGAACACCGACGATAAAAAGAGATAGACCGATCTGTTTCTATAAAATCACATTGCCATGATAAACATTCCAGATTGCTATGTTGCCTCACCTAATTTCGAATCAACATAAATGCTACTTGCGAATCTTACGATAGTATTTTTTACATGTTGAACAATTTAAAAGCTAGGCGTGTTGTTTGAAAAGTCATTAAATCTAAATTGTTTTATTTTTATAATTATATAAATAATTATGATATAATAGTGTAGTAATGTCGTGAAGAATTGTTGTGTTAGTATGGCACCGCGAGAATGTACATATGACAACATTGTCTCATTCTTAACTGTCACGTAGTAAAAGCGTAGTAAACGCGTAGGATATTTTTTGCATTTCAGTTGGTAGTGTTGACTCAGGTGACGTGCGATCAGCTGTTTCATCAAGTTAATTGAGTTGAAGTTTTGGCGATTATTTTACATTTTCCAGTGCTAATTGTTGTATAATAGACATTTGTTATTACAAAAAGACATGTGTGAAGTATGTAGTCGTCAATATCAATCAGGGAATTTAACATTTCACATGTGAGTATAAAATTATTCTATAGCAAAAAAGGTCATAGGCGTAGTACTGAGGAACTGAGGTTCTTCAATATTCAGCTATTTCAAATTTACCAATGTAAATAAACAGATATAGTGAATACAATAAAATCTTTTTTCAGATTGCCTTAGTTTTGACGCTCGAAGAAGGAAAATATGATTTTCTCTTTCTTGGTATTGAGGCGGAACACCAGTTTCCAAAGCGAGTTGAAATCTGCTCAAACCGTTTCAGAGATAATTTTGCTATTTCATCTAATGGGGGCAGATATCTGAAATGAGATGCGGTGCATCTACCAGCCCATGAAGTGTTCGATCCTTCAGCTAGCACAAGATAAGTAAAGAGAGTGGATTTACAAGAGTTCATAGTATAATATGATAGACTTGGAAAAAACAATTTTTATAGTTAAAAAGATGTGAACCACTTCAAACACAAACTATCATGTTAGTTACACGAGATTGTTAACTGTTGGTGATTGATATATGTTTCTCACAAGCATGTATTGGTGACATTCTGATGTGTAGTATGCACAATTCCTATTTATTTTCATAAAAGCTATTAAACCTACTGCTGTAAATTTCACTTATTGAAAACGATCATATGTAAAAGCTTACCTAGGACCTAGGTAGCAATTTTCCATTCTATTTTAATTCATCATCGCAATAATTATACAATTGGTATCAGGCACAGGAATTAACTTATTTTTTATATTCTAGCACAAGTTTCACAATGAGTTCCCCTTCACAAGAGATAATGGTGACACCATTTCAATTGTTTTATTATCATTCGATAATGATAGTAAAGAACCATTTACTGAAAAGATGTAGGTCAGAAACTTGGAGTAACAACTGAACATAGAGGTAGTAAACAACTAATTCGAATAGGCCAACATCTTTTCTTACGTTGTCATATTGACCACCAGATAAGGCAGTCATACTTGTTTACTATCGTCTTAATTGTATAGTATCCTGAAATAATCCATTCTACGTTAAAAAAGACGGTATTTTGATGGTTCAGGAATGATTACAGCAAAATCAATAGATATGTTGACCTCTACTGCGTTACTGCATGTTTCTTCATCATAAACGCAAATTCTGTCTTACATAAATTTTGAGGAGCTGGCAACGCCTATATAATTTTCCTGCGATTTGTTTACGGTAAACCCCGCCTGTCAAACGTTTGTTTTGTTTGTGCGTCTTTTATGCTTAGTCAGTAAAATCGAATTCGCTATTTGTTGGTAACTGTGGTGAAGCTTTACGGACTTGCTGTGCTATATTCGAGTGCAGTTTAACAGTTTTTCGAGATGGGACAGTGCAGAGCAGTGTTTGTAACATAGGTTGTATTGGAAGAATTTTCAGGTTAGTTGGCAATGTTTAGAGGCTGAAGTGTCAAAAGATGATGGCTTTGAGCACGCCATGCTAAAGTGGTTTGTTTACTATACCTCTATGTTCAGTTGTTACTCTCGGGTAAGAAATTATTTTGATTGTAATTGTTTATTACATATAGATCTAGTTAATTATAATAGTAGTTAGATTTTGAAAAAAGTAATGTAAGTGTAAAGCTATTTTTAATAATAGATTTTCTAGTACCTGACTCTGAATATTCCTATGTTTCAGACCAAGGTATACTTATCCTAATACATTGAAAGTCAATTAGGAGATATGATTTTATATTCGTTAACTTTCACGCAATGATTATTCATGTGACAACCAGTTGCTTTGCTCTGTACATTGCTAGATTAGATAAAATCTCAATAAGCCCGTAATTCGAATAAAAATCTTTTTTTTTTGAAAGTTTTACATTCTTTACAATGTGAGTATTAGGTACCAAGCGTTTTTTATAAGGAGGTACTGAGCCAATCCACCAGACTCCTTTTCTTACAGAGAAGCCCAACATCTGGAAAACCAAGGTATTACTGTATCCATGTTATCTTTTACATAATCAGCTTCAGATATAAAAGAACATATTATTATAGAGTCTGCAACTGTTACGAAATGTGATGCTAACCAAGATACTGACGTGGTCTATGTTTATTTTTATCGTCGGTGGTCTCGAATCACCTAATATCTATGACTCGGGTGAGTGATTCCTGATTCGATTCGAGCACTAAGTCAGTATAATTTGAAATAAGTGAGTTTCCATTACTAGTGTCTTACGAAAATAAAGGCCGCGCCCGTTCGTTGTTATAACCAACTTTTCTACTCTACTCACCCCATAACATTTTTCTTTGGGTGCAAGTGAACCATTGCACCCATATATATTCGCCGCCCTTGCTGTCAGTTTTATTATTTTTTGCTGATATACGCTCGCCCATTTCTGCTTAAATTGATAAATTCATTGAACTGATAATCCCACTTTAAATGTGACACACTGCTTTAACAATAATGCTATGTTTGGCAAAACCAAGATGTTTCGATTTCCGATTTACATAAAAAATATCAGAATCCTATACTCAAAGATCTGTCGAAACTCAATTACTCGGAACGGAAAGATTTTAGTCAGATTATGTTAAATGCTCAAAATTTGAGGAAGGTTTGAAATATGTAATGATAAATATAAAGAGTGTTTCCTTTAAGAAAATCAACTTTGGCGTCCCAGGACTTTACGAGCAACCTATAATAATAAAAAATCACTGCATAGTATTCTTTTAAGAAGCCTAAAACCCTTGTTTTTAGGTTTTTTTCGATGTGTATTATATTTTACCTGATAATCGGCGATCAATTCTAAACTTTTCTAAAACCCCCTGTACCATGGCCTACTCTATACTAGGCCGGAGCCTTAGATGTGGCAACGTGGCTTAGCTGTCAAATAGTGGGCCTATAGCTTCAGAATAATTATTACATTTTATATGTATTAGAGTTCATCTGGGTTAATAAATTAAGAAAAAAATGCTTTTTAGAACTACTACTAATACCACTTACATCTGATGTCTGGTTCATCATAGTCAGACACTACAAAATACAAATAAAGCAACCTGTTTCCTGCTGCCACTTCCACTTAAATGAACACTCAATTTACTTTGTAAATTGTCACTTGAGCTAGAAAAATTCACTATTAGGTCACTGTGAAGCCATTCTTGCTGGTCTTGATTCCCTTTCACTATCAAATCTTTTCCTAGGTATGCCCAGATGCATGCCCTCGTTGGCTTGCCCAGATGAGTTCTATTAACTGTATTTTTCTGTGATATTTGGGAGGTCCAGAAAACATTGTAGGTACCACATTGTGCTCTAAAATAGGTCTTATCCTTTGAAATGTTTGTAAAGTATTGTCTTTATTCTTATAAATATAACCAGCCCATACGAGGTATACCGTTCACCCACTTCTGTTTATGTCCCTTATTGGAAGCACAATTGCTAATGAACAGTCAATTTACTTTATAAATTTTAACTTGAGCTAGAAAAATTCACTATTAGGTCACTTTGAAGCCATTCTTGCTGGTCTTGATTCCCTTTCAATATCAAATCTTTTCCTAGGTATGCCCAGATGCATGCCCTCGTTGGCTTGCCCAGATGAGTTCTATTAACTGTCTTTTTCTGTGATATTTGGGAGGTCCAGAAAACATTGTAGGTACCACATTGTGCTCTAAAATAGGTCTTATCCTTTGAAATGTTTGTAAAGTATTGCCTTTATTCTTATAAATATAACCAGCCCATACGAGGTATACCGTTCACCCACTTCTGTTTATGTCTCTTATTGGAAGCACAATTGCTAATGAACAGTAAATTTACTTTGTAAATTTTAACTTGAGCTAGAAAAATTCACTATTAGGTCACTTTGAAGCCATTCTTGCTGGTCTTGATTCCCTTTCAATGTCAAATCTTTTCATAGGTATGCCCAGATGCATGCCCAGATGAGTTCTATTAACTGTCTTTTTCTGTGATATTTGGGAGGTCCAGAAAACATTGTAGGTACCACATTGTGGTTTAAAATAGGTCTTATCCTTTGAAATGTTTGTAATTATTGTCTTTATTCTTATAAGTATAACCAGCCCTTATGAGGAATACCTTTCACCCACTTCTGTTTATGCATGGCCTACTCTACACTAGGCCGGAGCGTTAGATGTGGCAACGTGGCTTAGCTGTCAAATAGTGGCCCTATAGTTTCAGAATAATTATTACATTTTATATGTATTAGAGTTCATCTCGGTTAATAAATTAAGAAAAATACTTTTTAGAACCACTACTACTAATACCATTTACATCTGATGTCTGTTTCATCACAGTCAGACACTACAAAATAAAAATAAACGCAACCTGTTTCCTGCTGCCACTTCCACTTCCACTTAAATGAACACTCAATTTACTTTCTAAATTGTCACTTGAGCTAGAAAAATTCACTATTAGGTCACTTTGAAGCCATTCTTGCTGGTCTTGATTCCCTTTTAATATCAAATCTTTTTGTAGGTATGCCCAGATGCATGTCCAGATGAGTTCTATTAACTGTCTTTTTCTGTGATATTTGGGAGGTCCAGAAAACATTGTAGGTACCACATTGTGCTCTAAAATAGGTCTTATCCTTTGAAATGTTTGTAAAGTATTGCCTTTATTCTTATAAATATAACCAGCCCATACGAGGAATACCGTTCACCCACTTCTGTTTATGTCCCTTATTGGAAGTACAATTGCTAATGAACACTCAATTTACTTTGTAAATTTTAACTTGAGCTAGAAAAAATCACTATTAGGTCACTTTGAAGCCATTCTTGCCGGTCTTGATTCCCTTTCAATATCAAATCTTTTCGTAGGTATACCCAGATGCATGCCCAGATGAGTTCTATTAACTGTCTTTTTCTGTGATATTTGGGAGGCCCAGAAAACATTGTAGGTACCACATTGTGCTTTAAAATAGGTCTTATCCTTTGAAATGTTTGTAAATTATTGTCTTTAGCCTTATAAATATAACCAGCCCTTCCGAGGAATACCTTTCACCCACTTCTGTTTATGTCCCTTATTGGACGCACAATTGCTAGTGCAACCTGGTACTACACATTTTGCACACTTTGCAGGCATCTTTTTATCTTTATAGTTTCATTTGTGCAGGTAAATAAGTAGAAACCCATTACAAATCACCTTTCAACGTTCTTTTTAATCTGGAATAAGTTTATGTTGGGCCATGGTTTGGTAGTCCTCTCCTGGGCTGCAACCTGGTACTACACGCTTTGCAAGCATCTTTTTATCTTTATAGTTTCGTTTGTGCAGGTAAATAAGTAGAAACCCATTACAAATCACCTTTCAACGTTCTTTTTAATCTGGAATAAGGTTATGTTGGGCCATGGTTTGGTAGTCCTCTCCTGGGCTGCAACCTGGTACTACATGCTTTGCAGGCATCTTGTTATCTTTATAGTTTCGTTTGTGCAGGTAAATTATTAGAAACACATTAATAATCACCTTCCAACCATATTTTCTGCACCTGGAAGAATACACATGACATAACAACAAATGCAAACTCGGCCCCCAGATTCAGTGTTGCCATATTTTATGCTCCGGCCTAGTGAGTACAGTCGGCCATGGTTTATGTCCTTCTTTGGAAGCCCCAATTGCTATTGCAACCTGGTACTACACACTTTGCAGGCATCTTTTTATCTTTATAGTTTCGTTTGTGCAGGTAAATGATTAGAAACACATTAAAAATCACCTTCCAATCTTATTTTTCACTCTGGAAGATTACACTAATGCTATGACTAATGACTTAACAACAAACAAAATGACGGCCCCCAGATTCAGTGTTGCCATATTTCATGCTCCGGCCTAGTGAGTACAGTCGGCCATGCCTGTACTTAATCCGACATTCTGCCTACCAACTTAACGTCGAACATGTCCGTCAAAGTAGAATTATGTCTACTGCTAGTACTTGTCACCTTTCCAAACAAATGTTGAACCACCGACGTAAATCGTCGGCAGTGATGCCAATTTAGCTATTTTATAGCTAGATCTAGCTATTTCGCAACAAGGTTTAGCTAGTAAAATATCATCTAGCTATCTAGCTATTTTATCTAGCTATTTCCCTTTTCTGCTTTATTTCAATTCTATTATTGCTGTTCCTCTATACCATCTATGCTTTAACTGTTCTGCGAAGCGTTGTGCGTCACAGTTGTGCGTGCTCTATGAATCTCGTTTGAGTGTTTTGTGGTACAACTGTCAAGTCGCGTGTTGTCGATTTGTCAGGTTCGTTTCCCGCACCGACCTTCAACGGTTGTATCCTACAGCGTTTTTCACTGGACACATTTTAGTGCACTCCGTGCGAGTGCAGAATACTGTTCACCTAGGGTAACACTTTTGCACTGGGTTCTTCCAGTGGAATACACATCAAGAAACAACAACTTGTTTTGACAACCATAGCTGCATATTTATACTACCTACTCGTTTGTCTGAAAACTGTTCAATAGTTTCCATGTAATTGCTAATTCTGGGAATTTTTTCTCCCGAATTCTTCCTAAACACATTATTTGTTCGTCGTCAGAAGATGATGAGCTGATTTTGTCAATTCAAACAAGGAAATTGAAATTTTGATTTTTTTGTTCACTTTACTCATTCTGACTGAAAATAGTGAAAATCAACTAGGTATTACCTTATTCAAAGATTGAAAGTTTAAACAGGCGTAACACCATTCTATAATTTGAAGTTTCCCGCTCAAACCTCCTGTCATTCCCTTGGTTCACTTCAAGGACGTTAAAACAATAGGGGGACGCAGCATGTCACAGTCTATCCTGTATTAATGGTGAAGCCAAAATATTTACGTCTGCGCTTTCTTTTGTTTTCTGTGAAATTGTTGAAGTTGTCAAAATGCAGTGCAGTGCATTTTTCTGGGGTATCACAACAAAAAATAATAAATCACCATAAGTGGAATTGTATCTGTATACCGGGTGTCCCAGAATTTCCTTGACACGTGATATTTTCGCTTAATCCATGAAATCGTAAACATAAATTAATTAAAACACATGTGTGGAAAATATTTTTTTTTCATGAATCAACTAATAAAAAAAATGTGACAACAAAACTAAGTGCAAAAACGTGGAAAAGCTTTATGGCTACATCGGGCCGCGCCAACCCCGTGTGCAGGGTGTGCCCCGCACACGGGCGCCAAAATTAACGATAAATTGCAGTAGGGGCATAAAAAGTAAGGCACTACGATAATTAAATTCAAGTAAAGAATTTATTTTTCCAGGCAAAATTGTGGATTGAAATTTGAAAAAACAAGCTAGGGGTGGATTCCAGGGGTTTAAGTAAGAAATAAATGGTTCATAAGCAAGGAATGATAGGTCATTCACTACCATTGAAACACCCACTTACTTTTCTTTTTTATCCGTTTTTGTTACAAAAATATCAGGCGTCAAACAAATCATCATTTCGTTTGTCTTATACTTATGATTTTACGGAAAAAATAAGTTTGCATATAAAATTAAAGGTACCACAATATTTTAAATAAAATGGGGATATCATTTAGGTAGGAAAACATATGGGGTGCTATTTGAAAAAAAAAATTGGGGGTGTTTTAGGGGTTGATGTACAAAAAAAAATGTTTTGAATGCAAGGTATGATAGACCCTATAGTACCTTCAAAAGTACCACTCAGTACAGTTTTGTACTTATACCTTCGAATATTTACTTATGACATCAGGAGTATACTGTTTTGGTATTTTTTGAGGTTATAAAGACATCAGAAATCAAATTTATCATTGTAATTCGAAAAAGAGTAATTTAATAAGTCATACAACCATTAGTAGCATCCGAAATATGTTAGCTAGGTACGCTTGAGTCGTACTTCCATTTAAAATAATAAAAAAATATATAGTACTAAATCACGTTTACAGATAAAAGTTTTATAAAGCCATACTCTGTCATGCTCAAAAGTAAAGACTATCATGAAGTAATTTTTATTGTAACAAACTGTATTGATAGAAATACATAAGTACCTAAGCATTGCATGTGCTCCGTTTGCAGTGGTTTAACCATTATTTTTGGCAAAGAAAATGATTACAACTTATTTCAAAGAAAAATATTAGTGGCTCGAAAATCAGTAGGTAAATTGGAAGTTACTACCCCATGTACTACCTTATTAAATCAGGTCAAATTAAGTGTATACATTTTTAAAGTAGCAGACAGGCAGTGAACAATTACGTGTTTTTCCTATAAACTTTAAAATTTTCATTAAAATCAGTCTTCCCAATTATCGACATATCGACAGCCTTCACATAAAAAAATAGTAACTGTGGCAACAATTATTTTATTCACATTTGTACACAAATTAATATTCGTTTACACACATGTCATCTAACCAATAGTAATAAAACATGCTTCTCTTATTTAAAAACAACTATTTAAGTATTTTTAATGTACATGTATATTTTAAATTTCATTTTAATTTTCGCAACATATAACGTATGTATATTAATTTAAATTACATAATGAGCTTGTGCCCCATTCTTTGTCATCCTACCATTATTTATTCAACAAAGCATATATTCTTCTACTAGTCACAGTCACAGTAGGATTTATGTTGGGAAGCATATAGCTTACATAGCTCTTACACTCGACTGCTTGGATCACTAAAAACAAAACAAAAAATAAATATAAAAATTCAACATCAAATACATCATACGTCGATGTACTGCAAAAAGTGATAGGTCAAAAATCGACGATTTGACGTTTTTGGTACTAAACGACGATAAATGATTTTGTCCAAGTCAATACTCGGAAATTTTGCCAGTTTGGTTAACAGCTCGTTTTGACTAAGTCTAATATGTCCAATAAAGTAGCAGGTAAAATGATCAACTTCACTACATTGTGAGACATATCACGTAAAAGTAACCATCTTGACTATCACAGCTGGAATAAATCCCTCCCTGTAGATAAGAACAAGAAAAGCAATGCCCTGGAACCAAAATAGATCTGATTCAGTATTCTAGATTTAAATGTGATTGATTATGTTTATGTTTCTTATTTCAAGAAAATTGAAGTTTATTTGGACCAAGTCAGTATTAATATATTTTCCAACATCAAGTGTGACCAAGTCAGAAATATAGTCTAATTTCTTCAAGCTCTCTTTATAACTCGCAGCGAACATTTTTATGAGTTCTATGTTTTCTAAAAAACACGTTGAGTGATTTGTTACTTAAATTATGATTACTTTCAACAGCCATTTACGAGGAACTAGTTTTCTGACTTGGTCACCTTTTTGCAGTATACCAACATTATCAACGATTATTATAAACAATGGTACAGTATTATGGGAATAATTAGAAATATAATCATCGAATCTATTAAGTGTTGTTGAACGGCGAAAAATTGCAAATGTGCCGGATATGATGATTTACTAAATAAAACTGCTTCTACTGGTAGTACTGGTACTACTTAGTTCACATAGCTTTTACACTCAACCCCTTTGATTCCTAGAAGCACAGCAAAAAATTAAACATCAAATAGGGGACATAAATAATGGCACACTCTAGTAATAATACAGGTAGGTCATCAGAATTTGAAATAAAATTTTAGATTATTAAAATTTGTAAAAAACACGAATTTGATATATTCTGGGATTTATCCCATAATGAATGAACGTATAATTTCATAAACTTTATATTTGTTAAAGAAGTTTTTTGACAGCTGCCACAGCACGACAGAAAACTGACTCAGTGGATGTAGAACTTTTATATTTCATATCTAACTTATCTAACTCAATGAATATATAGCAAATAAGTGGTTGTAAAGTCAAATTGTATCTGTATATGACTATTATATTGAGCGTCTCTGTAAGGATTTTTGAAAAATTTCAAGTTCAGCATGGATGCCTTCAGTCTTCAACATTAATTTTTTTGTATCATCTTATGTTTTTACAAAAAAATACCCCAGCCCCATATTACATGTTCTGAAAGACTCTTTATGCTCTGTAGTATTTATTATCATATAATAATCATGGACTTCAGAGATAATGAACCTCGTTATTTTTTTATCACATTATTAAGCCAAAAACCAGAATGAATAAAAGCACACAAAAAGACAAAGTAACGGAAAATGGACTTTCCTGTTGTATACAATGTAACACCAAAAAACCCTCAAAAAGCCATATTGTGCTGACAACTTATATGTTTAATACAACTATAATTAAAAAAAAATACCTCTTAGGAGCTGGTTCACCACAGATCGCTTCTTGAGAAACACCAGTAGCAGATAAGAAAGCTTCCTTCAAGGGGTAGTGGCACCTAAAAATTTAAATCATAATAAAATTATTATATTAACTACATAATTATAACTTGATAAAACAATTATAGATAAAACATTCTATTTGTGATAGTAACCATTTTGACCATGGAGACGAGACAGAAGAATTTAAAAGTAAAAATATTTCCAAAAATAAAGATACTAGTGGTGAACAACAAAATACTGTTTAGCAATATGTTCAAAAAACAATTTTAGATAAAATATTCTATTTGTGATAGTATCCATTTGACCATGGAGACAGAAGAATTTGAAAGTAAAAATATTTCCAAAAATAAAGATATCAGTGATGAACAACAAAACAATATGTTCAAAAAATACTACACAGTAAAGTAATTTAGTGATAAAAATGAGAACATTATCATAAATAAACAGTGTAAGGCGCTATTAATTGTATGTAACTGCCTTTGTACATTTTTTCACATTGTTTTCAAAATATAATTGCATACTTTATGCTCCGAAAAAATATATCTCTGCAAGCTGTTTACTGAGCAAATCTATGAATGACATGCAAGTATATATTATATCTCTAATAAAAAATATATTGTATGTATATTAAATATATAAATAACAGTTAAAAATCAGGTCAAATACAGGCACACAGCAAAGAATTCTTGAAAAAGCAGTATATTTCATATATTTTTACTAAATAAAAAAGGTACCTCTTTGCAGCTGGTTCATTACCACTACCTTCTTGAGAAGCACCAGTGTTACATTTGTGTGCTACCTTCAAAGGATGGTCTCTATTTAAGAATTGGAATTATGATTATCATTATGACTATATAATTATAACATTATAAAACAATAGATAAAACAGTCTGTTTGTGATATTGCCCATTTAGACAGTGGTCAGAATAATTTACGAGCAACAAAGTTTCAAAAAATTGAGATAGGTACAAGTGATGAAATACAAAATACTGTTCTGGGAAATGATTAAAAAACTATACACATTAAAATAATTTTGTGATGAAAATTTAGAACAAAATAAATGATATTACTGTTAAACAGTAAAAAATTATTAATTGTATGTAATTATTTTTGTACATTTTTTTATTTATTTATTTTATTATATTCAAAAAATAAATTGCTCACTTTATGCTCTGAAAAAAATTATCTGAAAGCTGTTTCCTGAGCAAAAACTGTTGAGGATTGAGAACATTGAAGTATTTATATGTAACACAAAATATATTGCATATATATATTTCCCTTGAAAATAAAACAGCCTATAATTTATACTTAGTATATGATGCTAAAAACTAAAGATCACCTTAATAAAATAACTAGTAAGAGTAACAGTTAAGGTCTTTCAACAGTTTATCAATTTAGGGTTACTATTACTTTTTACTAAACACTTGTACCTATTTTATCTTTTGCTCTAAAATAATTACACCTCATTATTCAATTCACCAACTAGATTTTTTACTCACTATTCCTTCAAACCTCAAAGAAAAATTACATTACAAGTTTTACAACTTGTCTCAGCAAAAGTATACCCTTGACACTAAAAAAAGTTTCACATGCACCTAGATGGCATATCGTAGCATTTCATAACTCCAATTAATTTTCCTGCATTAGAACCATAAAGTCTACAGTTCAGCGGCCTATCCACTTTGACACCATTATTTAGAATAATCAGACTAAAGACTGTGCTCACAGATATAATGGATTTTCTTGGATTATTTCCAACATAACAAAGATGTAAGAAAAACATGCTTCTTAGAATGTAACGTTGATTAAATTATATTTTTTGTTACTATAGATAGATAGATAGATAGATAAACTTTATTGGTTCCAACTGACCCTGTTAGGGTATAGAACATGTCAAAAACAATTATAAAGAAAAAAAATATATACATCAAATAAAAAACATACAAAGATACAATAAGAAACATACAAAATTACATACATTATAATGTCAATTCACAACATTGAAGTCAAACTCAACAAACACAACATTGAAATAAAACTTATCAGACTCAACATACAAGTAAAAATAAATAGATCGAACATTGATCACAGCACTATTTCATCACCAAAGAATTCGTGCAATTCATAATATGCCTTGCCTAACAGAAAGTTTTTGAGTCTAAGTTTCAATATGTGTAGTGGAAGATTTCTATGTGATACAGGCAGCTTATTCCAGATCTTTTTAATAGAATACTTGACATTTTTTTGTATGTAAGTGTATCTGGTTCTATCGAGTATGAGATTACATTTATTTCGGGTTGAATAATTATGTTCAGGAACAGAATCGTCAAACAGGTCAAAATTTTTCCTTACAAAAATAATGGACTCCAAAATATACAAGCTAACTACAGTTAATATCTTGTGTTGGATAAAAACGTTCTTACAGCTGTCTCTCAGTTTCAGTTGGAAAACTTTTCTGACACACTTTTTTTGATTTATGAAGACTCTTGCAGCACCTTCTGTGTTTCCCCAAAAAATGATTCCATAGGCTATTCTGGAGTGCACGTGGGCATAGTATGCTGTTAAGACCGTTTGTGTGTTTACACTTCTGGATAACATCCCAAGGGCATAACTATACTTGGCCAATGATGTAGCAACTTCTTCTGTGTGTAACTTCCAATCAAGCCGTTGGTCCAGCTTCACCCCCAGAAATGATAATGAAGTTTCAGTTGCAATTTCTGTGTTTTTGTAGTTAACTGTAAAAGTTGTTTTTTCATTCCTGCTAAAAGCAATCAGTTGCGTTTTGCTAACGTTTAATAAAAGATTGTTATCAGAAAACCAATCATCAACGATACCAAGAGTAGTCACAATCTGTTCCTTGCAGTTCTCTATTGTTTCTTCACTGAAAATTACAGAAGTATCATCTGCATACATAATTGACCTATGTGTAATGTGTTCTGGAAGCTCGTTTGTATAGACAATGTAGAGAAGAGGTCCTAAAATAGATCCCTGTGGAACACCCTTCACTACCTCTTTTTTATTTGATTTTAGCATAACACCACTAGAATCATATTCAACTGTGCATTGCTTTCTATTTTCCAAATAAGATTTTATTATCTGCAATGGTATATCTCGTATCCCATATAATTCCAATTTTTGACACAAGATAACATGGTCAACACTATCGAAGGCTTTAGACAGGTCAAGGCAGAGAGCTAAGGTTTCTTTGTTCTCATTTAATGAGCGAAGGATTGTTTCCAGAGCTTGGTATATTGCTCTGATGGTGTTCTTTTTTTCTCTAAAGCCATTTTGACATTCCGATAGTAGCAAGTTTCCTTCAAAAAATGCAACTAATCGGTTAAGAATAACCTTTTCAAATACTTTGCTAGTATTGGGCAGCAATGTTATTGGTCTGTAATTTCCAATAAGGTTTTTATCCCTTTTTTTATATATTGCCCTTACCTGACCAGTCTTTAATAATTCTGGATAAACCCCTGTGGAGAACATGAGATTGATTATATGAGACAATGGGGCAGCAATCAAATGAGAGACAGTCTTTAACAGTATAATAGGTATTCCATCTTCTCCAACAGATTTTTTGTTCTTCAGTCCGCATATTACCTCCAGAACTTCGGAGGGGTTTGTTGGCAAAAAAATATCAGATTCTAAATCCTACCTATAATGTTAAAGTCTAATTATTTATATATAGCTACTTACACTTTAAGCTGTTTTCTATCTTCTTCCTTGGTATACAAAGTAGGCACCACATTCTTTTTCAAACGCTTCTTTCCGGATAGTGTGGTTTCAAAGTCATCGTTAGTAAAATGTTCTGAGCAGACTTCTTTTAATTGTGGTAGGTCTGTTTCAGTCACTCCCATTACTTCAAGCCACTTCCTCCTCAGAACGATATCTTTGGTAATACTGAAAAATATGATTAATTATAGAAAAGCTCAAAAAAATGATACTTTAATTTATTTTATTTTGTTAAATATGAAAGTAACACTCAAGCTAGGTTTATTTATATGTAAGTATATATACAGATATGTAGGTAAAATAATATGACATAAATATATATAAAGCAGTACCAGTCCAATAAATTTAAACATGCATAGATTAAAAATATTCTATACCTATGGCAACAGTAGCAAACTGGATGAGGTGTTGAAAGTAACACTCATCAGGCTAGGTGTGTTTATATGTAGGTACAGTTGTGTATAACATGTGATATCGATATCACTTTCAAATTATCTAGGTAAAATAATATGACAATATAATTATATAATGCAGTACCAGCCCAATAAATGTAAACATACCAAGGTATTCCTACATGACAATAGGAGCAAACTGGAGGTGTTTAAAATAATTTCTAAAAATATGAAGCCCAACTGTTTATAGACACCTTATTTGAAAGATCCCATATGTACTGTATACTGTTATTTTCAAATGTACCCCAGCAGGTAGCACATAGGAATGAAATTAGAGGTTTTACAATACCATCAATTTTACTGCAGATGAATGTACGAATACACTTACCTGTAAAAGGTCAAGTTAGGGTGCCGATAATCCCATTTTTTGCATATGTAGCAGCGTCTACCCATGACTATTTTCGGATCGTCAGCCTTTTTTTGGGGCCTATCAGGTAATTAAGCACTGAAACACACTCAACACTACTCGAACACAAAACAGATACCGACGAATGTACGGTCTGTGTTACGATTATCTAGAATTTGAAATGTTGGAATTCACAACAGAACAATTTATACTCGAACACAAAATAGATTCGAATAAGGTTTAACGGTTCTCAGGAATTTCAAATATAATTGAAATTCACACCCGTTGACGTTCCCTCCTGCGCCGCTCCATCGCTAATGCGCAGTACAGGGTTGCCGGTGGAATAGCAAGAATTTCTCGCACCTTTGTCGAGTGGGTGGATCAACATAACCTCTTCGTTTAATGACTCGATGTTTGGGGCGAATTTGACCGTAAATCTACTTAGAAATTTGCCCAGTTTGGCAACCGTAGAAATCCCATGGCAACTAGCAATGAGAGCCAAGCGGCGTTGCCGGGTTGACATATGAAAATTTCTTCATACTATCAAATATTGCAAAAGAGCGAAATTAGACTCTGATCCTAACGTTTTGCATATATAAAAATCATTACATCAATTCACTGTTCATAAATATATTATATTATTATATTAAATATGATATTTTGTGTTCATAAGCTTGCTTGTTTCGCTGATGTTTTGTGTTCATAAGCTTGCTTGTTTTCTTAGTTTTACTTAGAAAAATGCCTAGTTTGGCAACTTTGCAATGCGCTTAGAATGTGACTATGCAGCTTCAACGCGAAAAGTAAATAGCTGCGTCCCCCTATTGTTTTAACGTCCTTGGTTCACTTCCACGACACTCGCTTTGAAATCGGTGCGAAATTTTTGCACTCAGTTCGACCGCTCCGAGTGCAGAAATGCCACTGAAATGAGTGCACGCAAAAAATTTTGCACTAGAACTGCCAGTGAAATGCAAAACAGAAATCCAGTGCAGCCCAAGTGCAACCAGTGAAATTTAAAAACATTTTCGATTTTGAAAAATAAAATCGTGGATAGTGAATTAATTCTGAACGGTAGGTTTGAAACATATAGTATTCCAAGGTGAAAAATGAATATAAAAGGAATAAATAAGATATTAAAAAAAATCTAGCTATTTTCTAGCTATTTTTCTACAGTGCTTCAGCTATTTTAATGTCCAATGAGTTGGCATCACTGATCGTCGGTGAGTTGAATTTTTGTTGTGAGGTTAGTAAAAACAAATTCGAAATTCATGATCCTAGATCTAGCCTCTGCGCTATTTTATATATATTTTGTGCTATTTATCCTATTTAGATTAAGCAGTTGGAGACCTGTACCCATTTTGTGACGTGAGCTAGAGTTGTGGTTTGGAGGTTGAAACTCTGATTGTGCTGCAGTTGAAGCTATTTTGCGAGTTGAAGGATAAGTTTGTGGAATGTGGTTGTGGATTGCCGATTACAGCTACTACGAACCATTGTATCCTCTTTAAAGTAGGGCAATTATGGGTTCACGCTGTGCTTCAGCACTACTCTCCCTTTTGGTAGCTCTCTGATCAGATTTCCTGAAGGACAAACAAATATTAGTAGGTATATTGGTATGTCTATTTCTCAATTACTTTTAAATTTTAAACATGATATTTAAATTATTTACAGTTCTGTAAGTACAGTGGATGTACAGTGTACATGTATTAATTTTATATTATTAGTATTTTGGTGTTAGTGAAGGTAATCTTCTTTCATCAAATTTATTCACACAATTTTTATTAAGGAAAGTGATTACCTTAAGACTGGTATGATTAATAAAAAATTGTAACTGATCTAGATATAACAGTATAGCTCTTCATTGATAACAGCAGTATTTATTATTATAGCTTCAAAAAGTGATATTTGGAAATTCATACACTTCATACATATTAAAATATGCTTTTATAATAACAAGATATTCAGCTTGTTCATAGGCATGTATTTAGTGATGCAAGTAGACTGTTGCATTATCAATTCTTATCAATTATGCCCTTGAAAGACGATGAAAGTATGCTGCTGTTTCCTATACAGGGTTGGGATAAAGTATGGAACCAAGCAAATAACTTTGGAACGGAAAGAGTGATATTGCTGAAAATTTACAGGCCAGTGTAGTGACGTCTAATGCATCCGAAGACATTATGTTAGCTATTAATGTACTTCCAGTTTAACTGGAAGTACTGTCAACTTTTTAAATTTAAATGGGACACCCTGTATATTTTTGCAGATTTTAATTCATCTTTTTTTCCGAATACGTCCATAGTGGGTTTAGTATTTGTTTCTTCAAAAATTTGTCTCACAAATTCGTCCGTGGCGGTCTGCGGCGGTCTTCCCCTTTGAGGTGATTTTTTTGTATTTTTCTTTTTTTAGTCACCGTCAAACGTGGTATAGGACCCCTGTCGGGACGTAAATCATTGAAAGTTGGCACACTTCTTTGTGAGTTCTCACGCGATCGCCAAAACCTACTTTGAATGACCAGCATTTCAAACACCTGAAATGATAAAGAAGCTTTGTCTTTCCCGTTTTTACAGAAACTAATGCTAAACCGACTATTGACGTATTCGGAAAAAAAAGATGAATGAAAATCTGCAAAATATACAGGGTGTCCCATTTAAATTAAAAAAGTTGATGGTACTTCCAGTTAAACCGGAAGTACATTAATAGCTAACATAATGTCTTCAGATGCACTAAACGTCACTACACTTGCCTGCAAATTTTCAGCAATATCACTCTTTCCGTTCCAAAGTTATTTGCTTGGTTCCATACTTTATCCCAACCCTGTATAATAATCCATGTTGGAGAACAAACAAATAATACACTTCACCAATAGATAATTTAATTATCTTAACATGTGTATAAATAAGCATCCACAAGACTAAATGCTTAAATTAAACATTTTCACAGGTTCAAAGTTAAGTAATACAAAATTTAAAAAATATGGTACAGAGTACTGCACATTAATAGTAAATGTAGAGCTCACATGTTAAGGTGAGAAAAATATAAATATAATAAATAAATTATAGAATACATAAAACAAAAATATTAGGAGTAGCAAACGGTCAACAAGTATATATAGAAAACATTATTTGTTCTGGAGAACATGACAAACACATCAGATCACTGAAATCATATCTTAGATACTCCTCATAAGAGTAAAGCCATTTCTCAACTGCTAATTAAATTTCTCAATATTCTTGGGCATAGGCTTCAAATGGATTCTGGAATAATGTGAAAAAGGATTCTGTGGGGGTTTTGGGGGTTATACCTTGTTATACCTTGTCTGTCCAAAGCCCTTGTTCAGGGGGGTTGCTCGAAGGACCATGAAAGAAGTAGACCACTTAACTTCCCTTTATTGTCGCTTCTTTCAAAACACGTACATACAACTATTGGTGATTGTTTGCAAATGCCAGATAGTGTGGACCTGAGTTATTTGCTAATAAAAATAACTTATATCTGTGAAAAAGTGCTATCTGACATTTTTTACTTTTTTGCTTGTCTACTTGACAATTTCCCAAAACACGCACCCTTCTCCTTTCCTTAAATAATATTATGTACATATATACCTAGTGTTCAAAATCCAACATCCTCCCCCGACACTAAAAGGATCTCAACAAATTTTTAATTTTCATAAGGAAGGGCAAACTTTAGATATGGCCCTAGTAAGTATTCCCTCTTTTGTTCTTACAGTAACTATTCTAACCTTTCCATCCTTGCCTGGAAGTACTTCAGTAATGCATGCTAACCTCCAATGCAATGGAGGAAGATTATCATCCATATTACCGGGCTGGATATTCTCAGAATGTTTCATCCAAATAGGTCTTTGTTGTAACTTAGTCAAAATAATCTTTATGCCACCTATTCCAAAACACCCTGCGAATTCTAGAACACTGTACCTAAAGTTTTATTCTATTATCTGGTATCTGTGACAAATCCCTTTCTGGGAAAGAAAACATGCTATCCCCTATTAAAAAATGTGCTGGAGTTAAACAGCTAAGATCTAACGAGTCATTAGATACTTCACACAAAGTCCTTGAATTCAAAAGGGCTTCAATCAGTGACAGTACTGTAGATATTTCTTCATAAGTTCTAAAAAACAGGATCAAACAATTTTGCAATGCTTGATAAAACATGTCTTTTAGTAACATTAAGTCTGAGGTCATCTTGAGGTAATATAATTTTAAACAAATCGCTCTCTTGGTTCCAGGCTATTCCAGGGATCTTACTAGAAACACAATCATTGATGTGCAAATCGCCCTGTAGTTCATTATCAATATTCAAAAGGCCCTTATGATTTGAGCCCCATTTATGTAACGAAAAATTAGTGGAGGATAGAAGAGCTATTAATTCATCGCGCAGTTGATTTACACTAACCCAGTCATTTGCCCCACACAGTATATCATCCACATAGGTGTGTTCTAAGAGGGCCTTGGCGGCCAAAGGATAATTTTCCTGATTCTGAGCTAGATGAACCAAACATCGTGTAGCCAAATATGGTGCAAAATTTGTGCCATATGTTACTGTTTGTAACTCAATGCATTTAAGGGTCTCACTAGATGAATCACGCCACAATATGCTTTGTAAGTATCTATGCTCTGGGTTGACAAGAATCATCCTATACATTTTTCTTATATCAGCTGTTAACACATACTGATATGTACGGAACCTAACTAAAATATCGAATAAGTCAGGCTGTACTGTGAAACCTTTGTACATTATATCATTGAATGATACACCTGTCTTAGTTTTCATTGAGGCATCAAATACTACTCGAAGACGCGTTGATACACTTTCTTCCCTAATTATTATCGGATGATGTGGCCAAAAATTCCTAGTTATAATATTTTCACCATTATCTTCACTCAAGTCAATGTATTTACCATGTCCCAGTTCAACATATTCATCTATGAAAGCCTTATAGTGTTCAAATAAATCCCTATTTTTTGCAAATTTTCGTTCCAGATTTAAAAACCTTTGTTTTGCCAAGCCAAATGAATCGCCCAATGTCAAACACATATTTTTGTCCTTTATTGGGAGATTCACCTGAAATGATCCATCCTGACATCTCAGTGTAGTATTTAAAAATATTCTTTCACATTCTTCATTATCCTCAGTCAACAAATGATTATCCCCCTCAAACTCTTCCTGCTTCCAAAACTTTGGTAACAACTCATCTAACTCATCCTCTTTTTCAAATGAATGCAAACATACATTCATAGCTGATACTATACTTGACTGGCGATATTCTAGTACTGAACCTGCTAAAACCCAACCCAAATATGTGTTTTGTAATGTTGGCAGGGTTTCACCAATTTTAATTAATCCAGGACTCAGCAAATCAAAATACACATCTGCTCCTAAGAGTACATCTACAGGAGCCCCTGACGGTATTTTTAAAAGATTTTTATCTATAGACACTTGGGGCAAGTTGCACGTTATTTCATCCAAAATGCTAGCAACAAAATATCTTTCATAGTGTGTAACCTTTGATTGTAGCATGACGGAAACTTGTCGATTTATTTTTGTTACTTTGTTTCCTACCCCACCTATAACAACCTCTTTATTCTCTGCACGAAGACCTAACCTGCGATACAATTCATGGGTGATGAATGAATTTTGTGATGCTGAGTCTAAAAGAGCCCGCACTTGTATTTTTACCCCATTTCTACCAATCAACCAAAATTGTGCTGTAGCTAGCAACACACTATTGTGACCATTAGATTTTGATGTAGATCCTGAAACTAGTGACACCTCCTGAGCTTCATTTTTTTGTTCAATCTGTTGGCTATGAAATGGTTCATTCTCATGTTCTGAAGTACCTACAGACAGTGCCCTTTCTTGTTCAAAACCATTCACATTAGTATTAGCATAATTGTTTACGTTTTCACCTTCATGTAATAGAGTGTGGTGCCTCCGTCGGCACACCCTACAACCCGTAGATGAGCAATATCTCACACTATGTTTTGATCCAATGCAGTTGTAACACAACCGGTTCTCTTGCACAAACTTTCTGCGCTCACATACATTTAAATCTTTGAACTTTAAACACATGTAAATAGTATGACCCTTTTTGTTACAATAACTACATACAGCATTCCCTAGAGTGAAACCCTTCTTTTGATTATTCCCATTAGTTTCATTTGTGGAAACATGAGAAGTATGAGCTATGTAGTTACTGACTCTTGGTTTAATCCTTGTAGTATATTCTGAATTTGCTATACTTTCTAAAGCGTTGCACCTTTTTTCCAAAAATTTCAAAAATTCATCTAATTTTGGTAGTTCTTTTTTATCCCGTCGTTCAAATTCAAAGGCTTGCCTAGTATGGAAATCTAATTTTTTCAAAAGTAAATATATCAAAAGAACATCCCATGACTCTACCGGAAGCCCTAGTACCTTAAGTGAATTAATGTTCTGCTTGACCTGAATCCAAAACCCTCCGAGTTTTTTACCATCACTATTTTGCATTGAATCCATCTCTGTCAGTGATTGTAAATGTCTGTTTATAATGAACATTCGGTTCTGATACCTATCCTTAAGAGTATTCAAGGCTATGTTATAATTTTCATTTGTTAGTGGTAATTCACTAATCATTTTGAGAGGTTCACCTATCACTGAAGATTTCAAGTATATGAACTTTTGGATATTTGAGAGAGAACTATTTGCATCTATAAGTGCTGTAAATAAGTTAAAGAAACCAATCCATTCCTCATATTTTCCAGAAAAAGAAGGAATACTTATACTAGGCAAATTTACCATATTATTAGTATGAATAGGTAGAATGTTGGATTGTTGCACATTACCATTATGTTGATGTGACCCGGCTTGTGATCCATAACCACTATATTGGGATAATTGGTTCACTGTGCGTTTCAAATTTGATAGTAAAGTGAGATACTTTTCCTCGACCACCTCTCTGCATTTGCGCAATCCTCATCTAAATCTTCTAATTCTGTCTGAATAGTACAATAATTTTCAAAAGCTTGTATTAAATACTGCTCTCTTACTTTGAAATCATTATTATCTGTATCCTCGTCAGAATGATCTAGAAAGTTTCTACCCTAGTGATTGAGGCCTTAACTCTAGATCTCTTATTAATTAAAAACCTTTTTCTAGCCTCTACATCTTCCAACTCTAAACTATGATGAGACATTTTGAAAACTATGAAAATATAAAATTATACTATCCTATATATGTATAAGTCTCTGGTATTGCAACAATCCTATTTCTATGGAATTATCTGACCTGAGTTGCTTCCACTTTGAACTTCCAATCGCTTCTGGTTTTCTTTGTACCTACTGATGCCCACTACAGCGCTGCCACTGCTGATATGCGCCGAAGCACAGTTTCCTTTTGAAAGTATACCTTTTCCGCCCTTCTTGGGCTGCTTTTCGTCCAGAAAGTGTTCTCTTGTGCCTTCCTTGACGAATTTTTGGATTTCGCCTTTCAAATTATCCTTAATCCTTTACTGGTGTGATCCGGCTCGAAGGACCAGAAAATGTGGGGGTTTCGGGGGTTATACCTTGTTATACCTTGTCTGTCCAAAGCCCTTGTTCAGGGGGTTGCTCGAAGGACCATGAAAGAAGTAGACCACTTAACTTCCCTTTATTGTCGCTTCTTTCAAAACACGTACATACAACTATTGGTGATTGTTTGCAAATGCCAGATAGTGTGGACCTGAGTTATTTGCTAATAAAAATAACTTATATCTGTGAAAAAGTGCTATCTGACATTTTTTACTTTTTTGCTTGTCTACTTGACAATTTCCCAAAACACGCACCCTTCTCCTTTCCTTAAATAATATTATGTACATATATACCTAGTGTTCAAAATCCAACAGATTCCATAGTAATTAGAGCCATTCCTGGTGTTTGTTAGTTGGTTGCCAGGTATTATGGAGTTACTGCATTCCACTGTGCATTATGAAGTGATGTCAGTTGTTTTCAACATAAACTACAAACATAAAATGCAGGTGAGGTCAGGATTTTTACTGAGCTGAAACTCTCTCAGTAAGGGTCAGTGTATTTAACACCAGGCATGTACTGTGTGTTCCTCATACTTCGCCACCCCTCCCTTTTTTTAATTTGAAGAGATAGAAAAAAGTTTTTAAATGAAAGTTTTTTAGTTTTCTTCTGTCACTTAGAATTTAATACGAAAAAAAAGAAAAAATAATAAAAAATCCTTTTTTTGTATAAAGTTGTCTTTTTTAAATGGGACACCCTGGTATATTATATCAAGGAAAGAAATATATTTCTCTCTTGTTTTCAAAAATATAGGGTTCTTTCATCTTATTTTGAAAGGTTTTCAAAATAATCAACCTCAATGTTTCTAAAATGTGGAAGTAAACCTCAGTCCACTATAGCCATGGCGACCAAAAAACAATTGACTGTGATGCAGTAATGGCTGTGTCATTCTGACATTTTGCTGAGGTAAAAAGCATCACTTGGTTAACAAGTGCAAAAAACTTCCAGTTTTATGGTAAAAATGCTGTTATACTATTATAATGAAAATAAAACTTGCAGTTGTTATCTGAACTTGTTTCTTGATGGCATAGGTTCGCCAAATATGCCCTGTACTCTCTTCTTGCTTGAGACATGTTATTATTTTTATAAAATAAACGTATAATTCTTAGTTTTTGTTTTTCATTATAATAATTTAACTGCATTTTTTACAATAAAACTGGAAGTTATTTACACTTGTAAACAAAGCGATGCTTTTTACCTCGACAAAATGTCAGAATGACTGCATTCAATTGTTTTTCGGCTGCCATGGCTATAGCGGATTGAGGTTTACTTTCACATTTTAGAAACTTTGAAGCCAAATATTTTAAAAACCTTTCAAAATAAGGCGAATAAGCCCTATGTTTTTGAAAACAAGAGAAAAATTATTCCTTTCCGTAATATAATATACAGGTTGTCCCATTTAAAAAAAATAAGACTTTATAAAAAAAGCGATTTTTTATTATTTTTTGGTTTTTTTCTTGTCAAATTCTGAATGTCAAGAAAAAGCTATAAAACTTTCATAGAAAAACTTTTTTCTATCTCTCCAAATAAAAATGATAAGAGGGGTGGCGAAGTATGAGGAAACACCCAGTATCTGATGTATTTTCTTTGCAATAAAAACATCCTTGGCCCATGAGCTCCTTGGCTCCAGCTTAACAGATCATATGATCTTAGATTGAAAATAAAAATATGCATGATAACTTCTCTATTTTATAACTGCATTTGTGCTCATAAAAGCAAGTATAGTATCCGGTGCTCCTCTGTGGAAGAATATCCAATGACACATATGGAAAAATAACATACACCAAAGAAAGCTGTCAGCAGTTACCATCCAGTTTTGATATGAAAGAGTGCTGATCAGGATTAGCACTGGCTTTAGAAGATATGAAATTATACATATTTTTTGTGAGGTATTATAATCATTGTCTAATGTAGCCTATACCCTGCCACAAGGCTGAGCCTTCTAGGGGTGGCTTTAATCTGTATCTTGCAAATAAAATGAAATGAAAAAAAAATGTTTATGTAAGGTTATTACCATTGACTGTGTTTTCATTTCATTCACTATGAGTTTATCATGGACACCAGCCAACCCATCGAGGATGAATCAGTTTTTTCTTTGTTGGCACCTATGTGGAAAAGGGCGTGTATCAATGACTCTACCTGCAGTAGCATGAGAATCTTATCTCCAAACTTACACATCTTGGGGATCAATGCAAAGTCAAGGTAGGGGCCTGCAAGAACGTCTTAAGCTCTACAAGGATATTCTTTAAAGCTAAGTTGAAGCTCTTGAAGAAGACCCCAGCGAAGATCTTCAAAAAACTTGACAAGCAGAACCCAACTCTTAAGGTTTATGTCGCAACAATGAAGAAGGACAATTCTCAGAGTTGTATAGATACATCTGCAATACAGTACAGCAGTCTATCTAGTCGTTGCTGAGAGAAGGCTTTGAACTGGCACTCATCCAAGAGCCAGGGGTTTACAATGAAAGAGTTGCTGGCCTTGGAGACGCGAAGGGTAAGTTAATCTAGTGTAACTTTCTCAACAACGTGCATTGTGGTAAAGAGAGGCATGTAATTTCTAACGTTTAATGAAATATTTTCCACGGATTAAGCATAGCTCTGCTCACCTAAAAGTGACCGCGTGCAGAGGAACATCGCCATGAGTAAACCCCCTCCACCCAGTCCGAGTCTTCTCTAGCTGGAGCTTAGTAACCAGTTACAGGTCCCGACGCCAATGCTCACCACTGCGCTGGATGACAAAGCAACAATACAAATCTGATAATCATATATAATATAATTATAATAATTTATTAATTAACTGTTTCAGGCCGACCTATCTAATACAATAGAGCAATAGCAGGTTCTAAAAATGTTAAACATACTAAAAATAATGTAACAAAATATTAAAATTCAAAAAGAAAACGAAGTACCTAGAGAGAGAGAGAGAGAGAGAGAGAGAGAGAGAGAGAGAGAGAGAGAGAGAGAGAGAGAGAGAGAGAGAGACGGCGGAGAGACGGCGGAGAGACGGCGGAGAGACGGCGGAGAGACGGCGGAGAGACGGCGGAGAGACGGCGGAGAGACGGCGGAGAGACGGCGGAGAGACGGCGGAGAGACGGCGGAGAGACGGCGGAGAGACGGCGGAGACACGGCGGAGAGACGGCGGAGACACGGCGGAGAGACGGCGGAGACAAAGCGGAGAGACGGCGGAGACAAAGCGGAGAGACGGCGGAGAGACGGCGGAGACAAAGCGGAGAGACGGCGGAGAGACGGCGGAGACAAAGCGGAGAGACGGCGGAGAGACGGCGGAGAGACGGCGGAGAGACGGCGGAGAGACGGCGGAGACAAAGCGGAGAGACGGCGGAGAGACGGCGGAGAGACGGCGGAGAGACGGCGGAGAGACGGCGGAGAGACGGCGGAGAGACGGCGGAGACAAAGCGGAGACAAAGCGGAGAGACGGCGGAGAGACGGCGGAGAGACGGCGGAGAGACGGCGGAGACAAAGCGGAGAGACGGCGGAGAGACGGCGGAGAGACGGCGGAGACAAAGCGGAGAGACGGCGGAGAGACGGCGGAGAGACGGCGGAGACAAAGCGGAGAGACGGCGGAGAGACGGCGGAGAGACGGCGGAGAGACGGCGGAGACAAAGCGGAGAGACGGCGGAGAGACGGCGGAGACAAAGCGGAGAGACGGCGGAGAGACGGCGGAGAGACGGCGGAGAGACGGCGGAGAGACGGCGGAGAGACGGCGGAGAGACGGCGGAGAGACGGCGGAGAGACGGCGGAGAGACGGCGGAGAGACGGCGGAGAGACGGCGGAGAGACGGCGGAGAGACGGCGGAGAGACGGCGGAGAGACGGCGGAGAGACGGCGGAGAGACGGCGGAGACAAAGCGGAGACAAAGCGGAGAGACGGCGGAGAGACGGCGGAGAGACGGCGGAGAGACGGCGGAGACAAAGCGGAGAGACGGCGGAGAGACGGCGGAGACAAAGCGGAGAGACGGCGGAGAGACGGCGGAGAGACGGCGGAGAGACGGCGGAGAGACGGCGGAGATACGGCGGAGACAAAGCGGAGAGACGGCGGAGAGACGGCGGAGAGACGGCGGAGAGACGGCGGAGAGACGGCGGAGAGACGGCGGAGAGACGGCGGAGAGACGGCGGAGAGACGGCGGAGAGACGGCGGAGAGACGGCGGAGACAAAGCGGAGAGACGGCGGAGAGACGGCGGAGAGACGGCGGAGAGACGGCGGAGAGACGGCGGAGAGACGGCGGAGAGACGGCGGAGAGACGGCGGAGAGACGGCGGAGACAAAGCGGAGACAAAGCGGAGAGACGGCGGAGAGACGGCGGAGAGACGGCGGAGAGACGGCGGAGACAAAGCGGAGAGACGGCGGAGAGACGGCGGAGAGACGGCGGAGAGACGGCGGAGACAAAGCGGAGAGACGGCGGAGAGACGGCGGAGACAAAGCGGAGAGACGGCGGAGAGACGGCGGAGAGACGGCGGAGACAAAGCGGAGAGACGGCGGAGAGACGGCGGAGAGACGGCGGAGAGACGGCGGAGACAAAGCGGAGAGACGGCGGAGAGACGGCGGAGAGACGGCGGAGAGACGGCGGAGAGACGGCGGAGAGACGGCGGAGAGACGGCGGAGAGACGGCGGAGAGACGGCGGAGAGACGGCGGAGAGACGGCGGAGAGACGGCGGAGAGACGGCGGAGAGACGGCGGAGAGACGGCGGAGAGACGGCGGAGAGACGGCGGAGAGACGGCGGAGAGACGGCGGAGAGACGGCGGAGAGACGGCGGAGAGACGGCGGAGACAAAGCGGAGAGACGGCGGAGAGACGGCGGAGACAAAGCGGAGAGACGGCGGAGAGACGGCGGAGAGACGGCGGAGACAAAGCGGAGAGACGGCGGAGAGACGGCGGAGAGACGGCGGAGAGACGGCGGAGACAAAGCGGAGAGACGGCGGAGAGACGGCGGAGAGACGGCGGAGAGACGGCGGAGACAAAGCGGAGAGACGGCGGAGAGACGGCGGAGAGACGGCGGAGAGACGGCGGAGAGACGGCGGAGAGACGGCGGAGAGACGGCGGAGAGACGGCGGAGAGACGGCGGAGAGACGGCGGAGAGACGGCGGAGACAAAGCGGAGAGACGGCGGAGAGACGGTGGAGAGACGGCGGAGAGACGGCGGAGACAAAGCGGAGAGACGGCGGAGAGACGGCGGAGAGACGGCGGAGAGACGGCGGAGAGACGGCGGAGAGACGGCGGAGACAAAGCGGAGAGACGGCGGAGAGACGGCGGAGACAAAGCGGAGAGACGGCGGAGAGACGGCGGAGAGACGGCGGAGAGACGGCGGAGAGACGGCGGAGACAAAGCGGAGACAAAGCGGAGAGACGGCGGAGAGACGGCGGAGAGACGGCGGAGAGACGGCGGAGACAAAGCGGAGAGACGGCGGAGAGACGGCGGAGACAAAGCGGAGAGACGGCGGAGAGACGGCGGAGACAAAGCGGAGAGACGGCGGAGAGACGGCGGAGAGACGGCGGAGAGACGGCGGAGACAAAGCGGAGAGACGGCGGAGAGACGGCGGAGAGACGGCGGAGACAAAGCGGAGAGACGGCGGAGAGACGGCGGAGAGACGGCGGAGAGACGGCGGAGAGACGGCGGAGAGACGGCGGAGAGACGGCGGAGACAAAGCGGAGAGACGGCGGAGAGACGGCGGAGAGACGGCGGAGACAAAGCGGAGAGACGGCGGAGAGACGGCGGAGAGACGGCGGAGACAAAGCGGAGAGACGGCGGAGAGACGGCGGAGAGACGGCGGAGACAAAGCGGAGAGACGGCGGAGAGACGGCGGAGAGACGGCGGAGAGACGGCGGAGAGACGGCGGAGAGACGGCGGAGACAAAGCGGAGACAAAGCGGAGAGACGGCGGAGAGACGGCGGAGAGACGGCGGAGAGACGGCGGAGACAAAGCGGAGAGACGGCGGAGAGACGGCGGAGAGACGGCGGAGAGACGGCGGAGACAAAGCGGAGAGACGGCGGAGAGACGGCGGAGACAAAGCGGAGAGACGGCGGAGAGACGGCGGAGAGACGGCGGAGACAAAGCGGAGAGACGGCGGAGAGACGGCGGAGAGACGGCGGAGAGACGGCGGAGAGACGGCGGAGACAAAGCGGAGAGACGGCGGAGAGACGGCGGAGACAAAGCGGAGAGACGGCGGAGAGACGGCGGAGAGACGGCGGAGAGACGGCGGAGAGACGGCGGAGAGACGGCGGAGAGACGGCGGAGAGACGGCGGAGAGACGGCGGAGAGACGGCGGAGAGACGGCGGAGAGACGGCGGAGAGACGGCGGAGAGACGGCGGAGAGACGGCGGAGACAAAGCGGAGAGACGGCGGAGAGACGGCGGAGAGACGGCGGAGAGACGGCGGAGACAAAGCGGAGAGACGGCGGAGAGACGGCGGAGACAAAGCGGAGAGACGGCGGAGAGACGGCGGAGAGACGGCGGAGAGACGGCGGAGAGACGGCGGAGAGACGGCGGAGAGACGGCGGAGACAAAGCGGAGAGACGGCGGAGAGACGGCGGAGACAAAGCGGAGAGACGGCGGAGAGACGGCGGAGAGACGGCGGAGAGACGGCGGAGACAAAGCGGAGAGACGGCGGAGAGACGGCGGAGAGACGGCGGAGAGACGGCGGAGAGACGGCGGAGACAAAGCGGAGACAAAGCGGAGACAAAGCGGAGAGACGGCGGAGAGACGGCGGAGAGACGGCGGAGAGACGGCGGAGACAAAGCGGAGAGACGGCGGAGAGACGGCGGAGAGACGGCGGAGAGACGGCGGAGACAAAGCGGAGACAAAGCGGAGACAAAGCGGAGAGACGGCGGAGAGACGGCGGAGAGACGGCGGAGAGACGGCGGAGACAAAGCGGAGAGACGGCGGAGAGACGGCGGAGAGACGGCGGAGACAAAGCGGAGAGACGGCGGAGAGACGGCGGAGAGACGGCGGAGACAAAGCGGAGACAAAGCGGAGACAAAGCGGAGACAAAGCGGAGACAAAGCGGAGAGACGGCGGAGAGACGGCGGAGAGACGGCGGAGACAAAGCGGAGAGACGGCGGAGAGACGGCGGAGAGACGGCGGAGAGACGGCGGAGACAAAGCGGAGAGACGGCGGAGAGACGGCGGAGAGACGGCGGAGAGACGGCGGAGAGACGGCGGAGAGACGGCGGAGAGACGGCGGAGAGACGGCGGAGAGACGGCGGACGGCGGAGAGACGGCGGAGACAAAGCGGAGAGACGGCGGAGAGACGGCGGAGAGACGGCGGAGACAAAGCGGAGAGACGGCGGAGAGACGGCGGAGACAAAGCGGAGAGACGGCGGAGAGACGGCGGAGAGACGGCGGAGAGACGGCGGAGAGACGGCGGAGAGACGGCGGAGAGACGGCGGAGAGACGGCGGAGAGACGGCGGAGACAAAGCGGAGAGACGGCGGAGACAAAGCGGAGAGACGGCGGAGAGACGGCGGAGACAAAGCGGAGAGACGGCGGAGAGACG